>OX388165.1:2528450-3778925 GCA_947579745.1 Apocheima hispidaria | reverse complement strand
ATCTACCGTTCGAAAAATATCCCTTTCTCATAATGTTCCTTTTTCAGACTCTTTGTCATACAATCTTCGCAGAGCAAATGATTCATTTTCGGGCATATTTATGTAGTTAGGCAAACGTTTGCTTAGGCATCGCAAATTGCCCTTCGATGTTGCGCTCTAACAGAGAGGCCTTCATAATATTCATCAGTGAACGTCTTCTGGCTGATGATAATGATGCTAAGAATGCAAAATATGTCAAAGGAATACATAAAGAAAATACGTCATAACAATGTCCTTCTCAAAATATAAATTAACTGATACTAAAAATAAAGTTATTTTATGGAATTTATTATAAATATACTTCATGTGTAATAATTACAATTATACAATTAAGAAATCGATTTTGAATAGGGATTGTTTGTATAATCGATTTAATGTGAGTTAGTTGACAATGACAATTCTTTCCACCTGTAATAATATTTACACAGCTGTGTAAACTTTGGCTCGCGATTGCATAACAATACGACAATATTCTGATATTAAATTAGCTGCAATATGTTGGGTCCCATAATATGTATTATTCCTCCCTTCTCTTTCAATCAACACCTATACTAAGTTCAATAAACCTGTGACCCCGTAAATAACTTTCCAGAGAAAGGTACAGGGCCCGTGCCGTGAAGTGCTTATTGCGATAATTGTTAGGTTCAGCCGCCGACGCTGCGCAACCATACACCTTATGTCGCCTCGATACGGTTCGTGGTCGCGCAGCGTCGTCGGCTGAACCTAACAATACAATAAGCACCTCACGGTACGGGCCCAGGGGCGCTAGTCTCGACTTTTCGCTACAGCACTTTGCGACCGAATTCGGTCGCTATGACGCAAAATTCAACACTATGTTTGCGTTTTATCGTTAACAAGTCGTGTTCGTTGTCGAGTTTTTGCGTCATAGCGACCGAATTCGGTCGCAAAGTGCTGTAGCGAAAAGTCGAGACTAGCGCCCCAAGCCCCGATACATGTGGACTTGGTAAACAGTTTTTTACACGTGGCTGATTATTAGACCAATAGGGCCATACTTATAAATGTTGCTTGAAGATCAACGCTCTGTCAACTTGTGGAATGTCACGCGCAGAAGCGAGACGGACAATTTGAAACAATGATTAAATTTAAGGAACGTTTATAAGTAAAGCCCACAATTCAGATACCAAATGGAGAAAGACCTCCGTTACTGTAAGTCACGTATGCGCAACCCCTGGCCCGGGTGTGGCCCCCGCGGTATTTGTCTTAGTATTCGTACTTGAATGTCTATTGCACCTTTAACTAAATGCACTGACTGTGTAGAGCCAAAATTAAAGAAAAAAGTTGAAGAGTGTACAACATACATTGTATACAACGAACATATTTAACGTCAACTATTATTAAAAACAAGTACTTACCCCGAATACTGAAACGTTTGTTAACTTTGACGACAGATTAAGTCTATTGCTGCCTTTGTAATTTGCTTAGTGCCAGACAAAGGCAGTAATCTGTTGTCAAAGTTAACAACCGTTTCAGTATTCGGGGGTTGGTCGCTTCCGCATTCTCCAATGGTTGTCCACACCTACCCTAGTCCATTCTCTGGCAAAGAAGTTACATAGGATATGGATAAGAGTGGCATCTCCTTAGTACCAGAGTCAGAGATACATTGTATGGTTCTTCGTCAGCTTATGTACCTAGTTAGTTATCATGTGATAGCACTTCCTACCAGACCTTAATCGTGTGAATTATCATTTATCACGTGTTATAAAAAGATTTCCTAGATACATTCCTATTAGTGAGATAACATAGATAAGCTCTCGGCATTTCACACAATGCGACTAAAATATTTATTGACTTTTTGCAGTTCACACGTCACAATCACGAGTCGAAATTAACTGCTGATTTCAAGTCATGGAATTTGTCCAGTCATGAATAGCGCGTTTATTGCAAGAAAAAAAAAATACCGGTAGCAACACTGGTTGTACCACAGGTTTTTGTTTTTACTCGTGGTACAACCGATCGCGTTGCTTGCACCACGGGTATTTTTTTTTTCGCCTTGGTTTTTATGTCCATCTAAATTGACAGGTACCTTTGCAGATTTTCAATTTTGTCCCTGTAACACTACGCAGCTCCTGGACCGATTCTGCTCATACTTGAACTTAAATTGCTGAATTGAAAATTGTATTTAAATGAACTGCTTGACTATAAAATTTCATGAAGATCGGATTAGCGGTTCGCACGTTATCGCCGAACAAACACATATACAAATGCATACTTCTCGTGGCCTCTGAGGCGATCACTTCGGTCGGTCAAGTTAAAAAAAAATACATCATCATCGGCAGCTTATTCGGCCCACTGCAGCGAATAAGCCTCCTCCCTCTTTCGTGAATGATACTTGTGTGAAAGTGATATGTGTAAGGGGATTTAAAATAGGACGTTTTTGTGGCATTAAACCTAAATCAATATCAGTTGTAACACAGATGAAAATAAATACCCGTTGTACAATCGTTCTAACCACTCGTTTTACGAATTCCTTATACTTTGGCGTAGTTTAGTTTAACATACGAGTTTAGAAAAATCAACAGAAAAAAATTAAAATACATCGCAAATTTTTTAGCTTTGAAACTTGCTCAAAATCTCTTGCCATAAGTTGCAGAGAGTTCTTGCTAGTCTAAACTGCACACTCTGTAACAATAAATCTAGGCATGACCAACCTGAAGATAATTAAACGCGTCTGTCTAGTCTGCGTCAAATATGAAAGTCTGACGACTGAATTTAGAGTAATTGTGAAAGGAAATTATTTGTGCCTCAGACTAATCAGCTAATAGCGAATCTTCTAGAAAATCTTTTCAAGAAACAAGACATGCCTAGTCATTTAAAGCCGTGTCCCCGGCCAGAGCCATCTCTTTCACACATATTAGGAGAAAAGAGAGGGAAATAACAAACCGTCAGAACGGTTTGTTATTTCCCTGAGCTACACTGAGCGCATTAGCTTTCTGAAGAATAAAATGCCAATATTTTTTAAGCAATATTAATTTTCTCGAAGGAAAGAGCCCCGACCAGAGCTATCTCTTTCACACATATTAGGAGAAAAGAGAGGGAAATAACAAACCGTTCTGAACACTGAGCGACATTAGCTTTCTGAAGAATAAAATGCCAATATTTTTTAAGCAATATTAATTTTCGCGAAGGAAAAATCTCGAAAAAAACATTTTTTTCCTTTCTTCGACCGAATCCCTACTAATATTTAAAATGCGAAATTGTGTTTGTGGGCTTGTTTGTCTCTCCTTCCCGCAGCAACAGACCAACGGATGGGAATTTTTGCATGGATTAAGGGCCGCATTGACATAGGCTATACTATCCCGGGAAAATGTACGGTAGATTTTTCACGCGGGTGTATCCGCGAGGCGCAGTAATAACATAAAAATTGCATTAAAACTTTGGCATTGTTATTCTGAAGATAAATTGACTGTTCATTTTTTTTACCACATGGTATTTTTCTTATCTTCAAAAACGTTGGCTCTTAACAAACTCTAGGCCCGAATTTAAAAAAAAAACTCTTTTTTTCCAGACATTTTTTTCATCTATAAATGTTGTTAATAAAACAAGCTAAGGCTACGAATATGAAAGTCATGGTTCACAATCTAAATTTCTAGGTAACATTGTGTTAGCTTGATTAGTTTCTTGGTCAGTGACTGTGAAATGAGTCGTTGCTGTTTATTAAAGTATAGATTTTCCGTTGTTTGCTTAGTCCTAGTAATTCACCGAAGCGGAGATGTGCAAAGCGGAGACGATAGGAGATGCAGTATACATCCTTCTTGTACATACAAAATAGGCTACCCAGCAATATAATGGATAATAAATGTTATCCGATTTCGATGTTTTTCTTAAAATGTTTTCTACACCTTTGACTTTGACTTCACCGTGAAAATAACTATGTTCGTTTTTTTTTTTAATTTCGCAGTAACTTCGTTGTTATAGACACTTAAAGTGACTTTTTTTTTACGTCAATAATACAACGAAGAAAAGTACAACGTACAAACATTTTTTGAAAAAAAAAAAAAACTGCGTTTTTGTTTATGGTTTATCCAAGTATATTTAGGCCAAAATTATTCAGTTAACTTACATTTCCCCCAAGAATTAAAATAAGCTGCTAGTAATGATAATAAAAGCAGATGATCGCGCGTGCAGACTTTGCAGTAATGTGGATTGTTTTTAACCACCGCGCACTGTGCACTTCATGGACGAAATAAATTATAAGAATCCGAAATAATCTCTTCAAAATATTACGTCAAGCGCGGATGGAGGTAATCACGCTTAAAATTGTGCACCTCAATATACATTCATGCAATCCGGTTTTCGTACCGGCCAATCATAGGCGATCTAATTGACGAGTGTATTCAATTTTGGGCATAGCATTTTCGTGAGGGTAATAAGTACGAGCAGTCTACCGCTTAGATGGTATCTGCTTGCCAGACAAATTTTCCCTTTTTAGGCAAAGCGATACCCAGAACACACTCAAAATGTATCTGTAATAAAATATCTCCTTCAAAATGTCCTATTTTCTCTGCATAATAGCCGATTTACACGGCAATAGTCATCAATAACCCCCGTATTAGGTTTACACTACTATATTCTGACGCAAATGTTCCTTATTCCGACGCATCAAGGTCGGCAATCGCGAGTAGTGGGTACTAGAGGCCCAGTAACGTCATTTGATACAGAAACAATGAGCACAGTAAGGAAGTTGCAAAGTAGCCTAGTTTGCATCACGGACAATCATTCACGCATATAATTTACATTTGACGTTCTTGTTAGTGTTGTCGTTGCGTTTAAAGGGGTACTTCTCGCTCGGCAACACCCCATCGTCCACACTTGACGATTGGAGAAAAAAGTTTCGGTCGTTCTGTGTTGACGAACGCTACTATTTTTTCCCGTTCGTCCACACTTCGGATAGTTCCCGCTCGGTAACACATTTTTCGTTAACAGTGGTCACGATCGGGATAAAAGTTCGTTCACATTTTTCAAGTTGGAAATTTCATGGTTGCAGTTTTCTTTGAACACCGATTGCCCTATGAGACAACGAAATGCCATGGTATGCCAATATCGAATTATCTAATCTTCTCGTTTAGATGGTGCCCAGGGATCCTATTCCTGTGTGCTCGGGATTATCCAGGTCACTCTCACTCCCATTAAATTCTAAATTAGAGAGACAGTGACCAGCGTCTTGGCTTCATTGTTCGATATGAAAATTACTTTTTTCCGTTTAACTGAATTTTTGCTTTGTATACCTTTTCCTCTTTTTCCTCATCATCATCAACAGCCTGAAGACGTCATCTGCAGAACAATGGCCTTAGACCACCACATGACACTGAACGACAATTTGCAACTTGCATCCATCGGTTACCCGCGACCTTCACAATTCTCTCTATTTACATAAGTTTAATTCTAAAACATTTTTCTTTTTAGAATGATGTTGGGTAAAGTATAGGTCATAGGGAAATAGCCCATACTGCAAGTAAATTAATACTGAAATAGAGCTGTCGTTACAAGGAAGGGTCGGCTCCTTATTTGTATCAATATGAATGCAAAATGCAAGCTATTTGCTTATGCTAAGTTGAGTGTATGCGTAGTGGTTGGACGCTAAGGTGACCTACGATCAAGAATATCTTGATAATATTTCTGAGACTTGTTCTATTTTGGACCCTATTGTATTGTAAAGTTTAACTCAAGTGATTAGGGCCAATTCATACTGAGTGAGATGATATCGCTAATCTAACCTTACATTTGTGCGATAAAGTTTGATTTTGAAACGTTTGCAGTTCGAAGATGCGATCGGTCTAACACTCGCGGGTACAACACATCTTTTTTACTGGGTTGGCTTCTCATAGTAATCTAAATATTAAGTAAGTTTTGTTTTATTCTGGCATTTGGATAATTATTGTCTTTAGAAAAAGAACGGGTGAAGTTGAAAACTACAATTATCAATTATTATTTTTAGTATTTTTAATTGCGACAAGATCGCACAGATCAATTAAAATGTTCTTTCTTTACAGGATTTCTTGATTTCTTAATTCAATGACTTTATTTTTTTGTCGAAACACTCAGAGCGAGTTTTCTCTTGCACTTATTCTGTTTTATTTTAGTCGGAGAATTCTAAAAGCGACGCAGCGGTGGGGTATCCTTCGCCTTGTCACTTTCCGGACATGTGAATATGTGAAACAGATGATCTATTCCACGTGTATATAAATCAAGTCGATTTTAAAGGTTGAAAGAGCTAACAAAAATATAGCTGTCGGTTTCATTGCAGTCTGTTAGACGAGGACAGCAACACTTAGTTAGATCGACATCAAAATATATAAAATAGTTTTGCCTTGTGAAATGAATGAATGACATACAATTTATTCGACATATATATATAAACACAAATGGTGATATTATGTAGTTACAGTTTAATAAGAAGGAACAGATATACATGAAAAAAAAACTCTTAAAACAAAATATAGCCTTTGGACATTCGATGACAATCGACCCAGCGCTATTTAAAAAAATACGATATTCTGGCTGGGCCGCTTTGACATAAAAAGAAAATCAAACACGCAATTAGTTACGAGACATCAAACTGAAGACTTCATCAAAATCCGTCCAAGCAATCAAACTGCATTCAATGAATCACACAAGTTCAACCACCTTTATGTACCTATAAACATATAACTTGATTGCTCCATGTCACGTACAAATCGTACAATACAGAGTACATAGAAAGAGTATCTTCGGAAACGCTAAAAGACATTACGATGAAAAATTACGACACCACCCTTGATATTATACGGGGCCAGATACCACCGGTTAAATAAATCTACAGTAAAAAATAAAGTTTGCCAATTTTTTTGGCCGTTTTGCATTCTCCATGCTGCATACTGCGTGTTAATATGGTCGACCGGTGCTCGATGACATTACGAGTATGGTGTAAATGTCATCGATTCAAGCGTCGTATATATATTATAGTCGTCTTTGCTGTGACGTCATGTGTATTTCCTATGTAGAGGGTTAGATGCATCAAGAAGATTTAACATAAAGACTAGATTGTAAAATATTACTGATCATCTGCGCAAGATCTACATAGTATCGGAATTTCACCGGCCATAACAACCTGGGAGAGGATATTCGACGATATGACAAATTGATGTCGATTTCGAGATTCCAATCTCGACTGTCTCTCGTCTCGATTGCCTCGTACCACTCGATGCATATCGCACGCTAGCCATCGTGAATATCTTGATATATAGAGAGAATAAGAAATGTCGAAGTTCGATCGACATTTTTTTCGAGACGAGATTGAATCTCAGCTTTTCAGAATAGGGGTCCTGAAACCTTGCACAAGATATAGACAAAACTGCAGTATCACCAAAAGCCACGAAAAAAAAGTTGACGTTGACACCAAAATGAACACTACAGCCAGAAGGAGTCCACTGCTGAACGCCCACGCGGGGGGGAGGGGGGTCGCTTATTCGGCTATATTTAACGTGAGTATTCCCGTTTTAAAATAAAATGTGTCAAAATCACGCCACTTTTCACAGTATTAAAGAATTGATGCCTCAAGAGGAGCATTCGACCACAGCGTCAAAGATGTGACCGACGCGACGTATCACAGTTTAGCAGCGTGATTACGTTTGATGTCAGACCTACCATCTAACTCGCGATTACGCGTAATAAAATTGCCAATCGGTCAAGAATTTTGACGTGGACTACAACAATGATGGTGGTATGTAGGCGATCGTCCAAACACGCATTACCGGCACGCTATGTACGAGGAAATTCCAGACACATGACATGCAAGGGTACGTGATGGTGGTTAAGTACATGCCATTTTCACATTACTGATGATATAAAATCACGTAATGAATTCCCAAAAACTATAGTTATGTTAACTAATTAATTATAATTATGATAAGCCTAAGTATTTAATGTTTTAAATTTATAAAAACGTTCGTTTCGTCTACGATTCCTTTTTTTTTAACACTTCCATCAAAAGTTATAAAAACGCTTTCTTCTTCATTTGTTTGATATTGTGATACACTGATCAACATTTATTATAGGTTTCGGTAATCTACCAAATGCACGAGTGACTGTAAACCTTAATTATTAGGCCGTATTTTGGCCCTCAGCGGGCAGTAAGAAAATGGCGACCGCCCCCTTATTATGGATGTTTCTGATCGTGATAGTAAGCGTGCCGCGAGCGGAACCGCGCATAGCGACTAAGTTGGCACGAACGGGACGGCATGCTCTCGCAATCAGAATCACGAACGTTCATAATAAGGGTGCTGATGTGTAGTCGAAAATGGTTTCATAGAAACGTATCCGTATTCGATCAACCGCGTCTTATCTTACTACCTTCGGGCAACGCCCCGGACCGTCGCTGTCACCGCGTGGACCGAAAACGCGGCTTTAGAACACAAAATAGACAAACAAGTAGAGGGCTAGTCTGTCTAGTCATCTAATAGCAGGGTAGTAAGTGAAATGGGGTTTTTCACATGAGTTATTGTCTGAGCTAATTACATTGAATTATACCTTTGTTTGCTGGGTTCAATGCCCGTGCAGAACGAGGGACGGTGGATGGAACGGAACAATTTTGTCATAAAACCATTTATTATTGCGGTGAGGATTTACTACATTGAACAAAATTGTTAGGTTTTAATGAAATCTGGGTGTCTTCAAGTCGCGAGTGAATCGGTTTCTTCTAGGCAAGCGTGCTCCATCGTAGACTGCATCTTAGTTTAACATCAGACGTGATGGCAGTCAAACGCAAGCCTATAAATAATAAAAAAATATGAAATCTGAAATAAATGACTGAACATATCCAGGGATAATATGAGGGTTAAGGGTATTTTTGTGGTACTTGCTCAATAACCAGACGAGCAAGTGAGCACTTGACGTTAAACGTCGTGCGTGCCCATAACGGTTCAGTGACATCCAAAATTTTGATCTTCAACATTTCAACCGGAACACAATAATGCGCGCGCACTACTGCTCGGCGGTTATATAACTGGCAAAGTTGTGGTACTTCCTCAGACGGACTCTGCAAAAGAGTCTACCATTAGTATATGAGACTAGTGGTAGGTCTCAGGGGGAAGGGGCGCGGGCTCGTAATGCCATACAAAGCAGAGTTTGTATGCTACCCTTATGAAATTTCTTACTGACAGAACGACAGTTTCATAGTGACCAAAATAACAAAACTATGATTTATCGCCAAACTCGGTAACACCCATTTTATTATATGGGACTGTGACAAATATTTTCAGGATTACTCACAGGTATTTCAGGAATGTGTTACGAGGAAAGTGTTGAACAGTCACCAAAATAAACAGAGCAGGATAAAGAAATACCTTTTCAACTTGCGGGGACAGGACAGTGTCAATGAGCCAGAGTCACAGATACAGTGTGGCCAGAGTTTACGATGACAGGAATAGTTAATGCCGCGAGGTTTTGGCGCGTTCGATATTCGAAATTCTATAGCTGTCGCTGTCTTTCTCGTGCGTGCGATAAAGAATTTTCCAAACTTTTTGATGAATTTAGCGTTTCGGGGTAGTCTGTTATCACCTCCTAAATCTTAACCAAATCTTTTGTTTTTGGTGTCAATGGATTGGATAAACCAATATCTATGCTAGGTTATGTTTTTTTTTTAAATACGGTTTTCTAATAACAACTACTATTCTTTGTCGTATTTTCGACACAAAAAATTGTCACTATAAGTGCCTATAACAACGAAGATGAAACGATATTTAAAAAAAAACATGCTTGCAGTATTCCACCGTGTAGATAACCGATGTGCAGATAACTATCCTCTTAACATCTAATATCGAATTGGAAGAAATCGCCTTAAGCCGCGATAAGGCCGCCCATTATACTACTGGTTTTTCTATTATTGTTTATACAGGGTTATAAGGAAAAGGTATGCTAAGCCGAAAGGGGTAATAGCACTCACTATTGTGAGCAGCTTTTACTATGGGATCGAGGGGGAAAAATCTGCTGTTCTATACATTTTGTCGAGTATCATTGACACGTTTCTACAGCTGTTTTTTTTGAAATTAATTATTAAAAAAAAATTATCTCATTGCAAATTGTCGTTCAGTATGGTGCTTTAGGTGGGAGACATTTGTCCAGCAGTTGACATCTTCAGGCTGTAGATGATGATGATGATGATGATGATGATGATTTTGTAAAGACATAATTATGTTCTGAATTCCGATGGAATGTTATCATTTTAATTTATTAAATTAAACACTTCAAAAGTTTCTAGTTTACACTTTAATCGTTGAATTCGTTTTTTTTATCAGTCAACAAGCAGTTCATTGTGCTTTCACTGATAACAAACACTGCTACATAGAAGACCTTATCAAAATTAGGTCACGTGACTTATCATTTCCTACTTATAAACATGATTCAGTTACTTCTATGAAAAGTATTTTGTTGTGAACAGGTGACTAAGGTGTTCATATTTATGTTCCGCCTCTCAAATGGGATTTTTGTCCAAAAAGTCTTAAAATCCCCTTCGCACGTGATTCTCTGTTGGGGATTCCTAAATCATGCTGAAAGTTTTTGTAGAAAGTTAATTTACAAAAACTGGATGTTGTATTAATTTGTAATGTTATCTTATAATTATATTATATTTCATAGTCTACTCAAAGCCTTGGGCTATTCTCTATCTATAAACAAAAGGACACGGACTTAGCGACAGCTACCTTGAGAAAGTTCTTACAACATAAGCTTTTGTAATCAAGTCCGCCCACTTTCATCCTTTTATGACTTGGGTATATTGTGATATAACCAAAAATCATTGTATTACTTGTGGGGCTTGGTTAAGTAATACGTAAATGTCTGTCCTCTATGTATAAAAGATAATAAAATCACTAGATCGTGCATGAAGAAAAATTCTCTTTGAAATACGACCCACCCTGCCGGCCACGGGACGAGGTAACTGAGAGCTAGCCGCTTATAGTTTACGCCTAGGATTTGCTGTTTCAAAAACTTGGCCAATCCGAGGCGATTTCGTTGGCTAAATTATGATTATTATCAAACTGAGTCTAAAATAACCAATCTTTCCGCTTTCGCGTCCAGTACAATAAGAATAAGGATCAATTGTTTGTTTTTAGCCTCATATTTATTTAAATTAATATTAAAAAAAAAAAAAAGATAAAAGAAATTATTATTTAATACAAAAGAAAAGTATGATCAAAAAAAAAATGCAACACAATCTGAATATTTAGAAAAGTAAATTTTTCAAATTTTGAAATCATTGTTCTAAATTTAAAATATAGAAGCACCGGCCTTTTTTCGTTTTTAACTTTATATTTATGTAATGTAATTTTTTTTTTTTTTTTTTTACTTGAATTTTCACAAAGTTACTCCTGAATCAATCAACTACTTAATATACCCAGCCTTCTTTATCACCACTTCTGGGTGTAGGAGCTCTGCCATCTTAGCGACGTACTAATAAAAAGGACGACCCTCTCTTTAGAAAATATCGTTGACCCATCTCGCTGCTCAAGAGCATACTATTCAATGCCTAAGGTCTGACCAAATCCAGTTTCCGTTGGGTGTGCAGTACACATAGACCAGTAATTCATGAAAGACGTCAGCACAGACTGCACGTGTACCTAACCTACTGCAGCATGCAGAATGCCATAATATAGTTACATACATTACTAGGGGACATGTGCGGCACCCGAGAGACGTCACGAGACGACCTCGCAGAAGATGGCGCGACGTCATTAAGGTTGCAGATGCAACTTGGACATGCCTAGCACAAGATCATATTACCTTTGTAGCAAGGCGAGGAAGCCTTGATCCGAATTTAGATGCCCTATCATCATCATCAGCCGGAAGATGTCCACTGCCGAAAATAGGCCTATCCCCTTAAAGCGCCTCACCTATCGGCAACCTACCATATCCTCATTCCGGATTTTATTGCGCAAAGAAACTCCGAGCAAAGCTCTCTCCATTGCCTGCTGTGTAACTGAGATTCTCCAAAAGGCCAGCAATTAAGGACTGGTACGTTTCGATTCCTTATATCCATACTATGCCATAAACAAATAATTATGTTTAAAAATAAATTGTAATTGTTTTATTTTATGTACTGCACCCGTAATGGAGATGGATTGCAACTGGATTTAATGTGATCGAGCATTTAATGTTTTTGAGGGATAGCTGTCAACAGCTTATACGATAAGTACCTGTGTAGATTAGCTTTATAGGTAATACCAAGATCAAGAGTTATCCCTAACTAAGATCATGACAAAACTTTCATAGCTACATTGAAAAGTGGAGATATAATTATCAGATGCGACTAATGTATGCCATCTCATTGTCTGTGACCTTCCTCAATGTACCATGAAGATCAAGCTAATAGACCAATTTCCATAAAGCAGAACACTTTGATTGAGCGCTCACAGATTCTATAAGGCTGCTTTTACACAGTATGCACTCCCACATTTGCAAGATCAACATTTTTTTTGTTATTAAATACATTTAATGACCTCTAACTCTAATAAATATTTTGATACTTTAAGCGCTCTTAACAAAAAAATATACTAAACACTTCAAATTGTAATCGAAGACCAAATGTAGTAAACGATGACCAATCTTAGCGAGCAAATACTAACTACATATTATTTATACCATTATAATTGCTATAAAATGTAGGCTACGTAATAAAAACCAAAAATCATGTAGTTACCAAAAAGGTAACTACATAATAAGTAATAACATAATATAGTAGGTTAGGTTAGGTTATTATTGAACTTATTAAGCAAAGCGCTGACTGAGCATTTTTATGGTGGTAAAATTTTGGTGCTCATTTATTATTTTTGAGTTTGCAGTCATTTGCTTTAAATAGCATAGTATAATTAACATTTTTGCGTACACCCCATGCGTGCACAATACTCCCCATGCGGGACGTCAGTGCAGGACTCATCGTCCCCATCTCGAACATTTTTGGTCACAATTTAACATTAAAATGGGGTTTTAGTTTTGGTGATCATTTATTCAATTCAATATAAAGCAGTTTTTCTTTTGACTTTATATTTTACTATATCTCCTGATCACACAAGTAAACAAGCCAATATTTTTTAAAATAATTTCAGAGGGTATTATTGAAACATATTCTTGCAACATTAGATAGATAAGACTTTTCTCAATGTAACACACAGGAAATTCAAAAATAAATAATAAAAAATAAATAATTATCATTTAAAATATTGATTATGCGAATAAGAGAACAAAAAACGGTTTCCTGCTCTTAAACAGTCACATCCTCAATCTGAAATGGTCCAATCACTTTTGCCTATTGTTTCTTTTGCTGAAGGCAAGTCTTTAGTCAAGATTTGTGAAGTTGTAAGAAATAGATAACATTGGATTGTCATTATACATTTTAATGAAGTTGGGAGAGGAAATCGCGACATACCTAACAGGTCTATAGAATGTTTATATGTAACATTTATTTGGGTGTGTACTTTAACATTTAATTACGGGGAATTCTTCCTATATTTTGAAGTAACTATGCAGGTGGGCAACAACAAACTAATTCAGTCGATGTTAAACATCATTAATGAAATTTTACTTGTATGTAGGCATGTATAGTTCAGCACAAAGACAATGCAAATCCCTTGGTAACCTTGCAACTCAGGATATCTTAGTCACTCAACAAAGGCTATAAAATATGCTATCAAATTAGGTATGTATAGAATGATAAGCAGCAATAAAATCTTTCGAATCAATACCCTCAATACGTGAGTAAGTAAGTACTTAAGTACCTAATGTGTGTGGAACGTGTAATCAATCACCTATCTAGTGCAGTCGGAAGTGTTGCTGACCGGTAAAATACCACAACAATACAGCATCGGCAATAACTAAAAGTTATTTTATACATGTAACTGTAAATCATATGAAATGGGCGCATACTGTCGTCCATTCATGCGGCTAGTCGTAACGGTGGTTTGCGTCCTGCCTTAACGTCTTTATCCGGATAAATCCAACCTACAGCGGTTATGCAAATACTTAACGAAATGGAATTCTCACACCCTAAAGCCGGCCGGAATGGAGCCCCGTCCTACGACACACAAAGCACGTTGACCCTAGCGAAATCTTGAAAAGTAACGGCCTATTTCGGACGACATCTGCCATTATGCTATTTGATTGCACCATAAAAAGTTACTCACCGTTTACACGGAACACCGGATGGCAGCTTCGGAATTTATAAGGCACTTAGAAAAGCGAGCGAAATCAATTTGCACGGATAAATCTTTTAATAACGGAAAATATTTCGGATTCGGATTACTCACCGCCGCTCGCTTTTCTTCTTTTTAGCAGAATGAAAAGACAAAACAAAATGTCAGATTTGACAGCTCTGACTGGTGCTACAAGCTTTTCTTTGAAAATATTCTACCACTGAGCCACCTTTATTTTTTTGTTGAGACGATTATTCAATATTTTTTAGGAAGTGTGCCTCCGTAGCCGAAGCCAGCAACTGCAAAACGGTCGCCGAAGGTTGATGAAACGCTAGAAAGTAATTGCCAAGTTGGTTATATGACAACCAGCAAACTGTTTTCGTTATAATTTTACATCAACATGGGGCTTTGGTGATCATATACTATTTGGCAATTTTTTTTTTTTTTTTTTTTACCTATATTCTATTTTAACTGGTGATCAAATAAACATAATTATTAAGCCAGCTATAACCTAATCAGATAATGGTAGTTTAAGGTTTATTTTTTTTGTTTCATCTCAAAAACCCTTTCGACAACAGAACCGAGTCGGATACAGTAGGTTCAGGTTATTATTATTTTGCTACAAGGACTCGGAAATCCTTCCAATAACAGAACGGATCAGAACGTGATGACAAGTTTATCATACTCGTACCGCTGGCAATCGTTCCATTATTTCACCTTTGCCAGGTATGGCAGCGGAGGCACTGCCTAAAGTCTATTTTAAATCAATCTGAACTATCTATAAATATTCGCACTCATCACCGCGCACACGTTATTACTCTCTTCTGTATTGTGTTAGACGGCCCGGCGCCGGCACCCCGCATATTTGTTACTGAAAACTGACTGAGGACATCAACTGTTGCTGTCTTGTGAAGAAGCAACGGTCAGGAGACTCCTACAAAAATGCCTGATAATACATAGTACAAAATCTACTAATGTCGTAGTCGACTTTTCAAACATGGCAACTTTTATTATTGATCCAAAACTAGTCACCCCAGTCACCCGGAATGAGGCGTTATCCAAAAAAAAAAAACTTGGTAATAAAAGTACCCAATAGATGGCGATAGATGTACCTTGATGTTTTTCTTCACTGTCAAGACATGAAAGACAAAAAAAATGTACGTGTGCCTTTTTTTTCTCGTGGTTTTTGGCTCCACATGTGTATTTAGACAATTTCAAGTAATGTAACTATGACTGATGTGACTTCATATGAAATATTGCAATAGTTGACACTGGCTGGTTGACACAACGTGTGGAGCCAAAATTTACGATTTAAAAAATAAACATAAAATATTTCGACAGAAATGACAATGACAGGTAAAACGATAGGTCTGTTACGCCATCTTGTAAGTATTTTAGAACTACTTTTTTTTTGGAAAACGCCTCATTAAAGGCCTCGCTACATTACCTGACCCGACGTCGTGCAAAAGGGATCGCTAGACTTGAATTTCACGGGAGCAAAAGAAACAAACTACTAAACAAACTACTAAGGTTATTAATTAATACTAACCTTAGTAGTTTGTTTCTTTTGCTCCCGTGAAATTCAAGTCTAGCGATCCCTTTTGCACGACGTCGGGTCAGGTAATGTAGCGAGGCCTTTAAGTATATTATCATGGGTATGTAGGTATTTCATAGAAGTATGTCTGGAAAATAAGGATAAATAGCGGATACAGATAGCTATGTAGCTACCTTGTCTACTACTGTTCTCCTAATATTCTCAATAAGAATTTTTGTAGTTCAAGTTTTTGTAGCTTTTCCCTTTCGCTCCTCAGAAACTCATGTATAGCCAAATCTTTCACACGATGTCAGGTGTGGTCATTTACAGCCACTTTAACTAACACAAAAAAAACAACTAATTTCTAAACTCAGTATAAGCAAAGATCGCGGCGCGAACCTCTGCGAATGTGGAACTATGCCGCAAAGAGTATGTAATACTACGTAACTATGCCGTGATTAGTGTCGCGATACGCGCCCCAACTTCCCGCCGTGATCCGCGCGCGAGTGTAGGTGGAGCGGATAGATTGAATATTTCGAGACGTAGAACTGAAAATGACTAGTTAAGTACTACGTGGATGATTGTAGCAAATCGATGTTATTTTAATCGAATTGTGATATTTTTATTACAACACCACGCCGTTGTTTTGTTACACAAGTTAGATTATTCTCACAGTAAAATCACCAGCAAGTGTATTAAATAATTGTGTATACATGTATTAAATAACTTATACCTTTGTATGTTCATGATGAACAAAACTGTTGTTACCTATTTGTTGCCATTACCTTTACCATCTTTTTACTCAGCTTATACAATAAAGTATTTCTGATTCTGATTCAATAATGTGCCATATAGATTCCACAACTTCAAAACGTCTAAATAAATGTCAGTTTGTGTAAAATCGAATTCTTAGATGATAAATAGGTACCTATGTTTCAATCTAACATAGACTTTATACTTAGTGCTTTCCTTAATAATATTTAGAAAGTAATTATAAGTCTTTTTTTAGTATGTAATAATAATAATTGCTTGCAACATCCTATAGCAAGGTATAATTTGTAGTTGAGTACATTTAAAAAAAATATACCATTATGCATTATTTGGCAATAAGTATATACTTAAATAAATAAATAAATCCACGGAAGCGCTATCAAAACTGCCAATATAAATTTCTTCGTGAAGCACATCAACGAGTTCCCGAAGAACAACGCCTTCAACGAACACGACAAAATTGAGATGAATGAGGCGTTTCCCAAAAAAAAAAAAAAAATAAGTCCTAAAATACTTACTAGGTAGCGTAACAGACCTACCGTTTTACCTGTCATTGTCATTTCTGTCGAAATATTTTATTTTTATTTTTTAAATCGTAAATTTTGGCTCCACACGTTGTGTATTTAGCCAGTGTCAACTATTGTAATATTTCAAATGAAGTCAAATACATAGTTACGTTACTTGAAATTGTCTAAATACACATGTGGAGCCAAAAAACACGTGAAAAAAAAGGCACATGTACATTATTTTGTCTTTCATGTCTTGACAGTGACAGAAAAACCTCAAGGTACCTCTAACGCCATCTATTGGGTACTTTTATTACAAGGTTTTTTTTTTGGAAAACGCCTCGTTATGGTGATGAGAATATTTAATTAAAAACACAGTTACGAAGTACACTATTGACTTCTACGATAAAATGAAGCTCTCTTAGCTAAACAAGCAGTGAGAAATCAGGGGAATCGATTGCATCTAAGTAAATGACTTAGGTGACATGATCAGAAATTTGAAGGAGAAGAAAAAGAATGAACCATTTCTAAGTGAAAATGAGAAAGAAATTTTAACCACGATTCAAAATCTATGTCTCGATATAAAAAGCTAAATATCATAATCTTGTACAAAATTAATATAAGTTAAGAAAATTCTGTATTTCTTTTTTACTTTTACCGTAAGTACGGCAATTAAAAATAAATATGGCAACCTCAAAATTGACTAGGAACAACACTAATATGATTTGATTTTAGTGCAAAGTACAACACTATTTAAAAAAAGTTTTCCTTCGGTTTGTTTAGTATTTTCAGTGGAATTTTATAGCTCTAAAATGGAAACAGTAGCAGAAGAAACAAAAAAAGACACCTCAGAAAATGCACAAGCAGAATCTAGTAGCATTGTAAGTCTGTAACCAATACCTTTACTACCCGATATAAAAATAGAATGCGATCGAATGTCGGCTATGAATTTCGTTAATTTCGCGCAATTATAACTACATACCCACAATCTTTGTGATCTACTTTTATTCTTCAAAAACTTATCTTCATCGTCTACGCAAATTCAAATATAAAATTGATTTGTCTTGAAAAAAATGTATTTAACCTAAAATATTGTTGGCCCTTTGCCAAATTAGTATGTTTACGTTATTTCCGTACAAAAGCACGTTTCAGGTGGTTTCATAATATAATTGACGAAGACAATACAATATTCCGATGGCTCTGGCGTGCCTTATCTACTTAGAAATAATGCATAACTAGATTGGGTATCCATAACACCAAGCAATAAATTGGGGTTTTATGACACCTTTTTAGGACACAAATGATATGTGGGAGTCAAATTTCCTACTCGAATATCATTAGAGAAAGTGGTGTTACCATGGATACAGGAATATTTATATGCATTGAAAGCTCTTATCAACTTGTTGCATTAGAATTGATCATGTAGATTATATGGGAAACTATCTTGTTACCTCTCAATCAACTGGAGATCCCTGACTTAAGAACCTAGAACGGGTTGGCGGAAGGGCTTAACACAACATATTTACTAGCACATCAAGGGCTGTTCATCGGAAGAGCGTTCTCTTCCACAAGCCAAAAGATGAATTTCGATATCAGATACCAAGTGTTAAGCTCATATTTAGTTTGAAGCCTGGCATACCTACTGTCCCTGTCTTGATTTTTTTTCTTAAAAATAGCAGCCACTCATAAAACCTACATGAATTGATATATGACATTAATACAGAGGAGGTATGTATGACACAAAATCTCCAGTGTCACATTGTCAAGCTTCACTGGTGATGAAAGTTGACTTAAAACTAAATTGAAGGTAAGAACTGGCTCCAGAAATATTATTTTTACTGTAAAATATTGTGTAACTTTGAAAGCATATGTATATCTTGGAAACGTGATGCTGGAGTAGATTTTGTCCCGTACACCTTGTTCATATTAGTGTCATCAAAATCGATTCACGTACTTAGGTTTAGTGAGTGGCTGCTGTTTTGAAGAAAAATCAAGATGGTGGACTGTTAAGTTTGGCAAAATCTTCAAAAACCTTAATCAACTTAAATTCCATTACAATAAAAATAATTTTACACTTAGATTTCCTGTCAATTAAAGAAAAAAAAGTTTTGTTGTCAAAACTCATTGTAAGCATTCTTCACCTTTATTATGTTCATCATTCATATGATTCTGATTGCAAGACATACTGCTCGTACCAACTTACTTGCACCATGCATGCTCCGGCTCATGCTCAATAACTTTCACAATTGGGGACATCCATATTAAGGGGGCTGAACACAGGTTTTATTTTGTAGCTTGTTAGTTAAATTAAAATTAAATTTGTTTATTGAGATTAGAAACGATATAGCCAGTAACATCCATCTCACAATAAAAAAATATACAATATAAAATACCTAAATAATAATTCAATGTCAAAGTGCAAACCACAAAAAAAAAACGAATAAATAAAAAATAAAAAAAAACTATAAAATCCAATGATTCAATAAAATTATGCACTTAATAAAATAAAATAAAGTTATAGCTGGGATCTGTCAAGTTATCGGGCTTTTTGCACCTATCGCATTGGTCAATTAAATTTTTACAAAACCTAAAACCAAATTTTTTTCCAAAAATATTAATCTAACAGTGTTCTATTTGTCATACATAATATCACAATCAGAGTTGGCGGCAAGGAGTGCGTTGAGATGACGGCGGGCGCAAATAAGTTAAAAATAATAATAATTAGTTGGTACTCAAAGAGTTATTAATTAGTAACAGTTAATGTGGAGGACACCATCTGAATGTTTGATTTAGATAATAGTTTCATATAGTTATGATAAAAATATGGCATTCTCTTAAGCTGCATCTACACACAATTCTTTTTTATGGTCGACAGGTTGGGCATTTGTACACCACATAAAATTCGAACCCAATAGTTGTTAAATGGTCTAGGAGAAAAAAAAAAAAAAAGAAGATATATGCAGATACAGCTATCCTAACTCACTATGTTCCTTTATCCCCAGGTCAAAGATCGTCAATATCTTTGACCAGCAAACAAAAGTTAAATTGGTAGAAACCAAGGCGTGTACGCTGTACAAAGTCTCTGTTTGTTTCAGAGGACAAAACAGACAACATACAAAAAAAAATAAAAAATATATGGTCTAGGTGAACAATAAGAACTGATTTTTGCGAAATTCCACCTCTAAAGGAGTAAAATGGACATGCAATGAAAGGCATGTTTTAGGATGTTTTGAAAACGAACCCCTAAAGAAGTGAAATGGGGTGTTTAATTTAGCGTATCACATGCGAGCGAAGCCGTGCGGGCAAGCCAGTATGGCATATTACTTGTTTTTCTAAAACCAAGCTGTTGTGTTGGTTTCTGTTTTAAATGACATTAATCTAAAGAGCTCATTCAAAAACAAGACAGATCCTATTCATAGTAATGGGTTTTTTCTTCTATGCTTTGCTCCACAGACTCCAGGGTCTGTGCCTTTTGTCAAATTTAACAATTTTTTGTCAGCTAAAACTTAATATAATAACCAAAAACTATGTAAAAGGAACCCCCAGGAAGTAGTGGGTAATTAAAGGTTTTTTTATGATGACCTTGTATAATGTTTATGATGGCCTTTAATGATATAAAATTATGATGACAACAGAAGGTACTTCCAGAGTACCTATTAACTTACTGTTCAATCAAAATTAATAATTCTGTATGGTTTTTTAGGAGGCGGCTTCACCAGCAGTAGCACCTCCATCCACAGCAGCAGCCACAACTACAGCTGCACCCACACCCACACCTGCATCCACAGTTGCACCCACACCCATAACTGCACCTATATCCACAGCCACAACCACATCCACAACTGTACCAACACAAACACCCACAACTGCACCCAAACCCACAGCAGCACCCACACAATCTGACCCTCCTAAAAAATCGAAACGCGAAGAGCGCAACAAGAAAGAAGATGAATATGTCAAGCAGTTCATGAAAGCCATCAACTCTGCACCAAATCTAGAAGAGAAGATGCAGATAGCTATACAGAAATATGCTCACATGGTGGATGATAACAAGAAAATGCAGGTAATGTTACATTGCAATAAGCAAATTTTTTTAATCAATTAAATAAATTGAACTAATCGAGCAAGGTTTTACCTGACTGCCCTAGAAGGAGCGTAATGTTTTTGGGGTGTATGTAAGTATTTAAGTAAGTAAGTATATATGTTTTGGTGTGTAGTATGTGTAGATTACAGCCTAGAAGGCTTGACCGATTTTGACGAGTGAGGTGGCTAGGAAGTCCCTAGATAGATGGTAAGTGTCGTTGGATTCCTCTTCATGCTTGACATAAATTACAGTTCGCGGTCGAGATTTTTGATTTCTTTTAATAATAAATATACAACTTATGTGGCTTTGGTTTTATAATATACTTAGCCAAGATACTAGATATAAGTAAAATTAAATATTCACTTATACATATTGTTATTTACCATTGTTATTTTATTAGATTTTTTTTTATAGTACAGTACACAAATAGATAAAGAAAAAACTAAATTATAAATAAGCACTGGTTTACGGATGTTTGCAAGGACGATTGTATCAAATTTTGATACAATCAGTCCTCCCACCATCCAATTGCTACGAACTTGGCAAGCGTTTATTTGTCCTTGTGCAGAGTAGTGAAATTTTTTCGTTCTTAATTTCCAGTTTTACATCAAGCAGTCGGAGAAACGTCACGCGATGGTGATGAAAGAGAAGGAACAGCTCCAGCTGGAGTTCAATAAGACGATCCTCGTTAAGTCGAAGCTGGAGAACTTGTGCCGAGAGCTGCAAAAGCAAAATAAGACTATTAAGGTTTTTGATTTGTAAATAATTTAACTTAAATTTGTAAAGCAAGATATGTAGGATAGTGGGCTTTTAGTAGATGCAAGATGTGCTGTGCTGTGACACCGTGAAGCAACAGAAGAAGCTAAATTTTCCACTGGTTTGCATGAGACAGCTACAAAATCACTCATTTCACCCCACCAGCTAGACTGGTTCTCATCATCATTTACACCGCTGGAGCCACTATGCCAGCGGCCAAAAGCCTCGCTCCAGTACTTCAAGACGAAGGATTGGCTTGGGTAGATGCTGGCGTGGGAAATGCACAATACACCTGACCCAGTGCAGGACTTATAGGCCCCATCTCGAATAATAATAATAAGCCCCTCTGATGCCTACCTCTGTGCCTGATGGTGGGCACTGGGATTTCTACAGAAATCACCACACCACACTTCATATACTATTATTATCATATATGTACATATATACAATCATATTGTGGGGGGCACACATGTCAAACTTTGCTTTGAAGAAAAATGTTCTTATGACATCTCTGTGCTAGACCATAGACCAAGAAAATTACAAAAAATTGCAGGAGGAATCCCTCTTGAAGATCCGCGAGGAAGAAGAACGTCGCAAGGAAACCCAGGCCAAGTTCCAGAACACGCTGTCTGAGATCACAGCACTCCTGCAGCAGAACAACGAAAAGAACGCTAAGTTGAGGGATGATAACATCTCCATGACTGAGAAGTTTAAGAACGTTGTTACACAGTACCAGCTAAGAGAACAGCAGGTAAGCACGCATAAATGGACATTCTCCACGTTTCAGTTCTATCACACCAATATTATAAATGCGAAAGTTTGTAAGTATGTAAGTGTGTTTGTTCCCTTTCAACTCTGTAATGGCTGAACGGATTTGGATGAAATTTGGTGTGGAGGTAGCTAGCTTATTCCCTGTAATAACGGAATAACAAGTAGACTACTTTATATCCTGTTTTTTTTTTTCCAAAACAATATTTTTTTGTCAAAATCGGTCAAGCCGTAAATCTACAGGAGGTAATACAGGAACACACAAATATACATACATACTGTACAATCTGAACATACACCTCGAGAACACCTTGAGCAATCGGGTAAAAAAAACTTAAATCGACTTGCAGATAGAAAAGATGGCGAAACAAATGACCCTGGAACAGCAACTAGCGGACGCGAAGCTGATGAAGGCCAGCCTCGAGCACCGCGCGGAGCGCGAGCGCCTGCTGGCCGAGATGGAGGGGCTGCGGGCCTCCGTGCAGCAGCACCGCGCTAAAGTTATGGAGCTGCACGGCACAGAGACAGGTATGGACCCTAGCTGCTTCTCTGAAACAGGTGCTGCTTCTAGAAAATCTGGTGTCTGGAACTGCTGGACGGTATCTATGTAATATGGAATAGCTAAAAGCAGACTCTGAAGCAGCTATATGGAGTCTGGAACAAAGTGTAGCCTATGTCACTCCTGAAATAAAAAGGAATCCAGTGACACCCCATCATCTTCCTGTCCTTATCCCGATAGGTGGGATGGCACTACATCTTTCCTTTCTCCACTTCACTCTGTCAGCCGTCATACTAAGTATAATAAGTAAGATATGGGAGTAAATACTCCCATATCACTCATATCCACTATCACACAGTTCATCCACACCTTTTCGGTCACCCTCTCCCAGTGCTACCCCGCTTACCATCATATCTAGGGACCTCCTACCCACATGGATATCCAATCCAGTGACGCCTCAATCGGCCTTTTGACAGTCAAGCCTTTTAGGCTTCGGTTATAAAAGGAACACACAAACATATATAAATACTTAATACACCCCAAGAACATTATCCTACGTCATGAGCAGTCGGATAAAAAGGCCACTTTTACGCTTTTTAATGTGGATGTAGCTTACACCATGGATTAACACATAGGCTACTTATCCCGGTTAAATATTCGGTTTCTGTAGAATAGCGGGTGAAACCGCAAGGCGTAGCTAGTTAAGGTGATGGGAAAGGCAAAAACACGAAAACAAGGTGTTTTTAGAAACATTTCTGGCGAAAAATATAGCATGTGGAGCGTCGATATTTATACATCCTATTACACATATCTTGTAGTTATTATTGCCGACTCCAAGTACTTGCTGTCGGTTATAGCTAGCACCAGTGAACACCCACAACTATTTCAACTACTTTGATGTACCAAGATCTAGCAAAGCGTTTTTTATGGGTGTTTCACATTCGCTTAGTAGCAAACTCGGACTAGTTGTTCTTATAGTGCGTACCTTTTCTGTACAGGTCTATTTGTATTGAACAGTGATCAACATAACGATTTTTTAAACAAAAACTATTTGCGCCTACAAAAACGTCGCTCTTCACGAACGTATTGTGCTCGCAAAATACGATCAGGCAATAGGTATTGTATTTGTATGCGAGGTTGCCATTCCGCCCCGCCCGCGGCACGCACTTTGCGGCGTTGCCAGATCTCACACGTTCGTGGATGAGCATGCCTGAGCACTTTTCAGCACCCGTGCGGTATAGTCACAGATGATCTGTGGGTATAGTATAGGCAGATACCTAAGCTCAAGCCGTTTGGTTTGATTATCGAGTGTATTCTAGTGGTTTAGTATCGAGTATTAGTATCATAAAATAAATATGGGAAATAAGAGTGGGCGGAAACCAATACCATCAAAGTTGTTTCTAAAACGTCAATCACGCATTGCAAATGCTAAATTAATGTTTTTTTGTTCGTCATCGTTGCATGCCTTAACCGTTCATAAACAGTTCTTTATTTTTTTAGTAAACAAACCGAGTTTCTTTGGATTTTAATGAAAAAATATATCACTTTATAAAGGCACATCAGCTAATGTTATAATATTCAAAAATCAATCATAGTTTATAATAAATCAAAAATAAACAAATTTTTCACATTTATAATATTAGTTGAAGTGTGATCAAAATTAACTTGTATGTTTTTTCTTCATTAACATTAAGCTCGCGTACTAAATTTTGGTTCAATAAAAAAAAATTTGTTCTCTTCTGAAGAGATGAGTCTCTGGTCATAAAATATTCTGTAATGAAAACATTGAAACAACTCACTGCAGTGTTGTTCCAAGTCGATTTTGGGGCTGCCGTATCTACACTCCAAAATTGCCGTATTTGGGACAAAATCAAAAAAAAATTGCCGTATGTTCTAATTTTTCATTAATTTGTATTCAAGATTATGATTCTTAGCTTTTATTTACTGGTTTCCATGTATATTTTGAATTGTGGTTAGAAGTTATGTCTCACTTTCACTTGGAAATGGTATCTCTTCTTCTCTTATCTTCCGCAGTGTCGACATTTTCACCCTTGAATTTTCTATTTTTTCTGATCAATGTATCACTAATCGTAACACCTTCTCTAAGCTCAGTGAAGCGATGTAAATACAAATCACTTAATAGTCCAACATCTCAATATTGTCGTATTCATAGAGGGCGTTTTTCAACGGGGAATTCCGGGTGCTCGGTGCATTACGTTACACGAAAAATTTGTAATGGCAGTTTTTTTAACTCTTTCGTGGATTGCCGTATATTTCATACAAATATTATACGGCTTTGGAAGTGCTGCCGTATGCCGTGTATTTGAAGCGTAGCGTGCCTAAAAACCGTATAATATGGCAATTGCTGTATGGAGAACAACACTGCAACTCAGTAGGTATCTTCTGAGACGCCGGACCGGCCGCGCGCCATCTAGCCGCATAGAAGCGCTAGTTCGATAGTAGGGCAGCGCGCCGCCCGTAGATGGCGCACGTGCGGCGCCTAAATGCCCAATTTAATTTTGCACTACCCTGCGCCTTAACCATAGTTTCATCGGATTTTTTACCGGTTTCGACATAAGCTGGCTAAATACGTAAGCGCCATAAAGTTTAAAGCAGATTTTTAGGGGGTACACTATTTTGTATGAGATTGTTATTCTTCTCGTGTAGATTTTCTTTGGTTAGCTTTAGTTTTCAAAGTTAACTGTTTGTTACAGGTCTACGCAGTCAGCTGGCAGTTTACACGGACAAATATGACGAGTTCCAAAACGCCCTGGTGAAGAGCAACCAAGTGTTTGGCGGATTCAAAGAGGAGATGGAAAAGGTTATACAGAAACACAGCTCACCTCAGATTCCCCACTCATTGCGATCAAAGCGCAAGACGCATAGGTCGAAATCACAGATCACACCGCAGATTCTGCATTCAGGACGCTCGAAGCGCGCCACGCATCGTTCTAAATACACTTACAGGAAATTACTCTGATTGGTTGATTGTTAGGCGCGAGTAGGCGTAACCTTGAGGTAGCCAATGAGAACGCTCGGCCGCACTCCCCGCGACCCGCGCCGCGCCTCAACGTGACGTGACTTTTTGTAGGTACAACGAATCTCGTAATGCGGTATCTAGTGTGATCTGTGATCGAAATATACAATTATCACACTAATACCATGAATGCGAAAGTTTGTGTAAGTGTGTTTGTTCCCGTTCAACTCTGTAACGACTGAACGGATTTGAATAAAATTTGGTATGGAGATAGCTTATACCCTGGATTAACACATAGGCTTTTTATCCCGGAAAAATATTCGGTTTCTATAGAAAAGCGGGTGAAACAGCGGCGCGCAGCTAGGATCTTACAAGATAGGTTTTTACTTCAAAATGGCGCTTTGAATTCGGTTTCGCTGCAGTCTGTTTACAGCTCATTGTAACCTAGCGATCAAGCTTCGCCGATGAGCGCGAAAGAAGATGCGAAAAGTAAGAGAGTAAAAGAGATATCTATAATGATATCTGTCTTAAAAGACATTTCGCGGGGCATTTTAAGGGCGATAAATTCGCTTCTCTTACCCCCGAATACTGAAACGTTTTTTAACTTTGACAACAGATTAATTCTAATACTGCCTTTGTCTGGCACTAAGCAAATGACAAAGACAGGAATAGACTTAATCTGTCGTCAAAGTTAACAGTCGTTTCAGTATTCGGGGGTTAGACAAATGACATCCTAACTAATAAATTAAATGCGAATGTAACTCCATCTATCTCTCTGTTAGTCGCCTTATCACGTCTGAACGGCTGAAAAGTTCGTCCTGAAATTTTGCTTAGCTTAAGGAGACGGACGTAGGCTCCATTTTTTGTAGGTCCACGCGAACGAAGTCGCGGGTAACAACTAATTGCCTATATATAAAAGAACAGTCCTATTTCTACGCACCCACAAACTGCGGGCTGCGATTAACCACTACAAAGAAATCTTTGACACAAATAAATAAATAAATAAATATTGTTTTTTTCACACAACGCCATCTAGCCCCAAACTAAGCAAGCTTGTACTATGGGCACCAGACAACTGATAGAATACATAATTATTTTTTTTGTAAATACATGCATAGAATACATAGAACCACCCAGACAAAGAACAAACATCCATGTTCCTAACACAAATGTTTGTCTTAGGTGGTAATCGAACCCACAACCTATAGATATAGATTTTTGTGTAATGAACAAACGGAGTAAAGCATAATAAATACCTACCTGTCTTACTATTATTCAATTATTTAAATTCAATACTCAATACATTTATTGCAAACATTATGTGGATTACATTCAGATCTTAACTAGCATATTTTAAATAAATAATCATAATGACCCGGATTGGGTATGGCAATATCGTGCGGAGCGGGTCAATCTATTCCATAATTGTCTTATCTTATCTTATCTTTCATATATTCGTCTAGGGTATAGTAGGATTTCGCGAGTAATATAACTTTCCGGGCTTTAGCAAATTTGAACTCATCTTCCATCTCTTTTATCTATACTGGTAGTTTGTTGTATATTTTAGCAGCCATTGGGTTTGGTCCGGAGCTATGCATTTTTTATTATGCAATTAATGAGTAGCCTAATTTAACTCTGAGCATAGTTTAATTTGTAAAAGTGACTTGCCTGTAATATTCAATGTTATTTCTGGCCAATAGAAAACGTAGAACTGTAATGGGCGAATACAGCCCGTTAACAAGAATGTTGAGATCTGCTAACTGGCTTTGGACAGAGCACGGAATTGACTTCTTTATGGATTCCCTCCCTAAGTTTAAAAAAAGGGCTACTCTAGCCCTTACGTGATGTGTTGTATAAGTACAGGATCACATATTGTTTGTATTGTGATCCCAGCGAGTGTATTACATGTCCAAATTTAAAAACATGCAGAGCTTACCTGTTACTGGGGTGTTACATAGGTCCTAATGTATTATCATGTTTATTATTAGTTGATTAATTGTTTCATCCTGTTGGTAAACCAATAAAAATATATATATATAAAAAAAAAAAAAAAAACTGATTACTGATCAGAAGGCGGAAACCACTGAGCCACAAGGTCGTCGTCGTTACAGCCGCCGTAGAGCGAGAACAGCCGCCGTAGAGCGAGACGGCACACAAATCCTCATCATCACCATCGACAGTGCTGCAACTATTTATGCACTTCGGAGACCTGTAACAAGGTCAAGAGTCATTGCTGAGTGTCACACAGCACTACAAACACTCTCTAACAAGTTCAGAACCATTGTGAGATGGACGAAGAGTCACGGATCGTGTCCGGGCAACAACGTGGCAGACACCCTTGCCAAGGAGGGTGTAAGGAAACAAACAGACGGCGACGTAGTGGGTCTCTGCAAACCATCAGCGATGGAAGTACGTGAGCTACTGCGCCGCCACAGCGACAAAGAACAACTAATTTTTGTGGGATAAGAAGGCCGACTGTCAACACTCCAAGGCCGCATTTCCAACCCTCGACAGAAAAATCACTAACAATCTATTGAAGTTGCAACGACAGGACCTTCGCCTACTGGTAGGCCTCATAACCGGTCATTGCAATTTGAATAGTCACTTGTACAAAATAGGAGCTACGGACAGTCCGCTGTGTCGTGGTTGCATGCAGCAGAACGAAACAGTGGAACATGTGCTGTGGCACTGTACAGCCACAGAAGAAGCTAGAAACGCCACTAGGTTGCTTGAGGCAACATCACCCATGTCATCCCGACAACTTGACTTGGTCTCATCATCATCGTCATCTAAAAAACTGGAGCAGCTATACCAGCGGCCCAGAGCCACGCTCCGTTATTTCAAGGAGCTGGGTTGGCTCGGGTAGACGCTGGCGGGGGAATGCACAATACACCCCATGCGGGACGTCAGTGCAGGACTCATCGCCCCCATCTCGAATAAGAAGGTCGTCGTGACCGGAGATTTCTCATTACAGATGTCAAAGAAGATCAAAAAGCTGGAGAAAGAATCTCTATCCTGGAAGAAACGTTGGGAGACTTCGCAGACGGCGCTGCTGGACATGTGCGGCGAGCGGCAAGCCAGCGAGGAGCGCGCCGCGGGCGTCGCGCGGCAGCTGCACAACATGCAGAGCCTGTGCCGCACGCTGCAGGTAAACAACCGCCGTTTCAACACTTTTTAGCTCGACCTTTGTCTCGCGGATCGAGCAAATTTCGGGAGTTAATTATCGATTTTGTGTCTAGTCTATGAGCCAATCACAGGACAACAACCAAGTAAATTGTATAAATTTTTTTTTCTACCACCCTTGCATTTGCCTCTTTTAGAAAGAAATAAAGAAGAAAAAAATATATTTTACTTTGCAACAACAGTAATATTAAATTAATGTAATTTCGTAGGTTCAGGTGAGCTATATAATATTACTATAGCTAATTATTGTTATGTGTAACAAAAAAACAAAAACAAAAAAAAAAGGGACCAGAGAGTTTTTTTTTGTGAGAAACCGTAATTATTATACCTCCTTACACATCGATATATGTACGTATAAAATATCAAAGGAGACAAAAACGAAAAGTAATTTTACATTCTTCACCTTAAAACTAATTTTCCTCGAAGTATGTTCTTCAAGTAAAAGAGACATTAAATACAAATGTTGAGATAAAGTTAATTATGAAATGTTTATCTCCAGGCGGAGCGTACACTGCTGCTTGGTACCCTGAAGGAGCACAACATCGAGCGCCCCCCGCTCCCCGCGCCCGTGCCCGCGCCCCCGCCGCCGCCTGCGCCCGCGCAGCCCGCCTCCAACGCCAAGGTACGTCATATACTCTCTAAAATATTTATCCATGTTATAATTATAGCCGGTATGGATCGCGGATTCGAATAGAACCTTCATAAAATTGATATATAATGTATCATCAGTGATCTGTTGTATGTACCTAATAAATAAATAAATAAAATACAGTTTATTTCGTCCGAATCCGTCGCGTAGTGCAGATCCTCACTCACCTCACTTTAAACTTTCAATCTTGTAGACTTGCATGATTGAACTATTAAAAATTTTTTTTTTTTTTTTTTTTTTTTTTATATTACTTGGTAACGAGACGAGCAAGTCGCTCACCTGATGTTAAGCGTCACGCTTGCCCATTACAGTTCAGTGCCACCAGAATTTTGAACTTCAACAGTTCAAAACAATTCGCGGCAATGCACTGCGCTCGTCACCCTGAGATGTCAGATGTTTAATCTCTGTATGCCCAGTAATTACGCTGGTAACATTGCCCTTCAATCCGGAACACAGTAATGCTTACACACAACTGCTTGGCGGTTGAATAACTGGCAAAGGTGTGGTACTTCCCCAGGCGGACTCTGCAAGAGAGCCCTACCACTACAAAATTGGATGAATTTATTAATAATTGGATGATTTGGTATGATTTTTTTATGCGACTCTGTTTCTCCATGTCCCACGTTATCGTCTCTGTCAGATCGCCACAGACAACAAAAGTGTCGTTCCAAAACCGAACGCTATAAGTTGACCGTTTTCTCTTGACTCATTTTGGTAACTCTTTTCGGATTTTGGAACGCAACTTTTCTTGGTATGAGTCACCAAGAATGAATGAAATGAGAATTTTCTTGGTATGAGGTTAGATGTTTATCGAACTCTCGTCATAAACATCACACCAAAACTCAAAATGAACCAAATAAATTTCATCCCTAGGTGGACGCAATGGCCGCAAACTGTGCTCAACTGCGCCAAAGCCTCGCTCACCTACAGAGCCAACTAAATGTCCTCACAAACAAACAACAACAGCCCGAAGAACCACCGAAACCTGAAAAAACAAAGAAATCTAAATCCAAGAAATCCAAGAAACAAGAAGTTCCGAAAGAGTCTGAAAGCGACTCGAATACTAAAGAGAGCGCTAATGAAAGTGCTAACGAGGAAAAGGCAGCTATAGTTGATGAAGCTACTGCTAACCAAGCTGTTGATGACAAAGGAGCTGTATTTGACAAGGCAGAATCAACAGTTGATAAAGTAGAATCAAGCGATAAACCTGAAACAGTTGTTGGCGATGAAAGTGAAGTAAAAGATGTAATAACTGACGACAAAACCCTTGAAAGTCTCATCCAAGCTATCAATAACGCCAACATAAATTTATCCGATCTAGAAGTGATCGGAGACGATAAAATCGATCTAGATGACATTTTAGACGTTGACTCTCTAACCAAATCTACTGACACAGCGAGTGGAGACGCATCTGAAATATCAAATGACACATCAAACGAACAAAGCCCTAAAAATGTACCAAAGGCAGTCAATGTTATCGAAGAAATTACCAACGGTATGAAAGTAATCCTAGTGACCGACAGACTTGGCGACGATGCAAAAGTAGTCGAATTCGTGGAAGAAATTACCAACAGACCTAAAATTGTAGAACTTACAGACGAAATTGCAAAAACACCTAAAATTATAGAACTGCCCGATGAAGTCACACCAAAAGATACCTTTTCACCAGAATCTTCAAGCATCGGTGTGCCTAAAGATATAAAAGATGTAGCCAACACAGAAATCAAAACGAAAGCACAATCGACGGCGCAAGTAAACGAAGCATAAGTAATTTTTTCTTTTTTTAATTTTTATGTAAATAGTTTTTTGAAATTTTGTAGCTTTAGGTTTATTGTTTTGAGTGCTTTTTAGTTCTTGTTTTATTATTTAGGCGAAGGATATGACGTAATGAAACTGTATGACAACATTCTAGACCAAATTTCTAGATCTAGCTTCGCTTCTATCTCTAATATTATTTGTATTTCTTCACTAAGGCCGCCCTCTCGGTCAGAGCTATCTCTATCGCACATTTTCAACACATTTTAATAAATAAATAAAAAAAGCTTTTTTTTTAAATCAAAAACTTATGTTGGGTTTAAGATAAATTCTTCAGAAAAATATTGCAAATGCCTTAAAGCAAATCTCTTGTTGTAATAAATTGTCAATGTTTCATTCGCCGAAGAATGATAATGAAAAACAAGGAAGTCGAAAAAATCGTGTTTCTTTCTCCCTCCTTAAAATAGCTAATATCAATATAAAAATTCGCAATGTTATTCTAAAGATAATTCCTGTTCATTTTCATGTTCTTAATTCCTCTTCTTAAAAATAAGTATTTTTTTATAATCGTTTTTTTTTTTTTTTAAATGTAAATAAAAAATTAAGCAGTTTTATTGCGTCCTACAGTCGCCGTTAAAAGATCTTAAATAATTGTTTTTCTTAAGGTGCATCGTTTCACTCATCGCGCGAAATTCAAATTTTCTTGCGTTTTTTGTCAATTACAGCTTAATTACTTATCGTGGATTTATTGAAACCAATTTTGCGCCAATAAATAAGTTGTTTTAAGAAATTACGGGTAAAATTATTACCTAGATAACATTGGCTTAGCTACAAATTTCAATAAGCTGATTTTCATCTCGGTTTTTGGTTTAGTGGGAAATGTACTTATACTAGCTTTCAACTTGAATTTTTGGTTGGTGTAATTTCTTGAAACAATCTTTTTATTATCGCAAAATTAGTTTTCATGAACCTACGATGAGTAATTAAGCTGTAATTGACATAAAACGTAAGAAAATTTGAATTTCGCGCACTGAGCGAAACGTTGCACCTTAAATGTTTTCGTAAATGATAAGTGGATGTTGGTCAAATTATTTGCACACAACAATTTTGAATCGGCTCTTCTCAGAAATCAAACATTTCAGTTGACATGAAACGTTAAAGATTTTAACGAAGACAATATTTCTTATGGCACAAATGTATGTTAAAATAGTTCTGTGCAAATAATCACGATTAAGTATTATTAGCTTTCTTTTTTTTTTTTACTTTTTCAATAATATCGGCACAGTATCAGATCTGGTGTCCAAAATTGAGGCCCTTAGTTGTCTCCAGTTGTCTCACTCGCGCGATTTGACATTATCGAAGATATAACATTACTGTGAATTTCCGAAACGTATGTTATGTCTGTATTTTAATAACATTACAAATGTTTTAAAGAAACAATAATAATTTTATTTTGAGGAGATATAAGAATATTTATTTTTTGGTGGTCTTCTTCCATCTAATAATAATTAAGATTTATCAAATCGAAAAAGGCATTAGAATTTTTATGACTTTATTATAGACTGATGAAACATATTTTAGTTTGGAAATTCACACTATCTACGAAAACTTGCGCAATTGTGCGAGTGAGACAGCTGTGATACGACTATATAATCCTTAAAAGTGCCTATAGTTCATGTCTAGTCGGTCATCACTGCTTTTATCACTTAGTTTAGACATAAATATCACTGAATCAGGATTGACGATAACAGATTTTGTAGTTCACATATTTCAAGTAAGTGAATGTTCAATTACTCGTATGTTAGTATTGATGTGTCAAATTAATGAAGTACTTGGTCTAAAATATACTGCTAGTGTCATAAAGATGTACAATGGCATTAATATACTGCTAGTTTCCGAAAAAAATATTTCAATGGAAATAATATACGTCTAGTGTCACAAAGCTGTCCAATGGCGTTAATATACTTCTAGTGTCACAAAGCTGTCCAATGGCGTTAATATACTTCTAGTGTCACAAAGCTGTCCAATGGCGTTAATATACTTCTAGTGTCACAAAGCTGTCCAATGGCGTTCATATACTTCTAGTGTCATAAAGCTGTCCAATGGCGTTAATATACTTCTAGTGTCATAAAGCTGTCCAATGTAGTTAATATACTTCTAGTGTCATAAAGGTGTCCAATGACGTTAATATACAGCTAGTGTCATAAATATGGATAGTGGCACTAAAAATGAAAAAAACATAACATTGTCAAATGGCAACAAAATGTGAAATACGAAAGCATTATTTACCAAACGTCAAAAAATTAAATAAAAATAAGATCGCATTACAGTATTTTTATGACAAGAAGTATTGTCCACTACTGTTGTTCAAGTGTAGGAAAAAAAAAATGGCGATGAAATATAAAATCTGTAAAATCACAAAACGTATCGAGTTTTTTTTAAATATCTAGTGATGTGGAGGAAACCGTCAATTATCCTGGTTTAAAGCTTACTGCCAGTGTCTCAAATTTTGCACTAACCGGGACTTTTGTCTTGTCTTTTTTCTTCACAAATTAATCATTAAATTTATTTTAGTAATCGCGTACAGAACAAAATATTTATGTTAATGACAAATTTTCGACCAAGTATCTTATGAATTATTATAAGCGTTTATTTGCCATAATCATAGTTAGTAGACAGTAACTGTCAAATAATGTCCTTAAATCCACATGACGTGTATACACTGTATTTCGAATTTATTAAATATTTTGTAGATGGATGTAAATATATACTTGTAGATGAAAATTTGTAGAACATAACCGGCCTATAACCTCTTACTCTTACTAATAAACGTGTTATAGCGCGATTCCAAGTTGGCTCTCAAACCTACACGTGAAAATGACGTGATACACATTTTGGCTACGTTTTTAGGGCAGCTTATTTGTTTTATTATGGATTATATTTTGTCTTTTTCTATCTTTGACAGTTTTAAACTTGTTTGAAAGGGGCCGTTCAAATATTACGTAAGCACTATGGGAGGGATGGGGGGGTCTTTGTTTTGCTTATTTTGGATGACATGGGGGGTAGGGGAGTCTAGATGATGATTACGTCACCGGTAGTTATTTACTTTCTTACACGAATGGCAACCCTCCAACTTAGAATCATGGATTCGGGTTTTATGGACTTGAAGACTGTTAATTTGAATTTAATATGTGTACCAAAAATTTAAAATACGTTTGTTATGTTCGTAAGATTATAATATTTTTGTCCCATACTCTATGTTGAATACTGTATCAGTAAAACCTCTAAACCTCTATCCTAAATCTATTTTCTTATTTTTAAAATTATAATTATAACATTATAATTATAATATATATAAAAAAAAAAAACATTTACAATTGAAAAATGTTTACGTAAGCGTGGGGGTAAATAATTGTAGTAAATCTGCTTACGTAATACTTGAACGGCCCCAAAGAGAAAAGTACCTAAACCACGTTTATTAGTAAAGATAACTATTTTGAATTTCTAAGTGTAAGATCTATGACTAGTGAAAAACAGTGTTTGGTATAAATAAAGTTAGAATGTGCAATTACAATGGTTTTTAATGTTTATTTATTTCGTGACTCTTACTGATGAGCTTTCATTGAGATGGGCGTTCTTCTGTATATACAAAATGACAGTGGTCACACTGTTCTGTTCTGTTCCCATACATTCGTTTATGCTGCGTTTATTTTGCATGGAACTTTCCTAAATCGGCTCGTGTATACTATCTTATCAAGCTTTTGTTGTGGTGATGGCGTGGTCGAAAATGGTTAACACATCTATTCTGGAATAGGAGCTGGCTCTCAAGTGAGGTGCTTGTCGACAGATTTTTAATTTGATGGTGCGAGCCGGTCGAGTACCAGAAATAGTATTCGGTTGGCTAGCGCCTTCGCCGGCAGTTCAATAACACATTGTTGGGATTTGAACCTTCGCCCTGCGGCATGCGATCCGATCGCGATAACCACTGAGCTACATCGCTACAAAACTTGTGTCAACTAGTCGCCTATGCAATAAATTCTTTCAAGTCTTTTTAGACCTGCAACTTTAAATTTCGCAATTTTTTGTGACAAAAGAAATGTGTCTGGAAGTCTAATTAAATACTCAATTATAAAAACCTAGTTAGATTTTTCAAATTTCTAGGTAGGTATACTTTTTGGCTCTGTATTAAATTGGTTGATAAAAAAATAAACCGTTGTTTCTAGACGGACTCAGTTGCAGAAAATTAGATTGGTTATGTTATTTTCATTTTGTTTCGCGGAAACGCTGCAGTTGCTTTTGTGGCCACGAAACCTGCGGTTACACAGATTAGACAATAGTGGCTAGAATTGATGTCGTAAAACGCTGACGTCAGTGGCCCCAGTGTCTAGTATTCAGTTCGCAATAGTTTCAGGACAAACAACCGGAACATGCAAGAAATATAATTTTATTAAATATATATCTATATATGTTTTTTTTTTTTTCCAATATTATAAAGAGGAAAGATTTGATTGTTTGTTTGTTTGATTGTTTGTTTGTTTGCATTGAATAGGCTCCGAAACTACTGAACCGATTTGAAAAATTATTTCGCTGTTGGGTAGCTTTTTAGCTCTCTTTATAATTTTTTTTTTTATTCTTTTTTTTTGTAACTTGACGCATATAGAAGGGTTTTGGTGTGTGTATTATATATATTTTTAATAAAAATATGGTATATGGTATAGATGTTCTGCAAAGTCGTGTTATATTTTAGGTATTTTTTTTACATCTTGGGTTACATTATTGGAGTTTTAGTAAGGATCCCTAATGTTTTTGAAAATATAATATAGCCTATGTCACCCGGGGATAGTGTAGCTTCCCAACAGCGAAAGAATTTTTCAAATCGGTTCAGTAGTTTCGGAGCCTATTCAATGCAAACAAACAAACAATCAAATCTTTCCTATGGTATAGATAACTATATAATTATATTATAAAATGACAAACCCTTTTCTAGGAATGAACGTACAGACCAAACCGCTCATGCAGGGCTAGCATGCGCTCCGCGACAACATCTTCTCTATTCTTTATGTCGTGAAAAATGAGACAAACGTCTACATAATCGTAGTCGTGTCCTGTTCTTGCATAGCAAAAAGATTTTGTCGCGGTGCGCATGCCTGGAGGTAGAGACGTGAAATTTGGACCGAATACTTTTCAAATGTTCAAGGTGGACAATAAGAACTAATTTTGCGAAATTCCACTTCTGATGAGGTAAAATGAACCCCCGAATTTTGTATGGAAATAACATCTTTATTCCTAAGCCAATGAAACTCCGTTTGTGTAAAAAGCATAAGAAATAAAGACAGGCATGTCTCAGGAATTTTCGAAAATCAACCCCTAAAGAATTGAAATGGGGCGTTTCACTTACCGTATCCTAGGTGTAGGATTTGGCGCAGGGTAATGTTAGGTGGTGGTTAATTTAGCACGACGTGTGACGCCAAATCCTACACTAGGCGAGCGAAGCCTGCCGAGCAAGCTAGTAAATCTTCGCCTTCTAGTTCGCCTCTATACTGGGGTGGTGTGGAAAAAAGAAACCATTGGGGTGTAACCGCGGGGCGCAGCTAGCATTTTTATAGAGAAGCTTAAAATCTAGCAATTTTTTTGTTTTTCTTATTGTGAAATTGTTAGACGACGTACACTTGTGTCTGATGGTAAGTTTAAAGCTTGGCTTTCAGAGCCTTCTTATCTAGTTAATCTCGTTCGCGAAACTCAACATTTCAACATAGGCTCCCGAAAAATCGCCAAAAAAGTCCTTAGTACACCGTCCTACTGCAGAAGACTCAAAGCCAGTAACAATAAGATAATTATTATTATATTTGTTTTTAGATAGCGACATGAATTATGTGCCTATCGTATAGGACTGGCTTTGAGAGTCTTCTGCTGTAACAAGCAAAATTTTAATGTAGACTATATAGTCTACATTTTAATTTTGCTTGTTAACAATAATATGATTCGAGTATTCGAATAATTTTTGCTTGAAAAGCCATTCACCGTTGTGATGGCCAAGCATAGATGCGTTCATCCATTGCATTAGGGTGAGACCGCACTATGCGATTTGCGTCACGCCACGGCCACGAAATGTCGCGTCCACTATTACCTCGTACGCGCATTTTTGCACTATAGGTAATATTGAAGATATCAAGTATGGTAAAATTAAATGGTGGATAAATCCACCATTTAATTAAGGAGGAAAGAGAAAAAAAAAAATTAACGTCATCGAGTTTTTGGAAAAACACGCACTTGGCACTCTGCTCTGTCTTGTCGCGCGTAGTAGTGAGGTTTCACTTTTAGGCTGTTATCTAACCATTGCAGCGGCTTAGGAAATATGCTGTATAACGCAGTTTTTGTTTTAACTCTGCAAAAAACTTGCGAATTTCGAAAAGTTGATAATCTTTTTAGCAGATTCTGTCTAGTGGTTTACAGTTTTGTGCCACTGTTATTGTGTAGCTACTATTATGTTTTAGGATTTTTTGATATGAGCTGATCATGATACCAAACCTTAAATCCAGGAACGACCTTCTTGGTTGAAACTATAATAATCACCGGATAGAAACCTAAATATTAAGCTCTTTATTTTACACATTAAAAATTACAAACTAAGGATAAAAATAATGTAACGATGAATGTTACTGCTAAAAGCGATATCTTGCAGGTAACCTTCAGATAGGGAGTATAGTTAAAAAGACCTGACCTGGCATGCAAACAGACATTAATTTAATCTAGTCGAACTTCTATGTGCATGACGTGGTCTTCTGTAATTGGGGTTGCACACAGCCACTGCTGGGATATTGGCCTATATTCCCTCGAAGGGTAATTGGGCTATATCAAACAAGCTGGCCCAGAGCGGGTTGGCGGATTCACATACGCCATCGAATTTCTTCTCCGGAAATATGCAGGTTACTTCACGATGTTTTCCTTCACAGAAAAGCCAGTGTTATATATCCGTACGTAAGTTCCAAAGAACCCGTTGGTACGGGCCCCGCCCAGGTTCGAACCCACGACCCCACGGATGTGAGGAGAGCGTGCTCCTACTGAGCTACCACGACCGCTCCCACCCTAGTGCTTATATTTCTAAATGTGAACGTAATAATGTAAAATCTGTCGATCTTAATAATAAGTCCATATCAAATTTCATTAAAATCCGTTCAGCCGTTACAGAGTTGAACGGGGACAAACACACTTACATACTTACCTACTTACACATAAACTTTCGCATTTATAATATTACTGTGATTTAGCAGGAGCATCTAAGTATACTTAATCCCAACCTATTACATACAGTGCCTACGCCACAAAACAAGTTAAAATAATCCAAGCCAAGCCTAGATCCGTTTGTAGATGAGCCATAATTTTGGTCCAATTCACACCAGCGGCTATGCTGGTCAATGCATATAGTCCACTCGACCTACGTTACGTTTGGACCTTGTCCAGGTTCGCGCCAGGGAATAAGCAACGCTGTGCCACCGTTTCAAAGATCACAACTTACAGAACATTGAATTTCATAAACTTTACCAATTGTCACGTGGTCGTTGCACCGTGACGATTAACCCACAAACCAACATTTTTTCATCATCTTTCTGCACCTTATTACACTGTGATAGAACTGGAAATGCCACGAAAACTCCATTGGTATTACCACCTGTTTTTACCATTTTTAACATCTTACTGACATGATAATAAAGTTGGGAATCCCACAGATATTCCTGTGGTGGAAAGGAGTTAAGAACGTGACCAGAAATATGTTTTTAAATCGGTAAAAGTTGTATTGTAAAAGAATTACAATTCGCGAGTCACGTTTTGAAAGCAATCTTTAGTTCGTCCCGAAATCTGCCTTTAAATTGTGAATGAAAGGAACAGAAAATTATTTCAATAAAAAATATTCTTGAATATTTCAGGGAAGTATTTTTGATTTTCAGATAACAACTTTAGCTCGCTGGTCGCATTTCCCATGAAGTTCGTTTCACTACATCATCACCATCCGAAAGACGTACACTGCTAACTTAGGCCTCCCCCATAGAGAGCGTCACACCAGACAACCTGCCACTTGCAGTAACCATGAACTTCGTTCGTGTAGTTTGATTCGTTATTTCAACTTTTTTTAAAGATAGGAAATTTTCGTTAATTTGTATCTACCTAGTTCGATTCTTGTCGTGGAATGGCACCAAGACAAACCTCTGCGAAAATTTATGGTGCTAATCTCCAATACAAATATTAACTATTAGATATTAAATAAATAATTTAAAAAATATATTGAAAACTTCGGCGCCAGGCGAAAAAATGTTTTTCATTTTTAAAATATATTTTTTTGCTTATAAGTTTTTTTCCTGCGTTTGATCACCAACTCGCCTGTTAGTAAGCAATGATGTGGCCGAAGACGAAGCACACAGACTCAGAAGATACCTATTCACGCTGACCTTGAAAAGCTCTAGATTGTAACTCGCAGGAAACAAGGAAGCCGACATCCATATATCCTAATTGGTATCTCCTAATTGCATTTTTGGGCTCATTTCCACTCTTGGGTCGGTCCTGACGATGTGTACTCTATTGTATTACAAACATCAACCTCATCATCATTCCATCGAGGTCTTAGCCGCACCACACACCAATGGCAGTCCTACACACCTGGTGGATACACCAATCATAGAAAACAGATCTGGAAGTAACATTTTTTTCTCTTCTGTGATTCCAATAATGCGTTTATAATTCCGTCCAAAGTTTCAGTGGTTTCCTTCTTTCGTGAAGTTTTTTCAAGTTCCCTTCAAGTTTCACCTCGCGATACTTGGCATGATTTGAATTGAATTTCATATCTATTGGGCAATAGCAAATAATAGAGATCTAGCTGGTGCTATAAGCAAGTAGCTGTGATAATTAGTCTTACTAGCAGTTATTAGCTGACGTCAGGTGATAAGTTATGCTTGCATTAGCGTTCTTATTAGCAGTTATTAGCTGACGTCAGATGATAAATTATGCTTGCATTAGCGCTTTTATTAATAGCAGTTATTAGCATAGCAAAGCTCAGAGGAAGTCTGTATGATAATTAGCCCGTATGATAACACATATGTATCATGCCATATGTATCAGGGTCAAGCTACCTCCATATCAAATTATACATTCAAATCCGTTCAGCCGTTACAGGGTTGAACGGGAACAAACACACCTACGTACTTACACACGTACAAACAAACTTTCGCATTTATAATATTAGTGTTTGAACGGGAACAAACACACTTACATACTTACACACTTACACAAAAACTTTCGCATTTATAATATTAGTGTGATTTCCATTGCATTTTTTAAATCATAACACTCGCTAACGCAACGCGTGGTTTGACCATTCGAATTTGCTTTCGGTCAATAAAAAAAAAACATTTCGCTAATCATACGTGCGATTAAAAAATAGAGCCCCAGTATCATTAAAAAATAAATAAATCTGTGCACTATCTTGTTCTCGACTTAGCCCCTAGCCCCTAACCCCCGAATACTGAAACGTTTGTTAACTTTGACAACAGATTAATTCTAATACTGCCTTTGTCGGGCACTAAGCAAATGACAAAGACAGCAATAGACTTAATCTGTCTTCAAAGTTAACAAACGTTTCAGTATTCGGGGTCAAGTTTCGAAGATCTCTATTCGTACCTAAGTACTTATCCACTTCCTCGAATAGAAGATTACAACGTAGCGCAATTTCTACAGTACATGAAAGACTAAGATCCAGGGCACAGGCCCTTGGTAAAGTTTAAGCTTAAAAAAAAGAGTAAATTTGGCCAATCCTTGATTAACTTCGCATTACAAAAGTTTCCGCAATATCAAATTTCAAACTATGCAACAACGACATCGGCAGGTACAATAAACTTAATTTAATGAAATGTAACAATCAAGTAACATAGTCGATTATAAAACGCGGAACTATTAATTGCACAACAGAATTAACTAACACGCATCAAATGTCACCATCAATAATAATTTTATACTGTTGTTTGCAGATCAAACTTGGATAGATTGGTCATTCCACTCCGACCAAGGTTTGATAGAAGCTATATTCGCTTCGACCCCACTTACCTTTCCTTCCTTGTAGGCTTTCTTTATTCGAACCAATACGTAATAAAGATATGTGGCGGCTATTATGGCTTATTTGGTAGTCCGTTTGCCTAATAAGATCACGGGTTCGATTCCCAAATGGGAATCAAAATATGAATTTAAATATCTGCTTCGACCTGGATGTTATTTGTCTGTGTCTTTGCGTGGGTTCCATAGCTTCCACGACACAGGGAATCATACGGGGGAGCTATGTTTCTGACATGATATTTTTTTTAAAGTACTTCTACGACTTTTTTAAACTGGCTAGTGCCTTTATTAACTAAGCAAAATACATACAAACTACAACTACCTAAACTACTTAGCCTACTACATAAAATAACAGTTAACCAGAGACCATTAAAGGTCTATAGATAATCCAAATGTTCAAACCCACTACCAGTTGGCAGCGTACCCAGCATGCTGGCGGCATTATCACGCTGAATGGCAATGCTTATGCGTTGAGCCAAATAAACGCCAGCATTTTGGTCACGCGTCGCGTCACGTTTTTCGGGTCAACCAGGCTCTTAACTTTTTAAATATAAGATGAGCTATGTCCCCACGGGCCCAACGTCTCTTCTCCAAACGGCTCAAATTTTCAGCATTTTACGACCGAATTCGGTCGCTATGACGTAAAAATTCGACAACGAACACGAATTGTAAACGAAAAAACGCAAACATAGCGTTATGTTTGCGTTTGTTCGAAAACGTTTTTAACGTTTTTAGCGAAAAGTCGAGACTAGCGCCCCAGGCGCTCTGATAAGTTTTTGGAAATAAGACGATAATAATTTACTTTTTTTGATAGGTCCTATATTTTGATGTTAACTTTTTATCGGGACACTTAGGATGAAAGGTGTTTTTTTGGTGGGCAATTAAATAGCTTGATTATAAAATTTGTCGTGTGTCCGAACGCACAGTGGGCCGTACTACAGAGCCACAGAATATGCAGTGCAGTAGTAACAACTACACAAAACATGATTTTGTTTGTCTGGGCCAAGGTTGCTCCATTATACAACTACTTTCCCTTAAAATTTAACTTGAGGTAATTTTGATGATGGAAAAAATACAACTCCGCACCTGACCAGCTCCGCCTCACCTCGCAATCGTTTGAATTAAAAACTTAGTTGTAGTATGCGGCATAAGGTCCATTTTAGATTGATGATTTGAGAGGTGAGGTGGATCTGTTCGGGTTCTGAGGTTGAGACAATGAATGAAGCTTTATGGTACTGCAAGCCAAATAACACTAGCTATGCTTTGCGGTTTCACCCGGTAGTCTTTAGAGACCGTGCATATTTTTCGGGATTAAAAGTAGCGGATGTTTTGGTTCAGGACATAAGTTCCTTCATTCCGAACTTTATCCAAATCTGTTCAGCTGTTAAAGAATAAAAGAAGAAAAAATATACTCACTCATTAACTTATTTTATGCTAAAAATGACAAGGCGAGCAAGGCACTCGCCTGTATGCGTCACGAGTGCACATTTTTATTTTGTAGTTTCTTGGTGTCGAGACGAGCAAGTCGCTCACCGGATGTTAAGCGTCACGCTTGCCCATAACAGTTCAGTGCCACCCAGAATTTTGAACTTCGACAGTACAGTATACATACAGTGTCACATAGAATTTTGAACTTCAACAGTACAGTATACATACAGTGTCACATAGAATTTTGAACTTCAACAGTACAGTATACATACAGTGTCACATAGAATTTTGAACTTCAACAGTACAGTATACATACAGTGTCACATAGAATTTTGAACTTCAACAGTACAGTATACATACAGTGTCACATATAATTTTGAACTTCAACCGTTCAAGAACCTGTTTGTCAGTGCACTACACTTTTCATCCTAAAATGTTGGCTCTTTTTATGCTCACTAATATGTGTAGGTACCTACAAAATAGGCTTTTTCAAATTTAGAATAAGTAAAGCCGCCTCTCAAACTAAGCGAGTATACCACGGTTATGTCCATACAAAAAGCGTAGTCTGATACCCACCCCTAATATTAAATGTTATCCGATTTTGGATGATTTTTCTACATGTTTTCTGCACCGTGAAAACTATGCTTGTATGTTTGTTTGTTTTTTAATTTTGCAATATCTTCGTTGTTATAGGCACTTAAAATGACAATTTTTTGCGTCGAAAATATGACGAAAAATATGCGATGAAAATAGTTGTTATTAGAATACCATAAACATTTTTTGAAAAACAAAACATAGCGGCTTAGATTATAGTTTAAACCAATAACAAAAGATTTTGTTAAGATTTAGAGGGTGATAACAGACTACTTCCGAATCGTTAATTTCATCAAAAAGTTAGGAAAATTCATTAACGTTATCGTACGCACGAGAAACAGAGCGACATGTATACAATTTCAAATATCGAATGCGCCAAAACCTCGCGGAAGGACTATCCTCTCAAAAGTTAGTACTGAACATTACGGTAAGCGTGACGCTAACCATCAGGCGACCAACTAGCTAGTCTCGTCATTATTTGCATTTTTTTTTTAAATATTGGTCTACAACGCATTTTTTTTTATAAACTCTATTTATCCTTATCTTAACTAATATTATAAATGCGAATGTAACTCTGTCTCTCTGTCTACCTGTCTCTGTCTTTGTCGCGTTATCACGTCTAAACGGCTGAACGGATCGACCTGAATTTTTGCATAGATATAGCAAGGGTAAGAGACGGGCATAGGCTACTTTTTTATTGGTCCACGTGAAAGACGCGGGTATCAGCTAGTAAAGGAATGAACTTCATTTAAAAAAACAGAGCGAAATAATCTCGAGCGTGGCAGAATAGCATTTGACTAGGTTTGTGGCTCAGTGAGAGGATTCCTACGTTCTGAGCTGTAGGTTGTGGGTTCGATTCCCACCGAGGACAAACATTTGTGTGATGGACATGAATGTTTGTTCTTCGTCTGGGTGTTTCTATGTATTCTATGTAGTGGTAGAGCTCTTCTGCAGAGTCCGCCTGTGGAAATACCACACCTTTGCCAGTTATTCAACCGCCAAGCAGTAGTGTGCAAACATTACTGTGTTCCGGAATGAAGGGCAATGTTTCCAGCGTAATTACTGGGCATAAAGAGATTTAACATCTAATATCCCACGGTGACGAGCGCAGTGCATTGCCACTCATGGTTTTTAGCTATTGAAGCTCTGGGCCACACTGAATTGTTATGGGCAGGCGTGAAGCTTAACATCAGGTGAGCGACTTGCTCGCCTCGTCAACAAGATCGATAAAAAAAAAATATAGAAAAATAATAACATAAAATAATTTATGTACTCTATCAGTTATGTGGTTCCCATAGTACAAGCTTGCTTAGTTTGGGGCTAGATGGCGCTGTGTGCGAAAAACGTCCGCTAATATTTTTTTAATAGCAGTAGTGTAAGTAGATTGGTCGTGCGAATCTGGGGTTATACTTTTACCTTCTCCTGAATTTTCAGACAAAACTTTTTTTTTTGCGCCAGTTACCGATTGTTTGGTTTTTGTTAATAAATCACGAGATTGCCTTTCCAATTCATTTCTTTAGGCTTTTTCTGTTATAACAATGATACCTGATCTCACGTTTTAACGTTTTGTCTGTGATTTATGGGCTGTTAATAGACTGTAAAGTTAATTAGATTGTGTAGGAGTAGGATTTATATTTTTTAGGTTTTAGTTTAGGCTAGTTTTTTTTTTTTTTTTTTAGTTATAAGTTATTTATTTTAGTTTTTCTTGTTATATGATTTAAAAAAGAAAATGTCATTAGATTGCTACTTTTTTAAATCTCATATTTTGGCTCCTCACATATTGTACCTATTATTTATAGCCAGTGTGAAGTTTTGTTAATTTCAAGTAAAGCATAGTATTTCTCAAAAATAACAAGTCACAGTCATAGTCTTAGTCGACAATTTCAATCACTGCCCAGTCCAAGTCATACTTCAGTAAAGTGATGGAAGCTTCTACGGAGTTTTGGAAACAACGAAAAGTCATGTTTCACAACATTATTAATAATCACGAATGTGCTTACACATTAACACAATATTACAATGACGCGACATGACTTCTTCACGTTCCCGTCAAAACACTGAGAATTGTTTTTTTTTTTTTCTTTCCTCCTAAGAGGATTTTGGCGACGCACGTCTTATGCATTTGCCAGTGTCAAGTATACATTTATATTCTCAAGTTTTGTTAGATATTATCAAACAAGTCATAGTCACGGTCAAAGTCGAGTATAGCAGTCCATATTTCGTTCAAAGTGTCAGCAACAATTGGTAATACTTCAGGGCCGTATTCAGTAAGGTACGTCGTCCTACGACGCCAATGACTTTTAAACTTACTCCCCATCATATAATACTATTGTTATTTCTAGCTCCCCATATCATCGAGCGTCGTAGGGCGAACTACGTAGGACGTAGGAATATAACGCCTAGATCTCATAAAATGAGGATCATCGATTTTTTTAAATTCAATTTCGTCTCTGACAGGTGTCCTTGTGTAAGATGCCATGGAAGATATACAAAGACACGATCAATTTTTTCTTGTATGTATTTTTCTTTTTATTGTTTTTTTTTAACTATGACTTCTTAACCAACAAAAGTGTTAGATAATTCTACTTTGGTCACTTATATGAACAAAGCTGAATTATCATTTTATTTTAATGATACGGGAATACTTGCGTTAAATTGAGTCGGTTATTTCGACTATAGTTTCGATCACATCCGGTATCTTTGATTTGTTATAGTCGAATTTCATGATCTCGGAATCCAATGAATCAGGTAATTATGATCCAGGGAAGATAAATAAATAAATATTGGTGGACGTTTTACACACAGCGCCATCTAGCCCCAAACTAAGCAAGCTTGTACTATGGGAACCAGAAAACTGATAGTTTTTTTCTACCATAACGAACTAGAACAACAGCAAAAAAAAAAAAAAAATAGCACACGAACAAAATCTCTGCTTCAACTAGAAAAATTTGCTTTTACCTGACAGTATTTTGGTACTCGCGTACAGGGACCCTATTCCTGTGCGCTCGAGATTATCTCGGTCACTGTCTCTCTCTCATTTAGAATATAATGGGAGTGAGAGTGACCGAGATAATCTCGAGCGCACAGGAATAGGGTCCCAGGGCCCCTATTCGGAGAAATGACATTTTTATCTCTCTCTCACTCACTTCCATTAAATTTTAAATTAGAGAGACAGTCACCGAGATAATCTCGAGCGCACAGGAATAGGGTCCCTGGTCGTAATTTTCAACTAATCATGATGAAACGTAAACATTTCAAGCATTTTTTTTGTCTTCGATGAATTTTGAATGAAGGGGTATTTGACCTCATGATCTTGATAACCTCTTTGCTACTATGAAGTTCTTGTTTAGAATTGAATATCGAATGTTTCAGCCAGATATTATCAAGATCGGCCGGTAAATGGCGCTGCAGCTAACATTCCCCCTTTTTTCTCGCGAGTTCGGGCTGTCCGTAGAACCACTACTTTTTAATTTAGTATCAATGAAGGTTAATCATTTTATCAATACAAAATCTATACAGGGTTATTGATAACTAACCAAGAACCCTCTTGTTGGTAGCTTATCTACATCATAACTAGTAGTTCGCGGCTGCGAACCCGCCGCTTAACTGAGACCGCGATCCCTATATCTTTACAAACCCTAGACCGATTCAGCTCATATTCGAACTTAAAAATTATATTGAAATGAACTACTTGCCTACTAAATTTCATGAAGATCGGTTCGAAAGTTATCATCGGACAAATATACACACAAACATACAAACATACATACAAATGCCGATTTGTCCCAGTAAACTCTGAGACCTTCGCTTCGCTCGGTCAAGTAACAGCTTTTGTAATATGATTTTATACAAAACTTAATAGGTAGATACATAAAAAAATAACAATTGTATAGATTTTTTATCCTTTTTTTTTAATATGTCAGCTCTTAAGTTTCATCTCGATCACCGCGTTTCTTCTGATTTGAAACCGTGTAATGTTATTGTCATTTGGAGCCCTAATTGTGGTGGTAATGCCGCCAGCATGCTGGGTACGCTGCCAACTGGTAGTGGGTTTGAACATTTGAACTATCTATAGACCTTTAATGGTCTCTGGATAATTCAACTGTTATTTTTATGTAGTAGGCTAAGTAGTTTAGGTAGTTGTAGTTTGTATGTATTTTGCTTAGTTAATGAAGGCACTTGCCCAATAAAAAAAAAACAATTAAAAGTCGTGGAATAACCCTGTAGATATAATAATTTTCTGTTACTTTTGTTTTCGATATCGGGAGATCAACGACCTTAAATTTTAAAAAAATATGATAAAGTTATGGTCATAAACATTGACACAATAATGAGTATTGCACAAGGGTTGTGAAATGCGCTTGTACAGAGTGATTCTCGAATAACTGTAGTCAAAGACATAAGTGCTGTATGTCTAAGTAGGTAATTTTTCTCATCAACTTACATCACATCTAAAATAGCAAAAAAATGCCGTTTCATACATTTTATCGAGTGTCAATAAAATTGTCTATGGTACGGCTATTTTTTTAGGGTTCCGGATTTGAGGGTTAGGTATCAACTCGACCCACAGATCACACCCTAGACTCTGCATTCAGTATGCTCGAACCGCACCACGCATCAGTCTAAATACTCTTATAAAAAATTACTTGCTATGAATATTCTTGCTAAAGCAAGATAATATCAGTAAAATTATTAATTATATATTTTATTTGCAAAACTTGCTAGGTTCGCAAGAAGAGAGAGGCGTTAAAAATATTATTTTTGGAATATAACAAACGTATATAACAATCTAATTTAAATTAAATCTTAAATAGCGGACATATACTAACAATTTCCATCGGATTTTCATCAGGCTAAATTAGCGCCGTCTAATTTTAAGCAGATTTTTTGGGGGTACTTTTTCGTATGAGATAGTTATTCTTCTCGTGTAGATTTTCTCTGATATTACTAAGCCTACGTCGTCTGTCTGCCCATGCTACCCTTTTTTTCTCTTTCTGAAAAAAATGCGGTTTCATAAATTTTATCGATTTGCAATAAGATTTTCTATGGAACTGTTATTTCTTTTTTAATCAGCCTTAGACCGAACGACGTGGACTCGTCGATAATGATCAACGATTGAGGCCTGCTTTGAAACTAATTAAGTATAGAATAATATAGAGTTTCAATAATAGCCAGTGACGAGCGCATGGCTTCGACCGGACCATCAAAACAAGGCAAATATTGAGCCTGATAGTCTAATTCATGAAACGGTCACTCCCATGAACGTCCATTTCCCCGAACACCAATTAAAATGATTTTTGATGATCACTCCGTAACGCTTTGCTGTTAGACGTTTTTAAAAGACCCATGGACAATTTTTTCTGCTTTTACATGTGTTTATACACGAAATTGTCCCTGAAAATATTACAGATAGGTGCTTTTTATATCACCTTACCTAATTTGCCGCAAAGGAAAATTTTGGGCGCTTTAAATAAAAAAAATAAAAATAAAAACTGCAAAGTATCTTAGTATCTTTAATGTGAATATTATGGATCTTTATCTGAAATAAAATATTTGAATTTGAATTTAGTCCTAGATATCTAACTCCGTGAAACCTAGGCTGTGTCATCCTATTTTTTCAGTTGCGATAAAAAAAGGCACAAAAGTCAAGTCTAAAAAATAAAAAAAATAACAAAGGGTGACTTTTTTATCGCAACTGAAAAATTAGGATGAGACAGCCTAGGTTTCACGTTAGATAACTAGGGCAAAGCTACTTTGCATATTTTTTTTTAAACGCCCAATATCTCCTTTGCATTAAATTAGGCACCCGGTATATATTCATACAAAAATTCAGCTCGATCCTTGCTCTGTATGGCTTCGTGAAAGAAAAACAAACATACTCTCAAATTTATAATATTAGTACCTAGGGGAAACTTATTTTTCTATTTCCGTGCATCTATACCTGAATTTTCCGCAGCATCGCGCTGCATTACCATGTAATTGCAATATGGGCATGAAATAGCCCGGCCGTGGCTCGCACTCCGCACGAACCAAGTTTTTTATTCAAATTAGATTTGTAGCACTGTCAATAATAAAAAAAGTGTTTGACAATCAGTTTTTGAAAGGGAATGATTTGCAAATATCTAGTGACAAGTATAAATAAAATCTATTGACCGTGACTTGCTTTGCTCGCCTTTGACTGTGGCTATGACTTTGATAATAAAACTTGAAAATATTTATGTATACTTGACAGTAGCAAATGCATAAGACGTGCGACGCCAAAATCCTCTTATGAGGGAAAAATAAGGTATATCTATTATTTTTATAAGAAAAACAAAAATATAGCCTACGATTTCTGGACATAGAGGAATCTAATGACATCTTTCATCAAAATTGGTCAAACCGCTTAGCTTAGGCTGCAGGAGGAAAAATAGGAACCTGCCTGGAAAATGTAGCATATTACTCTGATAGCCTATGAGGCTCCGTCGGCTTGGATTCACATGTGGATCCGCGGATACCTTTATCTCCTCTTAAATCTACCACTGAAGGGATTCAATAATAAATATAATTTTATATGCCATTTTGATCCACAAACGTGGGGATCCAAAAAAAATAAAAAAAATCTATGCCACTTGAATCCACAATCCACTAACTATATCAAGGCCATTTGAGGACCTTTCTTCTTTTTCTCTGAAACATTATTATTATATTATTATTAATATATTATTTTGAATACCACTTGCTGAAAAACTTATTTATTTGGCTCTAATCCGAAAATAAATAGGAATCCAACGACAGCTCACTCGTCAAAATCGGTCAAGCCATTGGAACTACAGATGATGTAGGAATACACAAAAGGGAGGAATATTTTTGGTGTGTATGTATTAAGTATGTTTTTTATTTGTGTAATACACAAACACACACACTTCCCTTCTTGGGCAGTCGGGTAAACAAAGAGGCTCAGTAAAAAATCTATACAGAATTAATGTAAAAGGTACTGAGAAAAACTATACCAAACTGAAAAATTAGGAAACTGTTGCTTATAGTGACAAAAATTCTGAGGAAGAAGTATATTTTATTTAATTGCCAGAAAGTACACAATATAGCTTTCCTTCGCCCATAAACTTGCTATTAAATGCATAAATGTACTAGATTTCCATGGAGTTGTTGATACCACACATCAAAAACCTTAAATTTAAAAAACTGTCTTTACGACTTAATCATCTTGCATCTTTCTAACTATGAGCTCGATCCCTTAGATCCTTTTTGATTTTCCAAAAAGTTCCGCAATAAAAGGCCTAACCTTTTTACATGTCATTTATTTCCATAGTGATAACGCGTGGGCCGGAGTTAAATGGGACCAAACAATTACACTCACTTACTTCTATTGCGAGATGGATATTATTATTAATGTTAAAAAGAATATTGTAAAAACAGTTCCTTACATACCAAGTAAATAAGTAAGTAGGTAAATGTTCTTAAGTTAACTAACTCAAAATAAATAAATCGAAAATATAGTCTTACTATGAAAACTGACGTGGTTTTGATACATTTTGTTTTAATAAAACGGGAATACTCACGTTAAATTGAGTCGGTTATTCCGACTATAGTTTCGATCACACCGACCTCGTATTGCCTTGCAAGACGAGGTCACGCGCGTGTCTCGCTGAGCATTCCTTGATAAAGGTCACCAAATGTGATCGAAACTATAGTAGCAATAACCGACTCAATTTAACGTGAGTATTCCCGTTTTATTAAAACGAAAATATAGTCATTTCAATAAATCCTACCTAATATTATAAACCTAGACATAGATAAGATTAATATTTTTTGAATGTCGTTGACTTACACTATTGAATTAGGAAATTTCTGTGATGATAGTTATAATTTGCATGAATAAATAAATGCGAATTTAAATCTGTCTCTCTGTCTGGATGTTTGTCGTGTTGTCACAGCTAAGCGTCTGAAAGTATCGACCTGATTTTTTGCATAGATATAGCTTAAGGTCGGAGGCGAATATAGCCTACTATTTTCCTCTTTTCCTCAAGAAAATTTGTTTTGGAATGGTAACAGCTAGTAATTAATATTTAGCTACGGTTTTTTTTTTTAAATAGTTTAAAGTAGCTGCTCCACTTTGAGTCCATTGAAAGCTTCTCACGGATGAATCGTCAGCCAGTAAAAGGTAACAATTCCTCCTAATACCTAGACATCCAACAATGAAATTTCATATTATTCAACAATCAATAACATCGTGACAAAATGCCGTATTGTTCTTTGATTACAACAATTGAATCGGCGTGCTGTCTTCTCTATAGAGATCTTGGTCAAGCTACGTTTAAACTATTATCTGTACTGTGGTGAACTGCACTCTTGCTTAGTAACTGCTGGCTATTCTATGGTTGCAGTGGAAATCACTATAAATAGAAGTACTGACTGTCTGATCGTACATTGCCTCACAGAGAAGCGAACAAGGGGTTTAGACCCCCGCGACCTAAACAGAAAAAAATATTTGCATTTGTGAAAGTACTGGAAGGTATACTTATCTACAGTGAAATAAGAGTCAAAAAAATACTCAGTTTTTCTTAAATGTTTCTGGTGATTTAGTTTTTAGTGTTAATTAATTTGTGGTGTTTCAGTTCGACTGTAGCTACAATGAAGGCCTTTAGGACAGTTTTGTTTTGCATCGGTAAGTACACAACAGATTTAAAATTAAATAATTTATTGATTGATGTCAGAACTCAATTGTATGGTTTTCTAAAGCCAAATCACATTAAGCATTAAATATTATCTGGTATATACCACCAAATGCCAATAATATTGTTAAAGTCCATAATAGAAGCATTCTTATTTTTTTATATTTTGTAAGTTATGAATGCAACTGTATAACAATAAATAATATTCATTCATACAAATTTAATTAATTTTAATAAATTTAATTTATTATAAAAACAAAAACGAAATAATTATAAACAAAACAGAGCTATAATGAAATTGGCGTCAAAGTATGCCAAATAGTAGAATTTTGTTTAAGTATTTACCTTGACCTTATAAGTAAATAATGATTTACAAGTTGAATTAACAACAAGCTGAAAATCAAACAATACATTTTCAGTTACAATATGTCAAATGGCAAACGCTAATAAAAGACATCAACGCGCTTTCGCATATACATGGTGCTTTTTAATCGGCTAGGGAGCAGTTGTGACGATACTGTGTACAAGATGACGAACAAATTTTGTTCCACAACTTTGAAAAAAAAAACAAAAAACAAAATCAGCTGTTTCATACAAAATATTCTTGGATCTGGCAATTTTATCCGAACAGCTGCTTTTCCCCCCGTGAATTTTCAAAAATCGTAGAACACAAGTTGTACCGTTATTTTGTATACAACATCCTTACAACCGCTCCATAGCCGATTCAAAAGCACCATGTATTTTGAAACGACGGATTATTGCAAAAAGAACATAACACGTCAGTTAAAACACAAGCTAATTAAGTTTTATTAAAAAGCTTGACATATTCTTAAAATTCAAACTTATCCCCTAACTTTGAAACGTTCGTGATTCTGATTGCGAGAGCATGCCATCTCGCTCGTACCAACTTAGTCGCACTATACGCGGTCCCGCTCGCGCAACTCTCGCTGTCGCTTTCAGAGTTACGGGATAAGCTCACAGATATGTGCCATCTTCAACCATACCGTCACTTAACTAAACTCTTCATGTTACACATACACATAAATCATAAAATACTAAAAATATTTATTTAGATCTTGCCATTTGGCGTTTTTAATATTGCACGTATTTAGTATTTTGAGCAATTTTTTTTTCCATAAAACGCTAAAAAAACAGTTATGTTGTTTTTCGTTTTGAAATCATGCGTCTAATCGAAATATTTTAATTTCGGCTAAATCATTTTTATTGATAGATATCTACATATTTCTATTACCAAATATAGCAACAAAATCCGTAAAATAATATATTTAAATAGAAATTAAGTTACAAGTGCGCATATCGTGCTAAACTGAAACTTTACATAACCCATTACTAAGTGTAATGTAACTTGGAAGCGCAGTACCAAGTACTTTATTTCCTTTTACTTCCACACGCAAAATAAATACGACTATTTCCGGTACCTACGCTCCATTTGATCCATAATACTTCAGTTGCGTCTGTGTCTTGATAACACGTAGGCCGGGTTGCACCATCTAGGTTAACTTTAAAGTACAGTCATAACTCCCGTTAAGCAGAAACATTTGTTGCACCATTTTAACTATGGTCAAAACGACGGATAACACACGCTGGCTAAACTAAACGTTTTAGATAATTTAACTATAACAGTAACTTTTTTTTGTGGTGGTAGGGCTCTCGTGCAGAGTCCGCCTGGGGAAGTACCACACCTTTGCCAGTTATTCAACCGCCGAGCAGTAGTGTGCAAGCATTACTGTGTTCCGGATTGAAGGGCAATGTTTTCAGCGTAATTACTGGGCATACAGAGACTTAACATCTAACATCTCAGGGTGACGAGCGCAGTGCATTGCCGCGCATAGTTTTGAACTGTTGAAGTTCAAAATTCTGGGTGGCACTGAACTGTTATGGGCAAGCGTGACGTTTAACATCAGGTGAGCGACTTGCTCGTCTCGTCACCGAGTAACATAAAAAAAAAAAAAACTTTAACTGAGATTTTGGTGTAACCCAGCATAATTATCTTGCTGGTTTTGGGTTTTACATTGTACATATATATGGACTAGATTACGCTTAGCTGGAAAAAAAATGAAATGAATCTATTCCTAATTTTTATTCCACTGACATAATTATGGAATCCTTGGTATGGTACAAATAACCTGGCACTTATATATAGGAAGCATTGTGTCAAGTAAATTAGAAACTAAGCAAGCAGTTTAGTATTTTTGTTTAGTGCTATGAAGAGGAAATAGTTGGTGTATGTCTATATTGGACTACAGTCAAATAAAAAACAGACAAAATAGACGGAACTACACAAAACAAATGCATTAAAAGAAGCAATAAATAGGGAAATAAATAGTGGAATGCGGCAATGCATTCCACTCCTTAATCTCTATTTATTCCTCATGTTCCCTATAATTACACAACCCGGGACCTTTCAAGACAAGAGTGAAAAGAATAGGCATTTCATGATCAAGCGTGCTACATCTTTGACGTCATCGCTTTCCATTACACGAGTTGTGGTCCATGGTAGCATTAAAAAAAAAAAACTAAAATCTCCACGAGTCAACCTTATTGTAAAATAAGGTAAATTATAGTAATTAATAATAAATTATACAACCTTACAAAACCTTTAGTGCTAGAATCGGTTAGCTTTTTTATTTTATCTTCACCAGATATAAAGACCAAAATATTTCGAAACCAGTAACCTACTAAACTATTGCAACTTCCAGGCACCCTGACGATCGCCTCCGCCGCCCCAGTTCCAGCTCCCCAGCACGGCTCCCCCCAGCACGCAGAATACGAATATGACTACGACAACTCTGCACAGAACTCTCAAGCACAGGAACCTGAAGCACAGCACAGCCATTATGACGCTTATTTACAAGAGGTTAAAGCCGCTAACGAGGGCAAGAAAGGTTTCAGCAGAGGCAGCGGTCTCAGAACGATAGCGGTCGGATCAGCGAATCAAGCTAAGACAGCGCTTGGCAATCAAGCGGCTGCAGCGTATCAGGCTGCGTACGTAGCGAAGAATACCTTAGCACAGTCGGCCGCTCAGGCTAGTGCTACGGCGCAAGCGGCGCTGGCTGGGAAGCAGGTTATATTGTCAGGGCTGGAGCAGCAAGTGAGAGATGCGAAGGTGGGACTGCAAGGAGAAGAGATGCAGCTGCAGCAAGCTAAGAGAGCAGCTCAGGCGGCTGCACAGGCAGCGCAGCAGGCTATGCACCAGGTGAGTTTTGTAGAACGAATTATTTTGTTTGGCGACTAGTAAGCATTTCCGAAATTAAAGTGTCCCCTTAGAAGTTTTGTTTCTGGTCGTGATAGTGATCGTGCGCAAGCGGCTCCGCGCATAGTGCGAGTAAGTTCTTATGAGCGGGATAACATACTGTCACGATCGGAATCACGAACGTTTATAATAAGGACAATGGTTATGTAGAATTACACCCATTAATAGTCATCCGTTATTCTGTCTGTTTGCTACTCGGAAGGCCTTGGGATCTCAAGAGCGCACGGGCCAAAATATACAGTTTTAATCGGGTCTTATGGCAGGTATGGGGAATTCAGAACGCTCACCGCCTACTAATAAGAGGATACGCAATATTCGAATCCAAAAAACAAGTGCAAGCTTTCGGCCTCAAGACCTAATTTTTTTTGCACAAAACAAAAAAAATAACAATTCATGCCAGGCCTTTTACTTCCGACCTTACTTCAAAAAGTTATTGACAAAAAGTCGGTTGCGTAAATCGGTATTGGACAAGCGATCGATCGAGACAGAAAACGACATAAACAAACAATTAAAAAGTAAAATAGATCACAATTTAGTAGATTGTGCAACGTAGTCTCTGAAAAGAAATAATCAGAGTCTAAGCGACTACGTGATCTTAGTAACAGACTATTTTTAATTTTGACTGACAGGGTTAGTATTCGACGATGAATCGCTCGTATGATATTTCAACCATGGTATTGAAAATACCATTCTTCCACACCTGTCAAGATGCTTTTGTTAGACAGATCAATTTATACTTTTAAGGAGTTTTATGAAAATGATTATAACCATTTAGGACCTGTGTAATAATTGTATTGTTTAATACTACCTCTATACAGCTGAATTTTATTTTATAACTAGTTCATAGTAAATGACGAGATATGTTGTGATGCCCAACTCTTACTATTTTTTTAATTATAATAAGTTGTTGTAATTCGACCTATTAATAAATGGTATATTCTATTCTATTCATTCGAAATGAAAGATTTTCTATCAATATTGATAAATTCGAATGGCTCAAGTCACTCGCTGCGTAGTATGATGATTTCGAAAATGCGACTTTTGTTTGGGGGTTTTTTCGATAGTCATTTCGCATGACATTTTCGTGCGACATATCATACGAGGGATTCAAAAATCGAGTCCCCATGTGATGTCGGTATGGTCGAGGACGGTAAACACAACTAGCCTGGATAGGAACCTGGCTCTCAAGTGGTACAGGCAGCCGGAACACACTGTCAGATGCTTTTCAACTTGATAATTGGTAATAGCTAGTCTGTCGAGTACAAGAAAGAATCCTACCACTATGTTTTGGTTTCATATGTTTTTTTTTATCGGGCATGTGTCTTTATTAACTAAACAAAATACACACATACTACAACTACCTAAACTACTTAGCCTACTAATACATAAAAATAACATTTGGAAAGTCTAAAGATATTCCAAATGTTCAATCCCAAGATCAGTTCGCAGCTTACCCAGCATGCTGGTGGTATTACCACGCTAACCCCCGAATACTGAAACGTTTGTTAACTTTGACGACAGATTAAGTCTGTTGCTGCCTTTGTCATTTGCATAGTGCCAACCAAAGGCAGGACTAGAATTAATCTCTTGTCAAAGTTAACAAGCGTTTCAGTATTCGGAGGCAAATGGCAGTGCTTATGCGTTGCGCCAAATAAACACCAGCATTTTGGTCACGCGTCGCGTCAACCAGCTCTGATAGGTTTTTGAAAATGAGATGAGCTCCCGTTAGCCACGGACCCAATGTCTCTACTCCAAACGGCTCAAATACTCGTATAACCACTACCGAGGTTAGCATATTTGCGCCGCTTGTGGTGCCCCGCTGAATGAGCCGCCGCGCCATTTCTACTCATACACGACACTTGGACAACAAAGGCGTTCGAAGTTGTTTTAATTACGATATTTTCGTGTAAAAATAATTTATTTATTTATTTAAGCGGTTACTATTGGTCACAAGCGGTTGGTGTCTACTTTTACACGATTGCCTAAAAAATTAGTGTGTAATTATCTTTTTATGTGTATGGGATTCTTAATTCCTTAATTCCGATTTTAATGTGATAAAAAGTGACCCGCCCGGATCCGCCCGGGTACTAAACTTTACAGGATCACCCGCTGGGCTAATCTGAAGATTCCCTGAAAATTTCATCGAAATTGGCCCTGCCGCTTTGGAGTTTATAAGGAACATACATACATCGCCTTTTATAATATAATAAGATACTTTTAATAATCGTACTTCTTTCTAGTTAAATTGTCACAAATTGCCTGAAACTACGTGACGAACATGTCTCCATAAAATCGATTTAAAACTGTGACTTAAATTTGTCAACAGAATCTTTACAAACAGACAGAAAAACCGATCAAGCTTGCGAAAACGTTTGGCAAATCGTGGCCAATGACGTGGTGAAACATTGATTAAATATAAGCTGGAAATGTATTTGCTAAACAGTACCTAAGGTGTATTTTAAAAAGTGCACATGTACCCAAACATATTACATACAAACTAAAATAAAGGCTTCTTAGAGAGTGTAGATAATTCCCCGGCCCCAAATAATAGACGATTTTTTCCGTTTTCCGTAAAGTTTGTTATTCTGGCTCGTTTGGCAGGGATTATTCGGAGAAATGTCATTTTTATCTCGGTCACTCTCACTCCCATTAAATTCTAAATTAGAGAGACAGTGACCGAGATAATCTCGAGCGCACAGGAATAGGGTCCCAGTAGGGAATGGGGGAGAGGAGTTTCTTTATGACATATAATCCGGAACGTATATCCGTATATTCGTCGAAGATCCAAAGTCACGGTAGCTTTCAGGGTTTGCAAGTTGAAGTGAAATGGGCAGGCCACATCGCTCCACGAACCGTTAACCGATGGCGAAGAAAAGTTAGGTATGGGATAGACGTAGTGTAGGTAGGTCTCCCACTCGGTGGACCGACGACAAATTAATTAATGGTAGTTTGTCATTCAGTGTATTGGCTACTGATAACTAATGGTAAAAAAAAAAAGTAAATGCGCAGTATTTCATTACCAAAACAGGAATAATAATTAATAATCATTGTTAGCAAAATTATAATAGTGCTACGAGTCTTTGCCTCTAGCAATATTTAAAAAAAAAAACTTTACAATTGCTCAGCCAAACGTTACGTTTTACGTGTCTATGGTAACATTCTATGAATAGTGCAAATTGTAAAATTGCTGTAATTGACCGCATTGACTGGTGTTACTCGAAATAGACATAAATCGTAACAAACGTTATCTAATAACGACCGGTGTTTACTTTACTAGAAGTTATATCCCTTCTGGTCCATAGAAAGAATAATGTTTTTTGATGATGTTATTAAAAAAACATTAGCTAGATGTGTCGACATCACCATCAGACGTGGTGCATGAGTTTGTGGTCAAATGCGCACCATATTCATAACATAGGGCATATTCGAATCCTTATAAGATAGAGGAACAATGTCTTAGGAGCCATTTCGTTCGCGTGGACCAATAAAAAAAAGTGGCCTATGTCCGTCTCCTACCCTTAAGCTATATCTATACAAAAAATCAGGTTGATCCGTTCAGCAGTTAAGCCGTGATAACGCGACAAACACCCAGACAGAGTGTTTCGCATTTATAATATTAGTTCGGATTAGGATTAGTATTAAATATATATATATATATATATATATATAAAACAGATACACATGATAGCAAGTTAATAAAAACTATTTGTTCTGCTTATATTGTCGTTAATTTTAAGTGAGGTACAATTTTTATTACATTTTAGTCGCATTGCATTATCTTGATCTATTTAATTTCTAGTTCACAAGTTTATCACAAAAGTAGATTGTTATGCTCTAATCGTTTTGCGTTCTTTAAGCAATAAGTTTTTGTCACTGCTTATTGCAATGTACGCAAATAAGTTACATTTAAGTTACGGCTTAAAGGAGGTCAGGTTCGGTTCATTACTTTCGCTGTACTTGGTTTAAATATAATTGTTTGGTAATTATGGCCTCGAATAAATTTATTACCTACATGCTTAAAGTGTTTATTCGTATCTGCAATTTTTATAAAATATTCGGGGTCATACTGTTTTTTTAACCACCACATCGCGTCACAAAACCAAACAATTACAACCAAAGCATTTTTGATTTTATCCAGAATAGATGGCGTGGCAATTTCCTTTAACTTTAACAGATATTGCTTTAAAATTTCCAAGAAGAGTTTAAGAAGTCAACGTTGACGGATATTGGCCGCAATTCCACCGTGCATTAAGCTATCGCTGTCTTTTACTAGATAGAAACACAAGATACAGTTAGGGATGGCAGGCATTCTCGCGTGTGCATTCTTAAACAGACGCCAGCATTCACATTGTTAGGACTGTCCGAGGTATGCTAACACCACATTATAGTTCGAATGTAACCCGATCTTCAACATTGACTCCGATGTGTCTATTATTTCCTATATTGACTGCATAGACGGTGTTATATTTCTACCGTATCATTGAACTAGAAAGTCTAATTAACCATATTAATTTATATTAAACTACGTAAGCTACTTTACTTAGACTACTGCATAAAAAGAACAGTTGACAGACAGAGACCATTAAAGATCTAATGATAATCCAAATGTTCGAGCCCACTACCAGTTAGCAGTGTACTCAGCATGCTGTTGGCATTACAACGCTGAATGACAATGCATAAGCGTTGCGCCAAACAAACCCCAGCATTTTGGTCATAGATTGTGTGTATATTGAAAAAAAACAATGAATGAAAGCTGCTAAGTTTGTCTGGTAAGACCTCTTTTCTAACAAAGGTACGACATCTTTTCCCAGGTGAACGTGATCCAAGCGGCCCTAAACGCAGCGCAGGCCACCTCCGAGAACGCGAACGAAGCGGCTTCCCAGGCGGCCGGTGAGCTAGGAGCCCAGACTGCCATGGTTGGAGCGGCGCGACAGAGGCTGAACACACTGACAGAACAGCTGCATGGAGTCAGGATCGATTTCGAGGCGACGCAGTCCGCTGCCAGAAAGGCTCAAGTAAGTGCAGCGGTGGGATTTTATTTCTTGTCTCCGAGGTCTATCTATGATTTCATTTCTGAAATTTAAAGATTTATCTTTGGGGGCCAGAGATTTAATTTCTGAACTCTAATGAGATGATTCATTTGTTCAGCTATCTAAGTCAGGTGAATGCAGAAAGAGTATTTCAGATGGTCAGTGACCTAATAGGTACGTAGAACTTAATTGTATATATTTAGGTTGGCTTTGACCTCGGCGAGAAGACACGTAAGGCAGGGTCGAGCATTCTGATAGCAGACTTCGAAAAATGTGTAATTCTTCAAGACAATTTGTAATACTCCTAATTTCTCATTGACATCTGGTATGCACACTATTCTTTGTAGTGAGCAGCCAAAAATAGCTAACAAACGAAATTCAGTCAGCCATTGAAGACGAAAATTATCATGAATATATTATTCTTCTACATTCGAGAACATCCGTGTCTATGTAGTTAAAGAGTAAAATCTTTTCAATAGATACAATTAACAAGCATTATGTTTTCTTCTTTAGGAAGCAAAGAAGAACGCAAAGATCTACATAATCGACGACATAAATATATCGATGCTCTTCTAGAATAATGACCAAAGAACAAAAATTAATTAATTGTTAATCCTGTGTTTTTAGTCAATAAACACTTGGAAATCATAACAGCTTTTTTTTTCAGATCCCATTTAGTTAGATGGTCTAACAGTAGATTGTTTTTTTTTTTCAAAGGGCTTACACTTTTTTGGTTTAATTTAATCTTGCTTGCTCTAACAAAAAGCTTAGTGTCACTCGCCAACCACCCAACTATTTGTTTCTTTCTAACTTTTTGTTTGTTGAGTGGTACAGCCACTACTCAACTCAACAGAAAAGTTGGGCCATCGTAACTAATTTGAAACGAAACTAATTTAACTTAACTATTCCTTTATTTGGCCAACTATACAGATTGGTTGACTCCTTATCGCTATGTGTGCTTGTTCGAAACTCAATCCTGACATTTCAACCTCTCCACAGGCTGCAGCCCAGCAAGCGCAGGCCAACGCCGCCGCCGCCGCCGCGAAAGCCGCCGCCGCCGGTCTTGGAGGCCATAAGGACGCCTCATACGAAGGTACGTCCCGCGAGGAATACAAGGTACAGGCCCCGCAGGAGGAAAGCGGCAGTCAGGAGTACTACCAGTCGGACTACCAGCACCAGTAACGTTGTTTAGGTGACCTTCTGGAATTTGCATTTTCGGAGTTATTTGACTTGCACTGTAAGCGTTCAATAAAATCCAGCTGGAGTTAACCATATGTTGGATTGATAATAGTCTAAACTTTCTTCTTGGAAACTATACTTAATACTAATTATTATAAAATTATATTAATTATTTATAAAATTTATATATTTTCCTATTTTACTTAATGAATTTAATGAATATCTATTTTGAGTCGAATAATTTCTAAAATCTGCAAACGCCAGAAAAAATATTAAGGGTAGCATTAAAATTGGCGCGTCAAACGCCCAATCCTAATGTTGCCATAAAAAGTAGATAATATCTACGTAATGTAAATAAATTATATTTTGTTATAAATAATTAGATTTACGTCTTAACTGTTGGTATACGATTTGTGATATATTTTATACTTTTATACGAATAACATCTAATTTATAAACGCTTTCAGTTTTGTTCTGTGTAACATAAAAAGGTTATATTTCAAAAAGGAAGCTAAAGTACAACTTTGGATGTGGTGAAACAAGTAACGATACATGTAGCATTTACTTGTAGCATGTTACATGTTTCGTTGCAATGTTACGAATACTAACAAGAGTTAAGTGCGATGTCTCATGAGTGATGATATGAAATGAATAAACAGTGTTTGTTGTTATAATTTGTTATTTTTGTGAATTGACTTTTGACTGTTTCTGACTTCTTTTGACTACTTCTGACTTCTTGACATCTCACTTAATATTTATATGACTCACTTGATTTGTACTTGACTAACATATGTTTCACTTGATACAAATGACCACCTTGACTAACCCTACCACTCTAAGATTAAATTTAACATTCGCTTTAAACCTACGAGGCTAATGCGAGAGGAGAGAGCGCTATACACTTTCGCGTGCAGATGAAAAGAGATGGCTTTATGACGCACTAATCAAAAAATCAGAACAATGCTAATTACAAGCAAATCAGAATATCAATCAAAATTCTGTTCTACGCTATCCTAGAAATTATTATTATCTATTAGAGTACCTAATGCCTGTCCCAAACTTGCAGGCCGAATACTGAATATTCGTGCAACGAGGCGATATCTGCCCATTAGAGACGAGTATTCGCGTCTCTGATTCACGCTAATGCTAGGCGATAGACGCTAGTCTGGGAGAGGCATAATAATCGAATATACACTAGTATTTCGGAGATCTACCGAATAAAATGTGTAAATTTCGGTTTTGGCGGGAACGAGAAGAATTCATGTCGCGTCATTTTATTATTTTCCAAAACTTGTGTTATTTCGAGTGTTAATGTGTAAAAATGGTGAATTTCTACCCGTTAAATGTTCGTGTACATGCAAGAGTTTTGGTGAATGGTATAATGTCGCGAAACGTGAATTTTCATGTTGTTTCCAAAACTCCATAGAAGGCTCTAGGCAAGTTTTCACCACTTTACTGGGGCATGACTTGGACTTGACCGTGACTTGCTTTGCTCGACTTTGATCGTGACTATGACTTGTTCGACAATATCTAATAAAACTTGAGAATATATATGTATACTTAACACTAGCAAAAGCATAAGACGTGCGAAGCCAAAATCCTCTTAGGAGGAAAGAGAAAAAAAAATATATATATGTAAATCTTGGACGAAACATCATACTAAATCCATGGTGTAAATCGAGATCTTTTCAATGTATTTTCTCATTTTTCTTTTCTCAAATCTACCTAAACAACTAAACCAACAAGGACACGCAGGCTCACAAAAAGGCTAAGGTGCACGGAATATTTAAAAAAAACTTTTTTCAGTATAAGTCATACTTACCTAGCTACCTAAGTGCTTCTAAGAACCTCAAAAACGTAGGACGTAGGTTTTATATGAAGCAAACAATCTTACTGCGCTAACACACGCAATCACTTTGTTGGCGCCGACCGCGATCGTCTATCAAGAAATACTTGAAATATTTATCTTTTATTTTCTCTCGTTGGTTTACATTTACGGTCGGTGGTTGTTAGGTGTGTTGGGGGTCTTAGACAAATTTAAGTTCTACCACAGAACATAATAATAATAGCTCTATTGTGTCTCGAATGCGAATGCGAGATTACTTCAATTTTCATAAAACGTTGACCTGCCTAGACTTGAATATTAAGTATACCTACATTATTTGTTATACTATTACTGACATAGTCAAAGGCATGCCGTTAAGTAAAGGAAAATTACAAAAAAGGTTCACAAAAAAAATGAGAAAAAGTCATGAGAAAAAAATACATTGTCTTTTTATTTCTCCTTGGTTAGTGAAACAGTAAATAAACTACGGAACCCTAAAAAGCTACCTACCTTTGAAGAAACATCAGGTTTATTTTTTTTAATTTTGAGGCTGAATGTTGTCCTTGATGTACCTATATACATAAAAATAATTTGCTTAAATTTAGTTTTCATTAAACACTTCTAATTCCATGCTAAAAACTGATTCTCTAAAGTACCTAGAGTAAGCGTAGACGTTGCAGAGACTTAGATTCGACCATTAGGTCAAACTATTTAAAAATTAATACTTATATAATTGTTAATAATTGCTATGTATTTTGTGAAAAAATAACTGATTTAGGACAAACCATAATTGAAAAATGATCATATTCAACTTCTTACAATTGAACACCTAAGTATTATTAGGTAGGATAAAATTGAATCAATATACTTAATAAAAGACCTACCTTTACAAACGAATCACTCGGGTTCGCAGATGCGTAAAGCGAGTGTTTTCCCTCTTGCAGAGCCGAGAGCAAGTCAGCCGCACGCCAACGCATTGCACTCACCGCCAGGACTAACCCACGAACCTGCACCTGCTAAAATCACCCTCAAACCCATCACATTAAAGTCTTTCGACCTAGCAATACATTCAAAACCGAACCACTTCATACCTGATAGCTCTAAATCAGTTCAATCTGACGCTAATCAGATTTTACCACAGGGGGTTCAGTTTGAACAGAGTCAATCTAGCGATAACCAGTTCATACCAGATTCAAAAGAGATCCAGTTTCGGCCGTTCCTATCTGTTACTAATGAGAGCGAAGGGAAATTTGAGGAAATAAACTTGCCGAATGAGACTACAGGAAAAATATTTCCCGATACGTTTGTAAAGTTAGACGATTTTGGAAATGAATCTGAAGTTGTGCCTCAAAACGCTTTGGAGCAGTTTTTTGGGTGGTAGAGGGGGTTTGGAAAACTACTGAAAGGTAGGTTGATAATTATTAATAATTAGGAATTTATTTAGCATGTAAATATCCTAACCTAACCTATAACCTTTACATAGCAGGCGGCCCGACCAACTTTGTGTAGAGGCAAAGAAATATTACTATTACTATGTAACTATGCAGAAGACGCCATGATGGCAATTATTTTCATGAGCTGCTGCAAGTTTTATTTCAAAATTCTGAACTTACTCTACAGATACCTAAATTAAGTCGTAAGGTAGGTAAAAAGGCGCAAGCTTTATTATACTTCGTACTAATTAGTACACCGATGACCGATGACCGTCGATGACTCGACCACACCACCGTACTGCCTCTGTAACGGTATGAACTTCAACTGGATTTGGTGTGGCCGGGCTTTCAGTGTGTAAGTACGTATAATACGCATATCTATGAGCGTAATCCTACTCTTTCTATTTCACCCATATCCTGTAAGAAAGAGACGAGCAAATTCATTTTGATACAAACGCCTGATGGTAAAAAGCAGTGATTCGCAGATTGAAATTGCACACTGTGTAATGATTGCCCTAGACAGCGTGGTGGGTAAAATTATATTATATGATAACAGCAAAGAACCACGACAATGAAACCTGCTTTCAAAAACAAAAAATAAACTATTAAAATCGGTCTAACCGTTTTAGAGAAAAATGAAAAAAAACCTTGTCCCAAACCTAGTAAAAGTAAGAAATAATCCGCCGACCAAAATTTAACTAACATTGCAGAAGCCAAAGAGCAACAGCAAGCAGAAGAGGCCGAAGAAGAGGAAGATTGCGAAGAAGAGAAGTAATCAAAACTCCGCCTAATCGATTATTGAATTAGTTAAATGCCATTACCATAGTTGTTTTAATTTAAATCATAATATTGTTAATAATTTTTAAGCCATCCTGTCTGCAATAAATCATCTGATATTGTTCTTAGATTTTAATAAAGTTTTTTTTTTAATGAACGCATATATTTTATTTTATGGACGCATCCATACAAAACGTTCTAATAAATACGTTCCGTTCCATGTATTTTTTTTCTTCATAAAATACGCTTACTTACGAGTAAGATTGTATAGAATAAGAATAAGAATTATTTTATTGCAATACTGAGTACAAAGATGTTCTTAAAAAAGAGATTAATGTTCCAACAGTGGACCCATATCGGGTGTGCAATATATTATTTTTACCTACTTAAAAAAATTGAGTAGAATATAAGAGTATTCATATTTTTTTCTGAACAAAACTGATGAGCTTCAAAATGGTAGTTCTCGAATTTAGTCGTATGTAGTAATATCTTTGATTGAGAGTGATATTATGTTGGATGGACGCGTTGTATTTTATTCATGATTAGGTAACAGTAAAATTAGGTGCACTAAACCCAAATACGTGTAACGGAACCCTTCTTTCAAAACGCGCAATTTGACGTGTTTCACATGTTGCACTAAAATTTATTTTTATTACAAAATGTCTCTAATAAAGAAAAAGAAGCACGTATCGAAGAAAAATAAAAAAGATTGGCGAAAGCACTGTGATATTCGTGATGTGGAAGCCTTCTTGGAAGACCAGAGATTAGAGGAACGACTTGGGTAAGGTTATGTTTTGGTTTGTTTACGTAGCATTATTAACTAAATGCAGCTATTTTACAAGAAATTATTGTATTACGCAAACCAATACGATAGGCAATAATTTGTTTACAAAATAGCCTGCATAGGAATGACACCAAATAATTGAAAAATCCAACCTCAAACAAGTTCAAATTGACGATGGTCTACGCAACGAGTGTAGTGGTTCTGTAATCTTTGTACGCAATGGTATGCAACTATAGATATTTCTAAACTAGGTACGTTCACTACCTCTGCGACTTAATTCTTAAAAGAATTGATTACAGTAGGCTAAACATCTGCTTGATTTTGTTTGTTTGAAGGGATTTCATCTCAGAAGCTTGTCATCCCAGAAAAATATGGTTTTCTTTTGCACTGCTTGTACATTCTGATATTTTGATGTGATAGTTAAATCGAATCTCGGTACCAATCGGATGGCACCAATTTTAGATCTGTCAAATTTTGTATACTTTGTAAACATTTTGTTTTTCGGTTCCAGCAAATTTGATACAAAACCAGATAGTGAAATATTCGTAGTAGATACAGCTGGCGGTGATGACACAAAATCTGAAGATGTGGATGAAAAGCCAAGACTCTCTGCCAAGCTGAAGAAAAGGCAAACACTGGCTGCCCCTCCAAAATGCTTCGAAGTGTTGATTCCTTCATCCAAGGTAATTGAATTACTGGAGAGCATTTTTTTTTTTTTTTTTTTATTTTATTTATTTGGGACAATAAACAGTGACATAGTGTATATTAACTAAAACTAAAGAACTAAAAATTAATTATTAACTACGCCACCCACAGCATTATCCACCAATTACTAAAAATAATCATTGCTGGGGTAGTAGCCTGAAAATACTATACTATACTTTATACTACTTTTACTGAGAAGTTTTATCAGGATTTAAGGTAGACCAGAGAAAAAGAGCATGATCATGGCCTTACCTGGTGCAGCACATTTTCCTAGCCATCCAGCGCCAATAAATTTTTGCTTCTTTTTTGGCAACCATTGCTTTTTTATCATAGACCTTTTTTTTGAAAATAAAAAACAAAACAAAATAAAAAAGGTATTTTACCCCTTTTAGGTCCCAGACCCAAACGCCAAACGTAACATCGTTAAACCAGTTGGCTCAACACCCACAGCTCTCAGTAAGATAACTGACAAAAGACGCCTAGAAAAGGGAGTGTATCAACGTAAAGTTGAACAAGCGAGGAGCGGACGAAAGATAGCATTAGAGAAGAAACGGAAAGCCAAGACAAGCCGGCAGACATTTGATATGGATATGTGGGGTGATGCTTGTGAGTTTGATACTTCCTTATTTTTTGTATTATTTAATATCAAGTTTTACAGTTATACATTAATAATACTTAATACCAGGGTTCGCCAATATATATCAGCGGATATATATCAATTGATTTTTATCTTGATATATATCAATTGATTTTTTCCTGTCTTCTGAACTAAAAATTTTGGAGATTACTGTTTACCCTGGCAGCAATTTGCGAAAAACTACAATTCAGCATAATTTAGATTGTTTCCCAAAATGGCAACCTGACCTGACCCCTTTACTTTAACTTACCAGTACGGCTAGCTTTTTATTGAAATTCAAACCTTAACTTCATATCATATAAGGTTTATTTTACGAGGTAATCAAAAATGGGGATTCTCTGGTGCTCTCTCAATTTTCACTTTCTAGGGAAAATTTGCTTCTTTTTCTTAGCCTGGATATATATCGGATATGTATCAAAAAATCGGATTTTTGATATTTATTATAAAAATCGGATTTATCCAACCCCTGCTTAATACTCATGTTTACTAAAGTCATAATAATTGACTCACCATAATGTGAATATTCACATATTAGTAAAACAAAATATCCTAAATACTTTATAATTTTTATTTATATATCAATTTTATTTTTCTTCACTTGCAGTTTATTACTAATCCATTTAATCTTACTGCTGCCAAGTCACAGCAAATATTGCCCGCTCTAACCGCTCCAAAGACCACCTCGTCGCTCTTTCTCCCTACTCCTACCGTCCAAGCAATAGGTGCACACCGAGAGTCTTTACAAGTCAACTGACCTATTTATAACTTTAACTAATAATAAAATTAATTTAACATTCTACAAAAATATTAAATTATTTTAAATACTGATATCTATATTTTCTAATTTATGGTATTTAATTTTTATAATATTTTTTTTTTAAATGTTTTATGATCTATACTAGGTGGTTATTTATTTAAACTTAATTACCAGAATAGACTACATATCTATACTATTTAGTAAAAATCATTAATATGATAATTATATAATAAAACACTACTAATTATAAATTTTTTATAATATTGTCGTAAATTAAGCAAAAATCTGGCTAAACCACATCAGTTTTAATAATAAAAAAATAATGTTAGATTACTCGCACAAGTCCGGGTAACAATTAATGGGCCCCAAACCGCACTCTTGAAAAAAAAAATGTATTACACCAGGACTCATTCATGTATTTTTAAATATCATTAAGTAGGGCATAACACATAGATAATGAAACAGTTTTGTACCAACAATATTTATATGTGGGACCCAAATAAAAACATTGAGACTCGACGGAATAATTTTAGTCCTTGTATGGGGACTGTCAAAGTGTTAAACTTATTGAAGGAATTAGAACTTACAACCCAGCAGCAGTGCATTGCATGCTGACTGAGCTACCACTGAATTGAAGATGCATCAAGAAAGTACTAGTATTTTCTCACTTTCCAGTACCAGAAGCTAAAGGCATTCCAGCAACTCTGTGTGGTGAGTTCATATCACCAGAAGCTCAACTCCACAACGTGCTGCCGGACAAGTGGCTGAAACCCAAGCCACCAGCATCCAAGACGGTGACGACTAGGGCTGCTGTAGAGTTACCTCATCCTGGCGTCAGCTACAACCCTACTTATCAGGTAAACTTGCTACAACACTGAGAACCGAGAGAATCGTGTTGCCTGAGAACTAAAATCTAGGCATTTCCTCATCATCATCAGCCATAAGACTTACATTACTGAACATAGGCCTCTCCCTTAGAGCGCCACACTGAACGACAAAGTGCCACTTGCTTCCGACGATTGCCCGCGATTTTCACAATGTCGTCGGTCCACCTAGTGGGCGGCCTGCCTACACTGCGTCTTCCGGTTCGTGGTCGCCACTCAAGTACTTTTCCTCCCCATCGGTTATCGGTTTTATGAGTGATGTGGCCTGCCCATTACCACTTCAGCTTGCAAACTGTTATTTGTGACTGGTTCTTCGGCGAATATCCTCCTTGCGGATTTTATCGCGCAAAGAAACCTCTCTCTAGCTCTATTGCCCGCTGTGCGATGCTGAGTTTCATATGCATGTGCGTTTCATGTTCATTTCCTCATGTGACCCACTATTGGTCACCATTAGGCAAGTTGGTATTTCAGGTAAAAAAAAAAATGTATTGAAAAAGTAAACTACCAGCAGCAGCGTTTTCGGCTTTTCATATTCTGGATGGTTCTGGATATTTCTGGATGTCATAGAGCTCTAAAAGATCGATTATTCGATTATTTAGATCTGTAGCTCCATAGAGGACCATCTGTAGCTCTATAGAGGAATATCTGTAGCTTCACAGAGGACTATCTCTAGCTCCATAGAGTACTGTTGCTCCACGAAGGACTATATGTAGCTCCATTGAGGAATATCTGTAGCTTCACAGAGGACTATCTCTAGCTCCATAGAGTACTGTTGCTCCACGAAGGACTAAATGTAGCTCCATTGAGGAATATCTGTAGCTTCACAAAGGACTATATGTAGCTCCACAGAGGACTATCTGTAGCTCCACAGAGGACTATATGTAGCTCCATAGAGGACTATCTGTAGCTCCACAGAGGACTATATGTAGCTCCATAGAGGACTATCTGTAGCTCCACAGAGGACTATATGTAGCTCCACAGAGGACTATCTGTAGCTCCACAGAGGACTATAATTATGTAGCTCCATAGAGGACTATCTGTAGCTCCACAGAGGACTATATGTAGCTCCATAGAGGACTATGTGTACCTCCACAAAGGATCTGTAGTTCCATACTCCACATCATAGAATTTTTCTGCATAGCACTAAAACAAGATAGCAATGTCACACGTACTCCGAACCACTCTGAGCATAGATCACAAGTAATCATGTTTTGTTTTAACAGGAAACATACAAATGACTATTATATTTTCTTTCCTAACAGGATCACCAAGGGTTACTTCAAGAGGTAGTGCAGCATGAACAGAAAATGATTAAAAAAGAAGAACATCTGCACCGAGTCACCACCGGCATGTTCAGCCGAGTCACTGCTGCTGAGAAAGAGGTACGTATTTTATTTGTATGGAACAGGGTCAGTCTATTACAAGAAGGTAATCTTTTAGTGGTGGTAGGTGTCATCTGGGGAATCACACCATGTCCAATTATTCAATTAACAAATACTGTTTTACAGTTTTATCCTGAAAAAGTTAACCGTTCCTGTAGTATAGCGGGTGAAACCGCGGGGCGCAGCTAGTGTTCACATACTACTGCTTGGCATTTAAAAATTACCAAAGGTGGTACCTCCCCAGTCACTCAGTAAGAGTCCTACCACTAGTACGATGAAACATTAAGCATCTAATTTCCCACCTCGTGTGTCTCCAGAACCAATGGCGCGAAGAGATGAGCGTAGGCCTCCCGACGCCCCACAACCCGGCCAACGACCCGGACTCGGGCTCCGACGGCGAATACAAGGCCATCAACCCACCGGTCAAGAACAAGAAGAAGGACCACAAAGCCAGAAGGAAACAGAAGGAAAGACTGGTCGAGAAGGAGCGACTGAAGCGAGCCAAAATTGATAAGAAGAAGATTAGTGATATTTACAGGTAACAAAACAGATTATTTAATGGTGCCATAGTTACTGCTACGGCACCATCTATTCCATACAACATGTTCCTCTGTAATTTCCTCCCCATATAATTATACTAAAGAAAGAAAGAAAAAGGAGTTTTGGCGGGGACGTGAAGAAATCATGTCACGTCATTTTATTATTTTCCAAAACTTGTGTTATTTTGAGTGTTAATGTGTAGAAACGGTGAATTTTTACCCGTTAAGTGTTTGTGAACATGCACGAGTGTAGGTGAATGATATAATGTCGTGAAACGTGAATTTTCGCGTTGTTTCCAAAACTCCATAGAAGGCTCTAGAAAAGTTTTCACCACTTTACTGGGGCATGACTTGGACTCGACCGTGACTTGCTTTGCTCGCCTTTGACTGTGACTATGACTTATTTGACAATATTCACCAAAACTTGAAAAAAATATGAGTATACTTGACACTGGCAAATGCATAAGACGTGGGACGCCATAATCCTCTTAGGAGGAAAGAGAAAAGAAAAAAAAAGAAAGAAAAAAACGGTCATAAAATGTATATCTACAACTGCCAAGATCCTATGTTTTATTTTTGACTTAAAAAAAAAAACTCTTCAAGTACTCTCGCGAAAAACTCGGATCTTTTTTAGGGTTCCGTAGTACTTAGTAGTAGTTAGTTCGTCATGTCCGTCTGTCTGTCTGTCCGTCTGTCTGTCTGAATCCTTTACAGCCTTATAACTTCCAAAGTTATAAACTTACATTCATGAAATTTTGCCCAACAATAGTCTAAGTAAAGACATACAGTTTGAAAAAATTAAAAAATCTTTTTAAGGTAAAATAAGGGTAGCTCCCATAAAAAAAAAAAAGTCAGTAAAACTTGAAGGGCAATGTTTCCAGCGTAATTACTGGGCATACAGAAATTAAACACTTAACATCTCTTGGTGATGAGCGCAGTGCATTGCCGCGCATAGTGTTGAACTGTTGAAGTTCAAAATTCTGGGTGACACTGAACTGTTATGGGCAAGCGTGACGCTTAACATCAGGTGAGCGACTTGCTCGTATCGTCACCGAGTAACATAAAAAATAAAGGCTCTCGGAGAAGAGAAACGAAACGAGTTTGAAACGAAACGAAATCGATTCTTCCTCCTTTCCTTTTCTCCTCATTATTCTTTCTTTCTTCTTTTCCTTTTTTCTTTTTTATTTATCCTTTGTGAGCAACTGAAAGCTAAGACCATGGAAGGCCTCTAAAATAGCATAATCGTTATGCCATTTTGGTGGCATTAGGACACAAATTACACAAATGCTGGCGCTTCAAATAGAATTAAGTACCTGAATTTGGAGATTTAATGCCATTTGAAGCACGGTAGCACTCCGTCATAGTGGACTAAACACTTCTTAACTTGCTTCTGATATCCAAAAGGCAAGGTTTTTTATTCAATACTCAATACATTTATTTTATTTATTGTAAATTACATGCAGGTCTTAATTAGCATATTTTAAATAAATAATCATAATGACCCTGATTGGGTATGGCAATATCGTGCGGACCGGGTCAATCTATTCCATAATTGTCTTATCTGTCAAAAATTCGTCTAAGGTATAGTAGGATTTTTTAGCCGCGTGCACTTTAAAACACCATTCATAGTTTAAGATAAAAGTAATTCTCATATCACTGCTATATTAATTCCAGGCTCCGCAAACTCCAATCCTCAATAACAAACCGAGAGCAACGCCAAACAACACTCCGAGCGAAGCGAGCGGAAAAGGATGCGAAAACGGCCGCTACTGCCGTTCCTACACTCAACGCGCACAAGACACCTCTACCCGAACCGGACTTCGTAGAGCCCAGTCAGCTTACTGGGGACTTGAGAAACGTCGCACCTACTAGTAAGTATAAAAAAGCGAATTGAGCGGGACGAGCAAAATAATAATCTTAATGTACGAGCATCGGCATTCGGCAATTGTATGCATGTTTGTATGTTTGTGTGTATTTGTCCGATGATAACTTGCGAACCGTAGATCCGATCTTCATGAAATTTCGTAGGCAAGTAGTTCATTTCAATAAAATTTTTAATTTCGAATATGAGCTGAATCGGTCCAGGGGTTGTGAAGATATAGGGGTCGCGAGGTCTCAGTTCGGCGCGAACTACTAGTTTTTGCAATAAAAGTCACTGGCTGGGAAGAAGAGCTGTTGCTCACTGGCTGCTCCAATTGGCGAGTGTAAAATGCGAAATGAGCGATTTTTTTAAGCTCCCTTACCTGGGGCCTTATCCCGTAACTCTGGTGGCAATGGTCATCGCGTGCCGTCCCACTCGCGCCAACTTACTCGCACCATGCGAGCGAGCTGGATAGCAAACGAAGACCATCGCCACCAGAGTTACGGGAGAGCCTTTGATTTGGCTTTATACCTACTTAGATATATAAACGTATATCTCTAGAACTTCAGCACAAACTCAGAAATTACTGTATAGATTATTTTGTAGTTTTCAACAATAGATACATTCAAGAGGCAAGTTGTTAACGCAAATTTTACCAAAAACAATAGAATTTCCCGCGAATGACTTTAAAATAAAGCTCAATCAGATCTTCGAGTTTAACCCGTTCTATTCATTAAAGGAGTCCATGAAAATGCGTTTCGTAGAGCCTTCGTTCTCTTATGTATAGGTGAAAAATATGATTGGTACTTACTTTGTAATTAATTAGATAACGATAAAATTAACGTAGGATAGAAATCTTAAATTCTAAGTCTTTTGTCTTCCGTCGTTACTATCAGTCTGGCGTAAGAATAAAAAATAAATAAAAAATAAAATAAATAAAATAAGTGCCTAGAAAAAAAAGAGACTTCAAAATGTATGAAACATGTACTAGAAATAATGGCGGCTATCCGCTGTTTTGCTCTATCGACCTCTTGACTATCGCACTATCTCAGTTCTATTACATGTTTCATATAATCGCCATTTCTCATTTTTCTCTATGGAAGTGCCGTCTCTTAAACGTAGTGATAATATTCTCTTTGGTTACTATAAAGCCCTCTAACCTAAAGTTCTACTTTCTCTTTCACACTCACCTGTCATTCTAATTCATCTTTCCCTTTCATTCGTCGTTCCAATCCACACATCAATCCTACTTCATAAAACTAGTAGTTCGCGCCGAACTGAGACCTCGCGACCCCTATATCTTCACAACCCCTGGGCCGATTCAGCTCATATTCGAATTGTATTGAAATAAATTACTTGCCTACAAAATTTCACAAAGATCGCATCAACGTTTCGCAAGTTATCATCGGACAAATATACACACAAACATACATACAAATGCCGTTTTGTCCCAGTAAACTCTGAGACCTTCGCTTCGCTCGGTCAACACAAAAGCATTCTCTTAACTATCCCCCGTCTTTTTCTAGCGAACCTCCTCCGCGAGCGTTTCGTCTCTCTCCAACGCCGCGGCGCCCTGGCCGCTTCTAAAGTGATGATGAAGAAGAAACGTCACGTCAAGGCGTACTTCAAGGCGGGGCACAAGGTCACCGACCAGGACATACAGCGGTACTCGAACAGGACGCCCGGGAAGAAGTAGGAGGCAAGATAAAGTAGTGGAGAAGAAAAAGGACGGAACAAGCCGATCTATGTCGGGCTTTCTAATTGAAAGTTGGTGAATATAAATGTGGATAGTAAACTGTTTTTTTTTAAATGTCTTCCCGTCGCTCGTTTTATGTTTGGTTTTGTTATTTTAGGTCGATTTTTTACCCGACTGCCCAAGAAGGAGGGTAAAGTTTTTGGGGTTTTTGTGTATATTACCTCCTGTAGCCTAAATGGCTTGACCGATTTTGACGAGCGGAATGTCTTTGGGAGTCCTTATTTCGTCCGGAAATGAAATGTAGCCTATGTGACGGCTACATTTTGCAGTCGAGTATTTTGTTTTTCTTTTAAAAATATGAATTGTTTAATAGTATGCTTGAATTTGACTTTGCCTTTTGCAGGCGGTGACAGAGATTGTCACTTCCGACTTCGTTGGGTTCCGCTTGCAGTGAACTATAAGTAAGGTATAAATAAAAACCAAAATTATTTATAAAAATGTACTATAAAAATGTCCCTTAAAAGTATTATAATACAACTACCATAACTAAAGATACTTACAAAAATATATTACATCGTGGCAGTAACAAAAGTAAAATCTAGACGAAATAGGTAACTCAGTAGTACATCCTAAAGTTTCCAAAATAGGAAAAAAGGCCTATAATACTATTCGGAAATAAGTCTATAGAATTATCGGTTACAAATCAAAATAAATTAACTATCTTAAACAACTAAGGCAAGTAATACGAATAGCAACATTTACGGTAACATAGACTTAAAAGTCAAATATATTTTAAAACCATTATCAGTTGAAATCTTTAAACTTAAAAATTCTACAAGAATATGGATAAGTATCACTGTTTCAAAAAATTTGGAAACATTTAATATCCGCTCTTTGTGGCTATCACGAAATTAATTAGTTATGTATTTTGCATGAACGGCAAACTTCAGTGCTGATCTAATAAATTAAACGTGTTTTGACAAAGTGCATAAAAATCACATTTACATTAACTGATAATTTAAGTCAATCTTCAGACTTTAATACGAAAAAAATATTATGCCACTCGAACTTAAACCCATTTCATACTTACCAAATAAATAAAAATCAGTTTTCAGCCCCATCTCGCTGCTATAGTGTAAAGTGACCGTAATAATTCTATTGCTCTCGTATCGGAATCTGTTTTAAGGTCTGACTCTTTTGCTACTCTTGCTTCTGCTCTAGGAGCGTCGGCAAGCGTAGGCTTAGTGTCGGCAAATGTCGGCTTAGTGTCGGCAATCGTCGGATTATTTTCCGCAAACGTTGGCTTATTGTAAGCAAACGTTGACTTCGTTTCGACAAAGGTTGGCTTGGTTTCGGCGAATGTAGGCTTAGTAGATCTAGGTTCAATAATTGGTGTTGTTCTCGACGCGAATTTTCTAACCCCTCTGCGACTGGTCCTATAGGGAATTTGTGTCGTTGTTACAGTTATTTGTTCCTCTGTCGTCTGTAACTTTTCCGTCGTAGGATTAGATAATGAATTTATCGCGCTAGGATCCACACTCAGACTCTTGCCACGCCTGTCATGTCTCGGCCTCACCTCTTGTCGCTCAACAAATCTGTCTGTCCGTCTGGATGAACCAACTTCTGGCGTCGGATTTTCTACAACACCTTCCTCTTTAGCGATTTCCTCCATATCTTTTTGAGAGACAGCCATCAAAGCTTCCAGCAAAGCCTTTTTGGATGCTTCGGCTGTTGAATTGTGGTCGTCATCACAAGTTTGTACTAAGAGAAGAATTAGCCTCTTAACCGTTTTTGATTTAGTTTTCTTCATAACATTCATTAGTTTCTCAGTCGTTGTTGAGTTCATGATTTCTTTCGCTTTCTCTACAACGGTGTCTGTTATCGCTGATAAATCTTGAGAAGGTTCAGTCGAAAAATCTTTCAGACTCTTTCCTCTTCTAATTTCGCTCTTACTATCATCTGTATTAGGCTCGATGTTGTTTGTCGTTGATACGGATTCGGTAGTAGCATAGTTAATTGTAGGAGTAGGTGTAGAACCAGTGTATGAGGTATCGTCAACAGTTGGATTCGTTTCTTCTAATTCAGTTCTCAGGCCATCGTTCAAAGTAATAGGGTCGATCACTGTGCTGTGCCAATTATCAAAAGTAGTTGACCATATGAAATGATTGGTTTGGTGGTCTTCATCGGGTGATGTAAATATGCTAGGAGGGATTGGAGTCGTTGTTAAAACTTCCTCTTGCTTAATAGTGGTCGATGTAGGACTGGTCTGGACAGTGGTAGGTTCAGTATCAGATAAAGTAGGCGCTTCCAAGTCTTCTGCAGGTTTTTTCACTGTTGAAGCCTCCAAATTGAGTTGCTTCCCGTGACGTATGCTGTTTCCGTTTGGTGCAATAAACGACTGACTGTGCGCCCTTTGCAGTTCTTCCTCGTTCTCTAACTCCCCGCTATCAGTTTCAGTAAAGTATACTGTTGAAGTTGTTGGTAAGACTGTCGTCGTTCTAATCTTTTTGCTTTCGAAATCTTGCGTGGAAACCGAATTGGGAGTAGAGAGTTCTGTAACGATACCCCAAGCTGTAGGAAGATTAGTAGCTTCAACATATTCGTTCACAGGTTTGCTCTCAGTCGCTCCTGAACCGTATTGTGAATCGCTGACAGTTAAAGCGTTATTCTGGAATCCTCCGTACCTAGGCACTGTACTTTCTGTTGTCGACACTTCACTTGCCAAAGAATTGATGGTATAAGCATTTGTGTTGGCGTAAACAGGTGCAATCGATGGTGTGATCGGTGTGGAGGGTGAAGTGTAAGACGCTGAAATTCTTCCACAGCATATGAAAGGATTCCTTGGTGTTGTTGTCCTATACGTGGTAGACACGTACTCCGTAGGTCTGGATGTAGTTGAGATATCAGGGACTGTGGTCAAATATTGAGGAATAGTGGAAATAGTCGGGTACTTAGCATCATCAGAAACTGTCTGTCTTAAATCTTGGGAAAGTGACTCGTATTTTGAATCAGCAGAGTTCGAATCGAATTTAGTTCCAAGGTCCAAAGCTTTTGGGTCTCTCAAAGATGATATTGGTCTACTTTTGTTATCTTCAGAGAATCCTAAGATTTCATCATCATCTTCATTGACAGTTGTAGTTGGCTCAGTGTTGGCTGTGTCTTCAGTAGTACCTATCACGTCTCCGTAATTTTCCCCGAACGATGGATGTGTTGGTCTGATATCAGATAAAACCTTTCTAAATTGGACTGGGTCTTGAAGATACGCAGACAGAGCATGTGTGAAAACTTGAGCTAATTCCCTAATCTGTGGTGACGTAGCTAAGGGACTCTGACTTTGCTGCACCATAAGATCTTCCATCAACTCATTGTACGTTCCATTAGGATCAGCCTTAATTTCTTCAAGTAGTTCAGCATTAGTGGCTCCGTGACCGAATAGACTACCGTATTTATTAATTGTGCTAGAACTGAATAAAGCTGGTAAAGCTTCTTCCATAGCCTCGTATTCCTCAAAAGACGGTGTCGTTACTTCTGCTTCATCAGGAGTTGGAGTAGTAGACAAGTTGTCCAAGGCAGTTGCGTAGTAAATTGCTAAGCTGTGGAGAGTTTTTGGTGTCAGTGATGGAGGATTTATTTTGTTGTTGCCTTGATCATCGTAAGATTTGTTATCTGTAGTGGGAACGGTGGCTTCTGTTGGCGCGTATATATCTAAATTCAACTTCCTCATTAACCTCTCTCGTCTTTCTTGATACGACGGCTCGGTTGTACCTTCGACTACTTGGTTAGCAGTGGAGAATACGTCATGTCTGTCAGATGAAGCGGTTTGACTGTAAAATACATCAGCTCTGGTTGTTGGTGTTTTGGTCGTGGATTCAAAAGATTCTCTCGGTTTGATCGTAATCTTTTTAATCTCAATTGGTTCAGTATATTCAATCGCATGAGTTTGTTTTGGAGTTGCTGCTGTAGTTGCAACGGTTCTGTTCTTTTCCTTTTCAATGTAATGCTTCAACAAAGAAACTCCAGGCCTGGTGTAGGGGTTATCATTAACAGTTGTATAAGTTTTCGTGTAGGTGACCAATGTAGGACGCGTGGTTGAAGGTGGCGGCGACACACGAGTGTAATGAGTTTGAGATTGCTGTTTCTCGCGAATATCGTACAGAGTTGTCAAGTTAGGATTGGACTTCACTCGTGTCCTCTCAGGTTTCTTAGTGGTAGTATTAGGGGTGTACACAGGGTATGGACGGTAATTCTTCGCGTGATAATCTTGAAGGAACTGTCTGTTATTATTGTTGGCGGCGAAAGAGGCACTTTCGGCCGCGACTTGCATTTCTTTCAAGCTGTAATCAAGAGGTGTAGTCCTCAACGTTGAAGCATCAAAATTAGGCACAGAACTTCTAGTAGGCACCGCAAAATTGTTCGTCGAAATCAATTGGACTAAAGATTTCCTTCTCTTCTCAAAAGCGGTGGTCAATTGGCTTCTTTGCGTGGGATTGTTATTATATTTAGGATCCGGGAACAGTGCTTGGTAACTCCTTGCTGTTGCTTGTGGAAGGTAAGGGGTTTCTTGCTGCCTTTGCCTTCCACGATAGACCCTCTCAGTCGTACTTGAAACAGGAATAGTGACAGGTCTTCTTGTCTCGGCTCGTATGTTAGTCTCCGCTAGATGCTGCAAGTCCTGGTTTTTGGATAGGCTCTGTGTGATCTTCTGAGACTTCTTTTGCTCGTTTGAGTAGTATTCGGCGCTTGATTCATATAGGGCGGGAGCGGAGGCGCAATCCACCTTGAACCACCAGTCGCATATGAGGTGGGACTGGCTGAAGATGGTGCCGTTTGGACATAGGAACGAAATCTTGCGAGACGTGTCGCAGATGTGGAATACCTGGAAATAATAAGAAAGACAATTAGTACGACGTGAGGGAATAATTTAGCTGTTGTTTGATTCGGGCCCTAGATGTTGAATTTTTGACGCCTGAAGATGGACTACATTACCAAGAACAGTCCAAAATGGGTAAGAATGATCTGCAACGGCACAATTAAATGTCACAAAAATAGAGATTCTAAGAAGAGTTCTTTGGAGAGTCCGGCATGGGGCACTGAGGCAGTACATTTTAAATTGTCTGGGTAGTGACTAGTAAACGATAAGTACCCCACTAAAGTGGCTTACGACCTCAGCTGACTACGTTTCTAGTGGTCAAATAATGCCAAATTTTGACCACCTGAACAGTACTTAAAGATATTAGCATTTCAAAAAATAAATGCATGATAAATAACATCGCTGTTTACCTGGCAATCTGTCTCCAAGTCAGCGTAGTAGCCAGTAGGCACGTTCTTGCAGTTGAACCCTGTGTTCGGTATGCTCGGGTAAGCCGGGAAGTCCACGCCTGCCCTGCCGATGACACCTGGAAACCAGCAAACAATAATTTTAGCTTGAAGAATAGTTGATGGTTGACTATCCAGCTGTAGAGTTTTTAGATCGCCTTAGGGCCTCTGTCATGGCCTCACCATTAAGGATAGTTCCCAAGGAATCTTGTCTCTGGAATAGATTCGTGGAAACGGCTGACTTCACATTACTGCATGTTCATGCTTACTGCTCTCAACACACACAGTTACATTGAAATTATTAATTATCTTCCTGGACAAATAAATATGTTAAACCGTAACTTACTATGGTTTACTAACAGACGACGCGCACAGCGCGAGATGCATTGTGCGCAAGAAATCCTACACCGTGTTTGTGGAGAGGCGGTACTCCTCGACTCCAGGGGGTATGAGCCCTGGTAATATAGCTTAGAACCAATATAGCATTGAAACCTTGATGCTCGACGATGTCGAGGTCAGGCTGCGAGTTGGCCGGTACGAGGCGCTTCACGAGCGCGTGCCCCTCAGTGTAGTCCTCGAAGCCGGCTGCGCCCATCGCCTGCGCGAACGCCTGCAAGCTCTCCGGGCTCGGCTCCGGGATATACAGCTCTGGGGTACGGGATATATCCTGGAAATTATAAGACCGGGCTTAGAAAGGGTCAAAGTTCTATTGGCGTAATAAAGAACACTTTTTGCTTTATTAGAAACTTCGTTAGAAACCAGCGAATTCGTTCGCGTGGTTCTAAAAAAAAAATGTAGCCTATGTCCGTCTCCAACACTTAGGCTATATCTATGCAAAAATTCAACTCGATCCGTTCAGCCGTTTAGCCGTGATAACACGACAAACACCCAGACAGAGAGACATTTACTTTAGAATTAATTATATTATTCGTTAGGATAATGATGAATGTGTTTGTCCAGTTGAGAGCGATTTTTACTGGTACAAAAAATAACCTTTGTCCACCTGAAAAACTGTTCCATTAACAGCGCAGCCTCCAATTTCAGCTGTTAGTGGCACTAAACATTATCTTTCCTTCCCTCTTGTAAGTGTCCGTTTCTAGTACCTATCAAAGTTTCTTGGCTTGCAATGCAAAAACCTTAAGATCTCTCTAAGTTAATTTTAGCAATATGGGCATAGGTATTGTATGAAGTAACTAAGTACGCAACGAAGCATCGGTCGCGCTGGAGCTTGCTAAGTTAATAATTACATATTATTAAATAACTATAGTAAATAGTTCTGCGAATGATATACAAATTCTCGCGAGCATAATTTTTTTTGCACAATCGCAATTCTACAATTTCATAGATTTTTTTTTCGATTGGTGGGGTATTTCCCCCAAAATTATTATTTTATTTATTTATTTATTTAAGACCAACAGCACAATAATACAAAATAAAGAACATAGATACATTATATAAAACAGCCAATTATAGCGAATTATAATATATATATAATATATTATATTATATAATTATATTAATATTCGCTGCGGCACCATTTAGGTAGGCCCACGTGGGTAGGCCTAAATGGTGCCGCAGCAAACTTCCCCCCTTTTTGGGGGAAATCCCCACCAATCAAAAATCACCGACGACTAAAAATTTCTAAAAAAAATTAGAGCCTGTATACAAAGTTTCACAATTACAATTAAAGAAAAAAAAATGTCCGAACACCCATTATACTATATACTTATTAATCGATGATGCAAACAGTTACACTTTACCTAACATTTGCTCCGAGCAGTTTTACAAAATGTCGCTCTAATAGATGTTGATTTCATAAAGTAAACCAGTATGTAACGAAAAATACTCTTGCTCACTGCGAACTGGCTTCCGCACAATAAACCCCGAAATATCTACCTTTATGATTTGATTAGTTAATTAATTTAGTTTGAAGTGAATTGTTAAATGATTGGACAACTTTATTTATGTGTAAAAGAGTTGATCGATGTAACTGTTAATTTAATTGAGGTCGAAAATGTGTTAGAAATGTTTATCATCATACAAGACAAGCGCAGGGTCCGTATCGTGACGTGGTTACTGATATGTTTGTTAGGTTCAGGCGCCGACGCTGCGCGACTGCGATTCGTATCGCCGCGCGATAAGGTTCACGGTCGCGCAGCGTCTAGCGTCGGCGGCTGAACCTAACAATCATCGCAATAAGGACTTCAGCAGCAGACTGCAAAAGTGCCCAACCACTAATACAGGCACTCACTGTAAACAGCCTATGTACTTGTTACTAGGCATGGATTAGGTTAATAATGTATTGTGATGATGTATATAATTTGTTAGAAAATAGGATAACATAACTTTAGTGTGAACAGAAATACCTTTCGCCGTTGAGCAGTTCTTCTAGATCCGTCGCAAACGCCTGAAAATAAACATTTGTAACTTTAATAAAACGTTGAGATTATTTTGCAGCAGTAACCTTTTTTGTATCAAATAGGTACCTCTCGCAGGCAGCTCTCTAACTACTTTAGTTCTGTGAACTTTATTAATTCGTATTTTTTCCTCCCAACATAAAGATGCGGCTCTGTACCTACACTCTCATATTTTCGTAATATTAATGTCAAAAATCAGAAATCAGAAATCAGAAATATTTATTGGCCATAAATAACATAAAACCTAAAAAAACTTTAAACTAACTAACTAACTAACTAACTTTTAACTTTAAGGCGTAAAAAACTTTACGCCTTGTATAGACATATTAAAAAATTGTTCAATAGACCAATTCAAAATAAGCGTTATGTCAACTGATCCCGCGGGTTCGGTTCGAGCTGGTTCAGTTGACGTAACAGCCCATTTTTCGATGTCTTCGATGTGTGAGTTGTATCGGCACGATTTTATACACCCTAATTATCAACAGTTGCTCGAAGAATCATATAATTCTTGTAGGTAGAGAGGCTTAACTTTGAATGCTTGTAAAAGACCAAGATCATAGCTCACAAATGACATGTCGAGAACTCATAAGTTACATCGCCTATTAGAAAGTAGATTCAACTGCCTTTGTATTGGAGATATTGAACAGTTTATTATATTGACTACCATTGTAACTGGCAACACTTGTGAGATTACACACTTTCGCTCCGAACGAGAGCATATTTTGACGGAAGAGATAACTATTTGTAAAAAAGAAGATACCTACAGTGCTATTATATATATACAATTTCGAACGCAATATAACATCTGTAATCTCAGAAAATATAATTAAAGCTGGTGTCAAGTTTTGTAATATTTCAATTGTTTTTTTTTTTAACAATTACCTAAAACAATCCTACACAGTTTTTTTTTTTTACATCGGACTTGGCATTTCACTTGGCAATCTCACATGGTGGAAAGCGACGATGTGGCCGAAGATAGGCACGCTTGCCTAGGAAAGGGGCCTATTCACCTATTCACCTTTTCTTGAATAGCCCCGGATTTAATTTGTTCGGAAAGACAGACGCAGGTCCCGAGTTCCATACCACTGCTGTTGAAATCAAACAAAGTAAATCACGGTCAAGTCTAAGTCATGCTCTGCGTAACGAGGTGGAGAATGATTCTATATAATCATGTAGTAAATTCCAAGTTGTCCAAAGTTGTTACCAAAGCTCCATATACATATATGGAGTATGGAGTATTGGTAACAACACGAAAATGTGCGTGTTTGTATGTGCATGGTATGCCTGTTTCTGCATTAGCCTCTTAACATCCCATTGTTGGGTTATCGGCCTATCCTCGAAGGGTGATTAGGCCTTATCATATCATAGCACAGCTTCGACAGCTTGGTGGATAGGGCCAGTGCGGATTGGCGGTTTGCGTCAAATTAAACATATAAAAAAAAAGACTTAAAATAAATAAATAAATAAATATCTGGGACATTATTGCACACACGGTCATCTGACCCCAAACTAAGCAAAGCTTGTAATATGGCTGTCAGACACTGATATACGTACATAGATATTTTTAAATACATACTTATATAGATATTAACACCCAGACATAGAACAAACACAGATATTCATCACATAAATGTTTGTCCTAGATGGGAATCGAACCCACGCCCCCAAGCACAGAACGTAGGTTCACTACCAACTGAGCCACCGGGGCAGTCTTAGACTTAGAATATTCCAGTAAGAATATTTCTGTCGTTATGATACAACCACAAAAATCTCCTTATACAACATACAATTTTTGGAAATTCACACTATCTAACAAAAACTTGAAATGTGGGAGTGAGATAACTACGACAAACAGATTACACACACGTATCTATATCGAAACCGTTTCATCTCTATCGACCTCAACAATCGATCACAGGTCACTCGATACAGAATCGGACAATAATCGATACTGAACTGCCGACGTAACATTATAGACAACAATGATATTAATTGATGGCACTGCGCAATGTCGAGATGTTACAGGAATGTTGATGAGATTTATGTTACGTTTATTACACGTCGTGTTACATGTCAGTTGATTACATGGTCCATGTAACTGGGCCGACACTGGAATCTATAAAACTTGTATGTACAGTAGATAAAGTACTAGTAGGTAGGTAGATACTGTTCCATATAAGGGCTGCTACAAAAAGAACGCGTGTCAGGCGCGGAGCACTGCATTAGCGACGCGTATTCGGTGTGCAGTCCTCGTAGTATTATATTATTTCTTGACTTTGATATTTGATTTGGGTCGTGCACCCAGACCAAAAGGATTTGATTTCATTTAATTGAAGTATATTTGGCATTTGTGTTGCATGTTTTTAATTTAAATTCTCATAATAATAATTTAAAAAAAAAAGACGTAATTCGGCGTAATTCGTGTTCGGTGCTAATTGATATAAACAAATAAAAAAGTCATTTAAATTTATTTTAGATAGATAGATAGATAACTCTTTATTGTTCACACCAGAAATTACAGGCATAATACAAAAATCTACTTAAAACTAGTGTAACAATTGGCGGCCTTATCGCTTAAAGCGATCTCTTCCAGGCAACCTTAACACTATTAGGTTACTTACAAGAACGCCATTATTGTTTGATAATAAAATTATATACTATACCAAATCAGAGTTGTTTTTTTAATTTTGGAAATACAATGAACCAGGTAGCAGGAGTTTTGGCGGGAACGTGAAGAAGTCATGTCGCGTCATTTTATTATTTTCCAAAACTTGTGTTATTTCGAATATTAATGTGTAAAAACGGTGAATTTCTACCGGTGAAGTGTTCGTGTACATGCACGAGTGTTAGTGAATGGTATAATGTCGTGAAACGTGAATTTTCGTGTTGTTTCCAAAACTCCATAGAAGGCTCTAGTAAAGTTTTCATCACTTTACTGGGGCATGACTTGGACTTGACCGTGACTTGCTATGCTCGACTTTGACCGTGACTATGATAATGATAATATAATAATTGATAATATCTAACAAAGCTTGAGAATACTGGCTACTTAATGTATACTTGACACTGGCAAATGCATAAGACGTGCGACGCCAAAATCCTCTTAGGAGAAAAAAAAAAAAAAAAACCAGGTAGCAATTATAGTAGCTACGGATTATTGCCCAGTTACAGTCAGTTTTATTTCCACTACAATATTGTACATTTAACCTACGACCGCGAATCGTGAGAAGCTGTCGGGATCTGATAAATGAATTACAATTAACGCCTCGAGGCGAATCGCATTATGCCCGATTGTCTGTGGACGGTGCCTTTTATTTAGGCAAAATATAACAGTAAGGTTTTAACCTTACTGTTATATGCGTTATACAACTAGCGTGATGACAGCAGCAAGCGAAAGCGAAGACGACGCGGCGAGGGCGGCGGCTGGAACGCGGCGCGCTGTGCTCTGGTGTCACGCTACCGCATGCCGTAGCGCTAGCTGTTTGACTATACCTTAAAGTCCATGTCTGTCTCCATGATGTATCGGTTCAATTATGTATGCATGGTTATATATTGCATATAAACCACCTATAATAAGGTTAATAAAACTATGGTGCCTGGATGCGTGCCCTAGAATCACCTCATTTGGGCACGCTGCTGGACAATGCCACTCATAGGGTGGCCGCGGGACTACGACAGGGTTGCGTCAGTATGGAAACCTGTTACTATGGGGACAATTCTGAAATCGCAAGAAAAAACAGTTTTTTCTTTAAATCTTCGATTGTGACATAATCATCAGCCAGAAGACATCCAATAATGAACAAAATGCCTCCCCCGTAAGAGGGGACCCCATAATCTCCACGCTTGTCAGACGGCTTGAAGATCGCAGGACGGGTACTGGGGCATCTCACACCACATGTGTTAAAAAAAACATGTGACTCGGACTACGGTGTGAATCACCTACTTTTTTTTAATACTGGGTCCATTCGAACTACGTTGTGTATCGCCCATGTATTTATTTTTCATTAGGTAACTTGGACCTCTAACAAAATATTTAAAAAAAATACGATATTTTGAATATTTGTACAGACGAGCGCTCACCGTTTACTAAGAGGACGATGCTGCCTGCGCTCTGGTAGTTCTGATCGCAGTTGTAGGACATGCCCAGGTGTGACATACACACGTTTTTTTTTGTCTAATATTTATCGCGATTTTACTGTTGGTCTCATGGTAAAAGTTCCACACTAATAGCTTCTCCTACTAAGATTCCCTGTGGGGATGTTAATAATGATGTATCCTTTTGGCATTTTGTGTAACTCCTAAGCCAAACAAATTTCGTACTTGTTCCCCGTACAACGTGTCAGATATATTCATTCATCGTCGTGTGTCGTGCCGTCGTGCCAACTTATCTCCTACTTACCATCACACGACTAATCTGGACTTACGAGTGCAACCGAGACAAAGCTTGTTAACGCTTCGAGTTCTGCTTTGAGGTCATGACCTGTTAGGCAATACTCAGTCGCAGTACCAGATATATACTAGGTATTTATTTAGTGACCATATAGAGCATATATTTTGAAATCTATAATGAAGGCTATAGACCAACCATAGCCGAATAAAATCTTGAAAATGATTTCGTCGGCGCAACAGACGATTTTTAGGTCTCCTTGGCGCAGCGATGTTGTGCGGGAAATTACGACGTACGCACATGCGCCAACTTTTGCCCCATTACGACGCTTTTTATTAATGATTTTTCCCTGGCGCTGTACCCATCTGAATTTTTACAACGTAACTGCCACATATCAAGGGAAGGTTTTATTGATAAGGAAAATTATACGTACAATATAACATAAACTAAAACTAGGTACTACGCACAAGTAAAAGTTACCAGATCACAGCCACGTAACTTAAATTGGTTTCGGGGTGGAACCACGGAAAGAAATAAAAACCCTAGCAAGCCTAGCACAGGCGCCGGGATAAAATTTTGTCCACCATATTTATCCCGCGGGAACGAGACGGATGTATCCATATTCTAGCTTTGTCACGTTGACGCGAAGACAAAACTTGTGGACATAACATTATTGCGGCTCCCGTGCTAGGCCTGAAGGTACACCCAGTTATCTTGATGTGGTCGACGGGCAGGCCGATTAAAACTAATTCAAAACCAAAATAAATAACTAAAAATGGACAAGGAAATAGAAAACAAATATAAACTAAGAATAATCTAATAGAATAATCTACCAGCAGCTATACTAATTCTCCTTAGAGAATTAGTATATCATGTATTTTGGGTTTTTAATAAATAATAAATATCATATAGTATATCATGATATACTAATTCTTAAGGATTCTCCTTAGAGAATTAGTATATCATGTATTTTGGGTTTTTATTTATTTTTGTTTTTTGGTATTTTGGGCAGGGCATCTAATTTCTTTCCGTGGTTCCACCCCGAAGCCGATTTAAGTTACGTGGCTGTGATCTGGCAACTTTTCCTTGCGCGTAGTACCTAGTTTTAGTTTATGTTATATTGTATGTATTATTTTTCTTTATAAATAAAATCTTCCCTTGATATGTGGCAGTTACGTTGTAAAAATTCTGATGGGTCAACCAGACGCGTTGATAGGTCTTGATATTTATTTTTTTGTGTTCAAAATGGGTTAAAGAGTAAAGTTTAAAAAGTCGTTAAGCCTTTTAAGTTATTTTGCGTTCGAGAGGGGGAAAAGGTTGATCAATCTGTTACATAGTCTTTGCTTTGTGGTTTGCGGTGTTGAAGGATATGACATTGTTATGACGCCCAATGCGAATTAGCGGGCGAGCGATATAGGCGGCGCGTCTCATCTACGGCACTGAGGAAGACGTTTGGACGCGGTTTGGTCTGATTTAGTCCACATACACGCAGATTGCACAGCGCTGGGATATCTTATCTAATCATGGTTGTATTATCTTGCCACAAAGAGCTATCTGAACTCGGAGTAAATATCTTAAAGGAATTATTTCACCAGTAAGAGCATACTAAAAGGGGATCCCTGGGTTCGAGGTTGGTTAGAGAAGGGGCTCTAACCATCCTCCTAAACGACCCCGGGAGGACGATGCGGATGTCGGATGCGTTTTAGGGCATCTCGTACCTATAGCTGTTCTGTGAGGAGCTGAAGCGTGGTGCTGAGATTGATCAGTGCGGTTCGAACGCTCAGCGGTACGGGTGCACAGACTAAACGCGATTAAAGACTGCCTTCAAACATGGGATACATTTTGCGGAAACTTTTAACTTCTGGGGCAGTCGGATAAAAGCATTACCCTTCTTCTGGGACATTCGGGTAAAAGGAAAACGTGATCCGCGTCGCCTTGGCTGTTGCCTAACCGCTGTCAGCTAGCCCATCGCAGAGATCACATCCCAGGCTCTAATCATATTGAAACGAAGCCTATATTTTATCGCGATTATTTCCTAATAACAACGGAACTTGCGACATTGTAAATTAACAACCTCTGCTTTGCTATTAAACTGACGTGGTTTTGACACATTTTAACTTACTAATACTACCTTACTCACGTTGACTTGAATAGGTTATTCCGACTATATTAGTTTTGATTACCATGTTCTTCTAGGCAAGCAAGGCAAGAAGAGGATGCGCTTGCGTCGTGCTTAACACTTCTTGTAAAAGATTACGGTTTATGAAACTATAGTCTGAATCGACTCAATTTAACGTCAATATTGCTGTAATTTTTTAACTAAAAGTTTGGATGTTTTAGCATATTAGACGGTGCGGTACATTGTGAATCCTGAGACGTCTAAAGATTTGATTATGTTCCTTACTAAATTTATTTTTAATCCATGTAAGAATTACCAGCGAGCAAAAGTACAAATTAATATCAATCAATGGAATCATGGAATCAAACACGGAGCATGAAGTCTTTTTGTTAACTTGAGATTTTTAACTTGTTCTATCTTTCTTAAAGACATATTACGCAATATTCATCAGCTCTTAAACAATAATATCTTACCAACGGTCACCAATGTAAAGAGCAGTACAGTCCATAATATCTCCATTCCCGAAAAATGTCTCCACCGCATGGTTCACTGAAACAAAAGAAAATTCTATTAACGAAACGAAACGAAACGAGACACTTGAGTCCAATAAATTTCGAGATGACGGCTGACAGAGTGAAGTGGACATAGGAAACGTGCTGTACCGACTTCACCAAGTGGGGACAGGAAGATGAAGCTCTGCTAGTTATCTCAGGCATCTAGAATTGTTTTTTCACCACTCAATATCATCGTTACAAAACATTTACTAAGGAGTTATTAATTAATTATACACACAGTACTCAATGAGTCAATAAGACTGGGTTACGTCTGCAATGATCATACAATCTATATTATATATAATAGAAGTTTTTTTTGACAGCCTTGTGGCTTAGTGGGTGGATTTCCACCTTCTGATCTATAGGTTGCGGGTTCGATTCCCAACCAGGACAAACATTTGTGTGATGAACATAGATGGTTGTTCTTTGTCTGGATGTTACTATGTATTCTATGTATGTAATTACAAAAAAAAAGGATTTATGTATTCTATCAGTTATCTGGTTCCCATAGTACATGTTTGCTTAGTTTGGGGCTAGATGGCGCTGTGTGAAAAACGTCCACGAATATTTATTTATTTATTTAAGAATCAACGCACACACCAAACCGCTTATAATAAAGACGTGAATTTTGTACCCAATACTCCTTAAATGGTTTAGGTGAACAAAAATAATTAATTTTGTAAAATCCCACCTTTAAATGGGTAAATGGACCAAAGTTAAAAATATCGAAATATTATGAGATATTATGGAAATGAAAAAAACATGCTAAGCCAATAAAACTCGGTTTGTATACTGAACACAAAAAAAAAGAAGAGCAGGTTTCGGAATATTTCGAAAATCATCTCTTATAGAGGCGAAATGGAAAACAAAGTACAAATTTGTACAAAGTTTGTAAAAAAAAAAAAATAGCGTAACTTGGCTTGTGCACTGAGAACAAAAAATAAAGAAAGAGACGTCTCGCAAAAATCAGCCCCTAAAGAATGAAATGTTTCATTTACTGCAACCTATGCGGGCTAAGCTGTGCTGGAAAACTAGTTGTAAATATGCCTACACGGAAAATCCTTATATAACTTTTATAGCTTTAGAACGCGCCACAAAGTATAGTACAATAGAGTTTATTGTGATTAAGATAGACTCGGCTTCATCCATTGTTTTGTAGGCTTTGATGGGTTTTACTACCCGACTGTAAAATTATGCAAAAATAATTTTACAGGAATAATTATTATTATATAATTATATTAAATATTATTATTATTATTTAATTATATATATATATTTTTTAAACCTCTATTTAGTCAAAAATTTAAAAGATACTGTCGCATTTTTTTATACATAGAATGTTCTGGAAATCGTTTCCGACTCGGAAGAATGCCTACCCCATGATCATTCCGATCAACTTTTCCTATGTCAATAAACATGAGATCGCGAAAAAAAAACAATTACACTCAACGATATGTACGCCATATACATACATTATTTTTGAAAATACACCTGTACAATGTCCTGTCGTGTTAACCACTATCCGCCGCGCACTCGTCCGTAAGTCGTGCCTCCAAGATGGCCGCGTTTCCGGCCACATTGTCGTGTTTAATTATAGACAAGGAGCTTTCCCTGACTTTTGATCTTGGTACAATGGAGTCAAAGATCTGGGCGATTGCAACTAGTTAGTGCTGTGTAGGTGCTATAGATCTAGACGGAGGTGAAATAAGCTTCCGTTTTGCTTGGGCTATTTTCTATCTTATGCTCATACAAATAAAATATATATATATATTTTTATTAGAATTATGCATGTATTATTTTTTTTGTTATTTAATCGATCCAAGGATACAGTCTATCGTGTAATTTGGCTTTCAAAACGTCTAATTGTATATCTACAAATACAATAAAAATACTGCTAATAAACAAATAAAAAGCAGCCAAATATGTACTTTACATACTTAGTTAAATCAAAAATGTTAAGATTTTTTTTTAAGATTAGTTTCTTTGATTTGACATATCAATTTGCTTCGTGCGAATCGAGCGCAACAACATTTGAAAATGGTCCAGACTGCATGGTGCGTACAAATATACTACGCATCCTTATGAGCTCAATCGAAGGCGTCCCGTGCTAGCGAGCGGGCGTCACGCGTCGCGCACAACGAATTATAATAGACAATCAAATCCGAAATTACAAATACCAAACAGAAGGACCCAATGACCCAATATTCGCATAACCTCGAAGATTTACTCAAGTTTATTAAAAGTTAAGCACTGTCTCGACTTCTCGGTTCTTGTAAGGTATTTATGCAATTATGTACTGCATCTAAGTGTAGACTACCAATGTTTGAAGAAAGATGAACTTTTGAACCTCTACCGTGTTCCAAATAATAGAGACGCTCTACAGTTATCGGCGTCGATCTCCAGACTAGCTATCAATTGTAAAATTGCTCTTTCATTTGCAAAGCAAACATGAACTGTTCACCTTTCATCGAGCGCTTGCTACGTACAATTTTCTGGCTCACAAGGGGCTGGGCTTTCACAATTATCTTTAAACTGTAAAGGCTTCTTCTTGCGGCTGCATCGTGTGCCGGGTTGCCGTCCCCTCCAATATGTTTGAGAAAAGCGATGGCTGGCACAACTGCGTCAACCCGTGAACGGGTGCTGCTTACGGGAGCCTGGACTCTTCGGTGTATACGCGAAACATAGTAATAAGTTTTTATGCAGCTTAATCTTCATCCCGAGATCTCGTTATCGCATTGAAATCGCCGAGTTTCAGTCGTGACCGTCGAAAGCACATACTAAGTCGAAAGCATGGGAAATAAGCAACGAAAAAGCTTCGTTTCGATCGAGAGATAGAGGCGAGCGGGGGAGGCGAGTTGATTATCATGGCGATGGTTGAAAAATGATGTCATCAACATTTTCTCATTTTGGGATTTTTCAAATGTTGTGAGACATAAACCAGCTATAATGCACGAATAAGAATGCTATTTCATGGCGTGAACATAATTTTCAATTTTTCTGTGAACCCTTAGCAAACAATAAATAATATCGATAAAACTTTCTATAAGTATTTGATAGATAACGTTTTTTCGTATGAAAAATTTAGTTTTCATTTATGTCAGCTAGGGGTTTTAGGAGATGATTTTTCATATTTTTTTAGATATGCTAGGGGACTGATCAAAAACCTGTCCCGTGGCTATGTCACGCAGCTGCTGCGCGACACTTGCGCACACAGTTCCTTATGGGAACTGTGTGCGCAAGTGCACATGCATAAACCGCGTGGGCTTACGTTCAGGCTGTGCTTTTGAAGCTAAGTACGCGTTTGGTTATTTGAAGCCTTTAGACACTGAAATGAAAAATATTTTTTAGAAAAAATGTCTCTTCGATCACGACGAGTTCGTACGAATGATCCGATATTCGTCTGTTCGTGCCAACGACTTATCATTTTTTCCAATGAAGTCTTTTGGTAATTAGAAAACGCATAATCTCGTAGCGCTTTCTATCATGTGTTTTGCTCGACTAACCACTATTAAGTGGTTAGTCGAGCAAAACACATGATTAGTCACTGAAATTAGTCTATTGTTTATGAGAATATTAATTCTCATAAACTGTAGACTAATTTAGAGACCGCTACCAAACTAATGCCAGTCAAAATGTTGTGAATGTTAGAAGTCGTTTTAAAAGCACATTAACTATGTTACAATAAGTAAATGATTTACTCAACCCTTATCGCAAATCACAGAAAGTGAAACAAAACGACTGCTGCTATATACGCAAAAATGCAGTGACTAAGTTACACACAAATTTAATAATAACCTCAAATAGATTCAAGTTGTTCCTAGACCACTATTTGCTTATATGAAAATTGGTGTTTTTTTTTGAGCTCGAGGACTTTACGTGTGCCACCGCACTTGTTGATCACCCATGAAGTTTTTTTTAAATACTAATATTTTTAAATAACTCTACAATCCGTGCCTGGGACGAAGTAATAAATTACGTTTACGATTAGGCAGCTTAAAAACATGACATAATTCAATAAATGTGTACCTTGGATTAGTCAAAATACAGGCTCGGCCTAGTTTGGGGCCCCGTGGTAAATCGTTGTAATATTTATTTATTTTTAATAATAAAAATTACTATTATTATTATTAATTGGCGAGAGTAAGCTATGTTGAGCATAATATTTATGCGTGGGGGGAATAGGGACATACTGTCAACTGGTTACATTACAGAAGCCTATCCGAAATCGGCTATATAGGGGGACATCAACATCACGATCAGCCCTTTCTAGAGACGAACACGGAATGGGAAAAGCCTCTCAATTCCTCATTTCTTTGCCAAAATAATTTATTCAAAACTGTACCCCGATAAAATATGAATTTATTTTGTTTTTCTCTTTTTTACGTGTTACCCCTCCTAGTGGGATATGGGAAAGAAATTTAGGAACGCCCTATAACTGCGTTGTCGGTACATTGCGTCCGCGCCGCGTTGTCAGTACATGCGATCACATCAATGGACCGCTCTGTGGGGCGTGAAATTACAGACGCCTGTGCAACAACGTTACCACGGGCTGTACTCCACTGCCAAAGCGAAGAAAAATTTGGATATATCCGGCGAGTTCTATTGTTATACAAAATGATATATTAAGTAGAAAAAGTTTAACAAGCTTCCCTGTAAAAATGTTTTACCTCTGACCGCGATATTTTGTATTATATTATACTAGCAGCGTATCGCGGTTTCACTCGCTAACCTACAGACTACTTTGGCTAAGAGAATAATCTATCTTTGGAGGTGAGTACTAAGAAAGGATTTTTGAAAATTAATTCCTTATCTGGATCTGGAACTACAAATTAATTCCCTATCTGGATCTAAAACCTCAAATTAATTCCCTATCTGAATCTAAAACTTCAAATTAATTCCCTATCTGAATCTAAAACTTCAAATTAAATCCCTATCTGGATCTAACACTTCAAATAAATTCCCTAACTGGATCTAAAACTTCAAATTAATTCCCTATCTGAATCTAAAACTTCAAATTAATTCCCTATCTGGATCTAAAACTTCAAATTAATTCCCTATCTGGATCTAAAACTTCAAATTAATTCCCTATCTGAATCTAAAACTTCAAATTAATTCCCTATCTGGATCCAAAACTTCAAATTAATTCCCTATCTGGATCTTTAGATACTGAGAACATATTAGGCGTGTTGTAAATTTTTCAGTAGGTAGTATGTGAGACATTTGAAAACTAGTAGTCACGAATGTGTTAAACTCTATAGCACTGGTTCTGCACTGGCCACTTACCTTCACCAGGACGGCTACGAGCTAAACAATGAATAATGATATGTCGGCAATCCGATCCGACAAATCCTCGCGTCTAGCGTGCGCCGACCAATTTACCGATTTGGGCAACAGCTTCATTATGCGTTGGTCAAGTCGCGATTGCGGAGATAATGAGAATCGCTCGTAGGCTGAGTGGCTAGCCATAGTTGTTCATCTCAGAACAACTAATAAAAAAAACATATGGTTTATTTTTCGGTTTTCTAGGGTTCCTTTTTCGAAGAGTTTTACCGTATTGCTCAGCCTACGCATTTACTACATTTTACTCTATCATATGAAACGTGTTAGGTGGCCGTTTGAAATGTTCACAAATCTTATTATGGCGGATTCTAACAAACTATTAAAATAATAAAAATGACAATTAAGGGGGCCAATACAATACTGCCTATACAATAAACGTGATTTTCCACATGGATTAATTTTGATCAATTGTAAAAACTGTAACATATGGAACTGACACGTGATCCTTGACTGCTGGCCTTTTGGAGACACTCAGAGTCGCGCAGTGGGTAATGGAGAGAGCTATGCTCGGAGTTTCTTTGCGCGATAAACTCCGTCGATATTCGTCAAAGAACTAAAGTCACCGATATAGCTTACAGAGTTGGCAAGCTGAAGTGGCAATGGATGGAGAAGAAAGGTTCTTGTTCGTGGCTGCCCACGAACCGAAAAACGCAACGTAGGCAGGCCTCCCACTATGTGGACTGACATCTTTGTGAAAATCGCGGGCAACCGGTGGAAGCATGTGGCAGGTTGCCCTTCGGTGTGGCGCTCTAAGCGAGGCCTACCCATCAGTGGACGTCTTCCGGCTGATGATGATTATGGTGACGAAAAACGGTAATACATCCAAGCGACAACCTTTAGTGAGATTATAAAGTAAGCTGTATAGTACAATCAAAAATATTAAATGCCGGTCAAGTGTGAGTCGGGCTCGCACGAAATATCCCGAATTGAATGAATGAAAATCCGTTTTTTTGGTAACTTTGGCTCGCACTTTATCGGTATTTTTTTTAACTGGTACAACGTGGACATATTTAAAGGGCATAAGACATGGTAATTGACAGAATCAGTCGCACCACAACTTATGACTACAAGGAATTACCGGATTCAGCTATCCATCAGCTGTTCCAACCATGTCTACTCTTGACCTATTCTAAGCGGGCCATTAGTGTTATTACCAGTAGTTAAAGGTCAAAATCCTCCGATAGGTTGAAGAGATTCGGAAGTTACAGCGGATGTAATATGATTGCAAAACTGTATTGTTTTTTAACAAAACGCTTTATTTCATTGTTCTGAAACCTTGGCTTTGAGATTAGATGGCAGCTAGTTTTAAAGTTATTATTTTAGCAAAGGAAGCTGACAGGGGCACCGGCTTTTAGACAACACTGTAGGGGCGCCGGCTTTTAGACAAAAAAAAACTTTATTTTTCATTTCTCACAAAAAAAATTATTGTTGCTTATTCGTGCATTATTCCTTACTATCCGATTCAGATTGAAATCGGATTGACTTTCAATCGGAATCAATTGGTTTCAATTGTACTGCGTTTAGATGCTCTGCGTTTTAATATAAAATAGTGAAATTATGTTACAGGTGATTGTAGTTGTTTTATTTTGGTTTATCATCATGGGTCCCACTGCCTGGCTCTCATGGGTGCCCGAGCCCCCGAGCTCCTATGGAGTCATCACCCCAGCAGGCCTAGCACGGGCGCCGGGACTTTATTATGTCCACCCGTTTTGTCTTCGCGTCAACGCGACAAAGCTAGAATATAGATACATCCATCTCGTTCTCACGGGATAAATATGGTGGACAAAATTTTATCCCGGCGCCCGTGCTAGGCCTGCTGGAAGGGGGTTAATGAAGATATCCTATGATAAAGATACTAGAAACTTGGGGACTAGAGAGAAGTATGTTGCATGTGGAGATTTTGAATTATGTACAGCGGTACCTACACGCTCGATGAACCGATAAGCGATGGCGATCACTTAATGCGATCTCTTCCAGACAACCTTAGCATAGAGAAGATTTCTATGGCGATCATGAACCGGAAGACGCAGTGTAGGCGGACCTCCCACTAGGAGGACCGACGACATTGTGAAAGTCGCGCGCAACCGGTGGATGCAAATGACAAATTGTCGTTCAGTGTAAAAAAAATGCACCCGATAAAGCTCACGTAAGGATGTAGTCGGGCTTTAGTTTTTCGACCTATATCTTGAGTAACGGAAATATCATTCCGTTACTGTTACTGATTACAATCTAATCTTCGTACAGATCCTATAACTCCTCCCTTTCCTCGACTGTAGTGATAAACTATGTAGCGAGTTTGACCACAAACATATTATTGACAAAATGTACCACGATATTATTGATGCACTGTGTAAGGCGGCCTCTGCTAGTCATTCTATTAGCCAGCCAAGAAAGAAAAAACCTGTAATTGGCTGGAATAAGCACGTTCGTGAGGCTCACGGGGTGGCGAGGTGTAAGTTTGAGTTATGGGCTTTGTGTGGTAAACCGAAGGAAGGTCGTGCTTGGGATGAGATGCGGGAGAGTCGTAGAATCTTTAAATCTCGCTTGAAGTGGTGCCAGAATAACAGCGAACAGATAAAGATGGACATTCTTGCATCTCAACACTCTAAGCATGATTTTCGTAGCTTTTGGAAAACTACCAATAATTTAAATCGTAAACCAAGCTTACCTGTGAGCGTCAATGGATTAAATGACTCGAAGTATATAGCTGACATGTTTAGGGACCACTTTTGTGTAAAATCGCCATTGGGGGCACCACAGTCTATTAGTGTGGGGGGACATCATGGGCAGGAAATATATACCAGATTCACGGCAAAAGATGTCAGAAAAGTTATTAAATCTATGTCGCGAGGGAAGTCTCCTGGACATGATAGCCTGAGCATTGAACACCTGAAGCATGCTGGCGTCCACTTGCCTAGAGTTCTTGCTATGTTCTATACGCTATGTATGGGTCACTCGTACTTGCCAGCAGATATGATGCGGACTGTGGTGGTACCAATTGTGAAAAGCAAAACCGGTGACATAAGCGACCATAACAACTACAGACCAATTTCCCTGGCAACTATAGTGGCAAAGGTGCTTGACAGCTTGCTTGACACTCAGCTTGATACGTACATGAATATTCATGATAACCAATTCGGATTCAAATCTGGACTCTCGACAGAAACGGCTATCTTAGCTCTTAAGCAGACTGTCAAGTACTACACTGATCGGAACACGCCCGTCTATGCATGTTTCCTCGACCTTTCGAAGGCGTTTGACCTGGTTTCCTATGATATCCTGTGGCAAAAACTACATGACTTGTCTATGCCAGAAGAGCTAGTACACATCTTCAAGTTCTGGTATTTGAATCAGGTCAACGTTGTTCGATGGTCGAGTGCATTATCGGAGCCGTACAGGTTGGAGTGCGGGGTGAGGCAGGGGGGGCTGACCTCTCCGAAGCTCTTCAACTTGTACGTGAACGCTTTAATAGAGAAGCTCAGCAGTACACGTGTCGGCTGCCATATTGATGGAGTTTGTCTCAATAATCTTAGCTATGCTGACGACATGGTGCTGCTGAGTGCCTCGGTCTGTGGCCTATCTAGGCTGTTGGGCATATGTGAACAGTACGCGCAGTGTCACGGTTTGCTTTATAATGCAAGAAAGAGCGAATGCATGGTCTTTCGGGCCAGAGGTAAATGTCCGGATACCATACCAAATATTAAATTGAACGGTACCGAGCTTAACCGGGTCGAAAAGTTTAAGTATCTTGGGCATTTGGTAACCTCTGACCTGAAGGATGATGCAGACTTGGAGAGGGAGCGAAGGGCGCTGTCTGTGAGGGCTAATATGATAGCCCGCAGGTTCGCGCGTTGTTCGAGGGACGTCAAAATTACTCTGTTCAGAGCATTTTGTACGTCCTTCTACACGAGCAGCCTGTGGGTGACATATACGCAGAAACAGTACAGAGCCCTTCGTGTCCAATATAATAACGCGTTTAGGGTGCTGATGGGGCTGCCCCGGTACTGCAGCGCGTCGGGGATGTTCGCCGAGTCGCGCGTCGATTGTTTTTACACGACCATGCGGAAACGGTGCACATCCCTGGCGCGCAGGGTCCGGGCCAGCCCCAACACCATCCTTAAGCTATTAGCAAGTAGATTTGACTGTCAGTACATGAACCATTGCTGTGTGGTTCATGTGCTGACTAACGAACAAATGTCAAAATGTGTATAATTGTATTTGCTATGACCTGTAATGGTTGAAATAAAATTATTATTATTATTATTATTATTTCCTTCCGGAAGATCTATTTACCTAAGTCTAGGACATAAATTCCCTTTCCCCTACCATATAAGTAAAGATTTCCATTCGGTAGACGAAGATACCTTGTATTGTGGAGGCATTAGACGGTAAAAGCTGCCATGACCTGGGGTCCATTTCCGGTCGCTCGGCCTGCCCTTTGATAAGGTACAGGTGGTGATAAAAGTGCTTAAAACAAGTATTATTATTAAAAGCCTGTTGGCATAATTTTGACACGCCGGACATAAAGACGAATCCAACATCCATCATTAAACTTACTCAAAATGATCACTCGTCAAAATCGGTCAAACCGTAGGGTCTAGAAAGCGGTATACGGACACGCAACAAAAATAGTTACGAAAACTTTTCTTTAACTTTTAAAGTTTGCAGTAATATCAAAGCGGTCATATCACCAAAGACAACATAAGTGTAGTGGTGGACTCTTCAAAGGAACCCTACAAAAGCTGCCAGAAGTCTTTATTTCCGGAGTGGTTATATAGGCTACATTTTGCACCGGTTTGTTTTTCTATGAACCAGCTCCCCTGATTCAGCAATATTGTTAGCACGATTTCAACATTTTTTTTAAAAAATTACGGAGAGAAATTAAAAAAAAAAAATTATCCACTTACTATTTTCCACCCTGAAATTTTTATACTGAAAATTTTTGAAAATGGGTTAACGACATGGCGAGAATCAGGGGAGTGGACCTGAACAATAAATATCTCTGTTTGGTTTAAAATAGAGTGGAAATATGAATTGTTTAATCGATATCTTTGCAAAAGTTTTATAGCTATTTTTGATCGAGCGAAGCGAAGGTCTCAGAGTTTACAGGGAAAAATCGGCGTTTGTATGTATGTTTGTGTGTATATTTGTCCGATGATAACTTGCGAATTGTTGATCCGATCTTCATGAAATTTTTTAGGCAAGTAGTTCAATTCAATACAATTTTAAGTTCGAATATGAGCTGAATCGGTCCAGGGGTTGTGAAGATATTGGGGTCGCGAGGTCTCAGTTCGGCGCGAACTACTATAGTGTAATTTGTGTTCTAAATAAATAAATAAATATCTGGGACATTTTTGCACACACGGTCATCTGACCCCAAACTAAGCAAAGCTTGTAAAATGGCTGCCAGAGACTGATATACGTACATATATATTTTTAAATACATACTTATATAGATATTAACACCCAGACATAGAACAAACACAAATATTCATCACATAAATGTTTGTCCTAGATGGGAATCGAACCCACGCCCCCAAACACAAAAGGTAGGTTCACTACCAACTGAGCCACCGGGGCAGTCAAAGGCTAAGGAAAGCTAAGGATTCATATTTATCGTCGACTGTACCACTTTTCTAGGGTTCCTACTAACTGCTTAATTTATGGGCACTCGCTGACACCTCAATACCTCCAACTAGTTTATCATCACTGAAATTGGACGCATTTCTTCCGTACACGAGCATTTCACAACTACCGCCAACTACTGTCAAAATGAGCACGCACGCGTAGATTTATATTCAGCGGTAAAAGGCGAAATAGTGTCGATTCTGCCGTTTTCTAGACAAACCCAATTTTGATAGCTCTAAAACTGTTGCCGTTCTCTTGTCCCATATTAAAATGAAAAGAGAAGCAGATAGTTTTAGTCCTGTCAGATTATTTTTGTTTAGTGAGTGGTAGAACAGAATCGACAACATTGTTTGACTTATAAACGGCTTTTATGTTGTTTGAATGTTTGACCAGTTTGGCAACGAATTGAACTCTGAGCGAATCTTTTTTAGCAGTTTTTCAGTTGTTTCAGATTTCTGGGCCGCAGTACAACTGTTATGGGCAAGCGTGACGCTTAACATCAGGTGAGCGAGTTGCTCGTCTCGTCACCGAGTAACATAAAAAAACTGTTTTGAAGCAAGCTTGGCGCTTCCCATCATGCGAATGATTACCTCGTCTCATTAAATTTGTAAGAAAAAAACTACTTCTAATAAATTTTAGTACTTTAAAATCGTTCTTACTCGACTGTCCAAGAAAGTGGTAATGTTTTTGGGGTGCTCGTGAGTATGTAAGTATTTTACTAACTCCTGTAGCCAAAACGGCTTGACCGATTTTGACGCTTGAGATGTCGTTGGATTCCCTTTTATGGCTGAAGTGACATAGGCTACGTTTTGCGGTCGTGTTTTTGAATAATTTTAATTACTAGCTGCGCCCCGCGGGGTCACCCGCTATTCTACAGAAACGGTTAAATTTTTCAGGATAAAAAGTATGTTATTCCTATGTGTTATTCCAGAGAATAAGCTACTTCCATACCAAATATCATCCAAATCCATTCAGCCGTTACAGAGTTGAACGGGAACAAACACACTTACATACTTACCTATTTACATATTTACATACTTATATACTTACCTACTTACATACAATTACATACTTGCATACTTACATACTTATATACTTACATACTTACACACAAACTTTCGCATTTATAATATTAGTGTTTTTTAAATATTTGTGTATTAAAAATCCACCACATAGGTTTTTTTGGTGGCCTTGTATATATATCTATTCAGCAAATTCAGCACATTAATGAGTTGATTGCACTACAATTATAAAATACCTACTTAATGGCTGCAAAAACATTGCATTTACGTGACCGAATGATATAGAACATCGCGATGATTCTAGAGCAATCGACATAGTTTCTGTCTGGTTTCTCTAGCCAGTGTCCAGTTGGGTTTTGGAATTGTTCAAATTTTGTAGCCCTTCGTTTTTATGTTATTTTCTGGAAATAGTGATTTATTTTGCGGTATTTTAAAAATACATCTTTTAAGCCCGATGTAGTCATTTTATGCGAGTGACTGAGACTTGTTTTTAATTATGAAAAATACTTCACTTGAAGTAACACTCGCTTAAAGCGTAAAGGTAATTTATAAATATAATATTACGTGTATAAGGTTCGATATAATTTTTTAGGTGATAAAAGTTTTTTGTATTGTAGTATTTTTTCTCGAGAATAGCCAAGACTACTCGCCTGACTCCAGTTCTCAAAAGTGACAGATATCATATAAGTATATCATATCATGAGAATTAGCTCGCTGAGTCGCAATTAGGCCGCGATTGAAGATGTTTGTCAGTCGAGCGACTCCCGCGCATCCTAGTGAAAGTGGAGTGCGGTGCAAGGGAAGAGCGACAACGGGTTGGGCCGGTTATGTTTATCAAGCAAGCTAAGTGGCTTTATTGTTAGAGCTAAAACAGAGAGCCCGGGTAATTAAAAAAAACATGGTCTAGAATTACACGGTCTTACGTCACTATTCGTAATTTAGTCGCGTATCATCATTTTCAAAAGATCGAAACAAGGTATTGTTATATAGGGTTATAAGGAAAGAGTACGCTAAGCCGAAAGGGACTCATAGTACTCATGATTGTAAACAATCTTTCCTGTGGGATCAACCCTAAAATCGAGAAAAAAAACAACTGATCTCTACATTTTGCCGAGTGTCATCGACATTTTTCTATGGAATAGCTGATATTTTTTTCTCGATTTCAGGGTTGATCCCATAGAAAAAAATGTTCATAATGATGAGTACAATGAATCCTTTTTGGCATAGTATACCCTTTCCTTATAGCCCTGTATAATAAATATTGGGGATGTCGAGTTCTGTCTTTACCACCATAAATCTTATATACTCTACCATACATCAAAGATGCGCACACGCGTGCCTCGGGCTAGCGCACTTATCGGCATCACAGTCAGATAGTCACAGTCAGTTATGACGCCACAGTCAGATAATCGAATCGACGACAGATCAACAATTATCGAGAGAAAGAGCTCCTTATCGATTATTACACAATTATCGTGCACATCTCCAATCAAGAGCGAGTCTGATTCCTAGTCATTATTCATCTTGTTACCGTTTCTTAGTAGACGGTCTAATTCTGAACTGTATTGGATGGGAACTGTGATTATCAAAGATTATATAACCAGTAGATCATGTACACAGAAACATTTTGCTGCCTAAACTGCAGATTCAAGAAGGTCTGACAAGATATACAGAGTTCGAAGCGCGTTGTTCGAATCAGGTCTCACATTATAAAACCTTACTAAATTTGAACGTGCGCTTCCTTTTCGTAGGTTGCAGACACAGGTATCAGTCCCCAAGGGCAAAGAAAGTCCACACGAGAAGAATGACAATCTCATACAAAAAAGTGTACACCCAAAAATCTGCTCAAAACAAGATGGCGCTTACGCATTTGGTCACCTGTCCAAACCGCTATAAAAGCCGATGAAAATGTGGTTAATATAGAGACATCATAGTATTGGTATATGTCCGCAGTTTAAGATTTAGTTCAAATTAGATTGCAATATGCGACGTAAAAAATATGTTTCCAAAAAAGTGTTTTCAACGCCATCTCTTGAAAACGCTAGGTTCTCAAGAGATGGCGTTGCGATGCGAGATGCTTGGTAAATAAAATATAACATTAATAATTTTACTGATAATACTAATGCAAAAATATTCATACCAAGTAGCATTTTTTTCTTCGTACCATTACGAATAAGTTAGCATGGGTTTTATTTTCCAGTTAAGCAGAAATTGTAACGATCATGTCGCAGTTTATAGAACTAGCGACATCTTACGTCTTTATAAGTAACTAGCTACGCCCCGTGGTATCACTGGCTATCCTACAGGAACCGTTCAATTTTTAGGGGTCAAATCCTTATCGGGCCTATGGCCCGCAAATTCGGCACATAGGCCAATTTTCGACCTATGTGTTAATCCAGTGTATAAGCTACCTCAATACCAAATTTAATTCAAATCCGTTCAGCTGTTACAGAGTTGAACGGGAACAAACACACTTACTCACAAACTTTCGCATTTATAATATTAGTGTGATATAAAATTGGGTTAAACATCTTTCTATATGGACATTAGCACTCTTTATGATTTTTCTACGCTAATGCAATTCGCGCCTACGATTGGCTACGATTGATTATTAGACTATCCAATCCGGGTGAAGACTCTTTTGAGCGTATAATGTTTGTCCCTGTTTTGGTCCTGGTACAAACACTGCTTTAGACTTTCGTGGTAGTTTCCTACATTACTCAACATTACATTAATAGCCGTGGTAAATATCCCGTGAGTACTAATAGTAACTTGGTCCTGGAATGTTCTAAAACTGCGACCAGAACCAACAGAGGACGAGCAGCAGCGTCCTCTTAGGAAATGTTGAACATATGCGAAATCCAAGCGTCCTGGGGATTATGGCGACCCCAATATGAGCAAGGCTTCGTTCAGCAGTGGACGTCTAAAAGCTGACAGTTATACTAGTCTTCCGGTTATATGATCTGTGGTGGTCATGAGAAAGTTTCTCAAGAGAATTACCGTGAAGATATTTACAGTGATGTTTTCTAGATTGCATGACGTGTGCTCTGTTTCAATAGAAGAATGGGGTCAGACGGAACCGAGCCGCCTTTTAATCAGCCGTAAGTTAGTCACAAGACTGTCTGTCGCAAGTTCTTGTCAAATGTTTGCTAACTTCACGCTGAATTTATTTTTTCATAATTTCGCATTTTCGTCCATACATCATGACACACGCAATGTTACCTAAAGACGAAAGAATCTAGAAGCCTTTTGTGATGAAGACAAATGAAACGTGCAAAAAGTTTTACACATTACCTTAGAGGATAGTCCTGTCGCGAGGTTTTGGCGAATTCGATATTTGAAATTGTATAGCTGTCGCTCTGATGTTTATATTTGTGCGATAGAGATATTGAATTTTCGTAACTTATTGATGAAACTAGCGCTTCGGGCCCAGTCTGTTATCACCCCCTAAATCTTAACAAAATCTTTTGTTTTTGGTGTCAATGGTTTGAATAAACCATAATGTATGCCGCTACGTTTTGTTTTTTTTTTTCAAAAAATGCTTATGTTATTCTAATAACAACTACTTTTTTTCGCAGCGCAAAATATTTGTCACTATGCAACGAAGATATAACGTAATTTAAACAAAAAAAAATGTAGATTACATATAAAAAAATAATCTTCGATATCGGATAACATTTAGGGGTACGATGGAAAACATGAATTACATGACAATTTCACGACAAAAAAAAAGGCGAAAGTGTATAGCGCTATGTTTTTCTCGAAATAGCCTCATAAATGTCTTAAATTTATTAACAAATCTTAACGATAACCTTACTACCTTGTGATAAAGTTCACAATTTTAAATATGCAGATATCCCCTCATAAATCTATCTTTGTATCAAGTAAATAATGCCAAAGATCTAGCATCCCATAACTCTCTCGATTACCTCACTCGTACGTAACAGTCGATGTTATCGCGGTGTATTGAGACACGAGGGAAGCCAGGAGAATACTTTATAGTAGTCTGGTTAATTAGGTTCACATACCGGTGTTTTCTAATTATAGAGGTTGGAAGGATGATTGGAACTATTGGAAGGTACCTACATAAAACTGCCCTCCAAAATATGTACGACGACATCAATATTTATTACTATTTTAGCTAAATTCTCATATAAGTGAAAATTGTTTCTTATGAGAAATAAATAGGTTTATTTAGTTAGTAAAGTTAAATGACCAAGCGAAGCGAAAGGTCTCAGACTCAGCTGAACAAGTCAGCATTTGTTGTCACAAATGCTGACTTGTCTTGTGTTAGTTTATTTCTCCGAAGATGAATTGCGAAGCCTTGATCAGATTTTCAGGTTGACGCAGCGTAGGTAGGCCTCCCACCAGGTGGACCGACGACATTGCGAAAGTCGCGGGCAACCGGTGGATGCAAATGCCAAATTGTCGTCCAGTGTGGGGCTCGTAAGGGGAAGAGGCCTATGTTCAGCACTGCAGTGGATGTATTCCGGCTGATGATGATGATGATGATGGATGGATTTTCGTGATATAGACATGTATCTCATTTTAGTACTTCCAGTTTTTAATTAAGGCATAAGGCATAGTTATAATCATAGCTAGGGGGGGTCACGCGGTCACAGTTCGGAGCAAACTGTTAGTTTAATATTGTATAAATAAGTCGTTGCTTATGTAAAGTTTTTTTTACATTTACGTTGTTCGCTAGTGAAATAGTAAACCTGGAAGATATCGCTTTTACCGAGAAGGCCGCCACTTGTGGCTACTTTACACGATAGTTCTGTAATTTTGGTGTACACAATAATGAGTTTCTATCTATCCATCTATCTAACCAGTAAAATTATTCACTAACTCAATCATAACGTTACTTATGCGCCACCCCTTATAATAAAAATGTACCTTGGAAAATAACTAAAAAGAAAGGGACAAAAATACACAATAAAAATACTGAAACCAGTTTTATATATTTTTTGTTTTAATAATACGGGAATACTCACGTTAATTTTAGTCAGTTATTCCGACTATAGCAGTTCAGTGCAAGGCGACGAGGTCGCGCGTGTCTCGCTTAGCATTCCTTGAATGTGATCGAAACTATAGTCGGAATAACCGACTCAATTTAACGTGAGTATTCCCGTTTTATTAAAGCGAAAAGTATCAAAACCACGTCAGTTCTCACAGTTTTGTATATTTAATACTGCGAATTTAAGTATACATTTTCAAAGTCAAGGCCGCTTTGTTAGTGAAAGTCTTAATTATCACGCATCGCCGCACAGTTGCGGTAAGTATATTTCACAACACACTATCAGAAAGGCTAGTGATCTCAGAAAACAATTCAAATGTGAACTGAAAGTAGCTTGGCGCCCCACAGAGACTCACGACTCATATAATTTAACCCTTTGACCGATTCACCGACCGACCACCGACCGTTTTTGACCGATTTTTGATTTCCTACTAGGTGGACCGACGACATTGTGAAAGTCGCGGGCAACCGGTGGATGCAAGTGGCACGTTGTCGGTCGCTGTGGCGCTCTAAGGAGGCGGCCTATGTTCAGCAGTGGACGTCTTCTGGCTGATGATGTTGGTGACCGATTCAGCGGGGCTAGCATGCCCACCGCGACAAAATCTCCTCTACTCTTCATGTCGTGAAAAATGAGACAAACGTATACACAATGGTAGCCGTGTCCTGTTCTTGCATAACAAAAAGAGTAGAGATGTTTTTTTACGCGGTGCGCATGCTAGCCGTGCTGGTCATATTCGGATTCTGCATTCAGCCTTTAAACATCCCACTGCTGGGATATCGGCCTACCCTCGAAGGGAGATTAGGCTATATCCACCACGCTGGCGAAGTGCGGATTGGCGGATTCGCATGGGTCATCGAACTTTTTCTCCGGAAATATGTATTATTTTTTAAATCTATACAAAATCCTGAAGATCAGAACAACAGTTCGCAAAGTTAACAACATTATACAATTGCCGTCTTGTTTCCTTAGATTCTGAAACCTTCGCTTTCATCATTATCACCAGCCATAAGACGTCCACTACTGAACATAAGCCTCTATCTTGTTGCCATAATCCTTAGGCTTGGAGATCGCAGAGAGCTCCGAACCGAACCGAGCTGAATCGAACCGTTTACTAAGGCACAGAACACACCAAATTGACCCATGTGTGCAGATATTTGTGTTACGTGAAACACACATACTTCTTGTGAAGAATGTGGTGTGTTGTCTTTAGTGTACTCGGATTTAAATGCAGGTCTAAGAAACATGTGTCGTGTGGTGTATATACATACAGCATTTGTAGTCTTGGTGCGTGGTGCGCCTAAAAGGATGCTGCCTAAGGTTAAAGTTTTAACATTTAACCTTATAAGGCTAAAGTTAAAAGTTATAGTTAATTTAACTATAACAGTAATTTTAACTGGGATTATGGTGCAACCCAGCCTCAGTAACAGGTTCAATTTGAAAATCCTGTCAAGTGCGTAACCTAATTAATTTGTTAATGCGAAAAATAATGTAAAATTATAACTATATGTAGTTATTATAAAATAGATATAAAATAGCATCTTCAAGCAATTTCTCCACTGAAAGTGATTTAGAGAGCTATTAACATAGTTTTATGAATCATTTTACTGCAGTGATGTAAGTTATGCAAGCTTATAAATATTTATGCTGAAGCATAAATCGTAATTTTTGCGGTGAATGGTCTCATTTTTTATGCTTACCTACTCACATTTTGTGACCTGTATGTTTATGCATACTCAGGTATGTCCTAAATTGCGACCGACCAGAACCATGGGCAGGAGCTATCTCAGATCAACGGGATTAAACCCGCTGTTCCGCTTTGAGGATTTATTTATTTAAGTATACATTGCCACATAATGCGTAATGGTAACATTTTTCAGAATGTACTAAATTACACATTATATTCTGTTATAGAGTGTTGCAAATAATATTGTTGTCTACATACTAAAAAAGTAAAACTACCTATTAATAAATACAGAATAATACAGAAAACTTATACGACTTATAACTGAAATTTATAAATTTTTGTTCTCCAAAAATTCTTCTATATTATAGTAGCATTTTTTTAATAATAAATGTTTTAGCTTCTCTTATAAATTATTGCGGAACGCTCACCGTTTAAACGATGAGCAATCCCTAAGATGCCTTTAAGGGATTACGGCCCATCCACACCCCTCCATGCGGATGGACCATATTCAGCAGTGGAAGTCTTCTGATGATAATGATTTCTATGCGTAATACTTTTATACGGGTTCATTCAACTAGTTCTTCTATACAATAAGGTTTTTGTCGTGGTTTGTTTTTTAAGGTACTCTACCTAGAAATATTTTTTGGCTGAGGTGGTAGTACTATTGATTACTATTGAGGTGGTAGGCGTTATTACTATTGAATGATTGTTTACGTTGATTTAATTCCTACATCTTCCATTGCAAACATTTCGATAGCACCCTAAGTTACATAAGGCCCATCAAAAGTCACATTAATCCACGCGCTGTTACCCAAACAAAACACGAAAACTTCTAGCAAATAATAAAGCAATATACTAATGCAAATGTAATGGTAATTTTTAATTTCTTTTTTTCCATCTCATTTGTAACATCGGTGTTTATATCTTGTGTCTAGTTATAAGTTTTTCCTAGTAAAATAAATAAATAAATAAAAAATAAAAATAAATTTACATTAGCTCCGTAACTAGTCTGAGTTCATGTAGCATGTAGGAAGCAGGCGTTAAAACGGTGTTAATACCGGATTACTCGGAAAGGATATACGCCGAAATCAAGACCGCCAAAGGGGCAAATCATAGACATCATTATCATAAACTTTTACTATAGAACCAAACCCCGAAAACGCTAAAATCAGAAATTCTATAGATAAGCCGCATTTGCCCACGGGTACACCAGCCAAGTGAATAAAACTTCGATAGATTATCACTCAGTCCATAAAGTGAGCAGCTTTCTACCAGTGAAATATTTTTTTTCAGTATTTCTGGAGATTATAAAAACCGCCTACAGAACAAAAATTTTATTGACCTTGTAATTAGTGTACAATATTAGCATACTCAACGAAGAGTATGGAACAGCTGATATTTATTTAGAGTGCTTATCCCACAATCTACATAGTAAGTTTGTTAGGATGATGTATCCCCAATTACCCTTTTGGCTTAGCATAGCCTTTCAGAATAATCCGATATAATAAAAAGTAAGTAACGATGTGAACTCCGTGAGATAGTAGGTAGATAGTTGGGCACGAAGTAAGATAACAACTGAACCGAGATCTTGTGATTATTTTAGAAATGAATCCTGAGAAGCTGCGGTCGTGCTTGGCGAATTTTACTCGCGTCTGCAGGGCTCCATAAAGTTGTGGAAAACTTATTTCAGACTTTAAGTTGGACTAACTTTGACTCCAAGTTATTGTCTATCAAAAGAGAGCGCGAGATCGGATCCGATGGCAATATCTTACCTCTATAATACCCTATGGTACCTCTATGTTACTCACTTTGAGTCGCTGTTACTTAACTTACTCCAAGTTCAGTAAGTAAGTAACTTTTCCGGACTAAATCATCATTAAATTTTTTCTTCTTTTTTCTGCAGAGTAAGCTTGGAAAGGTACTACATTTTTGCCAGATCTTACTACCGACAAGCAGTAGTGTAAAACATTACTGTGTTGCGGATTGAAGGTCAATTTCTCCAGTGAAATTTTGTTAATTGGAGCGTGGGCAGGACTAAATTATTTTTTCTATGCTCAAAGTAACGTGCAATGCAATGCTGGGCATAACTGTTTACTGTTACTGTTTACTGTTGCTGTGTTACTGTTTACTGTTGTTTACTGTTGCTGTGTTTGTAAAACCCCACCCCTTTACTTACTTACTTACTTACACAGTTACTCCGTCTTCTGTCTTTTTCAATCGAGTTCTAATTTCGAAAAGAGCGAAAAGGACTAAACACAAGCGGTAACAAATCCAAGGGCACTCCACTTTTATTAATACGGGGGCCAGAGTTTTAAACTTTTGTCATGGCACTGCACTGTTACGGGCAAGCGTGACGCTTCTCATCAGTGAAGCGATTTGATCGTCTCGTAACCTTAGTGGAATAAAATAAACTAAACCTTACTCTCGTAAGGTTGCTTTGCTGGTGAATTGGTAAGTACTTAAAGTAGTGGTACGCACCAAGTCGTGGCTAAAACGCACGCGACTTCTAAAATTTTCTTTGTACAAAATCTTGGCATTCTCGTACAATGAACTAAGTTAATTTTCTTTATTTTAATTACTTCTTTCATATAGCACGCAACGCACCCCATCACCCTAGCTTTGTTCACGCTCTGTCTTCCTTCCGTCTTCTCCCGCTTCTATCATAGGCTCGACAGGTGTTATCATGGATTTAGTTCCAACAGATTAAAGGCTACTATGACCTTAAAAGTTCTATGAAGGAATAGTTATTTTAACCCCACGTAAAGGCTCAATTTGACGCACTATAATAAAATAATAGATTACCCGCACATTAAATTGAAGCATCTTGATCGAAACCAGGTCGAGGTCAAGGCGCATTTACAGTTTAAGCTGTTCGTACACGAAAGCTACCAAATGCAGCTGCGCCTAGCGACGTCTCGCTACGATATTGACAAAAGATTCGTAAAAAATAATTAAAAAGATATGCTACACTTATTTTTACCTTTGGAGATGTAGTGTTTGTATGCATGATAACTATAGATGTAGGCTTAAGTGTATATGCGCGCACGCGACATTTATTGTATATTATTGTTAAGTTAAGTTGGTTAACTTGTATTTTGTTCTTGGAACAAAATACAACTAAACCAGCCAAGTAAGTGCAACTATTCTTTTTCAACTAATTTTTGTAATGTAAAAGTGTCCTCTCCTCATCAAATCTGCAATGAAACAGACCGCTATACTTTCAAAAATCTTTTGTCAGATTAAAGCATATATTTAAGTATCAAACAAGCGACGGACCTCTCCTGATGGTAAATGGTCACCTACGCCTATGGACATATATCTGCGATACCAGGTGTGGTTATTACTCAGTACGTTGCTCTTCTTTTAGGACTTTTTTAAACTAATCTAACGTTGTCGATTTGCATCTCCTCGTGTACGAACGGTCTAGCACCTAATATAAATTATATTGGCCATAATTCGTCACGCTGAGAGGTGTTCGTACTCATTAGTATTTTTGAAGTCACGATTATCTCACACCGATTAAATCTTAAAACAAATATTTGATTCACGATTCATTAACATTAGATTACGTATCCTTGAAACCGCAAAAAGTATGATTGAAAATTTTTCAGATACAACGAAGAATACACGATTCTAACGATTTCAGCAGTTAATTTATATCCTAGTGACCAGGTTCATAAAGTAAAACACTATTGTCGAGTGATTAGTAAATTTTTCGAAAAAAATATTGAAGAGTTATATTAGACTAGCTGCGCCCCGCGGTTTCACCCGCCATTCTACAGGAACGATAAACGTGATTATGTATGTGTTAATCCAGAGATTAACCTACATCCATACCAAATTTCATCCAAATCCGTTCAGCCGCTACCGAGTTGAACGGGAACAAATACACATGTAAGTGTGTTTTTCCCGTTCAGTTTTTACATACTTATACACAAACTTTCGCATTTATAGTATTTGTGTGATTATGTTAGATATTATCAGCGTTTATCAGTGTCAAAATATCATAAAAATGGTCTGTTCGCCGCTTGCCCTCTTTCTCACCCGTATTTTTTTTCAGTGACCTTGATTACTGGTAGTAAAACTGGTAGTACCACAAGCAACAAACGTTTTTACCCGAGTATACAAGAAGAATGTATACTCCAATTGACAGTAATACAAGTACAAATTTTAACAAGTTTTTCTTGTTTAAATAATAAGGCAAAAATGTTTCTTAGGCAATGAACCCAACTTCTATTTTTAACTCGTACATTCACAGCTTCCGTTCTACTCACGTTGTCAACGAACGCGCGAAAATTTACATATAATGTAATATGTATGTAACCCTATAGACTCCAAAACGGATCCCAATCGATTTTGGTGTAATTTTTAGGGAATCTTCAGATTAGCCCAGCGGGTGATCCTGTGAAGATTGGTGTGAAGGGAAGACGCAAGGGTTTGCGAAGCCGGGGCGGGTGGCTAGTTGCATATGAATAAAATGCGTTTTTTTTATGCATTGCTGACAAAAATTAAAAAAAAATGATAAAGTAATTAGATGACGTACTTGCGGGTTTTTTTTTTAATAAATATTATTTTATATCTTTTTTTTTATGATACAAAGGGCTTTTCAGGCTTATAAGCTTTTATATATTAGTACAGTGAAGTACTTACAGGTATTTAATAAGATTCAGTTTTTTTACAGTGAATAAAACCTACTTTAGAATGCTTACTATAAAATAGTGGCAAGTTATAAATACAATGTAATTTAACGAGCAGTGCTTCCTGAGTCGCTCACCCAAGAAGTCAAGATCTGCATTGAGATTCGAGTCATCGCGTCTTCAGTTATATAAAGATGAGTTTAACTTTCCAAATAGAAAGGATAAAGGCTGGATACTTTGATACTGGTGGCACAAGGTACGGCTGTAAGCGGGAATACATAGCCACAGCTGCGCTACTTTTATGGTCCGTTTCTATACTACAGCCAAATTAATAACTGACTGTAAGTAATGTATATATGTAAACTCAAAGCTACTCCAATATAACGATAGAACTCGTGTTTTCTTAAATTTAATAAGTAAAATTCCAATTTTTTTTTGTTTGGTAAATAAATCCAAGAGCCAAGTTTTTTAATTGGAATCAGAATCGGACACTTTTTTCCGTATAATGAAAAAAAAAGGGGAAAAAACAAAAAAACTGTGAGTAGGGTGCTTTTTCACTAGATGAGGTAGCTAAATAGTGTGCGAAGAATTGGAATTACTTAATTTTCTTAGCATATTAATCATATTAGTGTTTTTTTTTCTGTGGTATTTCAAGAAGCCGGGTTGACTCGGTTAGATCCTGTAGGGCAAATGGACAATACAAACCATGACCTATCGCCCCAAACCACAATAAGAAAAAAGACCCTCTCAGTTCTTATCCCTTGGACATCACCTCCGTAACATCGTCCGTGATAGATTGGACTATGTCACTAATAATTCAAAATACTTTCATCGTTGTAAGACAAGTCCAATTTCTACATAATAATACACTTACCGACGTTTGTCTTTTTATACTGTCATTATAATGATGATAAAGAATTTTGTATGGAAGTACTTTCGACTTTATGCTGCTTAATTACTGGTATAATAAGGCACTCAATAGTTCTATTATCGGTTCTATAATTTTCTATTATATTGGTCGAGAATGTCTTGATGCTGTACTTTGTAATCTTAGTGAGCTTCAACATACATCTGTATTACGGTTTTATATATACGTGAGTACATTCTAATTCGTTTTTTTTACTGGCAAACTAATATCGTTCTTTATTTTTATTCGAGATGGGGGAGATAAGTTCTAGATAAGTGGACTTATATCCTATATCAATGTTCGATGCTTTCTTTACGAGGATAGTCCTTCTGCGAGGTTTTGGCGCATTCGATATTTGAAATTGTATAGCTGTCGCTTTGTTTCTCGTGCGTGCAATAGTGAGAAAGTTAGTGAATTTTCCTAACTTTTTGATGAAATTAGTAAATCCCTAAATCTTAATAAAATCTTTTACTTTTGGTGTCAATGGCTTGTATAACCATAACATATACCGCTATTTTATTTAAAAATAATGTTTATGGTATTCTTATAACAAATACTTCCCTTCGTCGTATTTTCGACGCAAAAAAATTGCGAAACGAAACCTATAACAACGAAGATATTGCAAAAAAAAACAAAACATACAAGACTAGTTTTTCAAGGTGTAGATAACATATAAAAAAATATTGAAATCGGATAACATTTAGGGTGGGTTAACTACGCTTTTTGTATGGACAAGACGGCAGTATACTCTATTCTTAACTCTCTCTATTGCACGCACGAGAAACAGACCGACAGCTAAATTTCATATATCGTATTTCATATATCTAATGCACCAAAGCCGAAAAACGGCTTATGGATACTCACTTGGGAAGCAATAATGGTATGAACTAATACAAGATGAATTATAGATATTTTGGTGCACCAGTTTGTATTAGTTGAAGGATCTGTCATTTCTTAGTCTGTCAGTTCCCTTTAGTTTTAAGAAATGGTTGCAAACGAATGTGTTACATTTATGCTTAAGCTCAAAAAATGAATTAATTTATGCTTTTATGTGTTGCTTTATGCTCAGAGTTTACTGGGACAAATCGGCATTTGTATGTATGTTTGTATGTATATTTGTCTGATGTGAGCCGTAGTTCCGATCTTCATGAAATTTTGTAGGCAAGTAGTTTTATGCTCCAAAAACTGTGTGTCACAGCTTCACTATCGTGGTCTATACAAAAATTGTAATACAAAAACACCTTATAAAATTCCATTCTTATCCTCGATCGAAATCATCTTTTTAACTAAAATTAACTTAATTTTTAACTTCGCCCGTTCAATATAAGGTGCAATATTGCAATTATTGGCTATTTTCAAGATGGAGTTAGGCAAGAGGTCGTACTAAACACGGGCGCCGAACGAAAGCAAGGTCGACATCGATAAGTACATAATGCCTAAGTACAGGATGTTCTTTACTCTACAATGTGATGTTTTTATAAAAATAAGGGCTAAAAATCAGTGCACCAGATGTCGCTTGATTGATCTGGGCCGACGTCATCCGTCACTTCATTTCGTATCACTTAATAGAAATTATTTCGAATTACAGAGAGTTTTCCGAATCTCTTTTTCAAAATTTTCCCCCTAATGAGATCTGTCAAACCGTTTTATAATTCTGTCCAATCAAATGGCGCTAAAAAAATAATTAAGAATCGAATGAAATAGTTCTTGACTACATTTAGTCATTAATACAACACGAAATTATAAGAAAAAAACACGTTTGTCTAAAAAAACAACTTAATTACTGACAAAATGTTTTAGTTCAGCAACTTTATTTCAGAACTAATATACTTTTTGCAAAAAAAATTGATTGAGCTAGGCGCTCTGTCATTTATATATAGATACCTACTTTATAACTTATATTTACGTGCTTAGTAATGGTAGGCTTATAAATTAGAAAGAAAGAAAAAAAAAATATATTTTGCAACAACATTAACAACAGGTGAGCAATATCAAGTAGGTAAAATAGCAATGTCATGTGTCAGAAAAATGGCCTCAACTCATCATAATGCTGTGGAAACAGCGCTGATCTTCCGTTGAAGTCGTTCCGTGAAGTCACGAAAGGCTCAAAAACAGTATATAAACACATTAACTTAAATAGTAACAAACAAGGCAAGACGAGGTCGCGCGCGTGTCTCGCTGAGCATTCCTTGATAAAGGTCACCGAATGTGATCGAAACTATAGTCGGAATAACCGACTCAATTTAACGTGAGTATTCCCGTTTTATTAAAACAAAAAGTAACAAACAATTTATTTATTTATTACAATTACAATTACATTACAATATTCAATAAAATAAAATAAAAATAAAATAAAAGTCCAACCTGCTTACAGATAGTCATAATTATTCTAGGTTCAATTAATTTAAATACGTTCTAAGGTTGTTATAATTTCTCATCGTTTTTCATGGTTCATAGTTTGTAACAGCCTGTGTATATAGTTAGCTATATTATAAAAAGTCATTCGACTTGTCACGATTTTTCGAAGATGAGTTCTCGCACTAATGCAGTATTCATAAAATAGACCAATTTTCAACGCGATGGGAACTCTAATAGATAAGTAAAGGATTTAGTAGGTATCGAGTTTATTATCCACTTATTTTGATCGTCGAAATAGCACGATTAAAAAAAGTTTGGTTCGAGAGGTTTTACGGACAGGCCCATTCTTCTATCGGACAGCCAGGAGTTGGTTCATGGTAGATATACCAAAAACTCGTACGAAACGGTTTGATTCCGTTTTCTTTATTCGAACTGCTGAACAGTGGAATGCGCTGCTCGAGTGGGTTTTTCCTGATAATTATAATCTGGGTGTCTTCAAGTCACGAGTTAATCGGTTTCTTCTAGGCAAGCGTGCTCCATCGTAGGCTGCATCCTCGTTTATCGTGATGGCAGTCAAACGCAAGCCTATAAATAATAATAAAAAAAAAAAATGTTGTACACCTCGACACGAAAACCCATTGTCAGTAGAGCTCCAGGTTTCCAGAGCCGAACTGACCCGACACTACACCGACGACATCCCAGACATCAGCCTGTACGAGATTAGAATGGCTCTCAAGCAGCTTAAAAACAACAAGGCGCCGGGTGATGACGGAATAACGACAAAACTTCTGAGAGGGGGTGGAAAACCAGTTCTTTTAGTCCTCCAGAAGTTATTTTCCGTCATACTCGAGGGTATTATGCCAGAAGCGTGGCACAGGAGTTTGGTATGCTGTTCTTCGAAAAAGGTGATGACACGTTCTGAAGAATTTTAGGCTCATCTCGCTCCTGAGCCGTGTGTACAAGTTGTTTTCGAGAGTTATTACGAACCGTCTCGAACGCAGGTTTGATGACTTCCAGCCTCCCGAACAAACCAGGTTTTGTTAGTTTGCAACATACTCGTAATGTCATGGAGCGTCGTCGGACGACCTTACTGAACACAGCCCTATATCTCGCACCTAGGTGACTATTTTACAGATATGGTAACCTTAGAGTGTACCTATACATGAAGTAGAATTAGATTTGGAGCCTAGAGCATGCCTGTGATTGAGTTTTAAAATCTTTAATCCTAAGTAATATTATAATTCAGAGGAAGCCTCAGTCGTTTCAGGACTACTAAAGTTTCGAGGTATAAAAATGAAAAAGTTTGTCTCGAGGAAAAAACTTCGCTTGCACGATTCAGAACTCCCTACATTACAACTGTCTATACAAAACGTCAAAAAATGCACAAAAATGGATCAAAGCTATCTAGCGATCTATATATTATATTATACGACAGAAGATATTTTGTTTTTACCTCGTGTCTTTTCTGTGATAGGAACTAACTTCTCTCTAAGTCTCTCTGTCTGGATGTTTGTCAAGTTAGCCCGGCTAAACGGCTGAACGGATCTTGATAAAACTTGATAAGGAGTAAACTTGATACTGTATATCACAAAGACGGACATAGGATACTTTATTTATGTCAACGCGATCGAAGTTGCGGGTAGCAACTAGTATACAATAAGGAAGACAAGCGCAATGCATTGCCGCACATAGCTTTGAACTGTTGAAGTTCAAAATTCTGGGTGGCACTGGCAAGCGTGAGACTTAGCATCAGGTGAGCGACTTGCTCGTCTCGTCACCGAGTAAAAAAAACTCAGAATAGCAATTATCTAACAATCTCATTTCCAAGGCAACTCTTTTGTTTTATAATCAGTACAGTGCAGTGCAAACGTCACAGTCTATTTAGCCCCCTTGTAAACATATCAAGGATGTACTTGCAGTGTACAACAAGATAGCCATCGCGCGAGGGGCGTGAAACGAGATAGAAAATACGACCTTTCATTGTTTGTGTACAATCACGTGCAATGCACTGTAAGGATTAAAGGAAGGTTAAGTGCCTTATTGGCAAATTAGTGCATTTAAGTTAATATAGTATATAAGGCCATTAATTTTACTTCGTATTTGCGAAGTTGAAGGCCGAGCAGCACCGCGAACAAAGACGTAGGGATCAGCTAGTCTACATAAGAAATCACTTCTAAAAATACTTTCATGTAAGACTTATGAATTTGTACTTTCTACCATCCTTATCCTTAGAGTGCAAATTGTAAAATATACACACTTCGTAAGGTTTACATTAGTACTCGCATCTTTCTTGTCATCTTTGGAATTTTCGAGTTTCCTGCGTTTTTTTATTAAAACTATAATCTTTGTCTCAAACTAAGATTTTTGTCAAAATCTGTAAAACGCGTGAGCTAGCACAAATGCGATATTCATACTACCTGCTATACTTTTTTTTAAATTCTTTTTTTTTCTGGAGTGTTGTCGATATTCGACCATGCCACTCCCACTGTAAACGTAGTACATATATTTTAGCTAAACCTAAACTAAGCCCTTGTGCCTCCAAAGAGAACCAACCTGATATACTTATTTTAGTTAAACTAGTAGTTCGCGCCGAACTGAGACCTCGCGACCCCTATATCTTCACAACCCCTTTCCCACAACCGATTCACCTCATATTCGAACTCAAAATTTTTATTGAAATGAACTACTTGCCTACAAAATTTCATGAAGATCGGATCAACGGTTCCCAAGTTATCGTCGGACAAATATACACACAAACATACAAACATACATTTGCCGATTTGTCCCAGTAAACACTGAGACCTTCGCTTCGCTCGGTCAAAAATGTTCAACAACGATTTAGTTACTTCCGATTCCACATCCATTTTTCTGTCATAATCAAATCCTACGGCATAACTACCACTCATATAATTATACAATGCATGAAAATTATAACAAATATTTGCGTGTACTTGACCGATATTCGCCAAGTCGAAAAATAGCTAAGTTACCTAATTAACAATTGTTTTTGGTTCCGTGGGTCAACACGTGAGAAAAACATTGCAAAATGTATTTTTTTTATTCTATTCTCATTGATACTGTTATGCGAGATTACGCTAGTGTCAAGGAGATTATTAAATTGTTTTGTATTTTTGAATACCTACTGAAATTCTCATACGAAAACTTGCAATGTTGGCGTACGTTAACATTGCTCCAACGCTGGCCGTTGGAGCAATGTTTTTCCATAATTATTTGGGTAATTGCCCATAAAAATTACGTAAAAATGTAATTAGGTTTTTTTAAACTTAAACCTACCACATAAAAATACTGTCGTTTTGCTCACAGAAAAGAATCTAGAAGTAAACATATTTTTTTATCTTCTGTGGTTTTGCTAAAAAGACATTCTGTCATAATTATGGTTTTTGAGATACGCCAACAAATATAATTGTTAAAAAAGTTAGAGACCTAAAAGTCTGTCTGAACCGAATGATACCAAAAATTGTATCTAGTTCCGTAAGTATTCACCTACGTACAATTATTGCAGTACGTTCCTAAGTTATATAATAAGATATTATAAAGGCCTAAAATACCATTTTTATTTTTATTTTCTTCTATAATTTCTGTAGGTGCTGTTTTCCAGAGCTGAGCGAAGATTCTAGAGTAGAATCCTGACCGCAGCGAGGGATTTAATATGCGTCAACTAAAGTAAAATATGTTTTTGCAGTCAAATATACTATTTTTGATCCCTCTCTATGAGAAAAATAATAAAGAGGTGCTTTTGCATACTGAGTACTGACAGTTATTATTTTTCATATAATTTTCGTTTGATCTTTGGTCGCGGAACGCTAAGGAACAATATTTAATTCAAAATTCAACAGAGCCTTTATGAAAGTCATTAAAAAAAAAAATCTTTAGGGCGTACTTATTGAGGAACATTATTGGGATTAAAAATAATGCTTACTTAGTTTCAGTATCAACATCGTTAAAAACTTTCTAACAGCCACCGTCATACGTCATCTCGTCATAACAATAGCCGATCAAATATTCTAATGATTAACTTATATAATGTCATAAACTAATCATTTGTCATAACATGGCCCGGGTCTCGTTTCACTTGATCTCTGACATAATGGGATATCGATTTTGGTACAAATTATACGTCTCGATCTTTATGTTACCTACTAGTATACTTCTGTAAACTGTAGACCTCGCAAGCTAAAACTTTTTTGCAACAATTGTCTTCAGTGTTAGGTCATGTATTATTCCATCTCGAGACGGTAATTGCTTTGGGATATTGACAGTGAATGTGTAATACATAATATTATAGTTATGTGTATGTTTAATTCTTTTCTTTCATCGAATGTTCCTTGAAAATATTATCAAAATTGGCTGCGAAATCCAATATCATCCACATCATCCATACAGGTGAAAACAAATTATGCCAGTAGTTGCAAATACTTCACTAGATTCACACTACTTAGTACACAGTATCGGTGCTTCGCCCAATTTCTATTCTCCATTAAAAGTCCAAAGACAAATGAAATTACTGCTGTTAGTCTAATGTCAAAAAGACCTTCAGTCGGTCTGAAAACTATCAAGAATAAATTTAACATTGTTTGCAGAACAATGTGCATTCAGCGGCACAATACCTATCAGTGTCTCAATAAACTAACATTATGACAAGTGTAAGCTTAACCTATAACATTAGGCCATTGATATTATAAAGCCTAAAATATCTTACATTATGACGTAAGACACTAGACTATTTGTTAAACCTATTGTTACAATGTCTCGTCATTTCATTTATTGTTCAATACTTTTGTTACTTTTTAACAATAGTTTCCATTTTAGGGGGGAAAGGTAAAAACTATATCTACTTATGCAAAAGTTAATGTTTTACATTTGTATTTTCGTTTGGTGTTTTAGTTCCGCATTGTAAATGCATTGTGATTTTTGTGGTTACAACAGTTCTTTTATCACGATGAAAAGTAATTCGTGAGATATATATAACCACGAGACGAGAGTACGACATAACCTCAGATGCTATGCTTGCATATAATAAATTCATCTACGAACATTAGTAATGAAAACCTTATAGAGAGAGATTTATCTAAAAGTAGAAGGAAATAGAGGACAAGAAAGACTAAAGAACAATATTAGATCAAATAAAAGAGCAGGTGAATATCTAAGTAAACTCCATGTAGGTTGGTCCAATCGGTGACGTCTATGCGAAAAATTATTCCTTATACTAAGGGCTTTACGAAAATACCCCATGTTCTACGATTCTAGGTAGTTTAGGAGTTTTGATTTGGTTATTTTCTTAAGGATATTCCGCAAGAGCGGCTTAAAAACAATCTAACATACATTTTGTTTTAATAAAACGGATTCCCGTTTTATTAAATCAAATCAAATCACATTCGGTGACCTTTATCAAGGAAACTATAGTCGGAATAACCGACTCAATTTAACGTGAGTATTCCCGTTTTATTAAAACAAAATGTATCAAAACCACGTCAGTTGTCATACTAACATACATTGTTTTTGTTAATATGTTAGAATATAATATAGTAATTATTTTTTGTGAATATGTTACAACTAGTAGGTCGCGCCGAACTGAAACTTCGCGAACCCTATATCTTCACAACCCCTGAACCGCTGCAGCTCATATTCGAACTTAAAAATTGTATTAAAATGAACTACTTGCCTACAAAATTTCATGAAGATCGGACCAACGGTTCGCAAGCTATCATCGGACAAATATACACACATGAATACAAATGCCAATTTGTCCCAGTAAACTCTGAGACCTTCGCTTCGCTTGGTCAAATACTTCTATTACATAATATATATTCTGCTATATGCTAATTTCTTATTTCGTTTGTACGTGTTTAGTATTGTTAATTATTGCAAAAAAGGTTGACAAACATAAGAGGCCCTTTGCATTTCATAATTAGACCAGCATTTAGCACTTCTCCATTTCGTACCGTGTCCCAATATCTATCAGAACAATGGTTTCCCACGAGAGATGGCGCTATTATATAACGATGTTCTGGGAAAAGCGATGTTGGCATCGCGACGCAATGATTAAAACATTTCGGGGCGTGCGAATATTACAATATGTTAAAAGGTTATAGTATTATTTATATATAATATAAAACAATAAGCCTTTTTCTAAGAATCTACGCACAGACCAAACCGCTCATGATAGAGACGCAAAATTTGGACCCAACACTTTTCAAATGGCCAGACGGTGACGAGCAAGAATGGATTATGTGAAATTTGTGTTGTGTTATGTTGTTGTGAGTTTGTATGGAAATAAATACTTTTTTCGTGCTACGTCAATTAAACTCGGTTGTTGTACTACACATTAAAAATAAGTAAGTCGTGTCTCAGGATTTTTCGAAAATCAACCCCTGAAGAGGGGAAATGGGGTTTTGAAGTGAGCGTATCGTATGCGAGCGAAGCCTTGCTAGCAAGCTAGTGTAAGATAAGTATAGTTGCGTAGGATAAGGTATATTAGTATATTTATTAAGAGCTTAGGACATTTTCCTCAAGCAAATAACCCTTCACCAATGAGCTACTTGTTCTGGCCCGAAATGTTGGAACCTTTAAGGTTTACGATAAAAGCTATGTAGTTGAATATAAAATATGGGCTTTGGGTATCTAATTTTATTTAATAACTTTAAGAATGTATTAGTTTATTATTAACCAAAGAAAGATATTATATGTACAAGGAAATAGAAAACAATATAGTAGTGGCTTACCACTATTATATCTTTAGATAAAGTTGTCCGTGTCTTTGTGTTTGTTAGATGGTATCTAGTTCAGTCAATTTTGCGTTTGACCCGGAAGTAACTAATAACAGGAGTTTTGAGGGGTTTCTGTACATAATTGTAGAACTACCTCTCATATTAATATAATAATTAAACAAAATGCGTATCCGGAACAGACTCAAATTTTACATTTTGTAATATCGTCTCTATTTGCGCTCTGTTAGAGTCTATTTCAGATGATGATCGTAAGCACGGCAGTGAGTCGTCGGCGACGATAATGTATTATGGCTCAAGCATAAATGCTTTTTCTATGTTCCGTACCTTCAGGCTGATTAATTTAATTTAATATTGATTCTACGTTAGCAAATTATATCAAAAAACATTTTATATTTATTTTATGAATTACGTCCGGGTCCTCCGTGTAACATGACTGGGTTAATCCCAGAACAGGGAAATCTAGTGCAGCCTATGAATAAATCTATAATTATGAAGCGTTTTTTAAAAACTTTTCTTTGTGTGTTATACAATACAGTAATTAATAGGGATAAATGGCTCTAGCGTACATGCTGAAGTTACCAATCCCGATTGCAGCTATCAGGACGCTTCTTAGCGAGGCTCGAGTATACACTTGGTAAGAAAAGACTCAATATCTCCGACCGATGATTAAGAGGTCACTTAGCAGCGGCTGTGATTACTGCAACTTAAGTAACATTTAAGTAATCCGGAATTAAGTTGTCGGAATTCAAAACGAATGCCAAGGCTGTTTGCTTGATCTTAACTAAGTAAGTACTTAAAAAACCTACCTACTTCGATAATTAGTTTGCTGAAAGTGTGTTCATAATCTAGTTCTGTTATATTGCTGAAGTTGACCAGCTAGTTTTTTTAATGTTTTAATCTAACCACTTTTTAATTTATTGATTTTTAAGGGTTTTCTTTTTTTTTTTAGACTTTTTTGTTTGTTTAGACACACTGACATACTCATATACTTACATACACCCCAAAAACTTAACCCTCCTTCTTGATAGTCGGGCAAAAATAGGAGGTGGCATAATTTGTAAGCATACATAATTCAATTCTTAACGCATTCCAAGATGCTAAATAGATTAAAGCTACTCCGACCTTGATCCAAACATCTGGAATATACCATTACTATAATCTGTTCGTCCGTCCGTCCGGAGATAAAACGACATGGGAAGATGGCCTTTGCAATATCTCGGCCACTCCACGAAAGTAGCGTTCGCAAAAAATGTGTAGCAAATTAAGTTTCATTTGTCGTACCATTGTCAGACAGGTTTAACAAAGTTGCTCCATTTCAAATAATACCAAAAAAAATTTTTTTTTGTCTAGTTTTAAAATGAGTTTAGAGTCGTAGCATTAAAACGCTGTTTTCAGTGAACCAACTGAGAACGCGGTAAAAGTGCATATATTATGTAAAAATCTAAATGTGGCTGATGCATTTTATTACAGCTTTACATTAATAGCTAAGCACTACTAACACTCACACGACTCAGCCTTTCCCTGTGTCGGGGCTGCCATGAAACACACACAAAGACACGATATTCAAATATATAGCAGATATTTAAATTCATCAATTAAAATACCCGGCCTGGAGTCAAACCCTGTTGCTCAATAAGCAAACGCCATCACAAATAAGCCAGGTGAAAGCTTTGGTATTACAGATAACTACCATAACATTTTTGTAAAATATATACAAATATTCTGCTCCGCTTTTTCTGCTACCATTACAAACTCACACGTCCTTGAACTTTCGCTATTGGGCAACACTCACACATTATAACTACCTACATATAGCGAACAAAAACAATACTATATGATACACTGTTATTACTGGATACACTATCATTATGGTGTGATTTACAGATCTTATCGGGATGCTGTACTGGATGTCTAAAAGTTGATGGGAAGTATGGAATAGTGATAGTAATTATGGGTTGTTAATTTTGTAAGCGATACAACAAGGCACAAGTTTTTCTATAATAATAGAAATAAAGATGCAGCGAAATGATTTTTTGCTTTGGCGCCAAAAACTTCATAGAAATGAATTTTTTTTTTGCTGTTTGCTGTTTTGGCTCTGCGCGATTTATCCATTTCTTTACATTATTTTGAAAACAGATTGACTAAAAAGTACTGGTATTTAAAAAAAAAAAAAAATATACATTTTTAAAAACCTTAATGAATAAGCTTTCGATTAATATATATATTATATCTGCGAAACCCCATTATTGAATTTCTTCTTTGGGATAAAAAAAAGCAGAACATTTCATAAAAAAGAATTACACGTTTTGTAATTATATATATTTTTTTTTATGCGCAGCACCGATGCCCTACAACTACGAAGGTAAGGTTACGAAATACCATCAGAAATTTAAGAATAGAGTATATCGCCGTCTTGTCCATACAAAAAGCATAGACTGATAATAGACATTTAGGGGTGGATACCCCTAAATGTTATCCGGTTTCGAATATTGTTATATGTTATATACACCGTGAAAAACTATGCTCGTATGTTGTTTTTTTAATTTCGCAATATCTTCGTTGTTATAAGCACTAAAATGATACATTTTTGGGTCAAAAACACGACGAAAAAAAGTAGTTGTTACCATAAATGTTGCTATGTTGTTAGTATACCATAAACATTTTTGGAATAAATAAAACATAGCGGTATAGATTACGGCTTATCCAAGCCATTGACACAAAAAAACAAAAGATTTTGTTAAGATTTAGGGAGTGATAATAGACTACCCGCAAAAAGCTTAATTTCATCGAAAGTTTAGGAAAATTCACTAACTCTCTCTTTCCCACAAACGAGAAATAAAGCGAAAGCTATACGATTTCAAATATCGAATGCGCCAAAACCTCGCGGTAGGACTATCCTTTTAATCCCCTGTTTAACCTCTGTTTAATCAAAAAATGTGGTTTGTGTACCATAACATGAGTTGAGGTTGTTATCAAAATATCTAGCCTATCAAATAATTAAAAAAACATGATGTTTAATTAGCGATGTTATTTACTAAGTACAGTTTCAAAGATCACCGAGTGGTCTTGGCCTTTTCCGAACGACTCAAATTGCACTTGCTCCGATTTATCTGAATGTCAATAAATGTAACGGCTTTTCAATCTAATTGGCAATTAAAAAAACCTAATATTATAATTATAATCCTAACTAATATTATAATTCAGAGGAATATAGCCGCAGTCGTATCACCAATAAAGCTTCGAGTTATACAAATGTATACGTTATGTATAAGTTAAAAAATGTACAAAAATGAATCAACGCCATCTAGCGAAATATAGTATAGTATATAGTAACTTATTATCTCTGTCTGGATGTTTCTCGCGTCATCGCTAAACGACTGAACGGATCTTGATAAAATTTGATAAGAAGTTACCGTGTTCCACAAAGACTGATTTAGGATACTTGTTTTATGTCCACGCGATCGAAGTCGCGGGTAACAACTAGTAAATAAATAAAGCTAGACTAAAACTTAATAGGTTGCTTACCTTTTTATACAAAGCGTGTTTCACTTGGCACAGAGTTTCACCTGAAAAAATAAAATTAAACATATTAGAAAAGCTTGAATTCACGAAAGTTCTCTCTGCATCAGCCTTTTAATATCCCATTGCTAGGACAACGGCCTACCCTCGAAGGGTGATTGGGCCATATTATCCACGCTAGACCAGAGCGGGATTACAAAAACAAAAATTCAACACAAGAGTTTGAAGACCAGTTTGAAGATGGACCACCTAATTTTTCAAGTAATTAAGTCGCGAATTATGGATTTCTCGTATAAATTATGAATCATATCGTATTCGAAATATGAGTATGGCTAGATACCGCATGCCTAGATGAACAAATTCTTACACTTCATCATATCAATCTGCTTTTTTTTACTGACATTTAATTGTAGTCTTTTTTTTAACGAGCGGTCATTTTTTTTTTTTTTAACTAAGCAAAATACATACAAACTACAACTACCTAAACTACTTAGCCTACTACATAAAAATAGCAGTTGGATTATCGAGAATTCATTAAAGGTTTATAGATAATCCAAATGTTCAAGCCCACTACCAGCTGGGCTACCAAGCATGCTGGCGGCATTACCACGCTGAATGGCAATGCTTATGCGTTGCGCCAAATAAACGCCAGCATTTTGGTTACGCGTCGCGTCAACTAGGCACTCTTAACTTTTTAAATATAAGATGAGCTATGTCCCCACGGGCCCAACGTCTCTACTTCAAACGGCTCAAATATGTAACCACAACCGAGGTTAGCATATTTGCGCCGCTTTTGCTGCTCCGCTGAATGAGCCGCCGCGCCAGCCCTACTCCATGTTTCAGTTTTTTTTTTTTTATGTTACTCGTTGACGAGACGAGCAAGTCGCTCACCTGATGTTAAGCGTCACGCTTGCCCATAACAGTTCAGTGCCACCCAGAATTTTGAACTTCAACAGTTCAAAACTATGCGCGGCAATGCACTGCGCTCGTCACCCTGAGATGTTAGATGTTAAATCTCTGTATGCCCAGTGATTACGCTGGAAACATTTCCCTGCAGTAATGCTTGCACATTACTGCTTGGCGGTTGAAAAGGTGTGGTACTTCCCCAGGCGGACTCTGCAAGAGAGCCCTACCACTACAAGATGTGACGGTGCCATTCTGTCAACGCAAGTTGCGCCCCAATATAATATTTATCAATCTGATTAATATTCTGAACTAAGCTTAACACATCATAAACCTATCCATATCTCAAAAGGCCATCAAAAAAGTCAGTGCTTTATTTCTCAACCCCCAAATCGAAGACGCCTCACACAATGACAGTTTCGCCACGGGGACCTTTACCGATCTACTAGTAAAATGACATCCTGATGACTCCGCAAACTAGGTATTTAGTCTCGCAAGTATTGTTCTGCGACAAAGGGCGGTGCTCAATTATTGCCAATCGAAGCTGCGATATTATTCAGGACGACAATAAAATCGTGTTTTAAAAGATAGACACATTTTTTTAACACTTTCGTGGATAAAAAACTTGTAAGACGGTTTTTTTTTAAACCAGCAATTTTAAATACAGTGAAATGCTATGGATGTATTTAGAACTATCCTCAAAAATAAAACAAATATATAAGACATAATTATTTCAGGCTTTTTAACGTTATTTTATTTTTTAAATTGCCAATGGTTAAAAATAATTTTCGTGTTATTGTTTGAGAAGAAAAATAACTCTAAAGCATTGGCTGGTGATTATGAATAACTTGGCTTGAATTGGCTGGTGACTGCCCCGGTGGCTCAGTTGGGCGTGGGTTCGATTCCCACCTAGGACAAACATTCATGTGATGAACATTTGTGTTTGTTCTATGTCTGGGTGTTAATATCTATATAAGTATGTATTAAAAAAAAAACGTACGTTTATCAGTCTCTGGCAGTCATATTACAAGCTTTGCTTAGTTTGGGGTCAGATGACCGTGTGTGCAAAAATGTCACAGATATATTTATTTATAACTTAAAATTAATTTCATCACTATCATCCGCACCTCTTCCTTACATGATTAGATAATTGATTTATGTTATTTCCCCATGTCTGTTTCACGAGCGAGCTCTAATTTTTGACTTTTGGCCTTTAACGAAGTCTAGACTAGTTTGATTTCGTCTCAATCGAGACGTCTTCACGCGATCGTGAGATCCACGAGAGAGATAACAAATCACAAAGATAAGTTGTATAATGTTATAATCTGTGCCAATTTCATGCCATTCCCCTCACAAATATTGACCACAAACTTATTATTCATTTATGTGTAAGAATAAGTAGGTTTTTATTTAAACATTACATTATCAGCCAGAAGACGTCCACTGCTGAACATAGGCCTCCCCCTTAGTCCGCCACACCGACCGAAAATGTGCCACTTGCATCCATCGGTTGCCCGCGACTTTCACAATGTCGTTGGTCCACCTAGTGGGAGGCCTGCCTACGCTTCGTCTTCCGGTTCGTGGTCGCCACTCAAGAACCTTTCCTTCCTTCCTTCCTTTTTTTTTATTTTTTTATTTAAACATACCTTACCTTTACCTTACTTTTTTGACGGGCAAGTGCTTTTATTAACTAAGCAAAATACATACAAACTACAATTACCTAAGCTACTTAGCCTACTACATAAAAATAACAGTGGATTAACCAGATACCATTAAAATATATAGATAAATATCTTATACTAATTCTCATGTTGACTCGTGCAAGTTTTCATTTATTTGAACGAACGACAAGATGTTTACTCTATTGCTAAGTTATTAAAGTATGTAATATGCTTAAATCTAAATTAATAATTGAAAAAAAATATATTGATTATGAAACAACAAAAAACGTTGAAAAAATATTTGAATTTTGATTGTGCGAGCCAAAGAAAAAAATAAACGCTTTGGGGCGAGCGAGAGAGCGTGTACTTATTACGAAAACGCGTGTTTAGTATTTCAGTTGCCGCCTAAGATTCTAGAAAATATCGGTTTCAATTGAATTTTGGATAAATACCAAAAAAGCGAACAAAACACCCAACAAAAGACTTGAACGAGCTGCTAAAGATTATAAATACAAAATACAAATGACTTCTGTATATTTGTTGATACCAGAGACTCCCAAACAAGTCAGAGAGTATGTGTCCGGAGCCAGTAACGTCTCCGTGTGATAACCTCATCCGAGAAGCGTCTCAGAGCCACACCGTGAGTTGTTATCACGTTTGATAACAACTCACGGTGTGGCTACCAACCATAAAAAATATGTAGAAAAACTCTTATTTCATGAAGACCTTGTCCTATTTAATGTAATATTGTATATTGGCTTTGTAAGTAGATAAGTATCATCAATAATCATCATCATCTAAATTGTGTTTTTGCATATAACATGTTATTGCTTATCAGTATCCAATTATAGTTAAAAAACAGAGCTCAGGTCACTATCTGCGGGCAGGGTACCGAAACTGGCCCAGACAGGGTGGGCAGGGTACCGAAACTGGCCTAGACAGGGTACCCAGGCTGGTGACGTCACCTCGATGAATAGCAATGCTAATTATTCACATTTCATTAAGCAAATTCTGAAATTACGCAAGCCACGCTTGAATATGCGTACAAAGTAGACAATAAGCAGAACAATCAACAATTTACAAGCATAAAATCACAATTATCCACCATAACTGACTATCTAAAGACTTACTTTCATCCGAGCGCATGCCTCCATGCGATGCTTTCTCTCTTATTTGACAGATGGTACTCGTACTGTGTCATTTTAGGATGCCAGACAAATATTTTAATTAGCAACGTTCCGCAGTTTTATCCGCTATTTTTCGAGTAGTTGGTACATTTTTTTTTTATGTAAGTTGTAAGTCTCATTACAGCTCACCTTGCTAATAACAGTTCAGTGCCACCCAGAATTTTGAACCTCAACAGTTCAAAACCATGCGCGGCGATGCAGTGCGCTCGCCACCCTGAGATATAAGATGTTAAATCTCTGTGCCCAGTAATTACGCTGGAAACATTGCCCTTCGATCCGGAACACAGTAATGTTTGCACACTACTGCTTGACGGTTGAATAACTGGCAAAGGTGTGGTACTTCCCCAGGCGGACTCTGCAGAAGAGCCCTACCACTACAAAAATATCTATTATTGTTCTAATTGCAGCTCCACGGACTCCGGGGTCCACGACCTTTGTCAACTTGTACTAAACTTGTTACTTGTTGGTACATTTTAATCATTTAACTGTTTTCACTAGACATCATTCATCATCACCACTGCTAAACAAAGGCCTCCTTCTTAGAAAAGGGAAGCTAGGGGAACGCTCAACGTTTACAAAGAGGACGCCTTCGGCTTCTGGTGGTACTGGTCGTTTTAGGACATAGGTACCCGTGCTGATTGTAGAGGTGCAGAGTCCGCCCCAGAAGGTTCCACACGTTTACCTGTTATTCGATGGCCAAGCAGTAGTGCGAAACCATTACTGTGTTCCGGAAGAAGGGCAATGTTTCCAGTAAAATTACCGACTTTAATGAGATATCTCAGGGTAACGAGCGCAGTGCATTGCCGCGCAAGGTGTGTTGCTTACCATCAGGGCAGTGACATGGTTCTGACTAATAAAAAAAAAAATGAAAGATAACTCATCAGCTTTGCACATGTTACTTTTGAATTAAACTTGAGCGATTCACACCGCGGGTCGAATGGACCCAGTACTAGAAAAACATTAGGCGATTCATACCCCGGTGCGTAAGAACCAATTAATTAAGAGTACTTGGGCGATTCGCACCGTGGTGCCAGCTGCCGCAATACCCGTAGTGTTTTTTGCAGAACAGCAAACTATTGAATCCAACACAGAAATCTGAAGAAGATACAGAAAGATACACCGTAGGCCACCAGTATGTAACAGGTCACACACTTCACCACTACGTAATAAGGGTGAATTTTGTGCATTATGCATACATCTAACAATCCACGTCTAGTTAAGGTAAAGAATGGCGTGACGCCTCGAATTTATGACCACTTGCCATCTCCCATCTGAACAGCCCATTAGTAGGTACCTATGTTACAGACCGACCAACTTATCCGTACACTTGGCCGAATGATTGAACTAAAATTACTACGAATAACTGTTTAGTTTTGCTTAGAAAAGACGATAGATAGATACTCCCTCGTTTAACTTTATAAGTAACTTGGCCGTATTGTACCAGTCTCACACCTTATTAGTAAGGTGGTATGAAATGCCTAGATAGTATATGGATAAGTACTGGCGGTTGGGAAATATCACATGTGAAAAATAAAGTCTAAACGTAGATGCTTTTTAAATTAAATATGTTCAAAATAATTAGATCCTCTTTCACCATCTCAAAGTAACAACAGTACAGTAGTAGTAAGTAGTATGAAAACTGACGTGGTTTTGACACATTTTTTTTTAGTAAAACGGGAATACTCACGTTCCATTTAGTCGGTTATTCCGACTATAGATTCGTTCACATTCGGTGGCCTTTATCAAGGAATGCTAAAACAAAATATCTCAATGAATGTTGTGACCCGAGTCCTTCACATTAGCGATACTCCGAAATTTTGAAATTAGTACAACAGTTACTTGCCACATTAACCAGTCTAGTCACTTACTTGAGACTTTACTTGGAGATGATGAAACAGGTTTTAGCTGAATATATATAATAATTATATAAACTTAAATAATTATTATACAACTAAGGGCTGATTTTTCAAAAAATCAAAAATCAGAAATTAAATCATTGATTTGAATTGATTGATTTGATTGATCTAAATAGTTGTTTATAATAGGCTTTATTAAATACTAGCTTTTACCCGTGACTTCGTTCGAGTGAACCTACAAAAAATGCCTATGTCCGTCTCCGATCTTTAAGTATTATCAAAATGTTGAAAATATCGCCGTCTTTCCAAATTCAGTTCGTACAAATCCCTATTTATCAAATGATCAGTTCGTACAATGAGTGGATTAGTACAATTCTGCTATCGATACAATTTGTACAATGATGATGATGATGATGAAAACTCCTTTTTATTAAATATATTACGAATAATATGAAGTCCGCGGAAACAAATGAATATTCGAAAAAGTAAATAGGTAGATGTTATTTTTGGAATAAATACGCTATTGACGCTTTTTGAATTTATTTAGAAATATAATGTAAGTCACAGAATTCTGTATGTCTTGATGTTAGTAAAATTATATTATATCATAGGTACCTCATCAAGTTGCTCTCTAATGGATTATCCTGATTAGCTATTCTTTTTGCAAAGCGAAAAGGGTAAGCCTTTGCTTTTGTAGAAAGAATATCGTATTCAGGACGTTTAGCTGTGAGACAGTGAGACAGAAAGAGAGACAGAGTTACTTTCGCATTTTTAATATTAGTTAGGATATGAGTTAGGATTTAAAACACAAACTAAAACAAATTTATCCAAACCACTAAGCTTATTTTCGTAATATTAATGTCAAAAACATTTCTCCGTGTCTATACAAATTACAAAATTTGAGAACGGGTCCAGTAGACCAATTCAAAATAAGCGTTATGTCAACTGATCCCGCGGGTTCGGTTCGAGCGGGTTCAGTTGACGTAAGAGCCAAAATAAAAGTTTTATTGCCCAGAGATCATTGCAGCTTTGAATATAATCCAAATGCTTATAAAGCCCATTACTAGTAGGGAGCGTAAAACTCCGTTAAAAAAAATTACAAGTTATATTATTAAAAGAAAAACAAAATACCCAACTGCAAAATGTCACTCCGGATGTAAAGAGGACTCCAACGACACCTCACTCAAAATACGTCAAGCCGTTTAGAAGGTAATAATAGGAACTTGATAGGAACACACAAACATACTTACTTATAAACTCACATTCTCTATATACATACACCCCAAAAAATTACCCTCCTTCTTGGGCAGTCGGGTAAAAAGTAAAATTAGGCTATCAAAAGCAAGTAAAACAGGCGAGTCGGTGGCAAACGCTGATAGTCAAAACAACTCGCCTGCTGGAGAACGATGATATGGTCGAAGACGAATCATGCAGACTTAGAAGAACCTTTTCTTAAAATGCCCTAAACTATATATCTAAGGTTACAATGAAGCCGGTAGTTTTTTAAATGCTGTGTTGAAACTAAGCTAATGATTATGTCCACTCACGTTAAAAGTTGTTCCATTAATCCACGCAATCTTAAATGCTAGAATAATTAACCTACAACTAACATTTTAGCATTAAAATGTTCGCGATATTTAGAGGAATGTTTTTAAATAATTTAGTTAGATTTTAATAAGTTTATGGTAACAAGATAACTCACACATACATAATTACTGCTTAAAAAGTGAGGGTAATTAGTTGGTAAATGTTATGGCACAGTTATGGGGTATGGTACGATGGTAGTACCATTTCAGAGTAATGATGTTCCTACAAGACTATGACAGCTTGACAGCCACTACTGTGAAATACTGTGACTTTTTTATGAGGTTAACCCCCGAATACTGAAACGTTTGTTACCTTAGACAACAGATTAATTCTAATACTGCCTTTGTCTGGCACTAAGCAAATGACAAAGACAGCAATAGACTTAATCTGTCGTCAATATTAACAAGCGTTTCAGTATTCGGGGGTAAGAGAGTATTACTGCGCGAAGTGAACGAAAGGTTCAGTTTTCACTGGAAAGATTTACTTTCATTTGTCCGATTTTTTCCGAATTCTTCGACGTTTCGACGTTATTTATAACGTCTATTTTTACGTACATGGTGCTTTTTAAACGAAAAAAAAAATGAGATGTTCCGTACATTTTATTGCAAGATTCACGTACAATTTGTATTCAACTGCTGTTATTTTTCCCGTGAGTATTCAAAAGTCGTAGAACAAAAGTTACTATGGAGGCTTATTAACTTCTAAAAATAAACAAATGTTGAACAAAATTTGTTCGTTATATTGTTTAAAACATCCTCAAAACCGCTCCCACGCCGATTAAAAAGCTATGTATAAATCTTGTTTGATAAACCAATTAGAACGTCAATTATTGAAAGTGGCACTTGCAGCTTGCAGATCACTTGCATCGGCCGTGACTTTTACTTGTGGCGCATTCTCGTAACAAATTACATACAAGGAAAGGGTACACGACTACTCGTGACACTTGGATCTTGGATTCTTGATACATGTCCGTTGGATTTTGGCGATGACATTTGATATGTAGTCTTGATACTCCAGTTTCAGTATGGTGATTAATGATGTACTCGTGGTATCGCGGCTTTTTGGGAGGGTTGTCAGTCAACATTACTACAATTATAACCGCTCGTGTTATCGATATTACACACCGCGAGTTCGTCGTATGAAGACAACCTAAAAAGAAGATTGTCGAAATGTGTCAAAATGGCAACTTAGAGCTACAAACTTCAGAATAATATCTCAAATCTGACGGCTTAAAAATTAAAAAAAACATCCATAGCTTTTTTGTAGTGATATGACTAATTTGCAGAATCTGCTTGGGAGGGTACCATATCTTTGCCGGTTATTCAACAGCCAGGTAGTAGTGTGCAAAAAAATCTGTGTCAAGTAGATCGAAGTGGATCGAAATGGATGGAAGTGAATGGAAGTGGATCAAACTGAATTGAATTTTTTCTGTGTAAAGCCGAGTGCATGAAACCCATTTACATGGATCGTTTTATGCACTAGTTGAATAATCTACTATTTCTTTGTAATAAATGTATGTGGTTGAAGAGAGTTTTTGAGTGTGGTTTTTAGGTTACTACCTCGTGCTTTAGAGAAACAGTGAATCGGACCGGTCGGACCTGTATGTCAGTCAAAATTTAGGATTTGACTTATAGCTATGAAAAGTATCTAGTAAATTAAATGAAAAAGCTTATTACCCGGATTTTCATACATGATAAAAATAATTTAAATTTAAATTGAAACAAATATATGGGTGCGTGACATTCTCGCTCACGAGTGCTACCACAGAAGTAAAAAAAAAACTTCTAGTATTTTTTCGAAAAGAGAAATCTAGATTTCTCGTTTCTGTGAGTGCTACTAAGAGAACTATAAAAAATAAATGAATAAGTTCTGAATTTTAATTAATTTTTTAATTTATTTAATAGACACCAACATGATGTGCGTCATTGTAACAAAGAAAGAGGCAAGCAATGGAAACAGGCTAAACGTCACCACAATTATATATATATTATTATTATATTATTTTATAGGTGCAGACTAGATGAAACTAAGAAGCTAGTTTTACTAATAAAACTACTAATAAAAATAATAAAATACATTATATGTACTTAAATGGCAGATCCCAAAACATTGTTAAATAATTTTAGAGCTACGAATCTCATCTCTGCCTAATGGTCACTAGACAGCCCTAATGATGAGTAAGTATGGGAACCGACATGGATCCCTGAACAACCTTGAGATCTGTCAGGGAGGTAAGTACTTCTAGTACTGACCTCTCTCTTGTACAAAAGAGGGTCAATTTCAAATTATATTGCTTGCTTTGTTGAATTTACTAATTTATAATTTTAACTAACTAAATTTTAATAACGGACTTAAAAAAATAAGGAGGGTTTCTCAATTCGAACGTTTATTGTATTCATTTTTATTTATAAATGTAACATAGTGTAGTTTTAAATAATTTACTCCTAAGTTAATGCAGCTTATAGCCTTCTTCAGCCCTTAAACATCCCACTGCTGAGATATCAACTATGTCAATATACCCTCGAAGGATTGGACATTATCCACCACGCTGGCCCAGTGTGGGTTAACATATTTTGCACGTCAGAAATGACCGAATGCAATGGAACATTTCAAGCTTCAACACCCTGCTTACCTGCGTTCTGGCAAATAAAGACTCATTTCATTTCATACAGTTTATAGCAACTTACAGAGCTTTATAGAGCCTGTGGAGTGAGGCACATTTGGGTTTGAGTACAAGGTTTTTTTTATGACACCGAGGGGCGAGACTAAACACATCGCTAAATAAATTGGAGTTAGATTTTGAATTTTATACAGTAAAAAATAGTTTTTTCAAGTGAAAACCATTTGATGCTTACAAATTCTTAATGACAAAAACAGAAGAAAGATAATTATTTTATTATTTTTAATTTAGTTTTTTTTTCTATAAATTATTTTATTACTTTTCAGCATAATTTCATTGTCACTCTAACGGAGTGCACAAAAAAGCACTACTAAGCAGTGTATTAATTTTCGGACAACAAAGTCATTGCAAAATTAAGAATTCACATATGGTTAATTAAAATTTACTTATGTACTAAAACGTTTTACTCTAAGTATTTCAAGCATTTTGTGCAGACGATTTCAAAGTCCCTAGTAGGCTCCTTCCTGACTATTGTCTGCACAAAATGTCGAAACTACTCGAAGGGGTTCTACGGTTGCTACGGTTTTTACGACATTGTTGCCACTACCACGCACTCTCCCAGCTAATGATGCCACCTTATTAAGACCATGTAACATTATTAAGACGTTATTAAGACACTATTTTTGAATTCAACATTGCATATCGATAGGCCATTCTAAAATTGGTTACAATCTTTGCATAACTGAGGTTCACATTCAGGCGTCCTCGGCGGCGCGTCATCGGATTGGATGACGAGGTCGTTGGGCCGTTAATGCTAAGGGCAGATGGATTTATAGATTAAATTTATTACTGTACTAGCAGCGCCCCGCGGTTTCACTCACTATTCTACAGAAACTGAATATTTTTCAGGGATAAAAAGTAGCCTTAATGTTAATATATTGTATAACCTTCATACCATTCCTATTTAAATATCATTCGTATTTATTCCTGCCATAGCTATCTCACTCGCTCTATTGCAAGTTGGGAATGTCCAAAAACTGAATGTTATAACTGTAGGTTAACTGTGTGTATGTTATGTATATCTTTCTGTCACAGCATCAGAAATATCCTAAATAAATTTATATTTTTTTGACGACAAAATTTTATGATCTTTGATTTGTCTCCGCCCCGAATAGCAGAATAACTATTAAAAACACAGAAGAGAGAAGTAAAGGTAAAAATTTTTCCTCTTCTGTGATAAAAAATCAGAAAAATTCACAGGTTTTAATGAGGCAAAAGACCGAGCTTGCATCGCGGACAAAGTCACGGGTATCAGTTAGTAATTGTATAAAAAAAATAAACTTTATTTAAAACATTTGTAATATTGTCTTATGACAAAAAGTAAATGTGGTCTATTTATATAGACCACATTTACTTTTTGGGAATTCACGTTTTGTAATGTGGGATTCCATAATCAAGAAATACTTTTGTCTTTTCTTTGGCTAATTAGTCGGTTCTCATAGACTTTATTTAAATGATGATGTAAGTATATAGGTAATTACCTGCTTAATTAGTGTCTAAAGAATCATTCACAAACATATTTTTTTATTAATGTCGGTATATTGTCTGAGAAATTAATAATAACTAAACTAATGTTAACTTAATGGTCATCGATTACAACCGCGTCTAAACGGATTAGGTTCTCAAATTGAACGGTTTTTTAAATATTGTTCTCCAATTCAAAGTATATTTTATATTTATTTATTTATTTAATTCGAAAATTGATTCCATCTCTTTTTAATGTAATGTGTAATTTTTAACCAACTTCCAAAAAACCAAAAAAGGAGGAGGTTCTTAAGTCTACTGTTTTTTATTTATTTACTTATGTTTTTCTTGTTGTTGTCGATTTCAATGATTCTTCTTTTATTCGCTAGTTAGAGTTAAACGGTCCATATTTTTCTGTATAGGTTGCGATTGACCACATTCTGCCGATGCTAAGCATTTATTTATTTATTTACAACAATTAGCACCGACCACGAATTACGCTACTGAGAATTAAAATTAAAACCTGCCTTACAAATGTCAAATATACTTAAATTATATAAAATCAAATCAAATAATATCAAGTTAAATTAAAACTAAAAAAAAAAATAGTCCGCAGATTTAATGTCAAACAATAAAAAAATAAGTGGTCTAGGATGGAGCACGCTTACGCGCCTGTTTACTATAAATTTGGAGAGACGACACCCACATTGTACCATCTACAGTAAGCACAGTCTCTGGTAGAGAGTTCCACAACCTTGTCGCAAGCATAAAAATGTGTCCCTTGTCACTTTTATAAAAATCCTATCATAGGTTCCGGAGACCAACTTCATCTTGGCGATATACTAATACGAGATACGTTGAAAGCCAAGGAGATTGATAGTGCCATTCTTGTGTAAAATTATATACATTTTTAATTAACTTCTTTTTGACGCCTTCCCATGACCTTTCCATACTTTTCCCAATCAATAACCACCTACAATTGAAATAATTTGAAACTAATGCCACAACCCACGGAAACACATAATAACTATATAAAGGGCATGAGTGTCTGTCAGTTGTCCACTCTTACCAAACACTAGTCATTTGTAAAAGTTAGGGCAATCTCAAAGGTTAGAAAAAATTATCTTGCAAAACAGAGAATAATATATACCCTATTGTTGAGGCAATAAAAGTCAGTTTTCGGTTGTGTAAAGCGTAATTATTTTAGGTAATTAAGGTAATTACTAAAATAATTGATGGTGCGCAACTGTGGTGGTAATTTCTTTATTGTAGGAATTCGCATTGTTGTAAGTCGGGCTTTGACGCGTCCTTGAGACTTGACTCGTGGACATATCAATTGTAGGTAATTATCTAGGAAAGCCACGGGGTGCATCAATAAACAATCCTACTAATATTATAAAAATGCGAAAGTAATTCTGTCTCTCTGTCCTAATGCTGGATGTTTGTCGCGGTATCACGGCTGAACGGATCGACCTGATGATGTTTTGCTTATGTATAGCTTAAGGTTCGGAGATAGATATAGGCAACTTTTTATTTTTTGTATGTCCACGCAAACTAAGTCGCGCGTAACAGCTAGTTATCTATAAAAGAACAAGCCCTTTTCTAGGAATTAACGCACAAACTAAACCGCTTATGATGGAGACGTGAAATTTGAAACCAATACTCCTCAAATGGTCAATGTGAAATAAGAACGAATTTTGTGAAAATCCATTTCTAAAGAGTAAAATGGACCCCCAGTGTTTGTATAGAAATAAAATATTTTTTCATACTAAGCCAGTGAAACTCCGTTGTACTAAGCATAAAAGATAAAGAACGGCATGTGTCAGGATCTTCGAAAATCAACCTTTTCCATACCAATTCTCTCATACCAAACGGATTTTGCGAAATGCCACCTCTAAAGGGGTAAAATGGACCCCTGAAGTTTGTATGGAAATAATTATTTTTTATGCTTAGTCAATGAAACTGAAAGTGAAACTCAGTTTGTGTACAAAAAATTAAGAAAGGTTTGCCTCTGGACTTTTCGAAAATCTACGTCTAAAGGGATGAAAAGGGTGTTGCGTTTACTGTAGCTTATGCGAGCAAAGCTGTGTGGGTAAGCTAGTTATTAATAAAAGAACAACCCGACTGCAAATTGTAGCTTGTGTCTCCACGCATAATGAGTAATCCAACGAGTCCTCACTCGTCGTAAGTAACATAGGACTTGACTGGCCTTGTGGCTCAGTGGCAGGATTTCCACCTTCTGAGCTGTAGATTGTGGGTTCGATTCCCACCCAGGACAAACATTTGTGTGATGAACATCGATGTTTGTTCTTTTTCTGGCTGTTTCTATGTATTCTATGTATGTATTTACAAAAAAAAAAAGTATTTATGTATTCTATCAGCTATCTGGTTCCCATAGTATAAGCCTGCTTAGTTTGGGGCTACATGGCGCTGTGTGAAAACGTAAAAAAATAAAAATAATCTATTTATTAACAGACAAACGTAAATAAAAACGTTCCCCCAAAAACATTAGCCTCCTTGGGCAGTCGACAAACCCGTTGATCTCTACACACTCTCCCACCGTGATAGAGTGCATTAACTCTCACGTAACACTTCCATTTAGAAAATGCACTAAAATTATCTAACTTTGATAATTACACTCATAAAATCACAGCTGCATCCCGAACTGAGATTAATTGTGCGTATCACAGTAATGTACGGATATTAATAGCAGGTAAGTGCGGGCTGAGGAGCGTCGTATTGAATAACTTGTCGTTTACGAGCTCACTTTGTTACATGTTGATTGCGTAATGTCGTTTTTAGTAGACCGTTTTTTATACGAATTTTCAACACGAAAATTAATAACTTAGATTACATCTGTCACTGTTATAAGGATTTTTTTAAAGATTTTTTTTTTTATTCCTTTTTATCTTTAAAGTTATTCATTACAATTAACTGTGTAACTTAAATACCTGTATTTATACATCCTCACACTACACTCCTTCACACAACAAACACATTCACGCACGCATCCTCCCATACATACACGCACGCACACGTAGATACGTCTGTAGTTAGTATCCTGCTATAAGATGTAAATCCTTAATTGGCTGTTAGTTACGCTTGCAAGTCTTTTTTTTTAAGCGCCTTGGATTATGTCAATAAATAAAATAAACAGGGCCTAAAAATCATCGCGCCAAGGATGTCACGGCGTTCCATGGCATCCTTGGCGCGATGATTGTTAGGTTCAGCCGCCGGCGCAGCCGCAAATCATACCGCGGCGATATTGATAAATATATCAAAAGGTTTAGGTCAGCGATGCTTAGACCTGTGTCATCTGTTTGTTTTATGTAGTAGTAGTTTAGATAGTTGGGTTTGTTTGTGTTTTGCCGCCTTCCAAGCGTGAAGCTTATGGCAACACCCATCATGACAGATTGTCGGTCAGTGTGGCGCCTTTGTTGAGCAGTGGTCGTCTTCTATCTGATGATGATGTGGTATTTTCTTTATTTATTAAAGGCACTTTAATAGTAAAAAAAGTAGGTACCTCAAAATTTAAGATCATTTTATTTAGATCCCATTTTGCAATCATGGATCTATCGAGAACTTTTTTTTTCCATTTATATGAATGAGACATTTTCCAGAAAAAAAAAACCTGATAATAAAAGTACCCAATAGATTTTTTCTGTCACTGTCAAGACATGAAAGACAAAAAAATGTACGTGTGCCTTTTTTTTCTCGTATTTTTTGGCTCCACATGTGTATTTAGACAATTTCAAGTAATGTAATTATGTATTTGACTTCATTTGAAATATTACAATAGTTGACACTGGCTAAGTACACGACGTAAGGAGCCAAAATTTAAGATTTAAAAAATAAAAATAAAATATTTCGACAGAATTTACAATGACAGGTAAAACCATAGGACTATTACGCCATCTTATTTTATGACTACTTTTTTTATTTTTTTTGAAAACGCCTTATTAAATCAATGGTAGATTATTTATCATTGTATCTATTGGTTTTTTTTTCTCTTTTTAAATCCAATTTTGAAATTATGGATTTATCGAGAAATTTCATTCCCATTGGTCAGATGCATAATGCATTATATGTATATATGCAGATACTTTGACACTTACCTAATAACTAACTTTCTAACTTTACATCTTCTGTATCTTAAAGTATACAGTATAATTACATTTAGAATGCAATTAACATTAATGTAGCTATTTATCAAACTATTCACATTTACAACTGATCATAAATCAAACTTGAAAAACTTAATAACTCTAAAACTTATCTTCACTTCATTAAGTAACGAAACAAAATCATTTCGATTAGAATGGTTCCCTCTAATCGATTATAAACAACTGTATTTCGCATATTGTAATCAGTCTTCTGTTGGCTAACTTCGACTTAAAAGACTTAACTTTGAACTGTTGCTTTGTTTTATTTTTAAAGGCAATAGATTAATATCCAATTAGGGATGAACGAATACATGGAGCTGGGTAGAACAAAGACTCTTTTTGAGAAATACAATTTTGGGGGATGTACGAAGACACACTCAAGTTTATTATTTTAACAAGTGCAATTTACCAAAATCTTTGTAGTATTTTTATTTAGATTTTTTTATTTCGACTGTGACCGACTACGCGAAGCAAAAACGAGGGTATGAACCTTACCCCCGAATACTGAAACGCTTATTAACTTTGACAACAGATTAATTCTAATACTGCCTTTGTCTGGCACTAAGCAAATGACAAAGGCAGCAATAGACTTAATCTGTCGTCAAAGTTAATAAACGTTTCAGTATTCGGGGGTATGTTGTATTTTCATCCCCTCATAACTTCTAAACTACTTATTATAATTTGACAAATGAGGTATCGTTGGAAGCATCTTGATTTCCCGCCGGTTATTGTCACATTAAATTGAATATAGCGCCCTCTAGAGGACATAAAGTCGTGAACCAAAACTTTTTTTTTTATAATGCCGTGTTGGGTATCAAATGAAAGGGCTTAATTAGCACATTCCAAATATTGTTAAGTATGAAGTACCACACCTGTACCAGTTATTTAACCGCCAAGCAGTGGTGTGCAAGCATTACTGTGTTCCGGATTGAAGGGCAATATTTCCAGCGTAGTTACTGGGCATACAGATATTTAACATCTAATATCTCAGGGTGATGAGCGCAATGCGTTTCCGCGCATGGTTATGAACTGTTGCAGTTCAAATTCTGGGTGGCACTGAATTGTTATGAGCAAGCGTGACGCTTAACATCAGGTGAGCGACTTGATCAACTCGTCACTGTGTACCATAAAAAAAAATTGTTAGCTGTTTTTTTTTCATCAAACACAATGTTTAAAAAATATTTTGCAATAGCCGAAAGATAAACTAACAAAAGTGAAGCTCATCACTACTCATACAATCGAGTGAGTTATACGAGTAGCAAAAAGTAAGAGCAGATGCGCTTGCGCATAGAAATTGTAAATAGTTCACCGTCCGTCAGGTGATTGACATATGTGAGAGTTATTTTTATAAAAAGTGTGACGTAATAGTTAGTCACGCACGGCTTTGCAATGTTTTATTGGTATTTACTATTTAGATGTCATCGGAATGTATAAATGTCAATTGTTATCTTTTTTATGGGCTTTAGGTCAAAATCACCATAAATAAATATATGTCAATGTGTCACATACCTATACAAGTTTTTCTTTTAATTATACAGGGTTATAAGGTAAGGGTGTGCTAAGCCAAAAATGGGCTCTAGTACTCATCATTTAGAATGGGACCAATCCTGAAATCGAAAAAATTTATTGTTCCATAGACAAATTACAATGACACTACAAAATGTATGGAGCAGCATTTGATTTTTTTCATCAGGATTGGTCCCATAGTAAAGTTGTTCACAACCTGGAGTACTATTAGCCCCTTTCGACTTAGCATACCCATTCCTTATAACCCTGTATTTGCTGTCAAATACAGGGTTATAAGATCAAATATAAAGAAGATGGTCAAATCCCTAGCACAGGCTAGGGATTTGACCATCTTCTTTATATTTGACCCGCCTGATTTAAGAGACGGTGTAGTCGAGGATGGTAAGCGTATCTAGTATAGAATGGGAATTGGCTCACAAGTGAAGCTTGCCTGAACACACCTTTAGATGCTTATCGACAGATAGTTAACTAGAGCGGTAACTTGCCAGCCGAGAACTAGAAGTTACCACCATGCTATGATTTCCTCGAGACGTATAAACCAGATTTTTTAATTTTATGAGAAAAATATTATTGCTTTCATTCGAATAATCTTCTTAATCTCTTTACAAAATACTCAAAATATTCTTGATCTGATTAACTCGCTGTTAAAAATGACCCTAAACACAAGTAAATCCTTAGCCACTGTTTTGGAATTTCGTTAATCAAGAATTATTTTTACAAAGTTATTCTGAATTCGCTAAAACCAGTAATCATTAAAATCATGTCATAAAAAAAAAGTGTCTAATACACTGCACAAGACAGTTTGTTCGTATGTAAGATCTCTACCATCACGAAAGAAACATGCTCGTGTCGCCAATAAATTTAAATAAAAAGATCTTTCAATAACTTTCAAAACGATCTATTTTTACATATACCATACACGCATCGGCCCATTATAAATTATCCACACCATCATACTAATCTAATAACACAATACAATATAACAACCCGTACACAAAGCTCATAATGATGCATCATACAACACCATACAGGCCATTCAAAGCCAAACAGAGCCATACATTGGCAATATTCAGTAGCGATTTCACAAAGGTCGCTACCGCAATGCTAAATAAACATAATTATTGCAAAACATGGTCATCATCGTTATAATGGGGCATGGGCGAAGTTATGAGCTGAAGCAAGAGAGGGTGACTTTTTTCTGCCTATATATCAGAATAAAGTAATATTTAAAATCTTCGATCAATCTGGAGATATGCTCATAACTTTTAAACAACTGAATAGATTTTCATCAAACGTAAAAACCACCGCATTAAAATCTGATTTCAAATAACTCCTCATTTGAATCGATCCACCCGTTTGTAAGCTACAATGCTACAGACAGACACATAGGCTTCAAACAACGCCATTTGTTTTTGTTTGGCTTAAAAAAAGCCACGCATATTTTGATGTTTTCATTTAAGCGTGTTACATAGTTTCAAAAATAAAATTACCACTATTAAATAATACATAGTCAACAAATCGACCATGCATTTGATTATTAGGTTATATACTAAACATAAGGATTACCTAAAACCAATACTTTTTAGGGGATACGTTTATTCTAACTAATTAAATAACATATTACAGAAAAGATAAGAAACATAATTTAAACAAAATAAGCTAATCTAAAAGACCGCTTCTAAGGATTATCTTATTTTTACTATATCTAGAAACAGTAAAATGCACGATAGGTAGAATAACTATCGGTTTTTCGAATAAAATTTTCATCGCAATTTATAAAGTTACACAATATCTAGATCAGTTTTAAAAGAGTGAAGTATATTTTGTCGCTTCTGCTTGTCACTTGCAATTCTTTTCTATATTAGCAATATCGCACAGTACGAATGCTATTGTAATTTATCTTTCCACACAAAGAAGATTCGAATTATATAAAATCATTACATTTTATTCATGTTATAAATAGTTGTGGTGTCATATCTAATGGTCACTAAAACAATAGTATATTAAACAATAGTTTCAAATGTTATATCGTATTGCATGACATTTTTCAACAATCACATGTGCAACTGTGTTGTGTGTCTTCGACTGCAATTTTTATGTGTATTTTAGCAATAGCAGATAAATATTTATATTTCATTTTCGTAATTCTAAAATCATAATTGAATCTAGCCGATGCCCGCGACTTCGTACGCTTTTGCTTTGCTTGGCCTTTGACCACGCAAGTTCCGGGCTCGGGACCGAGATTTGGCTATTAACCTCGCAAAAACAAAGTAAAAATGACTAGCTTCCTTCAAAAACTTTTATTATTTTTGTATTATTTCTTCTTCTTGTTCGCTACGATCTTGACAGAGCGGTCGTGTTCGTCATGTAGTAATCATATGTATGTCATGTGGTGGGGGCAGATGTAATACGCCTCACAATGTCTTGTATTATTTACTTGTATTATATTCGTCTATGTTAATATAGAGAAAAATATAGGCTTCCTGAGTCTAGAAACATGTTTTTTTATTTTTTTTGGGTATAGGTCTGGAACCTAGATCCGTCAAGACCGGTTTATGCTGAGCGATGTCTGTCAGTTCCGCGAGCGAGTATAATCACTGCGTTTTTATTACAGTTACTAGATTTTCATTTAGTAAAAAGATACAATCGTTCGCTTTTAAAGGCAGGCTGCGCCACCCCAGTAGCATTATAAAGGAGTCACATTCCTCTCATCATCGTCATCATTTAATTTCATTACTATCCATAAAAATCTAAACACAACATGCCACGAGTTATATAACATACTTATATCCGCAAAAAGGTCATTTAACATCATTCATATGGCCGCATTTTGGAATAGAAAAATTATAAAGAAACAACTTTTAAAAGCGCAAAACTGAATGTATTTCCACAATATACACATCACTTAGATGTATGCAGGTGATGCCTATTCTGAACCTTTACGTCTGAATTACGTCGTTTATACAATAAAGTTTTTCGATTTAACAACACACTATTCAACACCGTAGTATTTATTCCAGCAACACTATTTATTATTATTATTTTTATTAAGTACCTTGTTGTACTCGTTAGTGCGAAAGAAACCGAAAATTATGCTTCGCCTATGTTATAGGACCATCAGAAACCGACCACATTTAGGTACATTTACATTTAGGTCTCCCGAGAGGAGATGGTACCTAAATGTTATTACCTCATTAAATATTTCAACAAGGCTAAGGTTGTTTTTTGTTTTGCCATCAGAATCTAAATGGAATTCTGGAGTTTTCGGTCTAAGATATGTTATTATCGCTAAGTTTTAATTTTTAGTGTACGACATCTGTTCGTAGATAGTTTGTTTTTGTCTCTGCAAGCGATGAATTAGCGGTTTAAGAATTAATTAATAAATTAATTGATTATTATTAAAAAATAATTATTGAGAATTAATCTTAATTATTTCTCAATAGCCACACGAGTGGTTATTACTGAACGTTGTAATTGTTATGGAATATTTTGCATTTTACAACTACACATCAGCTTTAATTTCTTGTAGTATCGATATTACAAATATTTTTCAACCCTCTTACTGTGTATCACCTCAGTTGTAATTTTACTAATTTTGTTTGTCTCGTCTTCCTTTCATTCAACCAATAAAAAAAAAAATTGATTGTTTTGGTTGCGATCTTAATGGAAACTGTATCTCTGTATTCTAATCGGTGTTCATGCCGCGGGCCAAGTGGACGACTTAGAAGAAATACATTAAGGTACTTATGTAAGAGAGGTTATGAGTTTAATCTAGCGATGACCGGGCTTCGCGTGCACATCGTCTCGGTAGAGCTCCATTAATTTGTGGCAGATGAGTGGCGAACCATGTCAATCGTTAAGTACATCTTCTACTTGGGAAGGTTGTTTAGAGATACGTTAGAGTTGCATCCTAGCATCGTACTTGACAATTTTATTTATTTATTTATTGAGATACGACTTTTTACAAAATTTAATAATTTCACCCAAAAACATAATTACTGTTTGTATATTTTTTTACAGTAAATAATATAACTTAATAAAATCCATGACTATATATTATTAAATATTTAATGTATAAAATATTTTTTAAATAATAAATATGTAAAAAAAAATGGGCAAATGTATGGAGTTTACCACGCGGGTGAAACCGCGGGCCGCAGCTAGTATTTTAATAATACTAGACTGCCTTTATATCCAATCACTAAAATCACTTAGTAAACTGTGAATTAAAAAAAATATCTTCTTTATTCCGAGTTCAACAATCCATAACGCTGACAAAATGCTATAACAGCAATATAAATTTATAATGCTCATGCTTATAATGCAATAGTGATAAATATTCCGGCTTCAAATTTTAGACCCATATTAAAGGCCTCGCTTCCAGGCTAGCTACCATCTTCGACCTCACTATCACTTAAAATCAATTATATTGTCTGAAGCCTTGCTTGAAATAAAATCATGTAAATTCCCATTCATATTAAGAATCGAGTATACCGCCGTCTTGTACAAAAAGCGTAGTCTGACCCATCTCTAAATGTTATCCGATTTCGATAATTTATAACGTATCTTTACGTAAAAATAATAATGCTCAGTTAATCTAGTTGTACAATCATTGTGAGCGTGCAACGATGCGTACGCTTGCACTGGAAAAGACATCGACGCGCGCGGCGAGAGACGTGCCCGTTTCTCGTGCGTCTTTATTGTAAATATGATTTAGGATAGACCTTCCTCAAGGTTTTGGCACATTCGATATATGAAATTGTATATCGGTCTGTTTCTCGTGCGTGCGATAGGGTTAGTGAATTTTCCAATTTGATGACGTTAGCGTTTCCGGGGTAGCCATTATCAGCCCCTAAATCTTAATAAAATCTTTTGTTTTTGGTGCCAATGGCTTAAATAAACTATAATCTATGCCGCTATGTTTGGTTTTAAAAAAAAAAAATTATGGTGTTCCAATAACAACAACTTTTCTTCTTCGTATTTTCGATGCAAAAAAAAAATCTTTTTAAGTGCGTATAACAATGAAGGTATTGCGAAATTAAAAAAAAACGTACAAGCATAGTTTTTCACGGTGTAGATAACATATAAAAAAATATCGTAATCGGATAAAATTTAGGGATGGGCATCAGACTACGCTTTTTGTACAAGACGGCGGTATACTCTAATCTTAATATGGATGGGAATTTACGTGATTTTATTTCAAGCGAGGCTTCTGGCACAATATAATTGATTTTAAGTGATAGTGAGGTCGAAGATGGTAGCTAGCCTGGAAGCGAGGCTTTTGGTTAATATGGCTTTAAAATTTGATCACCATTTTTCATTCACACAGACAGAACTGTTGTGGAAAATCTGTCAGAAACAATTATGACGGAATTTTCGAAACAAATGCAAGATGCTAAACATTTCTGTGAGTTGCAAATCTGGGTTGAAATATGTATTTTTTATATGAAATCAAGTTTAATTGTGTTTTGTTTATTTAGAATTTCCTTGAAAAAAATTCCACACAGGTCCGATGGATTTGCGTCCTAAGCCCTACCTCAGGCTGTATTCGTAATTTAGCCAAGTAAAGAGTGATATAGTTATTAAAGTATCGCTTACAAAGCAACTCGACTAAATTTTTGTTTCGGTATAGAACAGCGCCACTCGGCTGAAATAATCGAGTATTTCGGACAAGGAGGCCGTCTGTGATCATCAAGCGATATTTTTTTATTACTTTTCGAAAGTTAATTTTTAAAAAACATTGCAATTAAAGACAATAGTCCGTCCGGTGATTGTGCGAATTGCGCACGTCATCCAAGGATTTGTGAAAAAGTCACTTCGATGTAAACAACATCAAATTATTTGTAGTAGGATATAAGTATACTTCCTGAAGTCCTCGGTCAAAATTGTTACAAAGAAAAAAAAAACTGAGGAAATCATTTTTGATTTTGAAATAAACTAGTCTAGAAAACATAATACAAATTGAACGCCAATTAAAATACCAATTAATTTTACTGTAAAATTGCTCAAAATACCAGCATATTATGGATTTATAAACAACGTTAATTTTTTTTAACATTACATTTGGTAACCATTTAAAATTTACATAAACGTTGACACAAAACAATAAAGTTGCAAGCCTCTAAATTGCAATTTTACGATGTATTTATTGTAAAGAGAGTTTTGTTATAAGTTATAACAATAAAATATGTTATTGTGCGTTTTGACATACGCGGTACATGCTGAAACATATTCACATATGAAGAAACCCAAATAGATAAATAAGTACCATTGTGCAATCCGTAACCCTAAGTTTACGTAGAATGTAGCAATTTAAAAAATATAATGAATAAAGTAATTAAATGTAATCACTTACCTAAATCAAACCTTCTCACAGCCAACTTAAATACACAATTAGCTTAAAAAGTTATGTCACTTGTCACTGGACGGATAATGAGCACTTAGAATTAAGTTGTGTACTTTCAACCGTTTAATTGTGCACAAAAATGCGGCTAAGTTTTATATTTGAAATTCTTATTTATATCATACAGAACCTTAAAAAAAATACAATTTAGTAAAATCTATAATCTATCAGAATCTTTAAAAAATCTACAATAGGTTAGATATTGGATTAGATTCTATTATAAAATTTCTGAAAAATAAGGTTCTAATCGGGAAACTTACTAAGTCCTAACTCTGAAAAGGGATGAGAAACTTTAGACTAAAATCTCAGACTATAAAAGAAATAAGAAGTCTTCCAAAGAAAAGTACGTATGTTTCTCTTCGTGACGCGAAATAATTGGATATTTATGATAATTAATTTAAGCATCGCCTGTCAGAGCACAGTTCCTAGATATTGTATAACGGATTCATAACTTGATAGAAAAACTGGCGGCTCTGGTTAGAATGCAGAGATCACAATGTATCCCACGGTAGGCGCTTACGCAAACATTACCTACTTGTAATTAGACTTTGTTTTTATACATTCGGACAATGGACCTAATTTCTGATGGCTAAAGCCAATTTCCAAAATACTCGCTTTGGAATTTGGAGCAGTTTTTGTACACAACCGATTTCAGTACTTTGGTAAACGTAAAAGTCACATCAAGAGTGATTATAACTTTTATAATTGCATCCACTTTACGAAGTTCAATTAAGTGTAAATGTTATACTTTTTTTTTCAAAAACAACATCAACACATTACATTACAATATTTTTTTTGTATTATTGCAATTTTATTAGATGTTTAATGTACTTATTTTTGCTAAACTATCAGGACAAAGATGTGACTGCAATTTGACAATGATTTTATTCGATGCATAGGATTAAGCCCGCGGTTTCTAACTCTTTAACGAATGAGTTTAAGAAATATACTAAAATTAGATTGAGAAGTAAATGTACTTGTTAGTTTGGTAAGAGGTGATACAAGTAAAGGTTATGTCAAATGTCGGTCAGAGGTCAGTTTTTTACACAAATTGCACGAGAATTTACACGCACTCTAGTTTGTGCTTTGTTGGATGTTATCGTAATTATAGTGATTATGAACACAGTATAAAAATCTGTGGAAATTGGAAATGTCCATATTCAGTTTTAGACGATTTATGTAGACTACTTAATAAAAACTTGTGAGTAAAATAGAAGTATTAATTATAGTCATGAAAAAGTTTTACTGAAGAAGCTTTTTAATTTTCATTGATTTGCATTAGTTTGAATGTTTTTCCAATATTGTATATGTTAGATTTAGTATTCAGTACCAACTCTGACAATTTCACTGTATTATCAAAAAAACAATAATATTCTTACCCTCTTCACCAGAAAGTATCACTTTTGAAAAGCTTAACTAACTTAAAACCTATAACTAAAAATTCTAATCCTAAAATCTATCCAAAACAAATATGAATCCTCAGAAAACTTCACCCCTAGCAAGATATTTTCTTTAGTAAAAGATTACAGTTGAAAGTACAACAGACAAATAAAAAAATGGATACCGGTGTGTGGTGTAACGCGGGCTTGGATGCGTTCGCGACGGGGCGACGACTGGCGAGGAGCGCGCGCGCATCGCGAAGGTAACTCGGAGGGGCGGGGAAAGGACGCCAGTGATGCAAACCGAGGTGATGATTAGGAGGATCACGCTGTACCTATCTACATAGAAGTATAGATCTGCATAAACTCTTAGTACAAGTACACGATAGTGTAGTGGTAAGGCTCTCTTGCAGAGTCCGCCTGGGCTAACTGGAAAAGGTAAGTACTTACACACCTTTGCCAGTTATTCAACCACCAAGCAGTAGTGCGCAAGCATTACTGTGTTCCGGATTAAAAGGCAATGTTTCCAGCGTAATTACTGGGGATACAGAGATTTAACATCTAACATCTCAGGGTGACGAGCGCAGTGCATTGCCGCGCATAGTTTTGAACTGTTGAAGTTCAAAATTCTGGATGGCACTGAATTGTGGTAAAGCGTAACATCAGGTGAGCGACTTGCTCGTCTCGTCACCGAGTAACATAAAATAAAATAAAAAATTATGGCCCAGAGACCCAGAGACGAGTCCATCAATTCATCTGTTCGTTTTGTGTAGTAGGCTAATTAGTTTGTATGTTTGCCTTAATTAAGTTTTTTAACATTCTACAATGTATTTTTTGTTTACGGTTTTTTGATTTTTTCTTATTAAGAAAATGGAAATGGGCAGGGCACATCTGTAGACTCGACAATACCAGATGAACAAAAAGAGTCACAGACTGGGTCCCGCTTGATGGGAAAAGAAGCCAGGGAAGACAGAGAAAAAGATGGAGAGACATCTTCAATTAAGTATGCGGACCAGACTGGATGCAGAGGCCGAGAGAGCGAGTAGAATGGAGAAAACTAGAGGAGATGCCGCAGAGGCAACTTCTGCAAACAAAAAAAAAAAACTGAATTTATACGTTATTTTCTGTAAATGCTTGCAGTAGAAATAAAGGCTTTTTTACTTTATTTTTATTTTTTTATTTATTATTAAAAAAATACTAAGGCGTTCGATTTAGTTAGTAAAGCTCATTCTATAATCTCAACATTTGAAAAACCACTCAACTTACTTTGCCCGTCTGCACTAAAGTCGACAAAGATAAAACTTAGCTAAGCATCCGTGCCCTTAAATCGTATGTCAAACTTCCAGAACATATTCAACAATAGAGCCTGCAAAAAGGCTTTTGAACGATATACGGATACTGATAAGCAATAACATGTCAACCCACAAAAAAATCGAAAATTGAGTTAATGATACAGAACGCTTCTTTGTCAGCCAAAGAAGCGTTCTGTATCATTAACTTATTTTTTGATTTTTTGTGGGTTGAGATGTGATTGCTTATCAGTATCCAATTCAGTATGAGTGTAAAATGATGACACTATCAGTAGAATATCAGTATGTAAGTACGAAAACATTTAAAATAAATAAGTAGAGATATTTCCAAACGCTTACAAATTGTTTCAGGTATGTTATGTTAATGTTTCAGCTCGTAAAACCAAGCCGCAACAACTTTTAGTAGTTTTGTAATAGAAACATTACGAATAATGTTAAGATGTTTAAATGATAGCTATTGTCTTCTCGCTTCATGTTTCTTCGAAGTCTTTAAATTTACATAGGTCGAATGCATCGTGGATGCAGCTGGTATTCTCAATATCTGAAAAAAGTGTCATCATCATCATCATCATCAGCCATAAGACGTCCATTCCTGAACATAGGCCTCCCCCTTAGAGCGCCACACCGACCGACAACGGGCCACTTGCATCCACCGATTGCCCGCGACAAATCGAAAAATTTGAATTTGAAATTGAATTCAAATATTAAATTTGTCGATTTTCCATTGCGCAAAATTGTCGTAGGCAAATATTTGCACCTGACAATTTTGAAACCAAGCTCGTCAATATCGATTTACAAAAGAAAATGCTTAAAAAATGAAATTTAAATTATTTAAATTATTTAAAACACTATACAAGCCCAGGTTCGCAATGGCTGCACTGCTGGCCACGCTATGACGGCCTCCAGCTATGCTTCGCTACGCTCTCGGCCTTCAAGCTTGGTCATCATTGCATCCGGGCTGCTATTTATTCCAGGTTGTACAATGCTGACCGCGCTGTGATGGCCTGGACCTGCGCTACGCTGCGCTTTCGGCCATCATCATCGCTGCCAGCAACACAGTCATTACAGACCATGAAAGTAATGTACTATTTCTTTCAATTGCTTGCCGCGACAAATACCTAGGTACTGATTCGGCGTTACGTATTACCGTTCCCAGACTTTAACCCTAATAAAAACACCCAAAATGTATAGCTTGTATATTTTTCGCTAACGTAGAAAGCCTGCGTGGGCGTCAGAAACAACGTTCAGTCGTTCACGTAATGTTGATAGACAGATAGTTAGATAGATAAGCTCTTAGGAACTCTTAGGATTGACTGATACGTGGAACAAACAATATGATGAAATTAATTGGCTGTGTGTAATGTTCTTCTGCTTTCTATTGCGTTGGATTGGTGAGCTATGCTGCAGATCCGAGCAACTACAACATGGGGTTCTTCAAAAGGGCTATTTATAACGTATCTAGGATGCCTGATGTTACAGGCGCCGGTGATCGCTTACCATTTCAAAAATAATTAAATTCTTCTATCAAATAAATAATTTTAGATAAAAAAAAAACGATTTCATCAGAACCATATATTTAAATTTGCTAAATTATAGGCCCTTAACTATCCTATTTGAGATTATCTTGGCGCCACCCGTGAAATACTTATCATTCAGGATTTCTGGTGGCCGTCTGTGGTCTTCTTCATCAATCCCACTTCACCAAATGATACTTTCTTAATGCAAGATGAAAATACCAAGATGAAAATTTTCACAAAATCGCTATATGTGTTCCTATAGTATTTGAGAAGTTTCCTCAATTCCTCATGGATCCCATTATCAGAACTGAATTTTGATAAAAATGGGACCAATCTAGAAGTACCTCCTTTCAAATTATAAAATAATTTTCTAAATTAGTTCATTAATGACAGAGTTCTGAGGTAACAAACATAAAAAAACTGTCGACTTGTGAACTTCCTCCTTTTTTTGGGAAGTCTGTTAATTAAACATCACAACGAAAATTTCTGTAAAATATATCGGATATTCTAATATTGTGAATTTCCAAAAGACATATTGTACCTGTACAGCATATTTCTTTTTGGAAATTCAAACTATCTATAAAAACTTGAAAATTTATGAGATATATGTGGCATGACTATACATACCTACATCATTATAATATTAAGCCCAAGCAGCATGACGTTTGCAATTATGCTTAGTCATTGTATTTCAACGAATCGTAGACACTTAAGATAATTCTATGATTTATTTTATGACGCATCAATATAATAAAGTCCGTTCGAAAATTGCAAGTGCACCAAATAAAGTGCAAGAAAACTAGAATTACACCCAAGGACTTATCAATGATGGTCGACTAACGAGACCGGAAGCACTTCAATTGTTTTGTAATCACAAATCGATTACTGTCCAACATCTGACCTAGAAGAATACTGCACCGACTCAAAACCTACCATGCTGTAAGAATTAAAAATGGAACATTTACAACTTGCATTTAAATCTTTGGCCAAAAAAGAGTGCCGTAATATGACATATCTGCTCCCAGACTTTTTAATTCCGAGAAAAAATAGCTAGCCTAAACTGCCCTTAGAGAACCCATTTATTAAAAAATAAACTAATTAAGGCGAGGTCCAATCGCAAAACAAAACAGCGCTTTGATCGAAGTGACGAGATTACTTAATCAGGTGCAAAAAATACTGCAGATAGAAAATAAAACTGAAATTACGTTTAATCGAATAAAATTTCGAAAATTTGTCTTAGTTACAAAATAAAAAATCCCAAAATGTCCCCCTGAAAAACCCTTCTGTAATCGAATGATCTGATTTTCAGCGGTAACTACAAATTTTCTTTTAAATATTAAATATCCAGGCTAGTTATTTATACGGCAAACCAGCTAGTTTTTTATTTGATTTGTATATTTCCGATAATCGGCTAAAAATCAATGAAAAACTACAATATTTTACCGTTTTCTGATCAAGTATGATATGCGATTTGACGACAGATAATTAACTTAAGGGTAGCCTACCGAGTACTAGAAAATATTTGTAGTTTAAAAGCTTGGAATATCCATGAATATTGGATTATCCTTCTTTTGATTGGATTGGATTTTTGGATTTTCCTGTGTATTTGACGAAATGCGTGTTGACCAACTGCGAGTTGGACGAAATGCGTATTGGTTAAGTACTCTATCACCATGCTATGGTTTCTTCACGATGTTTTCTTTCACCGGTATCTCAAAATCATTGTTTGGATATGAACGCTTCGTGCGAATAGAACACGCTAACTACACACCTATATATAGTAGTCACCTATACACCCATTCAAATCCTACTGTAACGGGCCAGATTGTCCTCGTCAACATTCACAAATATTATGATAAAAAGTTTAGCTCACTACTAAAACATAGGACTGTAAAATTAGATTATAACTAGAAATATGTAGAGGAAATCTTCATATTTAATTCTACCTATAGTTGAATATTGTCTCATGGATTATTCTAATAAAAAATAAATTATTAATATCTTATTCTAAAGAATAAGATTTCTTCCTGCGATAAACTTGGCTTTGTTCAATGAGTAATGCTACAAGGATATTGTTAGCAATATTTATATTCAGATTAATTTTATGTACTGCAACGGGCCAGTTTGTCCTCGTTCACATTCATAAATATTATGATAAAAAGTTTAGATCACTACCAAAACTTAGGACTATAGCCGGTTTATAACTGGCAAAATATTAAGGAAAACTTCATGTTTGATTTTACCTATAGTTGAGTATTGTCTCATAGTTTATCCTAAAAGATTAATAAAGAAAAGATATCTTCCTGTAATATACCTAACTCGGTTCAATGAATAATGCTACATTGTAGAAATAGTTATATTTAGAACAACATTACCTTGTACAGATTATTGTATTAATTTAACTTATCACTATGTGGATATCCGGCTAAGGAGTTGTTCCTGGTATCTGGTCTGTCCGGAGAGCCATGGGACGGCATCTTATTTATTATTATGTTATTTGTATCCAGCTTGGAGGTTAGGCTTCAATTCGGATTTCTTTAGAGAAGTGAAGACGCCCAAGCAGCTCTGGAATTAAGTAAACTGAGAGTTACAATGAGGATAAAAAACTATTTGTTATGACAAGAGCCTACTTGTATGATTGAACATGGGAAGTGATGATTATAGAAGCCTTACAATTTGTTGGAAGCTTTGGTCTAGAGAGATTTTACTATGGAGAATGGTATTGGCTGATTTCTGACTGATACAGCTAAAAGACTATCTTGTCTCCTCTTTCAATATAAACTTTAACAATATTTGTTAAATCACAAAATGTATGGAAAGATTGGTAAACAAAATAGACGTCCAGTATGTTGTCAAGAAACTCAAGAAGTTGCTTAACTTTACTTTAACAACTATTTGAAACTAACAATGGAAAATACTGAAAGCTAAACGCAAAGGATTCCAGTCTATTATAAAGGAAATAACAGATTCATACCTTGATTGGCAGGAGTTGAGAAGATTCAGATCACATCCAACACTGGTCTCTTGTTGAGGGATTTCAACTTCTTGTTTTGATGATCTTGATTTCTTCTAGTTGAAATAATGTCAAGAATCTTTGGGCCACAACGTCATTTTTATGTGCACAACAACATAGCATCTCATATTCGCAGATTCATGAAGTCCAATAACTAAGAAAACTATATTACATAGTTGTACGACGATGTATAACACGATGTATAGCACAAATTGTAAGAATTTACTGAAAATACCGTTAATACAGTAATTACGGAAAAGACGGGAAAGACGGCAAATACAGTGTTTACAGATTATTCCGTAAATACGGGAAAGTCGGGATTTTCGGGCGTTTTGGACCAAGAGTTGGCGGGAGACTATATAAAGGACGTGGAGGGGCGCGTCGGGGGAACATTCAGTGTGCGGATCTACTCCATGGAGGATAGTTATTTTATCCAGTAATGTTGGCTGCAGAATATCAATAATAATAAACTCAGTTTAACATTCGGTGTTTGGGCTTACGGTGCTGTGAATCATCTGGATTTTCTACAGTGGCGAAGCATATCATGAGTGAGATCTTTCCATTACTTTGATTTGTACATAATTATCTAAAATCAATCTATTGCTTTGAAGTAAAGTAAGTTGGACATCCAACCAGTTTTATAAATATAACCTTAAAGTAACGTCATGTTGCTACACGCATTTTATTCAAAGTAAAGTAAGTTGGAAAAAAGCCAACGAGTTTAAAACCCTATTTGGTACGAATGATTCCTCGCTTTAAATGAGATGAAAAGTCTTTATAGCTACCATTTGAATAAACTTAATATTATAACTTATTTACTTGTTAATGAGTGCTGTTGAGTACTGGACGGACTTTGTTAATTCAGTAAATAAAAAGTTAACACTATACAGTTATAGCTAAAGAAAGCTTAATTTTCTGGAGATATGTCTTTCGGCCAAACGTAGTTGAGCCAGTCATTCTCTACTAACACAGGGAGATTTGACTTTCGACATAGATTATATTCACTAGAAAATATAGCTGAATTTGTCATTATTCTCTACTCTTAAAAGAGGGAGATTTGACTTTCGACATAGATTATATTCACTAGAAAATATAGCTGAATTTGTCATTATTCTCTACTCTTAAAAAAGGGAGATTTGACTTTCGACATAGATTATATTCACTAGAAAATATAGCTGAATTTGTCGTTATTCTCTACTCTTAAAAAAGGGAGATATGACGTTCTGACATAGATTTTCTTACGAGAAAATTGTATGTAAAGTTGTACATTCAAATCTATTGACGAAGTCTGTCTAATGATTCTATATTACTCAGAATATGTAAGAACTTATCAAATTTAATGACGAAAATTTATGTTCATTTTCCACAAGTTGAAGGAGACATCTATTTGTGTTATTGCTTAATTTAGCGCTAATCATTTTACATCTGAACATATTGCTATCTGTTTGGCGATAACTGATTTTCTACTGACTATTTTGTTAAGTGACATCTGGCGAACATCATGGTAAAATTGAGCACTATCTACTGTGTATCCGATCTGAAGATGGCGCTTTCTGTCTAAGCGATAGATTTCCTACCCAACTTCGAAAAGAGGAGGATCATGATTTCATAATTAATAGAGATTTTATTTATGTTGATTACTTGTAAACTTGGTGTAACTATTGTTTGTAAACTTAAGAATGGTAAAGTTCCGAATATTGCATCATTATATTAATATCAAAGTTATTTTATTGTACGGCGGATCAGATATCATTATACTAGTTGGTTGTTCATCATAATCGCTATATCAATACGTAGGCTAGGGTGCTGCGGGGCGGCACGAGAGACCAAGATCGAAAGATTTTGGCGGCTCTCAATTTTAACCTAAGATTGATGTATGTAAGGGAAGGTCTTTAGTTACTTCGGTAATTATAAAGATAAGGTATTATGGAAGTATTTTAATGGAAGGTATTCCTTGAAAGGTCCGACAAACTAACGTACCAGACTTTGCCAAAAGAATAAGCCCTCTTATCTGGATAGGACAAACTGACGGACTTTGAATCTAGTAGATTTCACAGGTAATTATCCCTATATTTATAACACATATATGTGGAGGATTGACGTCCCAGTCTTTCGGATGAGTCAAACTGGACTGGTGCGGGGAGGTGCACCGTTCTTTTACCACGAATTCATTTAGTCCAATAAACCGATCATTATTTGTTCATTAAATAAACTCAGAATAAATGTAGAATGATGTGTTCAAACTTATATCTTGGTATGCTTAATAAACGCTTTATAACTCATAAATACTCAGGTACATTTAGGGTAGACTCTGTAGTTCAACTATATTATATGAGCTTACGTTCATGTTTCAATAGGATCACCGCGGTAATTAGTTAGATTTCATCAGTAATGTGCCCGGCGAAGTAGTAATAATAAATATATAATAATTTATATAATATTAATAGACGGGGGGTCGTTACACCACTCATTTTCTTGATTAAAGTCCTATTTAATTTTATGAGCTCAATCTAATTCTTTACTATTATGATCAACGCTAGACAAAGTACACTTCATTTATTATGATATTAATAAAGATAATACCTACTTTCTTACAGGTCTTACATCAATAACAAACACATCTAACTATGTATAAAGATTTCTAATAAATGTCCTACGTATAGGTAAACGGTATAATTTTATTGTTTAGGTATCAGCACTTATATTTAATAATAATAAATGTTCATTTTTCAGGTATGTAAACCATAAACTACTTAACTTAATACATTTCAGGTGAACTGCATTATAACATAGAAGAAAACATCAAGCTAGGTATCTATTTGACACACAAACCTCTTTTCCAGGGTTACGACGATTCACAACGAAGGGTTCCTAACTAAACGATCACTTGGCCATATTATTATATAGATTCTTATCATTATTATCACCTTTTATATTATTAAATAGATTTGTAGTATTGTATAGAAAAGTTAGGGTTAACGTATAGGTCTAGATTATCTAAGCTAAGGCAGACACGAGTCCAGAGTTCAATTAGGTAGGACATTAATATATATACCTTATTTAATATTATATACTTTTTGCATTATATTTATATATTTATATACATTAATATTATATACCTTATATTTAAATAGATTCACAATTACTTTTATTAGATGGATTTAGTAATAAAATACTAAAATCTTTAAAACCATCTGGCCGGTTACACTACACCTTTGGATTTTTTAGCATACCTACAAAGGACGCAGCATAGGTTTTTTTTTAAAATCTGCCACTGATTTGCTAACTCACCATAAGCATCGCATTTAAAGTTATTGACCACGATGCCCGTCTCAGGATTCTGGTGATATTTGACCCTTGTCTAACCATCTCACAGTTTTTTTTTTCCGTATTACGCATGTCTGGTAAAGTAGGTGTACCTTACGCATCTTCATTTTAACTCCATGTAGGTACCTTAAATATTATTCATATTGTAATTTCCGGTAGGTCTTCTTCAGCCGTTTTTTTTGTCTCAGTGCACGTAACCATGTACCTGCATTATTTGTTCCCCGTTTTGAAAACAAGTGTGTCTCGTTCACGCTTCATTCCATTGACTTTTACTATTATCTCGACGCCTCTGCAAGTTAACGGAAACTTTTAAGAAATATTCTTTACATAAGCTTAGGCATTGTGACACTTAGTTAATTTTATTGTATCGTTGAGTTAATGAGTTGGGTAAGTTTTTTTGATGGAACTGAATGAAGTCGCTTGCCTGATGGTAAGCGTAATGCTTGCCCATAACAGTTCAGTGCCACCTAGAATTATGAACGTCACCAGTTCAAAACCCTAAGACATTCGCTGTTAAGCCTCTATGCCCAGTGTATTAAAGTGTCTTTATTAACTTTGAAGTCCAAAACGAACAGTTGGGAAATCCAACTGTTTTATAAATTAAGAACGAATCTAATAAACCGCTACCAGCAGGCATCGTGCTTGCCGAATTGTCGCATTGAATTGCTATCCTGTGAGCGAGATGTAGGCCAGCATTTTCTTCACGAGGCGCTTCGACTAGACGCATTGATAAATTTTTATATATTTTCTATGCATCTCACCATGTTCCTAAAGTTTTGAACCCAAAAGGCTCAAATACATACCTGTCTTAAACCTGTCCAGCGAAATTACTGGGCACAGACATTTAACATCTAATATCTCAGGGTGATGAGCGCAGTGCATTGCCGCGCATGGTTTTGAACTGTTGAGGTTCAAAATTCTGGGTGGCACTGAACTGTTATGAGCAAGCGTGAAGCTAACCATCAGGTGAGCGACTTGCTCATCTCGTCACAAAACTGAAAAAAAAAAACCTTTAACTTAGTTTCGATCTAGGAGATCCGTTGAACCATATTGTCAAAAATTACCAGCGCGCCGCACCGTGCTGCTAAAACTAGTACCTACTATGACTTGGCGACCAACGACTGTTGAGAAGTTTATGATGACGAGCAAAACCAGTTAAAAATTAACTACTTGCCTGCAAAATTTCATGAAAATCGAATGAACGATTCGTAAGATATCGTCAACAAATATACACATGGAACTGCCGATTTGCTCCCTTTGCACTCGTAGATCTTTGCTTCGCTCGGTCAACGAACATTTGCAATGTTTGTCAGATGTTTCACGAATGCAAATGTTATCTGATCAGCGGGTTATTGTGTAGCTTCGTGAAGTTTCCGGCAGAGGTGCTGCAAGTCATCAAGAACATGAATAGTGTCAAACTGGTGTTATCTCACATGTTGAAATGAATAGAGACGTATACGATATTAGACCTTTCCGATTACTTTAATATGTATAGGTAGGATTCTTTTGCAGAGGCCGCTTGGGGAGTACCATACCTTTGCCAGTTATTCAACCGCCAAGCAGTAGTGTGCAAACATTATATTATTAGCAATCGTTACCAGCAACTTTGTGCCCGAGGACCAATAAAAAAAAGTAGCCTATGTCCGTCCCCTACCCTTAAGCTATATCTATGCAAAAATTCAAGTCGATCCGTTCAGCCGTTTAGCTGTGATAACGCGACAAACACCCAGACAGAGAGACAGAGTTATTTTTGCATTTATTGTATTAGTAAGGATAAGGATTATATTTTTTTACTACTTTTTTTTTATAAACAGGAATTGTGTTTCAAATCTCTTTAAAATGAGCTTAGAATTAGATTCTATAATTTAAGATAATTAGTAAAAAAAAAATATTATTGTCTCTGTGAGTGACAGCGTGCATTATGTAAAGGAAATACTTAATTTATTTTACTTAAATAAAGGCTATTTTCACATTTTTATTTGCGTGGCCGAAGTCCGAGCTTTGCCCCGGAGCCCTACGCCTGTGAGGCTGTAGGTAGAAAACTAACTGGTGTACTAAGTCGCGGGCATGAAGCTAGGTAGAAATGCCTCGAACTCCCGACCTGGCTTTCAATGACAGACATGAAAGCAAGCAATGATAGATGGTATGGCTGTAGGTACATTACCTAGCTGAATACGCTGAATTGATTTCGATTTTGCAATTGATGTCTAATAGATGCAGCTGTTGCATAAGTTGTGATTTCTTTTGTCGTGGGTTCTGGGTGCATTCATTTAATGGTAAGCATAATGAGGATGCTGGAATGATTCCCACCGTTCCACTAATTTCATGTTATTAGATATAGTGTGGCGGTCAGTGTGGACGTTTTGAGACTAAGCACATTTTTCAGGATAGCAATTGTTTTTCTGAGTGACACGACGAGCATGTCGCTCTTCTGGTTTTCCTTTTTTTCTTCATCTTCCTCGACCAAACCACAAGCCTATTCATATTGCGCGCCAAAAGTACGGTTCCACTCCGCCGCCAGCGGGCGCTAAGAAGAAAGATGCACCATGTTCGACTGCAACATCACCGCATGTGCCGGCGTTTCTTTCTTCTGCAAGAGTGGAGTGACAATATCACAGGGCATTAGATACATACTCGGGAACGATAATATTTGTAAAATTCTAGTGTGCAAACTCAAAAACTGTGTTCGAATCAAGAAGTAGCGGATCAAAGGCCGTGGTACTTAACCTACCTACTTTTTTCTTCGTCTTTGCCCTCGCAAGCCTCCAGAAATCGAAATACAAATTTCATCAACTAAACTCATCCTTCCGCGAAGCTTCGTCACTAATGGTGAGCATCACGATAGCCCATAAGAGTTTAGTGCCATCCACAAATTTGAACTTCAACAGCTCAAGCAAAACCTTGCGTGGCAATGCACTGCGCTCGACATCCTAAAATATAAAATGTTAAATAATATATAATAAATATATAAATACTGGTGGATGTGGACGTTTTTCACACACAGCGCCATCTAGTCCTTAACTAAGCAAGCTTGTACTATGACAGATATAACTGATTAAAAAAAATTTTTTTTTGTTGTACATACATAGAATACATAGAAATACCCAGACTAAGGATAAACATCCATGTTCATCACACAAATGTTTGTCCTGGATGTGAATCGAACCCACAAACTACAGCTCAGAAGGCGGCTATCCACCCACTGAGCCACAAGGCTAGTCAAAATCTCTTCACCTGGAGTAGCAAACAACAATTTCCTGTTTTGGCGGAAGTGGCGGAGTATGACGTATGTCACACAACACAATATAGTGTCCTGCCACTTCCGCCAAAACAAAACATTCAATAATATGGTGTCATAGCACTCGAGGGCTAAGCTCAGTAAAACTGGAAACATTTATTTTCCGGAATACAGTTATGTTTTCGCACTACAGCTTGGCGGTTGAATAACTAGCAAAGGTGTGGTAAGTACTTTCCCAGGCAGGTTCTGCAACCACTACAGAGCAGGCTTACCTAAGATTTTCCAGTGCTCCAATTTTACTTAAATTGTACATAAATTATCCTATTTCCTTCCTCATTAAACTTTTTTACTTTATAAATGTGTCAACACCTGCCTTGCTACTCAATTTAACGTGAGTATTCCCGTTATATTAAAACAAAATGTCTCAAAACCACGTCAGTTTACAAAGTAAATCTGGGACATTCATAATCTGGATCATTAATGTCCCAGTTTCAGTTTACAAAGGAAATCTGGGACATTCATTAATGTCGCAAGACAACGTCGCGCGCGTGTCACGCTTAGCATTCCTTGATAAAGGTCACCGAATGTGATCGAAACTATAGTCGGAATAACCGACTCAATTGAACGTGAGTATTCCCGTTTTATTAAAACAAAACGTGATAAACTTTCTTGCCAAATTGTCATCAAGATTGGTCAAGACTTTTAGTGAGAAGATAAGCAGTCATTGAGGAAAAGTCAGGCGCTTTCAAATTCGTTATAGACGCTATAGTGTAATAGCAAGCAAGTTCGTATAGGCTGAGTGACCACCCCTGGTGTCAAGAGTTTGAAAATCTGCGAGAAGGTGCTTTTACATAATACTTAAGCGCTCTCGCCTGCAAGAATGACAAGGTTAATAAAACCAGCTGATCGCGCATCCAGAAATTCACTAAGTACTCCCCACTCGCCGGGTGCGGGACGAGTTTAAACGCGATGACGATTGGGCGGTTTAATTCATTGATGCAATTTGCTCGTAACATTTTTTTTAACATGTAAAAGCTGTCAAACGGTAATATGTTCTGTTGAGAATGAGTCGGAATAAGTATTCGACGATACCATCAGTATTCGCTCGTCAAAATAGTATCAGGATCTTCAAAAAAACTTTCATCGACTGCATAACGTGAAGTGGCCTACATTTTATTATACTAGCTGCGTCATGCGGTTTCACTTGATGTTTTTATTATTATTTATTAACCTGTTGGTAAGTGACGTCGAAGATGCACGTAGGCCTAGAAATTACCGATTCACTGAAACCTTGAAAAGCCCTGATTATATTATCTGTCTACTAAGTATTTTTTTCTGTGCTGACATTTTATCACTAAGCCACATTTCAATTGATGTGTGGTCGAAAATGGTAGCCTCTTCTCAGTTCGACTCCGATAGTCATTGTCGTCATCAGCCAGAAGACGGCCACTGCTGAACTCGTCATCATCAACATCAGCCAGAAGACATCCACTGCTGAACTAGGCCTCCCCATTAGAGCGCCTCAACGACCGACAACGTGCCACTTGCATCCACCGGGCGCCCGCGACTTTCACAATGTCGGTCCACCCAGTGTGAGGCATGTCTAAGCTGAACTGCTGTTGAACTGCTGAACTAAAGTTGCTAAATTACGCAATATGACTACCTTGGCTTGGGTAGTCATATTGCTATGGTTAGCAATATGCTAACCAAGCTTAGCTTGGGGGAGTCAAGTAATCCCCATGTTTTGAAGCGGCTTAGGGATTGCAGAATTCTCACAGTTCACTAAGAGAACACTGCTGCCCGTCCTCCGGTGGTTCTAAGCGGTACTATTCTGGCACAATAGATATTATTTCTGTCATTAGCCACTCTCATTAAAATGAGCATGAAAACGTGGACAGGAATAATATCAACAGCGCTTGAATTGCCAGGTTTAGGATAATTCCACCAATTCGTGATAATTTTACATTTTGCGTGATCAAGATACGACAAACAAACATTGGAACTTTTTCTTTTTAATTATCTTCGTTAGATCTAGAATGAAGAGCTCTTGTCGTGAGGAGCGCGCTGATTATAGCGATAAGGCCGTGTATTACGCGATGTCAACAATAGGGTGTATTGGTAGATATTTATGGGAAATAGTTGACAGATTGAAGTGAAGTTTCGTTTCAATTGTTAATAAAATATCGGTTTTGTAACAATACAATTTTGGAACACGAAAAGACTGATTGTGCCTCTACAATATTTTATTCACCTCTCGTTAGTTTAGGCAAGCTATCAGTGCACCAATCAAGATTAATTATTCAAAAATGTTGCCTGTACTTTGGAACAGAATGTCAATTGTCATGGTATTTTTGACATGTCAAATTAGATAACTTTGTACTTTGTTTTTGTAGTGGTAAGGCTCTCTTGCAGAGTCCGCCTGGGGAAGTACCACAACTTTACCAGTTATTCAACCGCTAAGCAGTAGTGTGCAACCATTACTGTGTTCCGGATTGAAGGGAAATGTTTCCAGCGTAATTACTGGGCATATAGAGATTTAACATCAAACATCTCAGGGTGACGAGCGCAATGCATTGCCGCGCATAGTTTTGTATTGTTGAAGTTCAAAATTCTGGGTGGCACTGAACTGTTATGGGCAAGCGTGACGCTTAACATCAGGTGAGCGACTTGCTCGTTTCGTCACCGAGTAAAATAAATAAATAAAAAACACTGGTGTTCAGTCGTCTTAAACAAGAACCCCCGAATTAATAAACGTGGAAATTATAATAGTTATAATCTATAATCTATATTATAATATATCTATATTATATTATAATCTAGGTGTCTTCAAGTCGCGAGTGAATCGGGTTCTTCTAGGCAAGCGTGCTCCATCGTAGGCTGCATCTTCGTTTAACATTTACGTGATGGCAGTCAAACGCAAGCATATAAATAAAAAAAAAAAAAAAAAAAACAATTGTTTATTCCTTTTTTCTCTTTTCTAAATTAGAACTCGATTGAAAAAGACATGACTGAATAAATATGTACATTCAATTTAAGAAATAATACTGCAATCTCTATACTGTGTCAGCCTTTAAACATCCCACTGCTGAGATATCGGTCTACCCTCGAAGGGTAATTGGGCCATATCCACCACGCTGGCCCAGTACGGGTTGGCGGATTCACAATACGCCATCGAATTTCTTTTCCGGAAATATGCAGGTTTCCTCACGATGTTTTCCTTCGCCGTAAACCCAGTGGTATATATCCGTACGTAAATTCCAAAGAACTCATAGGTACGGGCCCGCCCGGTTCGAACCCACTACTGCACGAATGTGAGGTGAGTGTGCTCTCACTGAGCTACCACGGCAATACAATACTGCAATACCAAACCTAAATATTCAAATTCAAATTATTTATTGACATACAAACTGATAAGTCCAAATTTATCCCCACACAATTTAAATACATGTGCTCCAAACTAGGCCTCTATTTTGGTAGATATGCGTTGATTTACCAAAAACTTAACTGTGTAACAAATAATATAAATAAATATTATTACTTCATAGAACTTTGCTAAAAAAAAACAATAAAACGTGTCTCAATACAGGAAGCGAACTCACGACCCTAACCTACACCATTACGCCACGGAAGCCCACTTCTTTCGCAAAAAAACAATTAAAATCTTATCCAGTGGAAACCGATATCTGACCGATCACGCGAAGCGTCGTTGTCACATAGATAGTAAATAAAAATGATAACATTCACTGTAATTATGTGGATGTCATGTATGTGTGAAGCCATGGTAGCTCTGTGGGAGCACGGTTACCTCATTTGTGGGGTCGCGAGGAGCGTCGTGAGGAAACCTGCATATTTTCGAAGAAGAAATTCGATGACGTATGTGAATCCGCCAACCGCACCGGGTCATCGTGGAGGATATGGCCCAATCAACCATAGGCCGATATCCCAGCAGTGGGATTTTTAAGGGCTGATGCAGAGAATGTATGTATGATGTTGTTATTGTTTAGAAACAAATATCATGTTGTTCGTGGTCACAATTTTAAATCATTTTCACAGGTAGGCACCTTGGTAGCTGCCTGTGTAGATCGAATCCCCGAAGTGGAGTCCAGATGGGGCTAGCGCTGTTTGGGCCGCGGATGAGAAGCTTGTCCGTGGCCCCGATGTCGAGAAAACTCCAAGGCTTTCCCCCCCCGGCCGATGCATTTTCACTGGGTCAAAAAAAAAGCTGCCTGCGCGAGTAATTGACTTAACCAAAAGCTCTTCGCGGAAAAATAGTAAGAGTAAAGTTTTTGTTTTTATTTTGGGAGAAATAAAAACGAAATTAATTAATTTATAGAAGAAATGGGTTAGGTATCAAAGTCAAAATCTAAAATCCATAAGAATTTACATTAGCTTGGACACGTGACCTAAATATTAAACCTGTGTTTATAGGCGAGTTCCAGACCTTAGTGTCTTTCAGATAATCACCTACTTTATAATGTGCCCGCCTTGTCAGTGTATCTTTTACAATGATTTAGGGAGCATACGAAAGGTTGTTGGCTAGTTACCGATAACCTTGTATAAGTAGAATAATTGATTGCACTTACAAAAAATCTATATTGCTGCAGGTGTCTACATAACTGGCGGATCGTCCATTGTCCAATGTCCTACGTATATGTACTTATCCTACAATAACAATAAAGAAGTGATAATTAAAATTTTATTCTTTTACAAATGAAAATTAACAATACAATGAAATTGGCGACGTATCTCTCAATAGTTCAAGGCCGTACGGACGGTCAGCTGTTTATTATTAGCTACGGACAATCAACACGCTGTCATACGCCTGTCGGTCTGTCACTTTGACACGAATCTTAGCGTAGGATGATTGTACTGTGGCCAATTAAATAAATAGTAAAATTATATACAGCTAATCAAGTACTTACATAATTCGTGTAAATTCAAGGACTTGAATATCTAAAATACTTATGGACCAGCGTGGTAAACTAGTTCTTTTTTAGGATTCCGTAGTACTCAAAGTATCCCTTATAAGTTTGTCATGTCCGTCTGTCTATCAGAAAGCAGGAGAAAGGAGAAACTCAGAGTCACACAGCGGGCAATGGAGAGAGCTATGCTCGGAGTTTCTTTGCGCGATAAGATCCGAAACGAGGATATTCGCCGAAGAACCAAAGTCACCGATATAGCTCTCAGAGTTTGCTAGCTGAAGTGGCAATGGGCAGGCCACATCACTCGAAGAACCGATAACCGATGGGGAAGAAAGGTTCTTGAGTGGCGACCACGAACTGGAAGACGAAGCGTAGGCACGCCTCCCACTAGGCGGACCGACGACATTGTGAAAGTCGCGGGCAACCGGTGGATGCAAGTGACACATTGTCGATCGGTGTGGCGGTCTAAGGGGGAGGCCTATGTTCAGCAGTGGACGTCTTCTGGCTGATAATGTAATATAATGTAATTTCTGTCTATCTGTCTGTCTGAATCATTTACAGCCTTATAGCTTCCAAAGTTATAAACTTACATGCATGAAATTTTGTACAGTTTTGTAGAATACCTGCGGTTTCAAAAAAATAAAAATAAACTGTTTTTTTTTTTGTAAAATAAGGGTAGTTCCCATACATGTAAAGAGGCGATAAAAAAAATTCGCTGATACCCATCATGTGAGGAATCATTGAATAGGTCTTTGAAAGTCAAGTTAAGGTTTCCTACACCATTTTTTAAATCAGATGTACCGCTTGCGAAATATGGGCCGACAAAGTTGCTTACAATGTCCCTCCCCCGCGATTTCTAAACTATGCGTGCTTTGTGTTATCTTCCATGTTGATAGATCTTAGCATTTTTTTTCTTTTCAAATCATTTCAGGTAACATGTGAAATGGCTTTTTGAGACATGCGGCAAAAACGGATAAATACTTCAAACGTCTTACGCGGCTACGGAACCCTACAAAGCATGGCCCGACATGCTCTTAACAATTTATTTTCTTATCAACTCTACTGGACGAAGCCTCCCTCCCTATCAGGAAGATTGAGGGGGTTGTGGTGCCATAATCCCCACGCTTGGCAGGCAGCTTGGAGTACCTACGTAAATGCGGAACAGATGCTGAAAATTTAAAACTTACTGTCATCGACTGTTCAGTTAAGAATAGTGAAGTTTTTCGGGCACATCTCCAAGAACGAAGACTCAATGGAATGAGTAGTAGTCCAAGGTCAGGTAACAGGAAAGAGAGGTCGAAGCAGATCTCCTATTCTCTGGACGGACCTCTATAAAAGAATATTCTATACTAGTCTGTAGTGGTAGGGCTCTCTTGCAGAGTCCGCCTGGGGAAGTACCACACCTTTGCCAGTTATTCAACCGCCAAGCAGTAGTGTGCAAGCATTACTGTGTTCCGGATTGAAGGGCAATGTTACCAGCGTAATTACTGGGCATACAGAGATTAAACATCTGACATCTCAGGGTGACGAGCGCAATGCATTGCCGCGCATTGTTTTGAACTGTTGAAGTTCAAAATTCTGGGTGGCACTGAACTGTTATGGGCAAGCGTGACGCTTAACATCAGGTGAGCGACTTGCTCGTCTCGTTACCAAGTAATATAAAAAAAAAAAAAACTATCTTATGGGACGAAGCGATTGAAAAGGAGAAGCGTTGCTAGATCAGTGATCGCCGCCGAAAAGACTGATGACGTTGAAGACCTATCGTGTGCCGCCATTTTCCGACTAAGAAGAAGATATGCTGAGTGGGCAGCCCCAGTGTCAGAGTTTAAAAGTAAATTGAATGTAGTGTTATTCTGTAAAGCCGTCAGTGTCATTAGATTAGACGGCATCGCTTCGTGAGAAACAATCATCATCATAAATAAAAAAATTCAAAGCCTTCCCCTCTTGTCACCACCGAATTTCACAATATCACCGGTCCACCTAGTGGGAGGCCTGCCTGCGCTGTGTCTTCCAGTTCCTCGTCGCCACTCAAGAACCTTTCTTCCCACCTTTATTAACTAAAACTTAGTTAATTGGATCTGTGGGAGGACTTATTGTATCAAATAGCAATCGTCCTCCCACGGATCCGTGAACCAGTGCATATAGAAACTTTTGTTCTCTATTTTTGAAACATGAGGTTTATTTAAAAAAAAAAATGCAAATTATACAATAGAGAAAAACAATAAAAAAAAACAAAACTACCTAAACCTAAACCTAAACTTGTTCACCGCGGTTCCAAATCGTAACTGTTTCTGTACAGGGCCCGTACCGTGAGGTGCTTATTGCAATGACTGTTAGGCTCAGCCGAGAACGCTGCGCGACCATACACCTTATCGCGCGGCGATACGGTTCGTGGTCGGGCAGTGTCGTCGGCTGAACCTAACAGTCATCGCAATAAGCACCTCACGGTACGGGCACTGTTTTCGATTGTACACCGACCTTTATGATGAGATCTTACAAAGAAAATTGATAGCGATGCATATCATAGGGATGCAAGAAGCACTAAAAGCCTGATCACGTGAAATTAAGCAACTCCTAGGTGCTATATTCATGAAACCTATGCTAGATAATCAAAAAATGTTAGTGTGACAAGGCCTTTTAAAGGTTATGTCGTTTAAAAGCCCTTTTAAGATATAAAATGATTAGTTATCATCTGTGAAATTAATAATTAAAATATTATTAGTCAACATAACTAAAGCCTACAATAAAATACCTGGCTAAGTAGGTATTTTATTATATATAGCCCTACAAAAAATAATATTTTTTACCTATATTCATACTTAAGCATAATTATAACTAGTAGTTCTGCGTACAGTAGACCTCGTGAGCACAGCTTTTTTTGCACAACCTCGATTCTACAATTTCATAGTTTTTTTTGTCGTCGGCGATTTTTGATTGGTAGGGTATTTGCTTTTATCTGTCTGTATGTTGGTACTCGCGTACAAGTCTTTTATTTGAAAAATACGACCTGTACCAACATAGATAGATAGATATATAACTCTTTATTGATCACAACAGACACACATGAGGTCAGATGAAAACAAAATTTGCTAGATAAAACTGAGACCTTTCGTTCCCTTCGCTCACTCTGTCAATAAAACTGTAGCTGAGTTAAATCTGTAGCAACCAATGTTTTTGTAGCAACATCCTAACATTCCTAACTAATATTTTATATTCGAAAGTAACTCTTACTTTCGAATATAAAATATTACTTTACTAAGAGTTAAGAGTTACTTTCGAATATAAAATATTAGCCGTATATAATCCCTCTGTCTGTCTCTCTGTTTGGGTGTTTGTCGCGTTATCACAGGTATACAGCTGAACGGATGGACCTGAATTTTTGCATAGATATAGTTTAAGGGTCGGAGACGGACATAGGTTTTTTTGTAGGTCCACGCGAACGAAGTCGCGGGTAACAACTAGTTTTTTATTTATTTTTTTAATTTTGAATATAGGGAACATTATTACCATTATGTCGTTTAAAAACAAGAGGGTGTCAAGATGCGATGATAACAGACAGCACTTGCAAACCAATCCATAAAAAATGCGTTTCTTTAAAAAAACCGCGAGAAAATAAGTTGAACAAACTACATAGCAATAATAATATCAGAGCAATCTTTTGAAAAAGCTGTAGTAAATTTAATTAGGCGCTTAGTGAAGTCATAAAGTTAACAAAAAGTTAGCTAATAAGATCACATGTGGTGATAAACTTGATTAATTATCAATTATTAATTATCAGCGGAAAAACTGTTCTCATTTCGACGTGTGAAAAGAAGCATTTGACAGCGCAATGTAAATGTGGGAACGTAGTGCAGTGTTGACAGTGTTGTGCTTTGATTGCCGAAAAAACAAAAGACAAATGATATCCGTAAAAGACATTTTATAAACACGGAGAGGAACCGGCTCGAAGGATCGGGACAAGGCCGCACTAAGAGGTTCTTCCAACAGTTTTAAAAGGGTTTTTGAGGTGAAAATGTAGAGTAACTAGTTACCCCACGAACTGCCTGCAACTATCAGGCAGGCTAAGTCTGTTAATCAAATTCATCAAATTCAATTGTATGCTATCATAAATAATATTATAATTATTTACCTCACTATTAGAGTAATATCCAATAACTCGAATAGACAATAGACAATAGACAATGGTTTATTTGCCACAAAAACAAAACCAAAATATAAACAAAACTTAAAAGATAAATAAAAATTACAATTAAAAAAACAACAAACACCTATTTTGTTTTATTACAATAGAAGAATATACAATATACAATAGAAGTTCGGATATCTAACTAAAAATACGTATAAAAAGAAGAGGTGCAAGGTGCAGGTCAAGGAAAAGAAAAAACAGTTCAAATCTCTTTAAGAAAACTAAAAAGTAACGAAATAAGAAAAAAATTACTTCCATCATCATTATAATCAACCAGAAGAATCCATTGCTGAACAAAAGCTGCCTCTTAAAGTGCCACATTCTTAGACCTCACTGGACAACAACTTTCCACTTGCATCCACTGGCAATGCAATGCTTTCCACTTGCACTTGCATCAGTTTACTAAGCGAATCGGTGGGCAGAAACTACTTAGTGAATTTATATTTGTATGAAATAATGCAATTTAGTAAAACCAGGCAACCAGGCGTCTGGTCTGGAATGTGCAGTACAAATAGAAGCGACCTTAAGCGATATCTACTAATCTGGTATACTGTAAAAGAGAAGTACCGAGTAGCAAGCGCGTCCTAGAGCGTAATGAGGTGATTAACATACGCTTTAGATGGTTGTGCTGTCATATCATGTACTTTTAACCCAATACCGGGATCCCGGTATTGAAATCCTCAATACCGGTATCGTAATACCGTTATTACGCAACACCGGTATCCCGGTATTCATGCCCTAATCGTGAATATCTCGAAATTTATTACGTTAGTGTTACTTTTTATATATTTTTGTTGCTGTTTGTTGTCTTTTCAATCAAATTTTTTACTATTACATTTTCTTCTTTCATTCATCCCACAAGAAAAACTTAAGTTTTTCATTAAATTATTCTTTGTTTTTTATTTAAGTTAGTTTTAAGCTTAGAATATGGTCCATGGGTGGGCGAATTGGGGTAACCTGTGATGCCCACCCAATGGAAAAGAAACTATAAATAAATAGATATAGCGTTGAGAATAAGAAATCTTGAAGTTCGAAATTTTTCGGGACGAGATTTAATCACCGATGAGAATGTTCCATATAGGCGCGCACGCGACCTCATAGCTTCCAAAAATGCATGCGACACGGGTTGCGCATGCGCGTCTCCAGTGTAATCAATCGCGATTGTTATGACATTGGTGACGCAAAAGCAAGGTGGCAGCTGCGGTTTAGCTTTTTATGTCAGCTTGTATTGTTAGGATGAGTGCTTATTGTGCGATAGATTGGATTTCGGTGGTTTGATGCAGTTTACCTAAAATTAGGTGCTTTGGTGGATTTGTTTGACCTGGAGCTGGTGGTTTTGAATACGACTTCGGCACCCCTTGCCTGTCGTTAAAGCTAACTAAAGGTTTTTTCACTCTACTTTTCTATAAAAAGTAGAGAGAAAAAATGCTTTAAAAAAAATAGATAAATTTTTTATATAGAATTTATTCGAAAGATAAATTCGATGTTTGTTCTTTCTTCGGTTTTTTTATTTTTAATTCAAATATGACATTTAAGTACGTAGGTATGTAGAAAAAGTGCAAACGAGATACCTGAATATCTGAGATAGCTGAATTAGGGGAGCGAGTCCATATTAATGAACTCTTTTTTTTTTAATATCTGGGACATTATATAAATTTATATTAATGAACTCTAGGAAGATACACGATGTTTCAGCAAAATGTTTCGTTTAAAAAACTCAAAATCCAGTCGGGTTGACATTTTAATGCTTCACAGTTAACTTTATCTTACCTAAGTTTAACAATGTTACCCCCGAATACCGACTGAAACGTTTGTTAACTTTGGCGACAGATTAAGTCTATTGCTGCCTTTGTCATTTGCTTAGTGCCAGACAAGCTTAGTATTAGAATTAATCTGTTGTCAAAGTTAACAAACGTTTCAGTATTCGGGGGTTGGTAACGTAACTAGATAATCAGTCGTCAGATTATGCTGAGACACTCGTATCACTCGGTGACAAGTGATTTAACTAAGTACGTAACTATGTCGGGCGTATACACTCTAAAGCCATATTGCTTTTGCATAACTACGTGTCTCCGGGTATGTCCTGACCGATTGGAGGACAGGCAGCAGCGTCCTCTTAATCAATGATGAGTTTTCTGCGATCCCCCATGTCTTCTGACAAGCGTGAGAATTATTATGGCATTATTAGAATTACTATTATTTTAGATTTATTATTATTATTTCTAATGGTGAGAGCTAGTTCAGCAGTGTTACATCTACAGGGTTAATGCACCAATAACGTCGCGCGGGCGCTTCATTCCTACATCATAGACAACACATCTGTTAAGTACATTTCCTGTAAATCAATTGTTTATCCTAAGCTCGTTGGCATTAAGGCTACATAAATATGTTTATACCTAAGTACTTAGGTATTTTTTGTAGCTTGTGAGCGACGTTGGCGTTTATGTTTAAATAATCAAATCGGATCTAGATTTAGATAAAATCCACAGATACCCAATGTCTTTATAAAATATCAACCGACTTCCAAGAAGCAATAAGAACTCACCTATTGCCCCACATTTGAGTAACAAAAGCTATAATGAACCAGCTCAAAGAGCTTTGCGACCGAATGGTTGCAGTTATGGATCGAACATCTTAGCCATTGTTGTTACACTAATTTCACCGATTCCGCGCGTGTGGGAGTGCGATTTTATTGTAAGCTGATGTTTCTCATCAATATGGCTTATTTGTGTCTCAATTTGTTAGCTTTCAAATTCTTACTATTCCTTTTTACAATTTTTTTTGGTGCCACAGATCACACCCTAGATTCTGCATTCAGAACGCTCGAAACGCACTACGCATCAGTCTAAATACACTTATAAAAAATTACTCTGATTGGTTATTTTTTCTTAGGCGTGGGTAGGCATAACCTTGAGATAGCCAATGAGAACACTTGGTCGCACTCCCCGCGACCCACGCCTTCGTCAAACTTTGGTGACTTTTTGTAGGAGCAATGAATCTCGTAATGCGGTATCTAGTGTGATCAGTATTTGGTACCTACTTAGAAAGCTAGATTTGGATGGCCACTGGGTTTGGATAATGGCCTCGCCCTGATGCCGGGGCTTTAGAACACAGCCTCAATATCCCCTACCTGTAGTAAGAGCCTACAAAAAGGAGACCTCTTGGCTCAGGAGTGGTTGGAGATAAGGCTCTAAGCCATAAGAGCTCAAGAAGGACGACAACGTCGAGTGACCCACTTTGGGTGTTTAGGTCAGCATGGAGTTGTCCTGATGAAGCTGAAGTGCAGTGCTGAGGACTCCGGTGTGTTCCCTTGGAAAACCCGGGACTCTCCGTCCAACTCCAAGGCAGGCCACCGGAATGCGTTTTATTGGTATAATCCCAAAAAACCGACTGTATCGCAAAGCAACCGGATAATCAAGCAAGATAAGCAATCGGGTAAACCCGAAATAATTTTCTGTAGAATTAGTTATTATTTTCTTTTAATTATGATTATAAATTTGACATTGACTATTATTATTACGACTTACATTTATTTATTTTTATTTATTTAAGTATACATTGCCACATAATGGTAACATTTTTCAGAATTTATTAAATTACACATTATACCCTGTTATAGGGTGCCGTACAGTATTGTTGCCTACATACTAAAAAAGTAAAACTACTTATTTAGTATTTATTATTTTATTGACTTATATAATGGCATTTTTTTTGTATTATTAATGTGCACTCATAATGTGATTAAAACCAGTGACGTGTAGCCTAAGGTTATTGAACGAGCGAAGCAAAGGTCTCAGAGTTTACTGGGACAAATCGGCATTTGTATGTATGTTTGTATATTTGTCCGATGATAACTCGCGAACCGTTGATCCGATCTTCTGAATCTGATCTGAAATTTTGTAGGCATGTAGTTCATTTCAATACAATTTTTAAGTTTGAATATGAGATGAATCGGTCCAGGGGCTGTGAAGATATAGGGGTCGCGTGGTCTCAGTTCGGCGCGAACTACTAGTAAATAATTGAGTATGAGTATAACTTGTGAAGATGAACTTTGTCTATCCTGATTATAAATAAAATCAACCACCATTAAAAATAACATGAACTTTAACTCAATATAATAAAGCTTTAAATTCAAATACATAAATGCAGATTCAAGTTGGTAAGTAGAGACAAAATTATGTCTTGTTTTGTACCTACTTACTTAGACACTGTAATGTAATCTGCCGTCTAGCTTTCGATAATGCCTTCAAAGATGAGAAACAGCTTGTTCCCACGGTGAGGTCGGTCAGCTTTTGTCTTGATTCGTTTTGTTTCAGTTTGATTGATTCGATTTTGAATCATTTCTGTTGCTGCATGGGAGTTGCAGGTGTAAACTGGCAGGTAATTAAGCCAGAATTGGTTGTCTATGGTAGCTGTATTATTAATAAGCTGAATACCCAAGATGAACTTTGATAATCCTGTAACGCAACTTACACAGAACCTTATCTATCGCGTTTATACTTTGCAGTTATAAATTAGCACCAAGCACTTTTAATGATAAGTTATCTAAGCTTCAATTAAAATATTAATATCACAATTGACACCACTTGGTAAACAATACAGATCACAATCCAGGTCAAAGGTTTGCGAAAAAGTAATTAAATGTTGTAGACGTGGGTGGCGCCGATATTAATGTTATGTAATGAATGATTCTAATTGATCCGATTCACAACAGTATTGTTCTAATGAATCATCAATTAAGGTCCGGAGAGCTTTTCGAAACGCTTTCTCTTTATAGTTCATAGCGGAGATGTGTTTGTGAGGTCAGACATAGGAATAGAGTATACCGCAGTCTTGTCCATACAAAAAGCGTAGTTAACTCACCCCTAAATGTTATCCCATTTTGATATTTTTTTTATATGTTACCTACACCTCGAAAAACTATTCTTGTACGTTTTTTTTTTAATTTGTCAATATCTTCGTTGTTATAGGCACTTAAAGTGACATTTTTTTTTGTGTCGAAAATACGACGAAGGAAAATAATTGTTATTAGAATACCATATTTTTTTTTTTAAATAATATATCGGCACATGTTACGGATTATCCAAGCCATTGACAAAAGCAAAAGATTTTATTAAGATTTAAGGGGTGATAACAGACTACCCTCGAAAAGTTAATTCCATCAAAAACTCTCTCTCTATTGCACCCACGAGAAACAGAGAGACAACTATACAATTTCAAATATCGAATGCGCTAAAACCTCGCGGAAGGACTATCCTCGTAAAGAAGGCATAAGTACGAATATTGGTATAGATAAGTATTAAGAAATAAAATAAAACAAGAATAGATTAACAAGTTTATTTCTATACAAAACAAAAACATGTATAAATTCAGAATTCTATAAAAATCGTGAAATTAAATTGCTGTAATTTTATATTTCACACGTAGGTTTGACACAATTGAATAATAAAATGCTACTAAAGACATCAATGTAATTATTATGCTAGTATCATGGGGGAACTATGCCTATCTTAAATCAGATGTCGCCTCTGTAGAAAATTTGGCTTTCCCAACTTTTGTAATTTAATTCTCGATAGTGAAGATAAGAGCCAGCTAATTAAACTGTGGAATCCAGCTCGAAGGACCAGAATATAAATATCCAATCTGGCTCGAAGGACCAGCAGGTAAGTATCCAATCCGGTTCCAAGGACCAAATGATAAGGATCCAATCAGGCTCGATGGATCACCAAATTATGTTGTTATCACGCAGCCCAATCACGGTAGCTGTCATTGTAAGGCTACCAGATTAGTTGTCGGTTACAGTTATGTTATGTAGATCTTATATAAAGTAGAAGGAATGCGGCTGCAGCTCCAGTTGTGCCATTTTAGCGAGCAGCCGGTGCAGGCGTCGCTGCTGGCGCGCCTCGGCGCTGGGCCCGCCGGCGGAGCTCGCGCTGGCTCCGCTAGGAGTGGTACTCGGCCCGCACTCTATCCCGCCCGCCGGCTCGGGCCGCACCTCGCGGCACGCCGCTAGGCGTTGGGATACGTGACGCGGCATCTGTGGATACGAATGGTCATTTTGATGCGACGATACAAAAAAAAAAACATGACATACATGGGCAGATGGTCAGACGATGTCGTCATAGTCGCGGCAGAGGCTAGCATCTCGTTGGCCCCCTTGGCAGCCAACATCAAATACATTAAAAAAGGCATTTTTTAGCGCGCGCCCCCCGCTCCCTGGCTCTTGCGTAAACTTGATTAGAGTTAATCCATCACTGCACCGCGAATAAACCTGGACTAGTTGATCACAGTACCGATGCAGATAGCATAGTAAGAGCCAGGAAGTTGCAGTTGGGTAGTTTTTACCCAGTACTGAGATAATGATGATGGACGTTAACGTCCCGAAGAAATATTTTGGGGCATGACGCTCGAGTCATAAGTTGGAAAGTTTTTCTGCTTTTGGGTGACAATACGTTTCCTAAAGAAATTAAATACTAAAATTTTAAAAAACATATAAGTAGTGCAAACGAGTTTTGGGCATCTAAAGGTCTCCTAAAAACTTAAATATACGTAATAAGCCTGATAGTTGCACAAGCAATAAGATTTTAAAGTCAGAATAGCAACTCGCTTACAGTAAATAGCGGCGAGTGCAGTATAGGCGTCCACAGGGGCAGCAACTTGTTCAGAACGGTCGAGTTGCATTCCAGTAGCGATTCCAGTAGGCTCAAGAAATGGAGGTTCACTGTCTCCGCCAACTGGAACAGTTATAGTTTTATGAAGAATCGCAAATAGTGATATGTTAACATGCGACCATCTATTCCATGGCTATTCCATACAAACGAAGTGCCACACTATGGCACTGTCTATTCCATACAAACGAATTCCCGTTTCCTCCCTGAATAATGAGTAAACAACTATTTTCTCTAGTGTATTCAGGGAGGAATTAGGGGAATTCGTTTGTATGGAATAGACAGTGCCATAGTAGAATAATGAGTAAAAAACTATTTTCTCTGGTGTATTCAGGGAAGAATTAGGGAATTCGTTTGTATGGAATGCTGTATGATGGTGCCATAGTAGACAATATTAGTAAATAAATAAATAATACAAATTATCTCAATATTTAGCAAAGATCACCTGATGTGATTGAAATTATAATCAAATTTAACGTGAGTATTATCTGATTAAAACAAACTGTAGTAAAATTCTGATCAAATAAAAAGTAATGTCTTGTGATAATTTATTCTGAGAATTCTTGATTCTAAACGACAAAGACTACATTATGCATGTATGGTTAGATTATTACTCTTGATTATTATGAGTCTGATTATACTCTTTCTCTTTGATAGAATTAATTAGAGGTTAGTTACACCTCTCTCTCTAACTCTGACGTTCTCTATCTCTGCTTCAGCACTCACCAGCTTTGACTGCACGGTGACTTGCAGGATGCTAGGCACCAGCTTGCACCAGAAGTCGAGCAGCACGCACACGGTGGTGTAGTGCGCGTCTCCGGCGGGCGTGGAGACGCTGCACAGCTGCTCCAGGTACAGCGTCCACAGTTGGCAGAGAATGAACGCGTGGAACAACGCGTTCATACGCTGTCCTGCTGGCTTGGTCTGTTCCACGTATGATGACATTATGGTCTGGAATGAGAAAAAACTAACTGCAGAGCGGTCTATGTTGCTCGATAAGAAGGAGGATAAGAAGGAGGGTCATAGGAACAACAAGATTTAGAGATGATCGCAGAGATCGCAAGTTCGCAAACTGAAATTTTTAGCCGCTCTGAACTTTGTAAATCACCATCCTCCTTACGGATAAAATGACTTACAGGAATGTAAGTCCACAGATCATATACAGAGTGTCCAGTTACTGTTCGCGATACGATAATACGTAGAATCACTCATCATTCTGAACAACTTTTACTATGGGATCCAGCATGAAAACAGCTCTTACGTAGATAAATATCATTTACGAAATGTATGAAACAGCTGTTTTTTTTTTTCGCGATTTCAAGCTTGGTCCCGTAGTAAAAGTTATTCAGAATGATGAGTACATAAATATATAAAAATGTTTTCAGCTCGGATACCGATGTCTGGATCCACTGTATCGATACCGCATTACGAGATCTTATTTCCGACAAAAACTCGGCAAACTTGGAGGAACGCGTGTTGCGGGGTCTGCAATTAAGCGTTCTCATTCGCTATTTCAAGATTACGCCTACTAGCTCCAAGCAATTAACCAATACGAGTAATTTGGTATGGGTGAGCGATTCGATCGTCCTGAGTTCGGAATCTAGGGTGAAAACCTAATGTGGTGCACGAGTGTGTTACATCACTAAACTTTACTGACCTGAAGGTGGTCAGTAATGTGGCACGTGGCGTCTTGCGGCACGCACTGCCGCAGCGGCGTGCCGGCGCGGCAGTTACACAGCGCGCCCATCACCAGCCACGACACGAGCCGCACGCGCGACACGCACTCGCACACCTCGCGGTTACTGCCTCACCAGGGGACAATCAGAACATGGCCAAACGACAACACAACACAGAACAGAACGAAACAAGTTAAAACACAATACCAGTCAAAAAGTAAGTAAACAAAGAAAAATACAAGGAAAGAAATAAAAGCTCATGCCAGAAAAAGATAAAACCTGTAACACGGCATATCAAATCAAAACAGAATGGATCCAGTTTAGCCCAAAAACTGATAAGACAGTGATGAATGAGTCAGAACAAACCAAACAGAAGAAATCACAACAGGAAGATGTCAGAATATTACACCACCTCTGAGCAGGACAAAACCAGTCAGAATACAATGTTTCACGGTACACTTACCCAGGTAAGTTCGAGCTGAGCCACGGCATGAGATGCCTGCCTGGTTGTCCGCGGTCCTGCCTGCCCCGGTTTATGCCGTCCCCATGTTCCAACGCTAGCTCCATAGCTACGTATTGCGCAATGCCACCTTTTACTATAGCGCCGAGGGTGTCTTCGTTCAGGCAAATTAAGTTACGGTTCACGATCGATTTTGATACCGAGCCCTGGAAATTAAAGGGCTTTTTATGCTTTTAAAGGAAGGCTAAGTGGCCAAAAGAATCTACCACTAGAGATTATTGGTTCCATTTGAAGGCTTTCCAACATGACCATCAAACAAAAATCATCCAGGAGATTTCAAAAATGGTATCACAATCTTGGTTTCTTGTTATTCTTATAAAGGACGCTTTTGTATTGTTCGGAAAGTCCAGCTGGGGAAGTACCACAGCTTTGCCAGTTATTCGTGGGCGAAGCACTAGTGCGCAAACATTAATGTGCTCCGGATTGAAGGGCAATGTTACCAGCGAAAATACTGGACACAAAGGGGTTTAATATGTAATATCTTAGGGTAACGAGCGCAGTGCATTGCCGCGTAGGGTTTGGAACTATGTAGTTAAAAATTCTGGGTGGTACTGAACTATTATGAGCAAGCGTGATGCTTACCATCACGCGAGCGACTTGCTCGTCTCGTCATCTCTCAACTCTTGTCAACATTGAAAAAAAATATGGATTTACCAAAGTGGATGTATTTTCACGATTCACAGCTTTATACTATTCACCAACACTCGCGCATGTTCACGATCGCTTAATGTATAAAAATCCATTGATTTTACACCTTAACACTAGAAATAAAATAAGTTTTGGATAATTATAAATTGACGCGACATGACTTCTTCACGTTCCCGCCAAAGCTCCTGTGTGCATATTACCTTGATCTTGTTCAAGAGATGCGGGTCCTGCAGCAGGTCGATCATGTCGGGCAGGTGCGGGCGCATGCACTCCAGCGCGCCCGCGCTCACCTCGCGCGCCTCGGGCCCGCTGGCGCCGCCCGTCAGCAGGTCGCCCGTGGTCAGCTGCGGCGGCAGGAGGAGGCTGCAGCCGTGACCTGACCCGTATGACGATCCCTTATTTAAGAATACAGTATACCGCAACGACTCCCTGGCCCGGGCCAAGCTATAAAGTCTTGGTCATCGATGAAAGGTAGCTAGCCCCTCGGTATTTTAGAGGATACATTTCGGGGAGTGTGCTTCGGATTTGCATGATCTAATTCCCCCCTGCCCATTCTTCTATCGGACAGCCAGGACCTCGAAAAAGCGACACCGTTTCATGGTAGATATACCAAAAACTCGAACGAAACAGTTTGATTCCACTTTATTCGAACTGCTGTACACTGGAATGCGCTGCTCGAGTGGGTTTTTCCTGATAATTATAATCTGGGTGTCTTCAAGTCGCGAGTGAATCGGTTTCTTCTAGGCAAGCGTGCTCCATCGTAGGCTGCATCCTCGTTTAACATCAGACGTGATGGCAGTCAATCGTAAGCCTATAAATAATTAAAAAATAAAAATAAAATAAAATACCGCCGTCTCGTCCATATGAGAAGCGTAGTCTGATACCCACCTCTAAAAATTATCCGATTTCGATGTTTTTTTTTTTTACATGTTATGAACACTGTGAAAAACTATGCTTATGTCTGTTTTTTGTTTTAATTTCGCTATGTCTTCGTTGTTATAGGCACTTAAAGAGACATTTTTTTTGCGTCGAAAATACGTAATAGTAAGTAAATAGAAAAGTAATTGTTGTTTGAAAACTTTTTTTTTTTTGACAAAACAGTTCATAGCGGCATAAATTATATTTTGTCCACGCCATTGATACCAATAGCAAAATATTTTGTTAAGATTTGGGGGGTGATAACAGACTACCCCCTAAACGCTAATTTCATTAAAAAGTTAGGGAAGTTCACGAACTCTATCGCACGCACGAGAAACAGAACGACAGCTATACAATTTCAAATATAGAATGCGTGAAAACCTTGCGGAAGGACTATCCTAACTGTAGAAACACACCCTTCTATCATTCATAGGCAATATTCACACCGCTGACAAGGAATCAACTAACTATCGACTACTGCGTACCGTGCGGTATTAGCGGGTGACGTCACCGCCGGTTCCAGCGGAAGACCAGCGCTGGTTGCTCGCAACCAGTATTATGCTGAGTTGGAACCGGTTTGTGGCGAAAAACAATGTTGTGTGAATTAGTATGATAGTACCTTCTTCTTTTGCTTTTGTGTACATAATGTGTTTTTTCTCCACAAATTAATCTTTGTCTATTGTCTATTTTGTCGCTCAAGAAACGTATAATAAATGTATATCCCGTATGAATAAAAGAGACATAAAATAAAATCATAGCAAATTTAAACAGATTCTTAAGCATTTTTTTGAAAAGAATCCGTTCTACAAATTAAGTGAAATTGAATGAAATTCTCGGAATCCTCATTTTTGTGTAATGAACAAACGGAGTAAAGCATAATAAATACCTACCTGTCATACTATTATTCAACTGTTTAAATTATTGAGTAGTTGCCTAATTTTACGCTAAACAGTTTAATTTGTAAAAGTGACTTGCCTGTAATATTCAACGTTATTTATGGCCAATAAATATTTCTGATTTCATAATGTCATTCAACTGTTTAAATTATTGAGTAGTTGCCTAATTTTACGCTAAACAGTTTAATTTGTAAAAGTGACTTGCCTGTAATATTCAACGTTATTTATGGCCAATAAATATTTCTGATTTCATAATGTTATTCAACTGTTTAAATTATTGAGTAGTTGCTTAATTTTACGCTAAACAGTTTAATTTGTAAAAGTGACTTGTCTGTAATATTCAACGTTATTTATGGCCAATAAATATTTCTGATTTCATAATGTTAATAGTTGATCGCCGACTTTTGGAAGAGTTTTTCGTCGAAGATTTGTGCAGAATAGTCAAGAAAGAAGGTTGTCGCCGAGCGACTACTGTACACACGCACCCTGTAGCACAAACTGTATGAGTATGAAGAGGTTGTCGTCCGGCACAGTGGTCTTGGTCCTGAGCGCGTGCACCAGCTCGTACACCAGCACGCGGCACACGAGCAGCTTGTCGCGGTCGCGGCTGAAGGCGCGCACGCACGCCACCGACAGCTCCGAGATCACGCTGAGCTTTAGGACGAAGTTCTGGATGCCGTAGCTGATGATTTTGGATATTGGCTCCAGGATGCTCTATTGGAAAGTAATCCTAACTATTTATTATAAATTCGAAAGTAGCTCTGCGTCTCTGTCTGGGTGTTTGTCGCGTTGTCGCGGCTAAACGGCTGAAAGGATCGACCTAAATTTTTGCATAGATACGGAGACGGATACGGATACGGAGTCGAGTCGGAGACGGACATAGACTACTTTTTTTTGTAGGTCCACGCGAACAGAGTCGCGGGTGACAACTAGTGGAATATAAATGATTAGTGGTTTTGGTTTGGTTGTCAGAAAGATAAGTTTTGTGAAATTTTATGTTTCTTTGTAATTTTATTTTTTACATTTTGATTTGTGTAAATGCACAGAACTACGTAAAAATATCTGTCGATCTATCTAATATCGAAGCGAAACATTACACATTGGCGGTCTTCAGTGACTATTTAAGAAGGTTATAGTGCTATCTTTTGTATGTTTGTGTGTTCGTATAAGACGGCCTATAGCCGAACGGCTTGACCGATTTTGACAAGCGAGGTGTCGTTCGATTCCTCGTTACGTCCGCAGTGACATAGGCTACAGTTGCAGTCCGGTATTTTGTTTCTCTTTTAACAATATTACTTGTTCTAGAAAAGGTCTCAAAAAAGGGTAACCCGAGAGAAAGACAGCGCTATACACTTCGGCGCGCAGATGAAAAGAGGTGGCTTTAGCGCGCGCTAGTCAAAAAACCAGATAACTGCTACTTACATTTAAACCAGGAAATCAATCGAAATTCTGTTCGATGCAAACCTAGATATTATTATTACCTCAGTAGTAGTGTAATTAATCACATGAATATAAAGTAGGGGTTCAGAGCGCCAGCGAAAAATATGTGTAAATCGAGGTCTTTTCAATGTTTTTTTTTTATCGAGAAAATGTCATGTTATCATGTTTTCCCGATAGGCAATAATAGATAACAGAACCAAAAAAACCTATATCCTAAAATAAGATTTTTAATCTACATAAATAATGTAATGAGGGACACTAAGGAAAAATCAAATTTTTATCAAAGTAGGCCGTGAAACAAATGTATTACAAATCGGCATTTGTGTGTATGTATATTTGTCCTATGATAACTTGCGACCCATTAATCCGATCTTCATGAAATTGTAGGCAAGTAGTTCATTTCAATACAATTTTTAAGTTCGAATATGAGATGAATCGGTCCAGGCGTTGTGAAGATATAAGGATCGCGAGGTCTCAGTTCGCCGCGAACTACTAGTCCAATAATACCTTGTGTTGCGCAGCGGCCGGTATCTTGAGCGCGTGCGTGGCGGCGCGCAGCAGCGGCATGACGTCGTCCAGCTGCGGCAGGTGCAGCGCCGTGTTGCGCAACAACGTCTCCAGCTGCTGCACCAGCGCGCCGCACGCGCTCAGCGGCCCGAGCACCTCGGGCGCCAGGCACTCCAGGTACATGGCGATGTTGCCCGCTATCACTGTGATTTGCTGGAGACAGAGATCACACCCTAGATTCTGCATTAAGGAAGCACCACACATCAGTCTAAATACACTTATAAGAAATTATTTTGATTGGTTGATTGGTAGGCGCGAGTAGGCGTAACCTTGAGATAGCCAATGAGAACGCTCGGTCGCACTCCCCGCGACCCGCGCTGCGCCTCAAACTTTGGTGACTTTTTGTAGGAACAACAAATCTCGTAATGATGTATCTAGTGTGATCTGTGGCTGGAGACGGTATATACAAGACAATTTTGGCAGGAAAATGATGAAGTCAAGACGCGTCATTGTATTACTATCCAAAACTCAGTTTTGTTTTGATGTGTAACAGAGGTGTTTTTTTTTTTTCATTAAGTGGTCGTGAACGTGCAACTGTGTTTGTGTCGTGATTTTTGGTGTTGTTTTCAAAACTCCATAGGAACCCCAGTAAAGTCTCCACCACTTTACTGGGGCATGACTTGGACTTATTTTTGACTCACTTGACTTCGACTTACAGTATGACTGAGATTTATTTTAACGGTGAAACATTTACTTCACATGTATCATTACAAAACTTGACACTGGCTAAATACAAATTGTGAAGCCTATTAAGAATAAAACAAAGTTGTCATGTGGATTCGCCCTAGTGTCCAATTTTTTTAAGCTACCGAAAGCTTTAGAAAGTTTATGAGATTCCTAAAGTTTCTAGTTCTCTATTAAAAGTTGGTTCGATGGATTATATCCATCAGACACATTATAAGAAACGAACATTATTAATTATTCAATTAACTATTCTACAGAAACCGAATATATTTCCGGGATAAAAAGTGCCTATGTGTTAATCCAGACAATAACCTACCTCCATACCAAATTTCATCCACATCTGTTCAGCCGTAAAACACTTACTTACTTACCAACTTACACACAAACTTTCGTATTTATAATATTAGTGTGATCTGCAAATTAATGAAAATGGGCTGTTTTGACTTTTGCTTTGGTTTCAGAATTTGCAAAAAAAAAAAACATTAATATAATGTTCCTTACATCGACAGGCAGTGTTTTCTTGCTGTTAAGATGTTCGACCACGAGCTGCAGCGGACCGCACGGGTATAGCTCGTTGAAGTCCACGAACGCTTGGGCGATGCTCTTGAAGAACATCTGCCGCTGTTTCTCTGTGGGCGAATGTCAACTTTATTTCCTCAAAAGATAGGATAGAAAATAAATTGGAGCGGAATGATCTTTAAAAAACATATGGGGCTGTTTATCTGTTGGCAAAGCAGACTTGATTGTTCAGTGAATAGACAATAGATTACAATATTCGTGGACGTTTTTCACACAGTGCCATCTATCCCCAAACTAAGCAAGCTTGTACTATGGGAACTAGGTAACATATTACTTTTTTTTTTTGTAAATACATACATAAAATACATAGGAACACCAAATAAACTTTCATGTTTATCGCAAAAATGTTTGTTCTGGGTGGGAATCGAACCTACAACCTACAGCTCAGAAGACAGAAATTCACCCACGGAGCCATAGGGCTACTCAAATGATTTATTTTTATTTTTTATTTTATTTTTCTTAGGAAAACTTACAGCTAGATACATTACAGCTATTATATGTCGTAATAACAAAATACCCTGTGTCGGTGATGTCATGGAACACACACGAAGACATGAACAACTAACATCCAGATTCAGAGAAAATATTAAATAAATAAATAAAGGTCCAGATTCAGAGAAAATATTTGAATTCATCATTCAAATTTCTACTTGGCCGGAAATTGAACCAGGGACCTCGTGCTCATGAGACAGACGCGTTATCAATTAAGGGTCGTCCGTTCTTCCGTCATGGTAATTATAACGATGTTTTACTGCGACGCTTTTTTTTTTAACTTGTTGATGACGACGAGCAAATCGCTCACCCGATGTCAAGCGTCTCACTTGCCCATAACAGTTCAGTGCTACCCAGAATTTTGAACTTCGACAATTCAAAACCATGCGCGGCAATGCATTGCGCTCGTCACCCTTAGTTATATCTCTTTATGCCCAGTAATTACGTTGGAATCATTTTTTCTTTAATCCAGAACACAGTAATTTTTGCACACTGCTGCTTGGCGGTTGAATAAATGGCATAGGTGTGGCACTTCCCCAGGTAGAATCTGCAGAAGTGTCCCACCGCTAGTGATGAAGTTAGTCCAGTAAGTCAGTCACCGGGTTGTCGCTGCAGGAATATCTGCAGGAAGACGTTGTTGGGCGCCAGCTGGTGCAGCACGCAGCGCAGGAACTGGTGCGCCACGAACACGGCGCTGCCGGGGAGCCGCGTGTTCGTCTCGCACTGCCAGCTGTAGTTACCCAGCTGCACGACCCTGGGGGAAATCCGACTTATTACTTATGTAGGGTTCCATATCTCAAAGGGGAAAAAGGAACCCTTATAGGATCACTTCATTGTCCGTCTGTTTGTCAAAATCCTTTTTCTCAGAAACGCGTGGAGGTATCAGCTTGAAAAAAGCTTTAAAAACAATTTACGCAATAAAAAATACGGCCAATTGTATTGCATATTAAACACTGGCAAGGAAATCAAAGCCTATAGGGTATTTCCCGTTGACCTAAAATCAAGAAATTTTTCATGAAACAAGGTCTATCAACACAAATAAAGGAATAAATCTGAAAATCTTTATGTTGTATTTATACAAAAAAAAAAAAGTTTTGCGATTACAAGCTTTGTAGTGGGAGAAATGAGCGTAACGTATATCGATGTATGAGAGATCATTTTCATAAGCCACAAATGTAAGTTTGTACGGAAGCCTCGGTGCAAGAGACCGGTTTAAAGAAAAAATATCGCCTGATGGTATGTGTCGCGCTCATAACAGTTTAGTGCCATCCATAATTTCAAACTTCAGCCGTTCAAACCCTGCTCGGCAATGAACTGCACCAGATAGATGTTAAATCTCTTTATTCTCAGTATAATCATCATCATCATCCGTCAGAAACTAGCGTCCACTACTGAACATAGGCCTCCCCCTTTTCAGTTCTCACTTTTCTCAGTAATTAAACTGGAAATATTGCCAATCAATAAAAATATTCTTTGAAATTATCTGACTGGCTAGTGTAAACTCCATACTATTTATTAACTATACCTGGTAACATTGTGCAGTAAAGCTGGCAGCATAGGCGCGGCGGCGGCGGGCTCTCGATGCACGAATGTTGCTAGTACTATCACGCAAAGACCCAGCTCTTCGTCGCTATATTGCTCCACTGCCGTACCGCATTCGCCGCCTACGATAAGAAGATTGGATGTTAGTGGTGTTTGCTGATGATGATGTGGTTGGATGATGATGATGTGGTTGCATGTTGATGATGTGGTTGGCTGATGATGATGTGGTTGGCAAGTGGTGAAAATATTGGTGATGAAGTTAGTATTTTGATGATGAGCTTATATAAAAGTAGGCGGATAGCGTAAATTTGCATCAGTCCCTATGTCCCCACTAATGTCCCAATCAGTGAACGTTTGGGCAATTTTAAATCAACGTCTCCACTGCTGATGCAAGCTGATGATATTAGTGGTGAGCATGTGGTTGGCTAGTGACGATAGTTTTCATAAGTCGTGGTTCTATGGTGTTAATGTGATTAGCTTGGTGGTAATGTGGTTAGCTGTTGGTAATGTGGTTAGCTGGTTGTAATGTGGTTGACTCGCAATGATGTGTGATAATGATGTTAACAAGACATACATCTGTAACAAAGCGTGGTGTCGGGTCGGAGCGTGTGTTGCGCGTGCGCAGCGCGGCGTCCGGCTCGAGACGAATCTTCCCACCAAGCGCCACCAGTTTCACACGCGCTTTCTATATAAAACACCAACAGAATTTACATACCTCTATAATATTGTATCCTACCATCTATTATTTACAAATTGATACATTAAATTATTTCTGATTCTGAACAAGCTAAGCCAATATACAGGTTGTCCGGGAACTAATGGATAACTCTGAATCATAACCTCATAGCTCTGCATGCTATGGGGTACATGGTATGGTACAACTATATTGTTTTAGGCTCGACCCCGTGATTTTATCCACTGTCCTAAAGAAACTTTTAAGTTTCCTGTGAAGGAGAATATCATGAAGAGACCTTAATAGGGTGGTAGTGTACTTTTTAGTGCTCGGATGTATAGCTATACCAGCCCTAAGTTCCAAATCTGTCGCCAAGCACCTAGGGTATGTTCCGGCAGTTTCACTTGAGAGCCAGTTATCATTCCGCACTAGGTGTGTCTACCATCCTCGTCCACACAGTCACTTAGGCCGGGTTGCACCGATCTAGGTTAACTTTAAACTACAGACATAACCGGTTAAAACTGCCGTTAAGCAGAAAAATGGTTGCACCATTTTAACTATGGTAAAAATGCTGGCTAAACTTCATAAGGTCAAATTATAGTTAACTAGTTACTCGCGACTTCGTTCGTAACCGACCTACAAATAAAGTAGCCTATGTCCGTCTCCGATCCTTAAGCTATATGTATGTAAAAATTCAGATCGATCCGTTCAGCCGTTTAGCCGTGATAACGCGACAAATACCCAGACAGAGAGACAGAGTTACTATGGAATTGGTTAGGATTTAACTATAACAGTAACTTTGACTGGGATTATGATACAACCCAGCCTTAGTGAGTTGTAGTCAAAAGCCAAGCCGGTAGATCTTAAAAAAGAAGAGAAATATGGTTACCGGTGCTGAGCGGAGTTTGTTGCGCGTTGAGGGTAGGTGGGGAACCAAGCTGCGCAGCTTGACGCGCCAGTCTCCGCGGAGAAACGCCGCGGGATCTGATTCATAAACGTGATTTATCGATACATAAATATTTTTTTTTTTTTATCGCATTTGTTTTTTATCTTTTGACAGTGAACATATTTTACATACTTATAATAAATTTCTACCTAAGTACATGGAGGTGATATGATTACCCTTTATAGGCATATACAACATTCGCCATAAATAGTGATTATACAGGGAAATAAAAAAAAGTAAACTATAATATAATCGGAAGTTATATATGTAAGTTCATATATGCCGAGGACTACAATTTAACGTGTCACGACCACAGATCACACTAGATACCGCATTACGAGATGCGTTGTTCGTACAAAGTCACCAAAGGTTGAGGCGTGGCGCGGGTCGCGGGGAGTGCGACCGAGCGTTCTCATTGGCTATCTCAAGGTTACGCCTACTCGCGCCTAACAATCAACCAATCAGAGTAATTTCCTATAAGTGTATTTAGACTGATTAGACTGCGTTTAGAGTGTCCTGAATGCAGAATCTAGGATGTGATATGTGCATACGACCCACGGTAGCACTCGCAATCTAAAAAAATATTACTAAATTTGTTATTTATATTTTAAAGTTGTGTTTCGCGTGGTTATAAAAAAAAGTACCCTGTCCTTATTTATGATATAAAGTAACTCCTAATAAAATTTTATATAGTCCGTTCAGGCGTTTAGCTGTGATAACGCAACAAACATCCAGACTGAGAAACAAAGTTACTTCCTATAGTTCGCTAGATAGCGTTGATCAATTTTTGTGCATTTTTGACGTTTTGTTTGGACTGACAGTGTAATGTAGACAGGTCTGAATAGCGCAAGCGAAGTTTTTTCCTCGAGACGAACGTTTTTATTTTTATGCCTCGAAACTTTATCGGTCTTGATACGACTGCGGCTATATTCCTCTGAATTATAATATTCTTCATCATCATCATCATCAGTCTAAAGACGTCCATTGTTTAACAAAGGCCTTCCCCTTAGACCGCCACACTGACCGAAAGCTTACCAATAGCATCCACCGGTTGCCCCCAACTTTCACAATGTCGCTGTCCCACCTTGTGGGAGGCCTGCCTGCGCTGCGTGTTCCAGTTCGTGGTCGCCACTCAATATGCAATATTAGTTAGGATTCATAAATTAATTACTAATTTTAGTAGTGTATATCGTATTGTACTTGGTGCTACTATCACCCATCCGAAGACTGCGAGCTAGGAACTCCTCGCCATGTGTGTAGCTAAAAGTGACGTACTTGGTTCCATCGGCAGACGGTTTCTTGTTGAGGTCTTGCGGTCGCGTGGTCGGTGTAGGTGTGGGCTCCACTTCTGACCGGCTGGAATCGGTCTTGTCGGTCGAGTCATCTGTCATACAACAGATAATTAAACAAGGTATATATATATTTTGTGGTACTGACTGACGAGACGATCAAGTCGATTACCTGATGTTAAGCGTCACGCTTGCGCATAACAGTTCAATGCCACCCAAAATTTTGAACTTCAACAGTTTCAAACTCAGTGCGGCACCTCACTGCGTTCGTCACTTGTCGAATAACTTGCAAAGGTGTGCGAAGGTATCTAGCAAAGGTACTTCCCCAGACGGACTCATGCAAAAGAGTTCTACCACTACAAGAAATAAGATCTAGTTTGACAGAAGTTTGAGTTTGAACCACAGATCACACTAGATACCGCATTACGAGATTCGTTGTTCCTACAAAAAGTCACGTTAGTTTGAGGCGCGGCGCGGGGCGCGGGGAGTGCGACCGAGCGTTCTCATTGGCTATCTCAAGGTTAAGCCTAACAATCAACCAATCATAGTCATTTCTTATAAGTGTATTTAGACTGATGCGCGGTGCGCTTCGAGCGTCCTTAATGCATAATCTAGGATGTGATCTGTGGTTTGAACACACAAGTTGGGAATTGCACTTTCTTCCGAGTGATACATAGTGCTTTAGGCGCACGACACACCAAAGACACATTTGTGTGCAGGAAGACATTTGTGTTTTGTCAAGAAATGTGGTGTGTTGTCTATTAACGCACTCGTATTTAAATGTAGGTCTGCGATACATGTTTTGTGTGGTGAAATTTTTTTTCGTAGAAGTGGTGTGTGGTGCACTTAAGAAGAAAAGAAAAGAAAAAAAATATAGAACATTCAGATAAACAATCCTAAAGCAATAAATCAGCGCGCGCTCGATTATCTGAATTTTTTTTTCTTAGTAGTTATGCAAGTATGTATGCCTGCGTGTTTGTGTGAGTGAGGGTTTTTGTTCTCTTTCAATAATAGTACTTGTTATTGGGGTGTTTGTATTTTAGCACGTAAGTATGTATGTTTGTTGTCTTATATTAACTGATTGACTGATTTTGAACTTTTTTTTTTTAATTGTCCTATCGTCGTTTTTTTTTTTCGTTTCTTTAAAAATTAATACTTGTATGTATCACGAGTGGAGGGGGGGGGGGACGACGACAGCGTCACCTGGCAGGTTGAGCGCCTCCCGCACGCGGTCCACTAGCGCGTTGAACACGGGGTACTGTTCTTTGTTTGGCTTTGGACCGATCGGTAGCAATCTGGAAACAAAACAGACTAGTTCATATCATAACTCAATAGCAATTTAGTAATTTACATTGGTGGTTCCCAAAAAATACTGATAATCCTAACTGATATTATAAATTAGCAAGTAACTCTGTCTATCTGTCTGGGTGTTTGTCGCGTTATCACGGCTGAACGGATCGAGCTGATTTTTTCATAGATAGATAGATAACACTTTATTGTTCACACCAGAAATTACATGCATAATACAAAAATCTACTTAAAACTAGTGTAACAATTGGCGGCCTTATCGCTTAAAGCGATCTCTTCCAGGCAACCTTAGCATGGAGAGGATTTATAAGGAAGAGATAAGGGACGGGCTGTGCCCTTATATAGGAATCTGTAACGCACAAACAGGAAAAAAAATAGACATACTTACATAATAAGACTACATACTACTTAAATATAGTAAAATAATTTCATACATGTAGCTTAAAGGTCGGAGACGAAAATAGGCTATTTTTTTTTTGTAGGGCCACGCGAACGAAGCTGCTGGTAACAGCTAGTTTAAGGTATAATCATAAATGCGAGATTATCTCTGTCTCGCTCTTTTCGTTATCTTTACAGTAGTGTGCAAACATTTATGTGTTAATTGAAATTATAGAGCATAAAGATTTAAAATCTAATATCTCAGGGTGAAGGGCGCAGTGCATTGCCGCGCCGCTTTCAAAAATCATGGTTGCACTGAACTATTATGGGCAAGAGTGACGCTTACCTTCAGGCGAGCGACTTACTCGTCTCGTCTCTTAGTAGCTAATACTAGTAAAAAATACTACATCCATATCCACGAAGCACTCTATTTCCTTGCCAAATTGTAACAATATCGGTTCAGCCGTTTAGCTATCAAAACGAACGAACGAACAGATGCTTTTCTAAAATAACTTGCGATATCGAATCTGACCTCTCCTGCGGCGGGATGTTGAAGGGCGGATGATGAGGGGCGGCACCGGCTTGCTGGGCGGCAGACTGCGGGGCGGCACTGTTCCCATGCCACGCCACCTCCATCTTCGATAAAGGCGACTCGGGCGACGCGTACGTGTAGCCGACGCCTTTCACTGGGACAGTCAAATAATATACATATATATATATATATATATATTGGTTGACATTTTTCACACAGTGCCATCTAGCCCCAAACTAAGTAAGCTTGTACTATGGCAACCAGAATAACTGATAAAATACATTAACCCTTTATAGATTATTGTTAATAGAATACATAGTAACACCCAGACAAAGAACAAACATCCATGTTCATCACACAAATGATTGTCCTGGGTGGGAATCGAACCCACAACCTATAGATCAGAAGGCCGTCAAACAATAATAATAACAAAAAAAAAACTTACAATAATACTGTAAGCAAGAATTTTATTGATATCAATTACTCCTTATTCCGCTGGTGCAGCAGCCCGAAGTTAGTCTTGACCTCCGATACAAGAAAAACAAATAAAAATCAAATAGGTACATTTAAGCGGTAAATAAGTGACCGTCTGTTCCATTCAAACGTATTGCCGTTTCCTCCCTGAATAAGGACATTACAGAAAATGCCTCCAAGTCAGATCAACCGCGGAGGCTGGATGGTGCAAAGATAGTTATCCGCTTCATCAAAAGTCTAAATTTAACAAGTATATCTTTAAAAAAAACTCGCTCGCTTCGCTAGTACATTTCTTCTTGTTTGTTTTCTTTTCATGACCATTATTTGATCTACATTTATAAAGATCAAAATTATCACGCTCGCTTCGCTCGCGGTTTTACCAGGAGCGGCTATCTTTTAAAAACATGTTATTTTGTCAAATTGCAGAAATAAAGGGAGCGGCAAGATTATAATATAATCCATATAATAATATAATATATTATATATATACTAATATAATATAATCCGGGCGAATATAATCCACGCCACGCCACTGTGGATAATAATCATAAAGCCTTTTTATTTTCATTGATATAAAGTAACTAAAAAATAAAAAATCTTAATCTAGACTAATTTGCATGTTAAAATATTAAGGAACTCTCAATGAGTGAAGGCCTCCTCCATTTTTTCCCACCTTTTTCTATTTTTCGCTTTATTTATCCGGTCTTTTCCTGTTATTAACAATTTCGTCAAGCCATCGCTCTGCTGGGGCGCTAGTCTCGACTTTTTGTTACAACACTTTGCGACCGAATTCGGTCGCTATGACGCAAAAATCGACAACGAACACGAATTGTTAAAGAAAAAGCGCAAACATCGCGTTGAATTTTGCGTTCAAAATTCAACGCTATGTTTTGCGTTCAAAATTCAACGCTATGTTTTTCGTTCAAAATTCAACGCTATGTTTGCGCTTTTTCGTTAACAGTTCGTGTTCATAGTCGAATTTTTGCGTCATAGCGACCGAATGCGGTCGCAAAGTGCTGTAGCGAAAAGTCGAGACTAGCGCCCCAGGTCTATCTTTTAATAATAGGCTATCTATTAATAACATGTTATTTTGTCAAATTGCAGAAATAGAGGGAGCGCCAAGATTATGGCCCCGGGCGAATATAATCCACGCTATGCCATTGTGGATACCGTAGCTGAAATCGGCATGCAGTAGGTACATCGTTATCATTTTTGTGAGCATGTGTTGGTGTAGATACCAGGGCTTTTGATGTGGTGGTGTGATGGCGAGCGCGGCCAGACGGGGAGGGACGCTTCTCCGCACGACGACGGCGCAGTGTCGGGGGATGTGCTGCTGCCCACCGCTGGACCAAACAAAGCCAGCTTCAAAAACGATATCTCCAAAAGGCGATCAAAATACGCTCGCATCTTTAGACTTGATACGAGATTAATTACAGGACAGGATTTAACAACAACTATCTACAGTTAGCATAATAATCCTAGTCCTAACTAATAATAATAAATCCGAATGTAACTCTGTCTCTCTGTCTGTCTGTCTAGGTGTTTGTCGCGTTATCACGGCTAAACTTAACGGATCGAGCTGAATTTTTGCATAGATATAGCTTAAGGTGCATCGTTTCGCTCAGCGCGCGAAATTCAAATTTTGTTGTGTTTTTTGTCAATTACAGCTTAATTACTCATCGTAGATCCATGAAAACAAATTTTGCGATAATAGATTGTTTCAAGACCACCACCAACCAAACAAAAATTCAATTTGAAAGCTAGTGCAGGTACATTTTTCACTAAACCAAAAACCAAGATGAAAATCAGCTTATTGAGATTTGTAGCTAAACCAATGTTATCTAGGTGATCATTTTACCCGTAATTTCTTAGAACAACTTATTTATTGGCGCAAAATTGGTTTCAATAAATCCACGATAAGTAATTAAGCTGTAATTAACAAAAAACGCAAGAAAATTTGAATTTCGCGCGATGAGCGAAACGTTGCACCTTAAGGGTAGGAGTCGGTCATAGGTTTTTTTTAAGTCCACGCGAACGATGTCGCTGTTAACAACTAGTTACTAATGAAGTCTAAAAAAATGTATGCAAAATGTTTTTTTCCAGTTATGCCCGCCGCGCTGATCTGTTTTCCATACATTTTGCTATAGAAAGCGTACGAAAGTTTTTTTCTAAATTATTTACGTTAGGAGCATTTATCTGCTTAAAGTGACGAGAGCGCTGCACTGCCGCGCAAAATTTTGAATTGTCCAAAATTCTGGGTGGCACTGAACTGTTACGGCAAACGTGGCGCTTTTAACAACGTAAAGATGAATCCAACGTTACCTCACTCGTCAAAATCGGTCAAGCCATTACCTACGGGCGGTGGGTAAAATAGGAACACACATACTCACAAACTTACATACACGCCAAAAACGTTAACCTCAACCTTTGGCAGTCGGAAAAAAAACATGAATACTTGTTGATAAAATACCAATGATCCGTTTCTGCTTGCCGAGTATCTTGGCGCGCGGTGAAGTGGGCCCGTGAAGCTGGTCCGGCCAAATTTCAACCGACTGTCCGCTCATGGGCGTGGATTTCCTGAAAATGTTATATTAATACTAGCTGTTGCCGGCGGCTTCGTGCACGTAGTGAGGTAAGCCATCCCGTACTACTTTGAAACTATAAATTCGACATCGATGCCCCAAAGTCCCAAAACGCAGTGCTTGTATAGATGGAAAGCACGCCAATACAGTTACGCGTTCATTGTATTGTATCAAACATTTTTTTTTGTATTATATTTATACATTTATTTATTTGTATTTGTATACAATTCATGTTGCATTCATTCATTGTATTGTATCAAAAAAAAATTTTGTATTATATTTATACATTTATTTATTTGTATTTGTATGCAATTCATGCAACCAGATTCTGGTTGCATTCATGCATTGTATCAATGTAGTTCTGCTTGCATTTATTTTATTTTTTCGTGTTATTTTTATTAATATATTTAATGTAAAGTGTTTGAGTTTAATAGGTCATCGTAGAACAGTAATAACTTACAGGTTAGAAGAGTCACTGCCGATGGACACAGAGGAGCTTGTTGATAGCTGTTGTCCAGAACGCGATCCGAGTGTAGGCTTGGAAGCATTTATAATTCGTTCAACACTGATATTGTGTAGAAAACTTTACGCAAGTATTTTGATTGTTGGGATGTGTTAGATGTCATCATCATCGTCAACCAGAAAACATTGACAGCTCAACAAAGGCTTCAAGACAATCAGCCATTTGCATCCACCGGTTGCCTGCGACTTCACAATTTCGTCGGTCCCCCTAGTTAGTGGGAGGTCTACCTACGCTGCGTCATCCGGTGCGAAAAAAGAGTTGTCATTTTTATAGTTACCATTTTGTTGAGAGGTGGGTACGCGGTGGATGCGACTGCATTTTCCGCTTTGGGCGGGTCTTCGTAGTGGGAAGGCTCGTCGAATGATCCCTAAAAAAAAGATTTACTAATATACATTTTCTTATCCAATTTATTGTTAAGGAATTTTAAGTGACTACATGACAGTCCCGTTATACATAATAATATATACTTACACTGCAGAGATATATTTCATTTATATTTCAAGACAATTCTTTTTTTCCACAAGAAGTTTTTTTGGGCTGTATATAAAAGGAACCTGTTTATGTGTGCTGTGCAGGAGGATATCCTGTATCATAAGCATCTTGACCGATTTTGCCTTGTTTTTTTTGGCTTGAGTGAATTGTCGTTGTATTCTTTTTTACCTGGTTTTTTTTTAATACCTGGACTGGCTACATTTTGACGGATTTTTTAAATTATTGAACTTGTTTTATTTTTCTTTCATCTTATGATATAAAACTAAATGTCTCAAAAAAGTTTATTTTAGAGCGCTCAAAGAAGCGTTACTAAATTTCATACTTCCCTCCAGTATTACTTGAATGTACACTAGGGGTACCGAGAGCCAGCGAAAAATTTGTGTAAATCGAGGTTACTTGATTTTTACTATCCAGAAAATGTCATGTAATCATGTTTCCCTCTTGTCTATACTAGAGGATAGAACCAAAAAAATATATCTCAAAACAAGATTTTAAATCTACATAAGTAAATGAGATGCACCGAATAGAAAAATATTATTTTTATGAAATGAGGCCGTGAATATGGTACACGGGCAGTGTGACCGCTCCGCCCCATGGCAGGACTTACAGGCGCAGTGCTCCCGTGCACAGTCGTGTCGGACTTGTCGCTGGTTTCCGGGATGGCGATCAGTTCGCTCTCGGACGACTCTTGCTCCAAACTCCATTGCTGATATCTGGAAATGGCACTTATATTGATCGTGTTAGTGCATATATTCTTAAATATTTCCGTAGGGAAATATTCCCGAACAAGTAGCCAGATTATTCACGTGCAATTGATCGTTTTTAAATAAGTATCCTACTCATGATTTTTTTATCTGATTAAGAAAAGGCAAAACAAACTTTTTTTTTTTTTCGTTTGCCTCATCCATCATCAAAATTGGCTATGCCGTTAGGCTTATGCAATTTTTTTTTACAAATTTTAAAACATCAGAATACATATGATTCCATTTCTTCATTTGGCTGTTCTTTAGTTAGAGACCAACTTGGTAGTATTGCGCGCCTCCTCCCAGTGCGTGTGCATGTGTGCGGGCGACTTGTGCAACTTGTGTTTGTTGGCGAGCGGGGAGGGGGCGAGCGGCACCGCGGGGGCGGCTGGCTCTGCGCGCGGTGGCGAGTGCTGCTCCGTCTTAAGAGACGGCTGGCTTAGATCTGAAATGCCATCGCTAATAGTCACGGAGCAGATACAAAGTAGAGAAAAACAGAAACAACAGTGTACCGTGATTTGAAGACCCTTATTATGACCTAACACCCTTATTATTGGATCATCATCATCTTCAGCCGGAAGACATCCACTGCTGAACATAGGCCTCACCGATCGACAACCTGCCACTTGCATCCACCGGTTGCCAACTTTCACAATGTCGTCGGTCCACTTAGTGTGAGGCCTGCTACTCCGGTTCGCGGACGCCGATCGAAAACCTCATCGCAAAAAATACTACCTCATTGTGTTATCATAGCGCGGCCTATGGAGTTCTAGGTGCCCACCAACAGACAAAGAATGCTACCAAAGGGATGTTGATGGTGTAATCCAGATTACACCCCAAGGTATCCTAAGACAGGAAACATACTGATAAGATGCGATTCAGACGCTATGTGGGCGGGGATCGGACGCGCGACACTGAAGAGACGTTAGTACCTCTCCTATCGGACTGTTAGTATCTCTCCTATCCGTTCCACGCCCACATCGCTTCCCCGGCCCATCTCTTCGGTAAAATGCAAACCGCGTCGATTTCATACATTTAGTATGAACAAGTTTTGAAGCGACATTCGCCCGCTCCGTATCCGCGCCTTACGTCCGATCAGTATGTTTCGCGCCTAACCTCGGAATTCCGAAACATTTGTTAACTTTGACAACAGATTAAGTCTATTGCTGTCATTGTCATTTGCTTAGTGCCAGACAAAGGCAGCATTAGATTTAATCTGTTGTCAAAGTTAACAAACGTTTCAGGATCCCGAGGAAAGGAAGACAACCCTAAAAAAACCAATAGTCCGCACACTCACCTCTTGGACGCGACATGAGTACCATGGGCGGGATGCGCTTGCACTGGTGGTATTGTGACTCAACCGAGTTGAGAACTATCTTGACTAGTGACTGCACCTGGCTGCAGAGCGTGCCGGATCCGTAGTGGTACTAGAGATAACAGTTTTTTTGTTTGTATGTTTTTTTTTTCTCTTATATTTTGGCTGCACGCATTGTGTCAAGTTTTGTAATATTTCCAGGGAAGTAAAATATTTTATAGTTTATTGAGATACGCGCACAGTGAACATATTTTACAGTCTTATAATATATTTCTACGTGAGTGGGTACATGGAACTGATATGAAGTCTCAAAACAAGTCTCAGTCATAATCTAAGTCAAGCAAAGTAAGTCACGATCAAGTTCAAGTGGCCCAGTAAAGTGGTGGAGACTTTATTGGAGGCTTCTATGGAGGTCTGGAAACAACACGAAAAGTCACGTTTACGACATTACGCTATTCACCAAAACTCGTCCATGTTCAAGAACACCTAAAGGATAAAAGTCCACCGTTTTTATTTCATCAACGCTCGATATTACACAAGTTTTGGAAAATAATACAATGGCGCGACATGACTTCTTCACGTTCCCGCCAAAACTCTGTTTTCATGTTCGAATAACCCTCCGAAACTACACAGTGTTCGTTCCTTTGTACGTAAGTATGTTACGTACGTTAGTAAGTTGTTCCTTTTCAACTTTGTAACAGCTCAACGGATTTGAATTAAATTTGGTAAGGATTAATGCTAATCTGCTGCTAATCCCAGTCTGTTTAGTGGAAATATATTCGGTTTCTATAGAATTGCGGATGAAACCACGGGGAACTGCTAGTCTTTATATATATATAAACCTTTTTCCAGGAGTAACGCACAGACCAAATACTCTTCAAATGTTCTAGGGGGATTTTGCAAAATTCCACCTCTAGAGGGGTAAAGTGGACACCCAAAGTTTTTTTGGAAATTAAATCTAAATTTAGAGTTCATATCCATACTAGACTTCATATGCATACCTTATACAGTAGCACAAGCAGCGCCATGAGCCAGTGACGACGCACATGGGGCGCCAACGAAGCCAGAGAATGTGCGCCTGCGCCGCTACCCGCGCTGCCCGAACCACTACAGTACTAAACACGAAATAACCAAATTTCACATCAGAAATAATTGAATACATGTTGACAGGACTCCAGGATCGAACGATTGAGATAAGTAATTAAGCTGTAATTGACAAAAAACGCAAGAAAATTTGAATTTCTCGCGATGAGCGAAAAGTTGCACCTTAATATCACAGGTCAAGGCAGATAAATACAAACATGGTATACTGGACTGGACAAAATATTACTCCAATTCAAATTATAAATCCCAACCCTTTGTAATAGTAGGACACTTCTGCAAAATTCGCCTACGGAAGTGCCTCACCTTTGCCAGTTATTGAACCGCCAAGCAGTAGTGTGCAAACATTACTGTGTTTAGGGGCTATGTTTCCAGCAAAATTACTGGGTGATAAAGAGATTTAATATCTAATACCACAGAGTAACGACTGCGGTGCATTGCCGAGCAGCGTTCCGAACTGTTAATTTCAAAATTCTGAGAGCACCGAACTGAACTTACCATCAGGCGAGCGACTACCTTGTCTGAGTGCAGTTACTTAAAAAAACCCCGGAGTAATGGAGCAGTAGGTTTTACCTGTAGCACTTGTAAAGTATGCTCAGCGATGCTGGCTCCCATCACGTGGTTCTGGTCCAACACCTGAGGTAGATTGGCCATAAACGCGTTGAAAATTGATGATTGTCTGCAAAATATTATGTACTCAGGGCTGCGTTCTGTTTGAACGTCGGATGATCACTCAACGACAAATACAATCAACCCGTTGTATAAGCCGGCGTGTTCGTCCGGGTGATCACACCTTATCGTTCAAAACGGTAGTCGATCGTCGACGGATGTTCACATAAACTATGTGTATATAATTATTATTATTTTTCAAACCACGCTTTTAACGGTGAATGCTGTAAACACCTGTTACTGGTGTACATATCAGAACTGTATCTAATTTAAAAAGTGTTACCCTATAGATGATAATTAATATGTATACTGTTGGTGTTTCTTTAAATAAATAAATAAATCATCGCACAAAAAGAGGACCTGTTACAATTCGCGTCATTTGCAGCACTTTGAATACACAATATGGCGTCAACTCCACCCCATTCATTAGTGATTTCCTAACACTTCAAAAACATTTGACAGTTCTTGACAGCTAACGTAGGGGAAGTACGTACATAATGGCATATACGGACAAAACGGCACACCGGCCTTATTTAAAATTTGGCGGGCTTCGGCGCCAATTTAGCACTTGCATCATGTGGTCCAAATGTCTATTGATAAGCTGTCAAAAAACCGAGGCTCTCGCACAGGCATTTTATTTTTAATCAGTCTCAAACAGATTTCGGCCGTTACGAGTTTTTTTTCGAACCGAAGAGTTTTTTATGTTTTGGTAAGTAATATTCTTTAAAATATGAAAGTACCGTATTATTTCTAGTCTACAACATTTTGACGTGACTATTGTGTTTTGTTTTGACCAAAAGAACTAGTTTTAATATTATTTTTGGAATTTTATTGTTTTAAAACCCTCTATGGACAAAATGGTATAGGTGTGATATGTACAAAATGGTATAGGTGATTAGGTATGCCATTTTGTCCATCTGTAATCAAATAGTGAGATGCAATGCCAAATATTTATTTATTATCCGACAGCCCAAGAAGGAGGGTACTGTTTTTGGGGTGTATATATGTATTTCCTCGTGTAGCCTAAACGGCTTGACCGATTTTGACGAGGGAGGTGTCGGATTCATCTTTACGTCTGGAGTGACATACGCTATATTTTGAAATCAGGTTTTTTTTTTTTTTTTTTAAATATTACTTGTTATATTTTAGACATGACAAAATGCCACGCTACTGTAACAACAGGACAACTAACCGACAGTCATGGAATTAAAAAGAGTTAATTAAGAAAGCTGATGGCTGTGCGTGCATTTGTTTATAATGACCTCTTTTCTCGCTCAAAACCTAGAGAAGGCTGGTTACAGTGTATGCATTATTCTCCTTGGGCTCATGCTAAGTGTGCTGATCTGCCCAAGAGAACAAAAAAAAAAGTTCTGTGTGATTTTCGTTTAAATTGTTCACAAGTATTATGTATGCCATTTTGTCCATTATGACTGGTCCATTTTGTCCATATGGTATGGACAAAATGGTTTTCGGTTGATCTTTGCTTAAGACTAATTATCTCGTAATTATTTGTTTTTATTGTTGATTTTGCTTGTTGATTCTCTAGATAAAAGATTAATGTTTGTTACTGCGAAATTTCACTGTTCTAAATACATAAATAAAGAAAATATGAACCAAATAGAAAACAGTATGCCGTTTTGTACGTACTTCCCCTACTAGCTTGGCATAACTGGGATACTTAACATGGCCGACGTGCCGCAAGGTCTGCGCTTTTCTGCGTAAATGAAAACTGCCAATCGGAATAATTATTTGTGTAAAACTATCCTGCGCTAATAATTTTTCTATGCTGCTACATATAGTTCTCTCACCTCAGTGTATAAGGTGCCAAGTGAAAAAACTTCTCGACGCAATTGTACCCGAGCAGCAAGAACAGATGCTTTAATACCAACTCTTGTGGCTTCGCCTGTACTTTGTCTTCTATTGGGTGGGCTTGGTCAGATCTAGACAAAAAGCACAATTATAAAAAAAAAAACTGCAAAATGTAGCACCTATGACGCTCCGGACATAAAGAGAAATCCACGAAAACCCCACTCGTCAGAATCGGTCAAGTTGGTGTGTCCCGAAACATTGCTGTTCCAACGAGCTAACATAATGGAATTGCTGTAACCAAAACTGACCTGGATAGGAACTGCATGAGCAGAAAGACGAGGAGGTTTGTGGTCTCTTTATCAGTTTCTTCGAGGTCAACTGTGCGCGGCAGCGCCGAGCTTAGGGTTTCTTCCGAACGCCCAGACAAGGAGTGGAACTCTGCAAATTACAAGACATTACCAAGACAAGACAACAGAATTCAAACTAGCTGTGAATTTCCAGATTATAACAGTATTTGGTATTGAATTTATTGACTCCGGTACGTAAGGTGTACCCCTTTAAACATCCCACTGCTAAGATATCAGTCTACCCTCGAAGGGTGATTGAGCCATATCCACTTGGCGGACTCGCATACGCCGACGAATTTCTTCTCCGGAAATATGCAGGTTTCCTCACGATCTCTTCCTTCACCGGTGCACCAAAGAACTCATTGGCATCGTCGGTCCCGGGTTCCCAGGAATGTGAGGCGAGCGTTCTCCCACTGAGCTACCACGGCATAGCATAATAATAATTAGGTAGCCTCAATACTGACTGTATTACGGCAAGACAGATCACTGCCAAACGTTATTCCCGATATGCTGCCAAACTAAAACGTTGGAGAGCAATGATTGATTTCTACAGAGAACCTGCAGAGACGGTGGCGAGAGGATGGCAGAATTAAACGCCCTAGCACAAAATAAATAGATGGAGAATCGCTCCATAGTTATAACATTTTACAACGCATTTAAATGATCATCGTATTCAATCAATAGCCTCTACTTAATTTGCATACTATTTTATACAAAAGGTTATTATTTTTGACTTGTAGATGAATATTTACCTATAAATAATTTTGATTTTGACTTTGACTTGGCTCTAGGTAGTTAATATTTACCATGAGCGTTTTTGGAGGTCTGCGCGTTACTAGAGGCCTGTGGCGCGGTGAGCAGCTGTCCGAGCCCGAAGCGGGAGGTCTTGCGTTTGAGTAACGGAGCGGAATATTGACGGTTGTACACCTTTTCACGTTCTGTAAACATAGGCATAATATGAACAGCCATAAGAAGCCACTGCTGAACAAAGGCCTCCCCGTTAGAGCAGCACACTGAACGACAATTTGCATGTTTCAATCATCGTTTGCCCGCGACTTCCACAATGTCCTCAGACCACCTGTTTCCTAGTGAGAGATCTAACTACGCTGTGTCTTCAGCTTCGTGATCGCCACTCGAGAACCTTTCTTCCCCATCGGTTATCGGTTCTTCGAGGGATGTCGCCTCCACATTGCCACTTCAGCTTGCAAACCCTGACTTAACAAAAAGCATAATGATTGGAAAATGAAACGAATGCAAGCGCAGCGCGTTTACGATGAGCCGATCATAACTACACATTACCTACATTACTATCACATTAGATCCCGCAATCAGGACACTCGAAGCGCATCGGCATCGGTCTAAATACATCTATAAACATGTACACTCATTGGTGCATTGCTAGGTGCGAGTAGGCGTAACCTTGAGACCTTGAGAATGCTTTGTCACAGTCCCTGCAACCCGTGCTTTCCTCCTCCTGACTTTTTGAAACAACGATCTCGTAATGCGGTTTCTAGTGTAATCTGTGACTTAGCCTCAATGCCGTATATAATACAAATTTACCCCCATATTTATTTACAGTTTACTTTGTGATATACTCTTAAGAGGCTAACCCCCGAATACTGAAACGTTTGTTAACTTTGACGACAGATTAACTCTATTGCTGTCTTTGTCATTTGCTTAGTGCCAGACAAAGGCAGTATTAAAATGTTTCAGTATTCGGTAGTTAGTCGTGAAACGATAGCGCCATACGCATTTGCGTGCAGGGGGCTTATCCCTTAAATCTGAAAGCGATAGCGAGAGTTGCGCGAGCGAGACCGCGCATAGTGCGACTAAGTTGGTACGAGCGAGATGGCATGCTCTCGCAATCAGGATCACGAACGTTTCAAAGTTTAGAGGATAAGCCCGCAGGTGACCAGGGTTGGAGTCACTAGTAAAAAAAAACAAACTAACTGTTACAACTCGACTAAGAAATCAATCAAATTTCCGTACGAGTTTTTCAAATATTCCAGTGACGGTGAGTTATCATATTTTTTAGGATAGCTAAAACCTAAAAATTATGACTACCTCACTAGAGGCATAATAACTAATTTTTATATTGCTTCGTTAAAAAGCTGTCCGTAAATTGAAGAGATCGAGATCGAAAACAAAATATAGCGTAAAGAAGTTAAGTTATGAAGTTATGATGTAATTTCATGATAGAACTGAATCACGTTTTTTTTTTATATGGATCCCCAACAGAAGTTACACATTACATTCACATTATTAAACATAGGCATCAAGCTGGGTGCACCCCCAATTACAGGAGACCGCGTCGTGCTCATGGAGGCTCGATTAGACTCAACTAAAATGAAAATATTTTTTTCTGCCTGTAGAGTACAAAATAGTTTAAATTAACTTTAGGTTTACATTAGAAGTGGAAAAATTTACTTGTGAGTCTTAATTATACAATGAGAAAATGTTACATGTATTGCTTATAGTCCCGATTCATGTGCGTCCTAAAAAATCTTATAGGACTTTCCTTTGTAGGAAAAAGACAGAATCCCCTCCAGCCCCACCAAAAACTTTAAACGCAACTTTAAACGCGTCTCAGAACTCAATAAAACACGAATGGAAACACGACGAGATATTTTTTTTTTTAAATTACTGAAACAATTTTTAATAAATAAAGTATATTACTTCATAGATGAGTATCTAACAGATAAAAACATATAGCACTGTTACATAACTAAAGTTATGGTTACTGCTGTCCCTCTCTCTACTCTTCTACTTCTTTAGCTGGTACCCGACGGGGTCCACAATTGTGACCAAAATGTAAAACTACTAAGTGCCAACATACATTGTGGAATGCTAAAATAAATATGAATATGAATATGAACTTTCTTGCAGTTTTTTTAGGTATACGTGTCATATTTAAAAAAATATATTTTACTACTGAGTTAATTATTTAAAAAAAAAACATAATTCACCTATACATTATTATTATTATTATTATTTATTCGTTCTACCCTATTAATCTCTTGCGCACCGCAACAACGCGATTTAAGATTTAAAAAATAAACATAAAATATTTCGACAGAATTGACAATGACAGGTAAAGACAAAGGACTATTACGCCATCTAGTAAGTATTTTAGAACTTTTTTTTTTTTTTTTGAAAACGTCTCTTTGAATATACGCTGCAGGCACGGAGATCTGGCGAAAAATGTTTTTAAGTCTGGGTTTTTCCAATAATTACCTTTTATCGCGAGTAAGATTCATGTAAACTTGTATTCCAATTTATAATATAAATTTGATCAAAGAACGATGCCAATTGTGTTGTGCCATTTTCTTAACTAATGTTGACAGTTCTAAAACTGTTGCCGTTCTTTTATCACAAATAGAAATGGAAAGAGACGCATACCATTTTAGTCCTGTCAGATTAGTTAAGTTAGTGTAGTTAGTTTAGTTAGTTAGTTAAGTTAGTTAAATTAGTTAGTGCTTTATAATAAACTACCCTCCGATTTAAAAAACATAAACTCTCTTCACGTATTTAAAACGAAACTTGCTCATCATATAATAAATGTTTATTAATGAACTAACTATTCTATATATCTATTTATCTAACAATGCGTTAATTGTGTACCTACCTTAACTAGAACGACTTACAATAAAAATTTTCTATGTAATTGATTCTCATGTAAATGATAATTTTATCTTTATGAGAATAAATGTTTATTAAACCTAAGTTTAGATATTGGTACAACAAGATTGATGTCAATATATGTGTAAAAATAACGTACCTAATCTACGAAACTAATAAGGAGCACGAATTAAAAATCTTTTTTTTTTGGATCTGCCTCTTAAACTCCCTGCGAAGAGTCACATGGTCACATTCAACCCAATAGATAACCCAATGCTAAAGGTTAATTTTAATGATAAATAGTATTGTAAATAAAGATTCTGGGACAGTCCCTGTTCGACATTCTCTTAGTAAATACCGTCTGGAGAATAAATTAATAACATAACAATAAATTTTAAAGCAATTGCTAGTGTTGTTGACTTGTTGATAGACAGAGTTTCCAATAATAATTTATTTTGATTTAATTTTGCTGATAGATAACATGGCATCAATGGTAAGGTTAAAAGTTTAAGAATAGAATATACCGCTGTCTTGTCCATACAAAAAGCGTATACCTACTCCTAAAAGCTATCCGATTACGATGTTTTTTTTTTTAATGTTATCTACACCGTGGAAAACTATGCTGGTTTGTTTTTTTTTTAATTTCGCGATTTCTTCGTTGTTATAGGCACTTAAAGTAAAAAAAAAAATTGCGTCGAAAATACGACGAAAAAAGTAGGAGTAGGTACCATTTTAAATACCATTTTTAGAATACTTTTTTTAAAATTATTATTTATAGCCTTGCGTTTGACTGCCATCACGTCTGATGTTAAACGAGGATGCAGCCTACGATGGAGCACGCTTGCCTAGAAGAAACCGATTCACTCGCGACTTGAAGACACCCAGATTATAATTATCAGGAAAAACCCACTCGGGCAGCGCATTCCACTGTTCAGCAGTTCGGATAAGGAAAGTTGAATCAAACCGTTTCGTACGAGTTTTTGGTATATCAACCATGAAACGGTGACGCTTTTTCGAGGTCCTGGCTGTCCGATAGAAGAATGGGCAGGGGGGAATTAGATCATGCAAATCCGAAGCACACTCCCCGAAATGCATCCTATAAAATACCGAGGGGCTAGCTACTACTCGCAATATAACTAAGATTATAGTTTATCCAAGCTATTTGAGCTATTTTGACACCTATTGGTAGTAAGACACCAATGCGGGGGTATTAACGGACAACACCCGAAACGCTCATTTCATCAAAAAGTTAATAAAATTCACTAACTCCCTCTATCGCACGGACGAGAAACAGAGCGACAGCTATACAATTTCAAATATCGAATGCGCCGAAACTTCGCGGAGGGACTATCCTCTCAAGACGAAATAATTATATGATTTTTTCTTAGTTGAATTAACAAGTATTTCCCATTTAATAGGTGACCCGACTTCTATTACTTTCGGTTCTGGTTGCTGGTTATAAATATTATAGTGAGTACATTTATTAATATGTTTCTATGCTCTTACCATAACTGTGCTAACAGACCTGTGGATTCGGTTCGCGCAGACCGCTATAGCAAAACAAGTATATAGCAAATATATTTTCCTCCTACTTTCTCTAGTTGGTTTGCTGTTTTCAGGTATGCTAAACGCACAAGTGTACAAGTTATGCTACAAGTAACTTACAGGTAACTTTACGCAGCTGCCCAAGAAGCAATGTTTTTGAAGTGTATGTTTGTCTATGGGTATTTATGGGTTCTATGGGTGTTTGTGTGTTCCATTATTCCTCCAGCAGGCCTATAACGGGCGCCGGCATTAAATATTGTCCACTAATTTATTCCCGCGAGAACGAGACGGATGTATCCATATTCTAACTTTGTCTCGTTGACGTGAAGACATTGAAACGGGTGGACATAACTTTAACCCGGCGCCCGTGCTAGGCCTGCTGTAGCCTAAATGGCATGACAGATTTTGAAGAGTGAGGTGACATTGGATTCCTCTTTATGTTCGTACTTCGTATCGTAGCAACATAGGCTACATTTTGTGTCAGGTATTTTGTTTTTCTTTTAATAAAATTACTTCTTTAAATCTAAGATACCCTGATGTACCCCCGCAGGCGTAGCGCGCGCGTCGGGATTTTGTCCACCATTTTTATCCCGCGAGAACGAGACGGACGTAACCACGTTAGCTTTGTCAACTTACCGCGAAGACAAAACGATAAAGATCGCACAAAACATGACAACATTATACATTTGCATGCACAATCAAATGGATGTTAGGCGTACAAATTTATTTCGAGATGGCACAACACTTATAATTTTAATACACAACTTAGGATTTATTATCATGAAAATTAAGAGACAATAATGACAGAGGTAGTAATTAAAACATCACGTCAAGCAATTGAAAATTATAGTACTCAGTATAAACTAAACAGTTGAGAACAATGTCGAAATTTATAATTTAATGTCATGAATGTATAATTGTCCTCTAAGAAGTCACTAACCTTGTAATAGCATTTCCCGACTAAAAGTTTTTATTAATTTAATCTTAAAGAGGCTAGTTTTTAAATCCCCAATAGGCTAATTAGTGAACGGGTGGACAGAACATTATCCCGGCTCACGCGCGCCTGCTGGTGGGCACTTGTCAACTCCAGGGTCAAACAGCGAGAAACTTAATCATAAAAATGATTTTATTTACAGCAAAAGACTTCAGATTTGACTACGAGTTCAATAAAGAGGCAGGGGGCTGGCTCAAGTACCACTTAGTGCCTACCACTTGGGCAGAGGCTAGGATGCAATGCCACGCAGATGGTAAAGTAATTACGTCTAGTTTTTACCCAACTGCCTAAGAAGGAGGGTAATGTTTTTGGGGTGTATATTATAACTAGATATGTAAATATCCTAACTAATTATAAATTAGAATGTAACTCTGTCTCTCTGTCTGGGTGTTTGTCGCGTTATCACAGCTAAACGGCTGAACGGATCAAGCTGAATTTTTGCTTAGATATAGCTTAAAGGTCGGAGACGGAGAAAGGCTACTTTTTTTGTAGGTCCACGCGAACGAAGTCGCGGTAACAGCTACTATAAGTATATATATTTGTGTGTTCCTATAGGCTAAACGGCTTGACCGTTTTTGAGCGTGGTGTCGTTGGATTCGTCTTTACGTCCGGAGTGACAAAATGTAGCTTACATTTTGCAGTCGGTTTTTTTTCTTTTGATAATAATTATTACTTGTTACCAGAGTACAAAGGGCTTTAAATTTTATCCGTGAATGTATGATTGATAGCGTTACTTCTTTTACATAGTCCACCTGGGGTAGTACAAGACTTTTGCCAGTTGTTCAACCGCCAAACAGTAGTGTGCAAACATTCAAGTAATGCTTTGCTGCTGGCCTTTGGAGATGGAGAGAACTATGCTCGTAGTTTCTTTGCGCGATAAAATCCGTAAGGAGAATAGTCGCCGCAGAACCCAATCACCGACGTAGCTTTCAGGTAGCACAAGCTGAAGTGGCAATAGGCAGGCCACATCGCTCGAAGCGATAACCGATGGGGAAGAAAGGTTCTTAAGTGGCGACCACGAAAGACATAGATCCACTTGGTGGACTGACGACATTGTGAAAGTCGCGGGCAACCGGTGAATACAAAAGGAAAACTATCGTTCTGCGTATCGCTCTAAGGCTATGTTCAGCAGTGGACGTCTGCCAACTGCTGATGATGATGATAATACTTTTGTCTCATATTTCCTGCTATGGATCTGTGCTAGCATCGCCTCTGACCGACCAGCTGAAGGCAGCCATCGTATCGTTCGTCAAAAAACAGGCAAATTCAAACAACGAAGAGCGAGTCACTATTTTCACTGGCGTCCATGCCACTTACTCTAAAGGAATCTACACATCTATTGAAGGTGATAAAACTACATTTCTCCAACATACTTAGATATTCGTTAATAATTTGAAGAAACTTTGGACTTTGTCGATTTTTTTATACTCGCTTTATAGCGGCATGCGTCGTCTTTAGTAAATACTTATGATGTATAATCAACTAGCTGTGCCCGCGGCTCCGCTCGCGTGGTCTCAGTGTAGTAGGTACGTAACGAAATTTATGGCGGTAGGCTTGCGCCCCCTAGGACTCTGCGTCCGGGTACACCGCACCCCTCGAATACCCGTGTAAAAACGGCCCTGGTTACCTATGGACTAAAGTCTTTATTCAAAAATTGGATACAGTATCAAAGTGTACAATTGAACAATTTAACGCTATTTAAAAAAAAAAACATTTTCTTTTTGACATGTAACTAATTGTTATGAATAAATACTATGAACTATGTTTAATGTCTTTCTACAGGGGTACCCTTGTTACGGCTACCTATCACCTGGGCGCCCGGCGAGCCCGATAACTACGACAACAGTGAGAGCTGTCTCGTCATGATAGTTAGCGCCAACGGAACCATGGCAGATGCGCGATGCGAGGGCGTCCTACCCTACGTCTGCTATAAGAAGGACGTTGTCTTGACCGTCACCGAATGTGGGACTTCTGATCATGGTAACAAATTAACTACCAAAAGCACCTTGCTTTTTGCCTTGTTCGTGAACAACAAGACGCGTTGGTGAATAGTATAATGTAAATTCTCCATAGAAACCTTGTAGTAAAGTCTCCATCACTTCACAGGGGCATGACTTCGACTTGACTTAAACTGTGACTGAGACTTGTTTTAATAGTAAACATTTTATGGAGACGAACATGATAACCGCTCATTACGATTTTTAGATATTATAATGTAATATTGGTATCAATTCTGTTGTGCTATTTTCTAGACTAAACCAATTTTGACAGCTCAAAATTTTATTGTTGCCATCATTTAGATACTCAGTGAAATGAAAAGAGACGCAGATTAGTTTAGTCCTGTCAGATTAATTTAGTTTTATGAGTGGTACAACAGAATCGACACCATAATCGCTATAGGTACATAAGTTCTCATCAGAACCCAAAAAAGGTGAAAGGACTAAAAAAAATCTTTTTTAAATATATTAACTTATATTATAAATGCGGATGTAACTCTGTCTCTCTGTCTATCTGATTATCAGTATCTCTGTCTCTCTATCTGTCTGTCTGGGTTGTGGTCTGGGTGTTTGTCGCGGTGTCACGGCTAAGCGACCGAACGAATCTACCTGCATTTTTGCGTAGATAGCTTAAGGGTCGGAGACGGACATATGCTATATTTTTTTTCCACGCGAATTCGCGGTTTCGCGTTTTAGTTTAAAATAATATTTAATAGGTTTACGTTTGACTTGACAACAACCCATTTTCAGAATACGTTATACAGAACAAAACCGGTAGTTGCTACAAGCTCCACAGTAAGATCATGTCGTGGTCTGAAGCATACAAGACCTGCGAAGCCGAGGGGGCTTATCTGGCCATAATCAACAGCGATGCCGAAGCCGAAGTGGTCAAGAACATTTTCGCTAAACAATCTAGCAAGGATTTTAAATCCAAGTACCCCAACGAATTTACTATTGGCTACCGCGATTGGGGTCAAAACCACAACTTTATGACGATTCATGGTACGAGTACTAATGTAATTCTATGTAATGTATCACATTAAGGTCCAACGTTTGAGTGCGCTAGGTAAGTAGGCGCCAAGAGATGGCGCTGTCGTTGAAAACTCAATTGAGGTAATCTGCCCCAGTTTTAATTCACTTCGCGACCTCTTACTATTGTTATAAACACATCTCAAAAATAATAGAGCCCATTAATAGCTGCACTCGATTGAAAAGCAAAATAATGTTATACAAGTAATATAATTCGAAGAAAAACAACCCACTGTAAAATATAGCCTATCCAGACGTAACGATGTCAGGAAGATACCGCATTACGATATTTCGTTATTCCTACAAAGTCACCAAAGTCGTATAAGTGTATTTAGACTGATGCGTGGTGCGCTTCGAGCGTCCTGAATGCAGAATCTAGTGTGTGATCTGTGTCGCCACTCAAAAACCTTTCTTCCTTGGAATCCTAACTAGTTTTATAAATTCGAATGTATCTCTCTCTGTCTGGGCGTTTGTCGCGTTATCACGGTTAAACGGCTGAACGGATCGACCTGAATTTTTGCATAGACGGACATAGGCTATTTTTTTTTGTAGTTCCTTGGGAACGAAGTCGCGGGTAAAAGGTAGTTATTTATAAATGTTTGCCAATTGCAGCTTAATTAATCATCAACAGTTCATAAAAACGGATTTTGCGATTTTAAATAGGTCGTTCTAACAAACTATGACCGAGGTGAAAGCCAGTATCGACATTTGTAGCTATACCAATGATATCTCGGTGATTATTTCAACCTATATTTGTTGATCATCATCATCCATAGCCATCATCCTATCGCCTATAGCCTTCTCTATCCCACTGCGGCATACTTGCTTGGCCTTAAAATTTGTTGATAGACATTGTAATTGTAACTAATATTATAATTTAAAGGAATATAGCCGCAGTCCTATCAGGACCAATAAAGTGTCAAGGTATAAAAATTAAATACGTTCGTCTCGAGGAAAAAACTTCGCTTGCGCGATTCAGAACTCCCTAAATTACAACTGTCAGTCCAAACAAAACGTCAAAAAATGTACAAGAATGGATCAACGCCATCTAGCGAACTATACAAAGTAACTTTGTCTCTCTGTCTGGTTATTTGTCGCGTTTTCACGGCTAAACGGCTGAATGGATCTTGATAAAATTTGATAAGGAGTTACTGTATACATAAGTTATATATTATCGCAAAATCAGTTTTCATAAAGCCATGTTCTCGTCATGGGCTTGGAGCTGTAATTGACAAAAAACGCAAGAAAGTTTAAACTTGACGTTTTTAACGAAACGTTCCACGTTAATAATTGTTTGTAGGGCAAAGTCTGGATGAAGCTGGGTACCAAAAGTGGACTGATGGTCAGCCCAATAATGTATCCATTGCCGAGACACAAGACCACGGGCAGATGTGTGGCGGAGTCAGCAAGGACGGCCGTTTGAACAATCTTTACTGCAACTTGCCATTCGCTTTCTTATGTGAAATGACACCTAATAGTCTTCGATAGAATTTGCACGTATGTTTCTCTCTATGCTAAGGTTGCCAGTAAGAGATCGCTTTAAGCGATATGGTCGCCAGTTGTTTTTTTTTTTGAACAATAATGAGTTATATTATTATATCTATCATGTATGCTTTCATTTAATTAATTTAATGGGGATGGTAAAATTGAAAATGTACGTAAATTCAGTGTGGCACGAAATCTTTCGTTTTTGAGGGAGACACAAAATACAAATGATATTGCTAACCGTTGTTGTTACTTTGGCGAGTCCTTAAAGGGGCGTATACCCTGGTTCTCGCTGTCTCGTTCGCACTTTATAACATAACACTTATAACTCGAGAACGGCTGGACCTATTTTCAAGTTTTTTTTTTTAACGCTTATAAGTCCGCGTTTGACCACCAACTCGCCTGTTGGTAAGCGACGATGTGGCCGAAGATGAAGCACGCAGACTAAGAAGATACCTGTTCACTCTGACCTTGAAAAGCTCTAGATTGTAACTCCCAGGAAACAAGGAAGCCGACAGTTTATTCCACTCCTTGGCCGTACGGATTAAAAACGTTGTTTCGAACCGTTTTGTACGTATCCAAGGGAAATCAACAGTGGAAGGATGTGATCTTTGAATTGTTGAATTTGTCTAAGCCCCGAACAGCGGAATAACTATTAAAACAAAGAGTTTAGCGAGGCCGAAGGACTATCTTTCATTGCGTACAAAGTCGCGGGCATCAGCTAGTTTTAATATAAAAATAGCAAAGAAGAAAAAAAAAAAATATGTCTTGTCATTGACTTTAGAATAATACCATTGCGAATGTTTTATAACAATTTTCATGTTATTATCTTTTTCTTTTGGCGAAGGAGGAGGAAAAAACAGTTGTTTATTTTTTTTTTCTTATTCTTAGCCAAATAAAAAATAATAACTTGTTAAGATTGGCAACGGCTATTCCATAGTCATTGATAAGATTTTTTTTTTTTTCTTTTCTGTTATATTTATATTAGAAAATGTTGATAAAGTGCGAACGAGACAGAGATAACCAGGGTATGCGCCCTCAAAGTCCCGCGACGCGCGCGAAGCACCACATTATTGTCTTAATATATAGGGCCCACGTACGCGAGACCAGATTGTTGCGCGCGACCGAGGAGGTAACTGGTAAAGAGGAGGTAAGAGGTAACTGGTAAAGAGGTGGGTTTAGTCACAGAAGAGGAAACTACTTTCCCTTTTCTTTGGGTTAGGTATTTCTCTGAAGCGATGGAAGCGAAGGTATTAATTGTCTAATACATAATTATGAGGGAAGAAAAAGTTAAACTTTTGTAGTTTAACGTAAAAAACAACTCCACACAGATGGATTTCTGTCACAATTTTCAAATTTTATCAAAATAAAAGTTTTTTTTTTACAATATTGCTCCACGGATTCCGGGGTCCGTGCCATTTATCAAGTTATACAAATATTTTATCAACTAAAACAGAATATAAAAACTAAAGACTTAAAAAAAAAAGTTAAAATAAAAGTTTGATCTAACATTTTTTTTTTTCGTATTTTGTCTTACCATGTCTAGTGTCGATATGCGGCGGCACCGCGGCAGGGGCGGATATGGTCCGTTTGTAGGGCCACTTGGCCCCGAGAGAGGCGCTGAGGGTGTGCGCGGGGCACGCACGCGCCGACACCGCCAGCGCTTCGTGCGCGCGACGCACCTTGTACAGGAAGAACTCGGGGCTCGTGTCGGTGCTTACTAGATCTGTTGAGAGTTCACTTGATAAATAAAGCTCGGTTTCTCAAGGCAAAAGTTGACAATTGAGTCAGAGTTGACAATTGACTTGTTAGTTGATAATTAATGCGTATGTTGACAAGATATGCGTAAGTTCACGATTGGGCCTCATCGCGTAAATTAGATAATATGACGAACCTGTTCGAATGTATCTGTGCATCCAGCAACAGTGTACTGAGACAAAAGTTGACAATTGAAGCTTAAGTTGACAATTGAGGCATAAGTTGACAACTGAGGCGTAAGTTCACAATTGAGGCATACGTTGACAATTGAGACATAATTTGTAGACACAATAGTTTTTCTTGGCTCACCTCTTAAGTTAGCCAAATCGACGGAATTGTTCGAATGTATCTGCGCCTCCAACAACAGAGCCTCAAATCTGTAAATTGTTTAAAAAAGTATGTAAATTTATAAATAGGTAACATAACATTATTTATTTCGCCATGATACCAGTCTAATATAGATAAAACAACGCACCAAAATCAGAAGTAAGATATTTTTTTCAAAAGAAATGCAGCAGAACTTTAATGATGTAATTATGTACCTATTGAGAAAGAACTGCCAGGTAAGAATTCTCCTGTCGCTGAGAGAGTTGTGCAGCTGGTAGACGCATTGCAGGACCATGGGCCGGTCTACTATCACCAGGTCGAAGTGGCTTTCCAGGCATAAGAGGAGCAGCTGGAGACAGAAATACGAACTATTCATTTGAAACTTGTTGACCGAGCGAAGCGAAGGTCTCAGAGTTTAGGTAGAGGTTGGCATTTGTATGTATGTTTGTGTGTATATTTGTCCGATGATAACTTGCGAACCGTTGATCCGATCTTCATGAAATTTTTGTAGGCAAGTAGTTCATTTCAATACAATTTTTAAGTTCGAATATGAGCTGAATCGTTCCAGGGGTTGTGAAGATATAGGGGTCGCGAGGTCTCAGTTCGGCGCGAACTACTAGTAATAGGTATAAGACTTACCTCGGAATTCTGAAACGTTTGTTAACTTCGACAACAGATTAATTCTAACCAAATCCTGGTTAAGATTTGGACATTTCGTTTAATACTTATATTATTATTATTTTCCCTTTTTATGTTATTTCAGATATTTGTAATAATTCAATTTTTGTTTTATACTTTTAAAATGTTTTTTTAATTTGATTGGTTAGTTTGTAAATAATGTATTGCTATTATTATTTTTTGTTATGTTTAATCATAATTGTGAGATTTAATGTAATTGGCCTGACCGTTTTATGTCACAATAAATATATATATATATATGCTGCCTGGTAAAAAAAAAGAGACTTGAATATGTATGAAACGTATACTAGACATAATGGCGGCTATCGCTGTCTTGCTCTATCGATGGCTTGACTCTATCGGTATTTTTTGTTTCATAAAATCGCCTTTGTCCTTTTTTTTCTATGGAGCTCCCGTCTCTTAAACGTAGTGATGATATTCCCTTTGCACTCGACTTCTCGACTCGACTGGTGATTGAAAATTATTTGCATAATTCAAACAAGAAAAATAAGAAACTGCGTGCGCGTGCAAGGAGCGGGTGAGATACCTTGTCTCGTTCTGTCTGTACGTATTACTAACATGGTATACTCACATACTAACATGCTCAGTTTATGCGTATAAATATGTATGTTTATGTATGTATATTATTGTTGTAGTATTAGTAAATAGTATATATTTATTATTTAACTATTTTTTCAGTAGGTTTGTAAGTAGTTTATATTATTAATTATATATAACCACGTTTTTTGCGTCTAGCATTATCCCTTATTAATAGCAGACCCCGTCCCTTACCTCTTCCATACAAATCCTCTCCATACTAAGGTTGCCTGGAAGAGATCGCCTTAAGCGATAAGACGGCCAGTTTTTATACTAGTTTTAAGTTGTTTTTTGGTCTTTTGTATGTTATTTCTGGTGTGAACAATAAAGAGTTATCTATCTACCTATCTATCTATACTGTGGTATCAGTATACTCACATCGATAGCATTGTCGTGTATGGTCCCGAGGTAGAGCGTGGCTCGCTGCGCCACGTACACTGACGTGTCGTCCATACTGCAGATGAGGTAGCAGAATGCAGTCGCCAGCGCGGTCTGCAGCGGCAGGCTCGTCTTCGTGGGGGAGCCGTCCATGAACCTAGGTAGAAGTAATGAAACGTTTCAATAGCCAACAAAAATAATTTAAAAAAAAAAACGACTTTAACAGAACCATTTATTTAAATTTGCTTCGTCATAGTCGCTTAACTATCATAATCGAGATTATCTTGGCGCCACCCGTGAAATATTTATCATTGTGGAGGTCTTTTTCATCAGTTCCACTTCATCATGTGAAACTTTCTGAATGACCGAAAAAGCGACACCGTTTCATGGTTGATATACCGAAAACGCGTACGAAACGGTTTGATTCCACTTTCTTTATTCGAACTGCTGTACAGTGGAATGCGCTACCCGAGTGGGTTTTCCTGATAATTATAATCTAGGTGTCTTCAAGTCTGCATCTTCGTTTAACATCAGACGTGATGGCAGTCAAACGCAAGCTATACGCTTGCGTAATAATTAAAAAAAAAATAAAAAAAAATGATTGATGAAAAATACGAAAATCGCTATATGTATGCCTATAATATTTGCGGAGTTCCCTCAATTTCGCATGGATCTCATTATCAGAACTGGATTTTGAGAAAAATGGGACCAATCAGGAAGTATCTCCTTTCAAATACAAAAAGATTGTTCCAAATCGATTTATATATGACGGAGTTCTGAGGTAACAAACATAAAAAAAACGGATTGAGAACTTCTTTTTTTGGATAACGTTTGGACGTCTTCAGGCTGTTGATGATGAAACACCATCAGCTAGCGTCACGCAGCATCCACAATATTCATCACTACCTGATGATGACGGCGACCCGCTCGACGGCCGCGAACCTGACGGCCGGGTCGTGGTGCTGGAACTGGTCCCGCACCAGCGCGCAGAACACGTCAGCACCACCAGCTAGCGTCACGCAGTGGAGCAGCACTGGCACACCCACGCAGCTGATGTGGGAAGCCGATAGCGTACACACGTTCCATAGGCTAGAACATTGAGCAGGTGCGTAGTCTGATATATGGGAAATTCGGTGTGATGTAAAATTATGGCCTTTTTTTGGGAATATAATTAATAATAATAATTTTTAAACGTCTAGGAAGCGGTTATGATGATGTTTAAAGCTTGGTATGCTTTGTGCAAAAATTGGGATGTTTTATAGAATAAATGGGCGTTACCGGTTTTATGCAAAGATCGGAGTGTTTTGTGCAACGCTTAGGATGTTTTGTGTAGTTTCTTTATACAATACTCACTTGTCAATAAGCAGATTCTCTTGGCACCAGATCAGGAAACCTCTGTGATCGGCCAGCGCGTCTGCATTCAGCACCAGGACTTGCAGGCATTGGAGTAGATGGTACAGCACGTCAGGACGGGACGTATTCTTTAACTCCTGGAAATAATATTTACTCAAGCTTTCAATATATTTCGAGGAAAATTTACTTTTAAGGTAAAAAGTTTTAGTAGCGATAATGGCTCAGTGGTTAGCGCGTTCGGATTGCAGCTTGAGCTACCGGTAAAGAAAAATATTGTGAGAAAACCATAGTACGGTGGTAGGGCATAATCATTGGGCTAGCTACCACCCTCATGTTCCGGCACCCGCACCAGAGAGCTTATCCCTATTGCAAACAAGGTGCAAAATATCAGGTAAGTTTGTTATAGTCGTGTTGTGTTTGTGGCCAAATGTCCTTGTAATAAGTTGATGTCAGTGTTTTGATTATCTTTGGATGTAGTCTTGAAGCTTGCGTTACCTGCAACAGCTGGTGAATATACTGCAACTCTTGGGGCAGCTCTTCTATGCAGAAGTGGAACTTGCCAGCAGATGTGGGCCAGAAATTGGCCATGTCTTCTTCAACAGACTCCGCTATACCCTCGTTGTCGCATACTAGATGCGGCGTAGACACCTACAGAAAAGGTAATTTAATATTTTCCCTTTCTGTTGAATTTCTTCCTGTTTAATATCTTTTTTTTGGTCTCCATTTTACATACCATTTCAGCGGTATTGTGACAGCTACATTCAGCTGCTCAATGATGTGATGTCTCTTTGTGTGTACGAGTGTGTGGGTGTCAGACTTACGTCAGCTGTGGCGGTGGCGACGTCTGTATCGGTGAGCGTGTGCGAGTGCGCGGTGGCAGCTGGCGGCGCATCAGCCGGCGGCATGGTGACCGCCATGTCCAGCTGCTCGGTGATCGTCTCCACTGTGGCGGTCATTATCTGGGCGCAATACCACTTTTAACGAGGACGTGGGTATGTAGTGCCACGAAGCATTACAGTTGATGGTACGCGAGTTACTGGCGATGCTGCGTCACGTACACTTGTGCCAAAACTTGAGGATGTTCGTTTTTTTTGTAACTTCTACTACCCCGCTCTTTGTCTCTCTCATCTCTTTTCTAACTGTGCTACCCGCCAGAAACCTCAACCTTGCTCACGCAATAAGCTTTTCAGATGAAAAAATTCGGAAGACCCTATAGCTTACCAAAAACAGATTCGAATTTTTTTTTTTTTTTTGTCTCTTTTGTCCCTCATTAATAGCAGATTTGGAAAAATCTTTTTGTACATAAAGGAGATACTTCTCCCTTCTTTGTCCCATTTTTATCAAAATCTAGTTCTGATAATAGGATAAAAATAGGTATAAAAATAGCGATTTAGATATTTTCATTAACAAGTCAAGCATTTGCATTAATTAAGACTATCATTTGGTGAAAGGGAACTGATGAAGAAGACCACAGATGACCACCGGAGCTCCACAATGATAAATAATTCACGAGTGCCACCAATATAATCTCTATTATGATAGTATGACGAAGCAAATTTAAATAAATGGTTCTGAACTGATTCTAATGAGTTATGAAGTCTTTTTGTTTTAATAAAACGGGAATACTCACGTTAATTGAGTCGGTTATTCCGACTATAGTTTCGATCACATTCGGTGACCTTTATCAAGGAATGCTAAGCGAGACACGCGCGCGACCTCGTCTTGCCTTTAACGTGAGTATTCCCGTTTTATTAAAACAAAATGTATCAGAACCACGTCAGTTTTCATAGTTATGAAGTCGTATTTTTTTTATTTAAAATTATTTTTGCCAGCCCTAATTTTGGCCGCTGTATCCGTGACTAGATAAAGACATTTCTGGCGTTATATTGTTGTAAATTTAACTAACAAGCATATTTTTGTGACGTAGCACATCCAAAAAACGCAAATCACATTATTTTAGCAATTTAATTTACCTATTATACACGTAGATCCTGTGAAAGGTGTTCTTGTTAGCTTCTTGCTTTTTTAAGTGCAATTCTACATCGTTCAACATTTTAGCTACACGGCGTGTTATAGTTAGGTTTTGTTTTTAACGAAATTAAAATTAAGGCTATAAACTATGTATTTTTTTCTCCGTGGCGATTGTCGTTGAGCGCAAGACGTGTAAGATTTTGTGAAAGAGCTGTATATATATTACATTACTACACGTCATTGTGTAATCTATCTCTAAATAATTTACAGCCTAACCGGCAAGGAGAAAATAATTCTACTATAGTTACGAATTAACAATTCATGCATCAATAAAAAAAGTTTTATCGATAAGTTGGATTTTGTTTTCAGTAAGGTTGTAAGCTTCATTCCGACTTAAAAGTTTAAAAAGGTCAAAATATCTGACCAACGGCATTTTTTTCAATTGCAATCATGCAATATATAGTTCGAATGAAACTAACAATTTAAAGTTACACTAGATTTTAGAATTCAAACTAGGACATTTTAACAGTAAACAATCAAAGCAAATTGCTACGTTAACCCCCGAATACTGAAACGTTTGTTAACTTTGACGACAGATTAAGTCTATTGCTGTCTTTGTCATTTGCTTAGTGCCAGACAAAGGCAGTATTAAAATTAATCTGTTGTCAAAGTTAACAAACGTTTCAGTGTTCGGGGGTAAGGCTGCTACAAAATAAACGCGTGTCAACATCGGCGGAGGGCTTCTACAATACTACAGCAGAACGTGTCACGTCAACGTATCAGCAGTGACGTAACAGTGTCACTGCTGATACGTGTGTCAGCAGTGACGCAGCTTGAAAGCGGACCCGCGCGTGTTCTCGGTCATGGAACTGTATGAACTTCACACCAAATATTAGCGCGGGTCGGCGTTTGGTGTGTAATGGTTTACTAGTAATTCGCGCCGAACTGTGACCTCGCGAGCCATATACCTTTACAGCCCCTGGACCAATTCTTCTCATATTCGAACTTCGATTTTGCACTGAACTCTTAAGAAAAAAAAAATGGCTTCGAAATCAAATCAGGAACATAATGGCGCTTTCAATTCGGCTCCGCTGAAGTTTGTTTACAGCTCATTGTAAACTAGCAACCAAGTTTTGCCAAACAGTGCGAAAGAAGAGAGTAAAAGAGATAGCTATAGTGGAATCCTTCTTAAAAGACAGATTTTGCGGGGTCATTTTAAGGCCTCCAAAGTCCTATATCAAGTAAAATATCATTGAATGAAATGAACTAATTTCATACAAAATTTAATGACGGTTCGCAAGTTACCGTCAGACAAATAAGCGTACATACAAATGTCGACATGTTGCCGGCAGACTCGTAGACCCGTAGACCCTTCGCATCGCTCGATCAACAATTCCTTGTTTTACAAAAAGCTGTATTGCTGCAACCACGGGTATTTTTTGTAGAAGCCTTCACTGTCTACAGTTAAATCTTTTTATCATACACTTAGATGCACATAATAATGGCCGGCATTACACTTAATAAATTTTCCACGAACAAATAAACTCATACACACACACGGTCACATTCTTAATTGTAACATCGGCCTTTTAAATTTTCTAACAGTGACAAATTAACTTCACAGACACAGCACAGACCCAAAAAAGCAGCAGATTATATTAAAAGGACAATTTCACCACCAGCTGATAAATGTTGTCTTGTTTTCGGTAGATATGTCACGCAATTTGTAATTATCATATTGCTCATCTGCGACTAGAGTGACATAACTCAAAAACAGTAACTTTAGGCTACAGGGAAAGTTGAAATTTAAATAAAGTTCTATTAAACAATTATTTGCTGATAAACTTAATGTAAGTACATACTTTGTCCATTATATATTTACTGACTCTGACAAAATCTGTCAAAGTAAGTAAATTGTTTAAGGGGGAAGTAAATGTATAGAAGTTATACAACTTTTATATGATAATAGCAGCACCCCGCAGTTTCACCCGCTATCCTACATAAACTGTTAATTTTACCTATCAGTTAATACAGGGTACAAGCAAACTCCATTCCAAATTTCAAAATCCGTTCAGCAGTTACAGAGTTGAACGGGAGCAGATAACACTTACATACTTACGCACAAACTTTCACATTTATAATATTAGTATAATTTTCTGACCGGTTATGATGTGCCTATTTTGTATTTAGATGTGATTGAGTATCAGTCATGACGTTATTCTTAAATTTCCACGTGTAACTAATGAGCTAAGCCAAAAAATTATCAAATATTTATATCTTTTTCGTAACAAAAAAACCTCGTCGTACTGAGACACTTCTTTCCTTGCTTTGTTACTTTATCATACCTAAAATAAAATAAAATATTCTCATATTATGTTTTTGTTAGGATTAACTCAAAATCAGTAATTTTAGAGTTACGCCACTCTAGTTGTAGATGAGCGAAATTTCATTTGAAGTAAAAATTAGCCCTAGTACTTCATAAGCTTAGAATGTAAATGTAATTGGAGTTTGTGAAATAAAACTAGATATATATGACTGCTGTGCGTTTCCTAATTATTTTTACAGACCAAACTATGTCAAAGTATTGTCTAAGTAGTAGCTTATCACGAGGTGGTGAAACGAGGCTAACTACAAGGTAGATATAGAAAAGATAGACATACTTGCGTATCGACGGAAGATTTCGTCGTCGCGTCCGAACCGACATCGCTTATGAGTGACAGTTGCATGAAATGAACAAACTATACAACTATTATACAGGGCGACTATTAAATATGTCAAAGTTATGTTAAAGTCGTATATGAGATATTTATAATAACCGGCCAGGACGCGTTTCAAAGGTCAGTTAATAAAAAAAGTCGTATCATTTGTAAGCGTTGCGAACGTAAGATATATATAAAACAGATTCACATTTGCAACATTTAACATTTATATTCGTGCAATTTTACTCGCTCATTTGCAAGTCTTTTGTATATAGTCTAAATTTTCCTAAACTGTATGTTGTATCTGTCAATCATCAATACTTGTAACAGACATAAATCAGCTACCAGAAGGGTTTACGGGTTTTTATTTAAAAATAACTAAACTTACCGTTATATGACGTATATTATATACGTTATATCACACGAAACTGGTGTGGTCGGGACCACACCAGTGTCCTGGTTGTCATAAAAAAATATAGCTTAATCTAAAGCTATCCGACTCTGGAATTACTTTTTAGCGTTTCGCCCGTCCAACATTCCAATTGCCGGCTGCGGCACCGAAGCACTTCCTCAGAAATATTTGGACACATTTTCGTTACGGTACATTTTAATTTCACGGAACTCATTTAAACGTTTTTTTTTTTTTACTGAATGTACTGAATGATGACGGAAGATATGGAAAAAATCTATTTTTTTCAGGAATTAAAAAAAAAAGCTTAAGAACTTTTTTCAATCTCCTTCAAATTAAAAGATTTAAACCTAAATTTCATTGAAACTAATGCTTTTGCTTTTGATATTTCACATTCAGTGATTTTATATCTACAATAATGTGAAAATGCGCGAGCGAGACAACTTTGGGCGGGGGGATTTGACTACTAAGGGCGTTAAGGCTACGTTCGCAACGTTTATTATTATTGTTGTCATAGACTCTGAGTTCATCAATTAACGAACGGACTAACGTTTAGTTCCTTCTAAGACTAACTATCGGTTCGTTTAAATTGCGATTTAAAACTTTCGTTGTGTTTTCCCTGTTATATATTGAGAATTAATTAAAAGATTATGATGAATTCAGAGTTTTTTTTCTGGGGTGTTTTCCATTTTTATTGTTTATATTTTTTTAAAGGGACCATAATTGAAGGTAGTCACCCTGTATTAGATGAAATAAAATTTTGATAAGTTTAAGATATTTAATAACTTTGTTTCATCTTTAAGCCGTGTTTTCACTTTACATTTTGTTAAAGTTTATTTTTTAATATATATTAATTTTATTGTCATTCGGAACATGTCGAGTTTAATAAAAATTATATTTTCACGTTTACTTCTCAGGATTAATAAGTGAAAACGCGGCTTAATTTACACAGATAGAAGAGCTCTAGTGAAGTAATAGTGAAGTTACGGCTCAATTTAATTTCACAGTTGAAAATTGGTGACTAGACACGAATTTGCAATGTTACATTTAAATCGCGAACAAGTTTTAAATATATTATTTATGTCTAAACACGTAGGTAAAACACAGAAAGCTTAAATCGCAAAGTAAACACAATTAAATTATAACTATAAATATTTGATAGGACTTCAATAATATCATCAAAAAGTTATTGAACATTTAAAATAAAATTAAAGATTATTTCAAATTCTAGTTAGTTCCACATTTAATTTATATAGACACTGAATTATAATGTTCGAAAAATAATAACATGCAAAAAAATCCCATTAAAATGTAAGTATGTACTATAAAAACATTCACATCAAAAACTAAATAAAAATAACCACACAGAAGTACTGTCATTGTAATAATTTTAATAATAATATAGATAGCTAGAGGAAGGTGTCTTTCTAAGCTATTATACCGATCCACTAAGTAGAATCTTCCTCTCCCCTTATTAAAGGTTATGCCCTACCAAACCTATAGTTGCAATCGATTTTCGATGCAGGTGCTTTACATGTCTACTGGTCATGTAAAGAATTCTATAAAAGACATCATACTGCATGCAGTACGCGTGCACTCCGTCTGCATTGCGACATACTGCACACAATGCGTCATTATCATAGCATTCAATTTCACACATGTACTGCACCCACAACGGACATGTGCTGTAACTGGTTTTGGTGTGGACGGGACTCTATTTTCCCGGGAAATTAGACTATCTAATTAAATTATCTTTTAATAAACCTCATTTCTCAATCCCTCATTCAAACTCTACTGATAACTTAAAGACCCTAACGTCGTACCCAGGTTCTACCCTGTTCCTAGTGATACTACCCTGTGCCCAAGTTCTACCCATTTTGACCCCTACAGATTATCGCATCAATCCTCCTGAATCAAAATTTACACACAACCCTTGTTATCTAGCCAAATCCTGTTTCTTGCGACAACCCAGATCTTTAGCGACAACCCCGGTCTCTAGCGACAAATCCCAGTCTCTAGCGACAAACCAGATCTCTAGCGACAATCCCGATCCCTACCGACAACCCAAATCTCTAGCGACTACCCCGGTCCCTACCGACAACCCAGATCTCTGGCGGCAATCCCGGTCCCTAACGAAACCCTGTTTTACAGCGACAGTCTCAGTTTCTAGTAACCCCATCCCTCCTTCTCCCACAGATACGTACATGCGGCATGTGCACGAGCACGCCCCCCACGCTGGGCTGCGCGGGCGCGTGTGACGCGGCGTGCGGGTGTGCTAGCGCCAGCAGCGCGTCCACGCTGCCGCACGGCCCCACTGACTTGCGCATGTCGTCATCGGATTGGTGCTTCTTGCCGGGCTCGTGCCACGGCTCTTCTATAACGGGCTGGCACAAAAGTGAATATGTTAGTCAGCATAATTGCTTGGTTGATATGACGCCAAATACGAACGACTATCGAAATGCATAAAAACAGACACCTACACATCATACACATACATATTTATAAGTATAAACTGAGTCTTATCGCCACATGCGATAAGGTTAACAATGTCGATACTGTGCGAGATGTATTACCTCGGGGTTAGGTTTAGGTTTGTCCGGCACGATGGCCCGGACGAGCATCACGGCCAGCTGGTGCCAAAGCGCGGCAGCTTCGCAGTACGAACACGCGCCTTGCGCCAAGCACACCGCTACAGACACACAAACACTTACCTTATAATATATATACAGGGCTAGGAAAGGGTACGCTAAGCTGAAAAGGGCTAATAGTAATCAACAACTTTTATGAATATGAACAACTTTTATTATGGGACAAAAAAAATATCAGCTGGGCCCCTATTCGGAGAAATGACATTTCATCTCGGTCACTCTCACTCCCATTAAATTCTAAATTAGAGAGACAGTGACCGAGATAAAATGTCATTTCTCCGAATAAGGGCCCTGTTGCATACATTTTGTCGGGTGTCATTGCCATTTTTCTATTTATTTATTTATTTATTTATTTATATATTTAATTAAAACGGTACAAAACACCAATTACATTAATTAATTAAAGGAACAATTAAGATTTATGGTTGATTACATTCAAGTCAAAGTTCATATCAAGTCAAGTTATACATAAACATTAGACACAGTCACAAAGATACATAAAAAAGCATGTCAATTACATTCAAAATATAAAAAATTACAAATAATAAAAAATCCAATCATGCGTCCCTGTCGCAATAATTTAAGCACACTGGCATTATATCCGACCATTCATCATCAAACAAATCGCTGTCAGGATTGGCGGCCAGGAGAGCGTTGAACGCGGCGAGTGTACGCGGGATGGGCGAAAAAGATCGCGCCGCTGTACGGCACGACGAACAGTTCGTGTCGTCGACACCGATAATAGTTGTCCGGTATAAACAAATGACACACTTTATCAAGCAGACTAGGCGCGTCGATGTCCCCACGTAAAAGCTATGTCTAAGCTATGTCTATGGAACAGCTGATATATTTTGAGATTGAGATTGCGCAAAAAAGTTTGTGCTCGCGACGTCTACTATTTCTTTACTATTTGTCTACTAGTTTGTCTTCTTCCAGCATAGTACTCATCATTATCTTTCTATAGGTACCATTGTTCGCACCCCACTCTACTTTATCTAGTCTAACATATTATAACATAACACTTATAAAATTATCTATAATTCATTTTTTTTGTCTTTATCTGTGTGCATAAATGCTGTATACTTCCCTGTTTTTAATGGTTATTTATTATTTATAACTAAATTTATTATATTCCCTTAATGTTTTCCCGTCTTCTATTTTGGTAGCAGCCCAGTGCGTCTCAGACGGTCATTGCTGAAAATCAGCGCTGCGGAGAAATCCGCAGCATTATCGCTGAGCACTGACCTTTTTTGTCGCACTGGACACTACAGCGATAACTGAACATAATTATATATTATTCTTTCCCTTCATTATATTTAATTTATTTTGTGAAGTTAGTGTTGTAGTGTTTTGTGCGTAAAATAAATGTTTTTCTTTCTTTCTTTCTTTTTATCTTTCTTTCTACTATTTGTTTACTATTTGACTACTATTTGTCTACTATTTGTCCACTATTTGTCTAAACGTTTGTCCAAGAAGCCACCTGATAGTAAGCGATATTGTTGCCGAGGATAGAGCATGCATGACATGGTAGAGGCAAGTCTGCAAGTTAATTTTGTCGTGTTTCCTTACCGTGTTCGATGGTGTTGGACTGGTTGGATTTGAGCATGAGGCGCAGTAGTTTTGTCGCTTCGCTGCTGACGCTCTGCATGTTGATACGGCGTTGTTGCAGGTCCATCTGAATAACAAAGAACTTTTTTTTTTGTCTGCCTTTACACATCCCACTGCTGGGATATCGGCCTACCTCTTTATCATACCTCGTTTCGTTTCGAAGTGTGAGGTGAGGCTAGGAATAATTTTAGGGCTGTCAAATTTAGCTACATTTATAAAATAGTACAACAATCAAGTTCAATGTGGAGAAACGTTATCACGATTAGCACACATCGTGATAACGTTTCTCCACATTGAACTTGATTGTTGTACTATTTTATCTAGTAGCTAGCTAGTTGTAGCTTATGATTCGATAGCATTAACGTATGAATTGAAAATCGGCTGTGACGAACAGACAGGCAAGCATCGGAATCCCACCACAAAAACTCGTTTTTACCTTTTTTGGTAGTGGTAGGGCTTTTCTGCAGAGTCCGCCTGCGGAAGTACCACACCTTTGCCAGTTATTTAACCGTCAAGCAGTAGTGTGCAAACATTACTGTGTTCCGGATTGAAGGGCAATGTTTCCAGCGTAATTACTGGGCACAGAGATTTAACATCTAATATCTCAGGGTGACGAGCGCAGTGCATTGCCGCACATGGTTTTGAACTGTTGAGGTTCAAAACACTGGGTGGCACTGAACTGTTATGAGCAAGCGTGAAGCTTAACATCAGGTGAGCGACTGATCGGCTCGTCACCAAATAAAGTTAAGAAAAAAGTTTGGTAGTTATTTCGGTAAAAAGAAATAAATGTGAAGAATAAGTAACACTATCGAAAAAAAAAAAATAACTGACTTCAATATGACTGTAGCCTAATTGTATGTCACTCAGAACGTAAAGACTAACCAACATACGTCACTCGTCAAAACCGGTCAAGCAGTTTAGGGTACAGGAGGATTTAGGAACACACAAACATGCTTTACAGAACTTTTGAGTCTACTGGGGCTCAGCCAGCACCCATTCTACTTCACTTAGAAGGCCTAACCTACCGGCGTAACTATATGTACCTATAGTTAGGTGTAGTTATAGGCAAAAATTCATTTACGATAAGAACGTGTAGAAAATATAATATTTTAGCTAATAATAATGAAACTGATATGTTTAATACCATTTCACTTCGCCTTGAGCGATTGCTTGCTGAATGCTGATACATTCTTTGGCCGTAAAGATAAGACGCAATAACATATACCTACATTATTCCGTCTAAGATTCTCTATTAAATTATTTTTTTGGAGACTTGTTTCTTCAAAAAAAAAAATCTATTTGTGGTAATTTTTAATTAGCTTTTAGTTAAAATATTACACCTTATTTAAGTGTTAGTTAGATTTTTAATTAGCTTTTAATTAAAATATTACACCTTACTTAGCTGTTAGCTATCCTAAAATAATAAAATAAAATACTTACATAGACCCCAAAAACATTACCCTCATTCTCGGCCAGTCGGGTAATTAACACAATTTGTTTTGCGACAAAACCGCCCCAAGGCCCCGACTTAAGAGCCAGCTAGGCGTCGTTCTTTCCATACAAACGTATTCCCATGTTAATCCCTGAATAATGACGCTACAAAAAATATTTTTTGCTATAAAATTGATATCTACCCCAGCCATTCCCCTCTCATTTTTTTTTCCAAGAAAGTAATTACTAATGAAACCCTGGATCTTCCGTAAAGACCGGCAGGTGACGTCACGTAAATAGAACGTAGAATTGGCCTTAGTACCTGTTTGAGTATTATATCGAGCATCAGTATGCAGCATGTGAGGTTCTGGGGCTTCATCTGGTCATCCCTGTCTTTTTTTTCCTTGTCGTTAGCGCAGGGAGACTCTTTGCCGTCTTTAGGCTTTGTTCCATCAGCTGGAAAATTATACATTACGTAATTATACATCCCTCATTTGCCATGTTGTTTAATCTATTCCCTATTTAACATAGGTCAGGGTAAAATTAATAACTTGATGCAAAAACATCTCAAAACTGTTTTTTTGGACAGAAGATTTATCGAAATATTGATGGAAAACCGGTTATTCTAGGCCTGTTATTCTTATCGGGGCGATAAGTCACGCCCTTTTGACCTGCATGGGCTACCCGAGCCAATCAAGCTCCTCGAAATACCGGAGCGAGGATCTGGCCCGCACAGGTAGCGTAGATTGGAGTGCACACAGATCACACTAGATACCGCATTACGAGATCTCTGTAACGAAAAAAGTTACCAAAGTTTGAGGAAAGCGCGGGTTGCGGAACTGCGCCCGAGCGTTCTTAATGGCTTTCGCCTACACGTAGAGAGTATTTTTATAGACGTATTGTATTTAGACAGATGCGGGGTGCACTTCGTTAGATCTTGCGGAATCTAGTGTGACCTGTGACCAGAGCCAATGCAGCTCTTTGAAACACCGGAGCGAGGCTTTTGGCAGCTACCACACATGCTCCAGTGGCGTAGATAGATGGTAGATCATGAAGAGCCATTGACTGCGTCAAGGTATCAATAGCAAGGTCGATAGTTCCGGTTTGGGTAGGAGCGTGCTAAGGAAAAATCTTTCACAAATCACAAATTTTCAAAATTGCAACTTACCAGAGTTAGGCGGCTTGAATATCTTCTCAGGCATATTGACAACGCAATGGCTGAAAAGATCGAACAGCTGGCTGAGCGGCACTTTAACGTCCAGCATTGATATAGTCTGAAAGAAACAGTTGCTGTAAAGTTTTACTCCAGGGCAATAATAATGGTCAGAAACCAGCAGAGGCTGCGTGGAGGCCGAAGAAATGGCCGCGCATATGCTACTTGAGTGCAGCAGCGGGGCAGAGCAACGTACGTCGATCCTCGATTCACCGAGGATCAGGGAAGCCTGCGTCGGCGTGAGCAAGCTGCTGGCTTTCCTGGAGGACACCGGGTGGCTGCAGCCGGGGATGACACGCAATATGGGCCGAACAGCGGCCTAGTTGCGGAAAGAAGCCCGCTTTCTAAGTACCAAGGGTACCCCATATGGGGGTACTGTCCCTTATGGGTCATGAACACTGAAGCCGTTAAAAAAACAGCTATTGCGCTGAAATCGTGAAAAGCCGGGCTCGCACGCGCATCACTCACATAGCATTCCTTAAAAAAGATCACCAGATGTTAGCGAAGTTATAGCCGGAATAGCCGTTTCAATTTAACGTGAGTATTCCTGTTCTATTAAAATTTAAAAAACGGCTGTTCCATAGAAATAATTTATCCCTTGATGACAAGTATTCAGCTACACTACAGCTATTTTTATTTCTCGAATTCAGTGGTGGTCCCATACTAATAGTTGTCTGATATGATTAGCAGAATGTTATCCTACATTATGTCCCCAAAAACTCAATATAAGTCGGGCCCATCCACACCAATCATGGCGCAATCTGGCCCTAATATCTTGGACAGAGATCCACCTTAGAAATAATAACACCTTGATTCAAGACACCTTTCTCACTTAACCTTTCCTCCAGCAATCCCTTGGACCAGCGACATCTTATCCTCAACATCTTGGTTCCAAAACCAGAACCTTCCAAGCTTCCAGGGCCTTCACTTCAAGCTCACCTGAAACCAGTCGAGTACGGGCAGCACAGACTCCGGCGCCGGTTGGTCACTAACTCGAGCAGATGCGAATTGGTACAAATTGCGTTCATCCACACCCAACATGGCACCGTCTGGTTCAAGGATCTTGGCTAGAGGAATTTTTAGCTCTATCAGCTCCTGAGGAAAATACGAAACACACAAATTAACACCAGCCTGGTGATAACTCTTACTGCGTGCTTTATGCGACCGAATTATTGGTTCTTAAAGACTGTATTGAAAATAGCATTCAAGGGATGTTCTCCATGGTTTCGGGATCTCATGGTTCTATATTCATAATGGTAAATATCTTATGAGTACTAATTTAAAACTTAATGCACAACTAAAAAAGTTTAAAACATAATTTTTAATCAAAGGGGTCCCCGTGTTCTAAGTTTAACACCAAGCGTGGTTTCACGAGCTAAAAGACACAGCTTGGGTCCACTAGGTGGACTGACGAGATTTTGAAAGTCGCGGGTAACCGGTGGATGTAAGTTGCAAATTGTCAGTCAGTATGGCGCTCTAAGTTGGAGGCATTTGTTCAGCAGTGGACGTCTTCAGGCTGGTCATGATGATGATATGGTCCCAAAGCATTAGAGAATGAGCAGTAATAAAGATTGGAACTGTTCAAACTTTGACCACAACATCACCTGACGCGCGAATATGGTGGAAGATTGTAAAAGCACCAAACTTGATTTATAAAAGTAGAAAAAAACGATTTAAAAGAGTTTTAAAACCGAAATCGCTCCAAAAACTGCTCTGCCATGTATATCCCTGTAAAGTGAAGTCTCACCTTTTCAGGCACGTCAGTGCAGATAGCCTCCATCCAAGCAGGCATGATGTAGTCCCAGATCGACTGAGTGATGATTCCGTACGGAATTAGGCAGTATAACCTGAAACATAACAGGTTATCGTTTAAAAATAACTGTTTTAGAGTTTATATTAAAATAGTGGTTACAAGAGACATCGTTCGCGTTGCCCTTAAAAAAAAGTAGTCTATGTCCGTCGCCGACTCTTAAGCTATATGTATTCGAAAATTCAACTGGATCCGTTAAGCCGTTTAGGGGGTAAGGGTGGTCATTCCACGATTATTTATATCATTTTTTTTTCCTTTTAATAAGCAACTTTAAGTCGTTACAGTACCAGGACTGTTCAAGATAAGAGTGAATAGGTACTTCCTAGGCAAGCGTGCTACATCTTCGGCCATCGTAGCTTTTCATCAGGTGAGATTTTGGTCAAATGAAAGCCGAGTCGGACGAAAAAGAAAGGTACCGATTCAGGCCGTCCTTGAGATGGTTGGTCTTGGAGGCGAGGTTGTCCCAGTGGCCCGCGTGCCGCGTGTAGTGCGGCGGGTGCGGCAACAGGCAAGCCACGGCCACGGACCGGCGGGACTCCGCCACGGACCGCACCCAGCCGCACACATGCTCCACTTTCAGCTTTTCCACTGCGGCTGCTGTTTCACCTGACAATATTTCTACTCTTATTTTTTGTCTCTACACGTTGTGTATTTAGCCAGTGTCAAGTATCGTAATATTTCAAGGGAAGTCAAATATTTCACAACAAATTAAGTCTCAGTCATAGTCAAGCAAAGTAAGTCACGGTCAAGTCCACGTCATACCCCAGTAAAGTGGTAGAGACTTTACTAGACGTCTCTATGGAGTTTTGGAAACAATACAAAAAGTCACGTTTCACGACATTATGCTATTTACCAACATTCGTGCACGGTCACGAACACTTAATGAATAAAAATCCACCATTTTTACATATTAACACTCGAAATAACACAAGTTGTGGAAAATAATATAATGACGCGACATGACTTCTTCACGTTTCTTCTTTTAACCACCTGACAAATTAAGGGAAAATGGCTTTTCATGAAAGAAATCCCCCTGACGCGGCGCTGTTATCGCGCGACGGAAAGGTCTCGTAAAAGCGATTGCATTAGTGCAGCTGTTTCCCGTGGGACTTCTTCCATGAAAATCACTCTATACCAGAGACTTCGTTCGCGTGGACCTACAAAAAAAATTGCCTATTTCTGTCTCCGACGCATAAGCTATGCTATGAAAAAATTCAGCTTAGTCCGTTCAGCCGTTTAGTCGTGATAACAGAGAGACAGAGCTACATTCTAATTTATAACACGTGTATGGCTTAGGATAGTCATGACATGTCATTTCATGTTATGTCTATCTGACTCACACATTTTTTTCTCTTATGTTTTGGTTCCACACACAATGTGTCGACCCATTGTCAAGTTTTGTAACCAGTGAAGTAAAATATTTCACAATTACAATGGGTCTGAGTGATAGCACAAGTCAAGCAAAGTGAGTCACGGTCAATTCCAAGTCATGATCCAGTAAAGTGGTGGAGACTTTATTGGTGGTTACTATACAGTTTTAGAAACGTCACGTTTCACGACGTTATGCCATTCACCTTCACTCGTACACGTTCACGAACACTCAAAATAACACAAGTTTTGGAAAATAATACAATGATGTGAACGTGAAATGATGAACCAAACCCGCTAAACTTCCCACTCGCACATTTGCACAAGTTTTTGTGTAACTAGTTACCAGAGTACGCGAAGGAAGTGACGTGGAACCAGTGGAACAGCACGGACAGCAGCCGGCCCAGGATCTCATCAGGCGTGTCCGGGGAGGGGGAACATAGCCCCACTAGTAGCCACACACCATATCTGTAAGCAAACATAGTAAGCTATAGCTTGTACACATTCGCGCGATTCTATTCAGAACCCTACAGAAACTACTAAGAGGCTGCTATGGACCTAGGGGGAACAGGGTTTTATTTTTATTTTTTGTTACTCGGTGACGAGACGAGCAAGTCACTCACCTGATGTTAAGCGTCACGCTTGCCCATAAAAGTTCAGTGCCACCCAGAATTTTGAACTTCAATAGTTCAAAACTATGCACGGCAATGCACTGCGCTCGTCAGCCTGAGATGTTAGATGTTAAGTCTCCGTATGCCCAGTGATTACGCTGGAAACATTGCCCTTCAATCCGGAACACAATAATGCTTGCACACTACTGCTTGGCGGTTGAATAACTGGCAAAGGTGTGGTACTTCCCCAGGCGGACTCTGCAAGAGAGCCCTACCACTACAAAAATGTATCAAAATGTAAAATTAAAGAGGTGCCAAGTCACACTTCGAATTTAACCATATTACCACCCCATGACTAGTTTTTCCCAGCTCATAGGAGAACTGGGAAGAGGACGATCATGTCAACAAGTAATATTATATAAAAATTAACTGACTGCAAAATTTAGCCTTGTCAATCCGAACCAAAAGAGAAATCCAACGACACCTCACTCGTCATCGTCAGAATCGGTCAAGTCGTTTAGGCTATAGGAGATAATATATGAACATACAAACTTACTTAGATAAACCCCTAAAGCAATACCCTCCATCTTGGGCAGTCAAGTAAAGAGATACAAGTGAATGTCTGGTATAAATTGACCTTCCGAGCAGTTGTCGATCCTCAACAGAGATGGGGTCCGGGAGCTCCACGCTCAGTGGCGGCTTCAGGGTTTCCGCGGAGCTGTCCGGGTCTTCCATATTTATCGGCTTCGCTTCCTTTAGCAGACTGCAAAATCACACTAATATTGTAAATGCGAATTTTGTGATAAGTATGTTTGATTCCAATCAACGCCGTAACGGCTGAACGGATTTGGATGGAATGATTTGGTTTTTTTTTGTTATATTTTCTTCTTCTACTTTATTGGGGGAAAAAAATATAGGAACATGGCAGAGGAAGATTTCATGTTCGATCCTTGCAGGCAAAAGAGGGTAGATGGAAAAATAACTCCATAAATGCTTTATATTTACTGTAGAAGCGACTCGCAACGAGCGCACGTTATGTTTGTACTCGCGGCGCGGGCAGTTTTCAAATTCCGTATAGAACCTTCCATCGAAACCACTGTGTCCGTGACTCTGTGCTGTGCGGTGATTAAGAACTTTGGAGTGCACTCCCATCATCAGTTCAGCCGTGCCGAACTGTTCCACCTGGATCGCGACTGGCGCTAAAGCCGTATTGGCGGTCGTGGATTAAAGGTTGGTGGAGTTTTCCTTATACCTTCGTCAGCTTGCAGGGATAGTTCATCAGTTTCTCACCTGAAGTTCAGATGCACCTCATACTGTCCACTTTTAAATTATTGTATCTCCCCGTACTGTACGTAGATCGTACAATACATTTTATGGAAAAAAAAAAAAAAACTGTAGTGTCATTATACAGGGAGGAAACAGGAGAATACGTTTGCAAGGAATAGACAAACGAGGAATATGGTCGCTTAGTCAAAAGTTACATATATATTACTATTTTATGATACTACTAGCTGTTACCCGCGACTTCTTTCGCGTGGAACTACAAAAAAGAGTAGCCTATGTCCGTTTCCGACCCTTAATTCAGGTCGATCCGTTTAGCCGTGATAGCGCGACAAACACCCAGACAGAGACACAGAGTTACTTTCGCATTTTAGGATTATTTTAACATAGATTATCCAAATATCGACCATGTGGAAAAAGTGGGGCAAAATGGACTTCGAAATTATAAACATTCCATTTTGCCGGCCAGTAAGGAACTTCATAGAGACAGAGTGGAACTACTCGAAGAACTTCAGATCAGTCCAGTACTTTATTCAGAAACGAATGAATTGACCATCTGCGAGCAGGCGGTACCACGAGCGAGTGGCAGCCTCGTATGTACCACGTGGTCACCGCCGCGTCTACTGTTGTATCTGTTGGGAGAGTGCTGGTGACATCACCTGATGATGGCCTCCACGAGGTTGGTCTGCATGTCGCTGTCCATCTGCCAGGCGAGTGGCAGCCTCGTATGTACCACGTGGTCACCGCCGCGTCTGCTGTTGTATCTGTTGGGAGAGTGCTGGTGACATCACCTGATGATGGCCTCCACGAGGTTGGTCTGCATGTCGCTGTCCATCTGCCAGGCGAGCGGCAGCCTCGTATGTACCACGTGGTCACCGCCGCGTCTACTGTTGTATCTGTTGGGAGAGTGCTGGTGACATCACCTGATGATGGCCTCCACGAGGTTGGTCTGCATGTCGCTGTCCATCTGCCAGGCGAGCGGCAGCCTCGTATGTACCACGTGGTCACCGCCGCGTCTGCTGTTGTGACGGTTACCGTGACATTGGCCGCAGTATCTACCAAATTTTAAATTGCTTCGTCAAGTACTCCCTCATCCCAGGGATTCTTAAAATGCGTATTCTCATAATTTTTACCCGACTGCCAGAGAAGGAGAGTTACGTTTTGGTGTGTATGTAAGTATGTACGTTTGAGTGTTCTTATTACCTCCTGTAGTAAGAAGACTCTTACTACCTCTTCTCTTCCTCTTTACTACGGTTGTTGGTTGAATCAGACATTACTTAGCAGAAGTTCATTTTCAAACTGAATCTTCGATACTGTGTGTCTTTCGGCTGCAATATCGCCTTTAGTACTATAATACAAGGTTGTAAGGTATGCTGAGACGAAAAGGGCACATAGTTCTCATCATTATGAACAATTTTCTCTATGGGACCAACCCTGAAATCTAGAAAAAAAACAGCTGCTCCATAGAAAAATGTCAATGGCACTTGACAAATGTATGGAACAGCAGATACTTTTTTCTCGATTTCAGGATTGGTCCCATAGTAAAAGTTGTTCACAATCATAAGTGCTATAAGCCCCTTTCGGCTTAGCATACCATTTTCGTATAACCCTGTTTAACGGATCAATTGTTTATCTGCAAAATATTAACCGCGTACTTTGACAAAGATTTGATTTTTCTATTTAGTTATTAAGATCTCTATGAAGTTATCCTCATTAGTTATGAAGATTAAAAATCTTATTTTAGGATATAATATGATTTTTTGATTTTGCTGTAATCTAGTTTTTCACGACGGGAACACAGGATTACATGAAATTTTCTCGACAAAAAAATAATTGAAAAGATCTCGATTTACACACATTTTTCGCTGGCGTTCGGGACCCCTAGTGTATATTCAAGTGATTATTACACTAATAGTTTATTAGTAATTATTACATCAATAATAATATCTAGGTTTGCATGGCACAGAATTGGAATTAGCAATTATCTGCTTTTTTGACTAGCGCGCGCTTAAGCCATCTCTTTTCATCTACACGCGAAAGTGTGTAGCGCTATCTTTCTCTCAAAATACAGTCTTATCAAATACAAAAATAAAGCGTAATACGATATAGCAGCGGAAAGACACTACACATACACACAGCAGGTTATTAAAGATTCAGTCAGCATAGGCTACATTTTGCAGACGAGTGTTTTGTTTTAATTTTAATTTTATTTCTTGTACACATAAACCCCAAAAACAATATCCTCCTTTTCGGGCGGTCGGGTAAAAATACAGTGTACGTTCTTCATGACGAATAACCCACTTCCACACGCCACATTGTGTAGTACCGTGAGAAATCCGGTATAAAAGGTGCGTCGCAAAATAAAGGTCTATCCACACATATCAGGGCCGAAGAAGGACCGGGCTCCGGCATCAGCTCAAAAAAATATCGGTGCGTACATTTTTACGAACTGGTTCACCCACGTACGCGGCCGGGGCGGCAACGGAGCTCTAGTTTCTGGGCCGACCAGTGTTACCACCTTTGACCTTTTCGGACTAGATCTAGCAATGTTAACTGTGGTTGAGCCTCTTTTCAATTCTTCAGCCTGGAAAGAGCAATCTAGTCCTTTTCGGCTCTTGATAAAATGATTCACAACAACAGGAAAATAATAGGTAGCACAGTTAACAAAATGGTTATCGAATTTGTTTTAAGAAGTTTTGTTTTAGAAAAGATGAATGTTAGTATTAGTTCCATCCGGTACTAGCAACACTATTCTTAAACTAGGTCTATCCCTCAGAATAATTACTAAAGCAAGTCTTTCTAGTTCCTGGTTCTGTTTTAGAAAAGTTGAATGGAAATATTTTTACACCCAGTACTAGCAGCACTATTCTTAAGTCTTTCTCCATAATTCACCATCTCCTCCCGGACACGGCCCTGATATGTGTGGATAGACCTTTAATGTATTGTATAGAATAATATTGAATTGTGGTATTCATGGTATGGTATGGTGTGTTTGTAATTTCACGTTTCCGGCCATTCGTTAAACAAGTTATTGTATTGAAAACAAAGTATGTTATTGAAATGTAGACTGATAGAAAGACAACTCTAGAAATTATATTATACCCAAGATAAAAAAAAGCTAAAAACTAAAAACATTTAGCGAGTAGCGAGTGTATAGTTCCGTTACTATTTTTTTTTGCGAGTGGTAAATCTTCTCAAGATACCCAACTGCTTTGGGGTGCAGCCGGGTTATGTGGGATTATACCCACTAAAACCCCTCGGTGGCCTGCCTTGGTGCTTGACCGGGGGCTCCGGGATCTCCAAGGGAACGCACCGGAACCCTCAGCATCACGCTTCAGCTCCTCCCGGGACAGCTAGCAGCTGTCGTGAGACGTCTAAGCCTACAACAGCGTCCGCCGCTCGAGGCTGTTGGCCTGTTCGGACTCGCTTTAGTAGATGGTGGTTAGAGTCCCACCTCTGACCACCCCCGACCCCAGAGGTCCCCTTTTAGTAGGCTCTTACTACAGGCAGCGGATACCGATGCGGTATTCTAGTGCCCGGCTGGGCTATAGCGATTGTACGAGTGCGACAGGCGACGCTGCGAGTCTCTCGGCGAGTATTCTGATCGCCAAGCGAGTATCGCTCAGCGAGTATTATCTTTGATAGCTTTTGTCGCTGCGGCAAACTGGTGAAGATAGACTTTTTGCCAGCAATGTGAACAGTCAGCGATCGACTATTAATATATTTGTCTCATTTACTCACAAGGCATCTCCATCTATTATACGTTTCTTGAGCGAGAAAATAGTCGATAGTTCGTCGCTTGCTCGTCGGCGGTGAGACAAGTGCTTAGAGACTTGTCTTGAAAAATGTATTTTTACACAAAAACTTATTACACAGCACTCGAAATAATACAAGTACTGATTGAAAAATAATAAGTACAATGAAAAAAAGTAGATTGTAACTGACCTGATGGGATGGTTCCCGTTGTAACTGGCGCATTCGTTCGAAAAGCAAATCGAGTAAGCGGCTTTATCGGAGGATCGGCAATTCTGAAGATTTAAATGGAATGAAGCGAATGAATGGAAGTCGTGGCAGTTTAGTGGGAGCACGCTCGCCTCATGTTCGTGGGTCGTGGGATCCCGGCCGGGGCCGGACCAATAAGTTCTTTGGAACTTACGTACGGATATACCACTGGCTTTTCGATGAAGGAAAACATCGTGAAGAAACCTGCATATTTCCGGAGAAAAATTCCATGGCGTATGTGGATCCGCCTAACCGCACTGGGCCTGCGTGGTGGATATGGCCTAATCCTCCTTCGAGGGTAGGCCGATACCCCAGAAGTTAGATGTTTAAAGGGTGATACAGATGGAGAGAAATTAAATGAGCTATTGAAATATCAATCACAAACGACAACATTAAGCAGGGTATTTAATATATTTAACGAGAAAAAATATATATATATATATATATATTTGTATTTATTTATTTATTTAAGTATACTTTGCCACATAATGCGTAATTTTCACATTTTTCAGAATGTACTAAATTACACATTATACCCTATTATAGGGCGTTGCAAACAGTATAGTTGCCTACATACTAAAAAAGTAAAACTACCTATTAATAAATATAGAAATACAGAAAATGCAGAAAACTTATACGACTTATAACTAAAATTTATAAATTATTGTCCTCCAAAAAATTCTTCTATATTATAGTAGCATTTTTTTATTAATAAATGTTTAGCTTCTTAGCTTCTTTTAGAATTTTCTTGGGTTTATCTCGTCTCGTATGTGTTGGTAGGTGGTTAAATATTTTGATCATCATATATTGCCTTATGTGTTGGTAGGTGGTTAAATATTTTGATCTTCATATATTGCCTTATGTGTTGGTAGGTGGTTAAATATTTTGATCATCATATATTGCCTTATGTGTTGGTAGGTGGTTAAATATTTTGATCATCATATATTGCCTTATGTGTTGGTAGGTGGTTAAATATTTTGATCATCATATATTGCCTTATGTGTTGGTAGGTGGTTAAATATTTTGATCATCATATATTGCCTGCTGGTAGCGGTTTATTAGATTAGGGTTAGTTTTAAGTTGTATATATATTTATGATTATTTTTACTTAGAGTTTATTTTAATTTATTTACTATTTAATGTTATTTATATTCGGAACCTCTTCTTACTAGTAGTAGTAAGTTGTAGTTATATACTTGCCTTGTTCTCGCAAACCATCGACACCTGTTGTTGTGGGTGTAAAATGTCAAAAAAGCGTTGGTTCGGGTGCTCCCTGAAAATAAATATTTTTGCTAACTACTTCTCACTGAAATAAAATATCTTTTTTACAGTTATTTATAGTAATGTCTGATGTTTCATAAAATGACAATATCTGCGACGTTTTTTCCATGACAAACCATTATTAGATTTTCGTTTGGGAATCTTGCACTCTCTATTTCAAGTAGATACACCAGTATAAGCTTTTTTTTTCTCTTTCCTCTTATGAGGATTTTGGCGTCGCACGTCTTATGCATTTGCCAGTGTCAAGTATGCATATATATTTTCAAGTTTTGTTAGATATTATCAAACAAGTCATAGTCACAGTCAAAGGCGAGCAAAGCAAGTCACGGTCAAGTCCAAGTCATGGCCCAGTAAAGTGGTGAAAACTTTACTAGAGCCTTCTATGGAGTTTTGGAAACAACACGAAAATTCACTTTTCACGACATTATACCATTCACCAACACTCGTGCGTGTTCACGAACACTTAACGGGTAAAAATTCACCGTTTTTACACATTAACACTCGAAATAACACATGTTTTGGAAAATAATAAAATGACGCGACATGAATTCTTCACGTTCCCGCCTAAACTCTCCAGTATAAGCTTTCAAAACTGTTTTAACCACTGTTTCGAGCCTTTCGTGACTTCACTGAACGGCTTCAGCAGAAGATCAGCGCTGTTTGCTAAACAGCATTATGCTGAGTTGAGGCCATTTTTGTAACACATAACATTGATTATCTATAGTTATATAATATTGCTCACCTGCCTACCCTGTTACTATTAATGTTACTATTGTTGCTTCTTCTTTCAAAATATCAAATATTTATTTATAATAGAGCAGCACAGGCTGATGTGTCTATATCACACAATACTAAAAATAAAATAACATTGACAAAAAAATGTAAAAGTTGACAAAGGGCATGGACCTCGGAGTCCGTAGAGCTGCACCAAGACCAATAAAAAAATGTAGTAAATAATAATGTAGTAAATTGTAATGTATTGTATTATTACTGGAAAATTACCCGAATTCAAAGATTGGGTAGATTTAGCCTATGAAGTATCAAGCTTTATAAAATAAAGAAAAGATCTCAAAATGTAGATCAGTAATGTACTATTGAGAGGCGGCAAGTTATCTAAACTTCTGACTCACCTGTGTATTTCATTAGCGCACTCTATACAGAGGTAGAGTGGTGGCGGGCTGTCCGAAGCAAACGTGACGCTGATGCAATGGTCGTAGCATACCTAAAATAAATTAATTGCTTTATTAGCAAACTTCTTCGAATATCAAAAACACTAAACAAAATAAACTATAGAACGGGAATAATGACGAAACCAGCGTGTGTGTGTGCGTGTGTTTTCACAGAATGTAACACTTTTTTTTTTATGGTACTTGGTGACGAGACGAGCAAGTCGCTACACACCTGCCCATAACAATTCAGTGCCATCCAGAATTTTGAACGTCAACAGTTCAAAACCATGAGCGGCAATGCACTGCGCTCGTCACCAGATCTCTTTATGCCCAGTTAATATTTAGTAAAACTATAGCCGGAATAACCGACTCAATTTGACGTGAATATTCTCGTTTATTTTTATTTTTATTAGCTCAACAACAGATTACCGATCTTACATGATTAGTATTTCAAAATGGTTCTGTTCGAATCCGTGATCCAAAACGTGAGCACACAAACACAATCAAAACAAACAAAGTGTGTCAAAACCACGTCAGTTTTCATAGTAATAAAAAAAACTATCAATATTGGCAGCACAATTTGTTCACTGCATGGCTTAAATTCCCACCCTATAAACTCCTGTTTAGGTCCAGTCTTGTCCAGCAGGGCTAGCATGCGCACCGCGACAATATCTTCTCTACTCTTCATGCCGTGAAAAATGTGAGAAACGTATACACAGCCGTAGCCATGTCCTGTTTTTGCATAAAAAAAGATTTTGTCGCGGTGCGCATGCTAGCCCTGCAGGTGTTTCAATAACTTGCTTGATGGAGCACTTGCTCATTTGCCCAGAGTGGCCCAAAACCTGCACGCTGCGTGATCTCAACGAGGCAAAAGCTGCCAAAGTAAAGCAAACATCCCACTGCTGAGATATCAGCCTACCATCGAAGGGTGATTGGGCCATATCCACTACGCTGGCCCAGTGCGGGTTGGCGGACTCACAAATGAGAATTTCTTCTCCGGAAATATGTAGGTTTCCTACCGATCATTTCCTTCACCGAAAAGCATGAACCAAAGAACTCATTGATAAGGGCCTCGCCCAGGTTCGAACCCACGACCCCCACGAATGTGAGGCCAGCGTGCTCCCAGTGAGCTACTACGGCTGGGCAGCTCACAACATTTAAATTTGAAACGCTGACACGAAAAGAAGATTTATACGTGTATCTGTACTGAACTTCCAGAGCAGTGCATGCCTTCACGTGGAAACAATGTCAGAATGATTAAATGAATATTATTTATTGTCATACAGTTGCAGCCTGCTCCATCTGTTATCATAATCATCTAGTCCTAACACCGTGTCCGGTGAGGGTGAATAACGCACCTTGGCGGCTTCAGCCGTGCCTGCGTTCGGGCACATGTCCCGCTGGCAGAGAAATGGCACCAGGTCATCTGCACACAAGAAAGATACGTATAATTATTTAAAAATCATATAAATAAAAATCATGACGAAGGAAACAAGACTTATAGTGTAGCATGGTAGCATCAGTTTTTGCGTGATAACATCGAATGAATGATATCCCCGCTCTCCATAGTGAAATAGGAAACAACGGCTTCAACGGAAGAACAGCGCTGTTTGCTAAACAGCATTATGCTGAGTTGAGGCCATTTTTGTGACACATGACATTGACAGCTATAGTTATTTAATATTGCTCACAACTTCGTCTAAGATTGCTCACCTGCTTACCCTTCAATTTATTTAATGTTAATGTTGTTGCAAAATAAAATTATTTTCTTTATTTCTTTCTTTCTTTCAAATATAGCTGAGTGACAGTCAATAATAACATACTAATTTGCTAAAATGTAGATATGTATTATAATGGATTAAAGGTATACAAGCCATAAAAGGATATGGTCTTCCATTATGAAGTTCGAACGTTGTTGTTCGAAGTGATTGAAGCGTAAACAAAATCGCTTTTTACAAACGTGGGCCTGTAAAATTCGCAAGTTAACTTCATTTTTCCTGCTGTATTAGGTTTTGTGTATTGATCATGTTTTGAATGACAAATTACTTGTCTACGTAACAAAGTAGCATGCTTGTAATGACAACTTACCCGAGTGTGACATGATTTGAGAAAATTCTACTTCATGCGAATTTGTAATAATTGACAGCATGCCGAAGTAGTATTGTTTGAGGGTTTGAGGCCGATTTGACGAAAAAGGCGCACTATCACTTGCAATCACATATTTTTTTTAAATTTAATTACAAATTTTAATTTAATTAATTAATAATAATTATTTATTTATAGGTGACATTAACATTTTTTTTACTTCGTTTCTTGCTCTTTGCTTGCTTATTTGCTTATTGTGCACGCATATTTCGGCATGCAATACATGAGGTCTAACGGGAATTTTCCCATAAGTCTGTAGCGACCTTTAAATTTTTTTACGACTTTTTAATCTATGTTTTGTACAACAGTAGTATATTTCAGTTGGAAAATCTTAAAAAAATAGTAAGTACGTATTATAGTTCTATTAGGTAGGTGTGCAATGATGCACAATCTACCATGCCAAATACAATACGAATCTTACTGGAAAATTTGCATAGGAACCCCTTCCTGTAGGACAGTTTTGCGTCAAACTGTAGCCAGTAGTACTTACCCCCGAATACTGAAACGTTTGTTAACTTTGACAACAGATTAATTCTAATACTGCCTTTGTCTGGCACTAAGCAAATGACAATAGCAGCAATAGACTAGACGTCAAAGTTAACAAACGTTTCAGTATTCGGGGGTTAGAACGTTAATTCGTGGAGTTTTGGGTAAAATTACGAAAATGGATCGTATTTTCTAATTTTGTAGTTCCATACTCACATGCCGCGAAGCTACCATGCTAAATACATTACAAATCTTACTGGAAAACTTGCATAGCAACCCCTTCCTGTCGAATAGTTTGGCGTCGAACGGAGGCCAGTAGTAGAACAGTAGTTTGGCGGCAGAGAGACGCGCGCCCCAGGTCCCGTACGCGATGACACAGAGGATATCCTTGACGACGGACTGTTTCATGGACATGAGGCATTCTAGAAGCTGGCAGTGGTGAGCTGAAAGGAGAAACGTGAAGCGAAAAATGGAATTGAAAAGGACTGGGCTAGTAAAGAAAATGCTGGTCTTCAGACTGGCTTTGAGAATAGAGTATACCGGCTTCTCGCCATACAAAAGGCGTAGTCTGATACCCACCCCTAAACGTTATCCGATTTCTATGATCTTTTTATATGTTATCTAAACCGTGTAAAATTATGCTTGTATGCTTGTTTTTTTCGCTATATCTTCGTTGTTATAGGCACTTAAAGTGACAAATTTGTCGCGTTGTAAATACGACGAAGAAAAGTAGTTGTTAGAATACCATATTTTTTAAAAAACAAAACCTTCTGGCATAGTTCATAGTTTATCCAAGCCATTGATAAAAAAAACAAATAATTTTGTTAAGATTTAGGGGGAGATAACACACTACCCCCTAAACGCTAATTTCATCAAAAAGTTCACGAGAAACAGAGCGACAGCTATACAATTTCAAATATCACGCTTTGCGAGTGCACCAAAGCCTCGCGGAAGGACTATCTTCTTAACTTCGGCCCGCTGTTTTACCTTCTTTACCGAAACGCATAAACAAAAAGTTCCTTAAAAGACCGCAACAGCGCTACGCGTCAGTCGAGTTAACGGATAACCGTTAACTCGTTGCGTATAAACGCAAGCCTGTAAAAATTTACTCTCATTGGTTCATTGCTAGATGCGAGTAGGCGTAACGTTGAGATAGCCAATAAGAACGCTTGCTCGCAGTCCCCGCAACCCGCAGTTTCCTCCAAAGTTTCCGTTGTTTTGTCGGAAAAAATATCTCGTAATGTGGTTACAAGATAAAAAGTACTTATCCCATATCGTTAATAATCACTATTTTGTTGCTAAATATCATTAAGATCCATTTCGCCACGAGGCAAGCTAGTTCCTAGTTCGTAGTATTTATTCATAACAATTAGTTTTACGAAGAATTGGTGCACGTACTGCGTACAAAACACACTGAGCACAAAATAATCTACCTGGGTTGCTGGAGTGTTGGAAGACCATCATGACAATGGCTGCTACCGACTGCGACGCCTGGCTCTCCTCCTCTTGACCCGCGTACTTCCGCGCTGCAACATAGATGTAGAATAACGCTTGAACAAAAGTTTTTTTTAATGCAAATGAGTTTCTGGACGAGTCGTAATCCTGATGGAAATTCTTCGCCTATACCAGTTCAGTGCCACCCAGAATTTTTAAGCTCAACAGAACATGACGGTGCGCGGCAATCACAGACCACACCACTCATCTGTCTAAATACACTTACAAGAAATTACTCTGATTGGTTGATTGTTAGGCGTGAGTAGGCGAACCTTAAGATAGCGAATGAGAACGCTTGGTCGCAATCCCAGCGAACCGCGCCTTTGACAAACTTTGGTGACTTTTTGTAGGAACAACGAATCTCGTAACGCGGTATCTAGTGAGATCTGTTGCGGCAATGCACTCTATCTAACTCTCATTCGTCTATCTGAAGATCTAGATGTTAAATCTCTTCATGCCCAATAGTTTTTATGGAGAGACATCCTTCATTCCGGAACATAGTAACATTTTGCATGGGGTAAAAATCCAACAGACTTGGTTCTGGTTGCACTGTTATTAGCTCTTTTTATTACTCCATATCTAAATATGGAATAATCGCCTCCGATAATTTAAGTCCAGAACATCGAAATATATTGAGTTTTCAAGATGACTCCCATGCTCACTATAATCTAAGAAATGGACACCGAAGCCTTGCAAAGACTGAGCTACGCGGGAACTTCATCAAAATGGACCCATATCCTAACTCCCCGCACTGTGTTTAAAATATGTAGATGTAATGTATAGGTTTACTCACTGATAGTAAACGGCAGTATATAGTAGCACAGAAGGTTGAGTATCTCCTGGTGCAGTGCTACAGGAAATACGGCCACGCAGTACGCCACCATGTACGGCAAATTGTCAATCATGTCGTACTCCAGAAAAGGCAGGAGGCAGCCCAAGCATTGGAGGACTGCTTGACCAAAAGCTGGCAAAATTCATTATTGTTTGAAAAAAAGCCTTATTAATAGTGGTTAACTTAGAAACGAACAATACCTAAGTAATTTATGCTGTTTGTCAAGATCTCGAGAATGAAAAGTATCCCGCGCGGAAAGGTGACAAATCACAAAAGTGTTTCGTTCTTTAGAAGGGAGCGTATTACATTTACCCCCGAATACTGAAACGCTTGTTAACTTTGACAACAGATTAATTCTAATGCTGCCTTTTTCTGGCACTAAGCAAATGACAAAGGCAGCAACAGACTTAATCTGTCGTCAAAGTTAACAAACGTTTTAGTATTCGGGGGTTAAGGCCAAAAGGGTGGGCCAATTTTTTCACCCATCTTAAAGAAAACCAAATACATAAACTTCTTTTCAATGGAGCATCTTCTATCCCTCTCACATCTCTACCGGCTCTAAAGCGGAGTACGCTTACCTTGTATGCCATACTGCAGATGTGGTGCCGAGTCAACTAATTGAGATATGGCGTTGAAAAGCCCCTTGTAGTCCAAGTTGGGGTACAGCGACATGCGATCTGCGTCGTTATCGGCGTCGCGGATCATTTCCAATGGAGAGCGTGGTACATCTTTAAGAACGCCTGGGAATTATTGGATATGGTTAAAATTCTCAGTTATAACAGGAGATTTATGATCCTGGTATTTATGTTTTTTTTTATTGTCAGACCGAAACCAAAAGCCTTACAAAAGAGACTGTATTTTTCATCCAATATGTTCCAGCAACTGCACACAAGGGAAATAACTGAGATGGCTTACATACAACAGCACCGAGATATATTATTACTTAGTCTTCACCCGCGGCTTCAGACCTTAAGAAAAAGTAGTTAAGAGCGAGATAGAGAAACTCTCTACAGTGTGAATAGATGTCTCAGAATTTGTATACAAAACCGTCCGTCCTCGTTTTTCAGACTATAATCAATTGTCATCAAGATCGGTGCAGCCGTTAGAGCCTCACAGACATAGCGACAGAGTTACTTTCTGTAGTTCAATAGATGGCGTTGCATTTTTTGATGTTTAGTATTTTCTGACAGTTCTAAATTCTAGGGAGTTCTTAATCACGCATGCAAACGAAGTGTTCGGCTCGCGACAAACGTATTCATTTTTACAACTCAAAACTTTGAGTGGTCGTGTTATTTTTTTTATCTCTGGTTCCGAATGCAGCTCTGTATTATAATTTTGATATGGATCTAGAGATAGATATGGTGATCAGAACATAGAAAGAAAGAAAGAAAGAAAATAATTTTATTTTGCAACAACAGTAACATTAATTACATTGATGGGTAGGTAGGTGAGCAATATCATATAACTATAGATATAGCATTGCATACTATTATATTTGGTACTTCTAGATTGATGTTATCCGTTGAAATCTACTAACTGCGTCACATTGCAACGTGCCTAACGAACGTACGGAGATACATTGATGTCACTGTACAAAAGTTTCATACGAACACACTACTGGTAGGTTTTCTATGGTAGATAACAAAAAACCGGTTGCACCTTGTACTTGATGTTTATAACCTGGTGAAACAGACACTGCCTGGTATGAAACCATTTCGTTCCTCCAATTCATCATTTCTATTTATTGATTGTACGTCGTCCGCCTCGGATGAAAGTAAACACTACACTGAAAGACGCAAATGTGGGCGGTAACTCCAAATATTCGCCTATAAAAGTTCTTTTGATGTGGTTAAAAATCTGCCAGATTAGTAATCGTGCCAAATGATCGTAACGAAGCACGATAGTTCGTGTCTAATGCCGCTAACGACCTGCCAGACACGCAGCTACCGGCTCGTTTCGCGATAGTTTGGGGCGATAGATACTAGTATGGGAGACGCATAAAGTCGTTACAAAGCGTGGAGGGTCGCGGGGAACTGTCGCCTCACCCGTTTTCAATGTGTGTGTGCCTAAAAACGCTATAATTACGAAGATATTGTGGTGTCTGACATTACCTCCTGACCGGCAACACCCTTCCTTACCCTAGGAGAGAAATGAAAAAAAATACCTTGGAATTTTCTTGGGTTTTTTGGCAGTTTACTCATCGGCGATTTATTAAAACCAATTTTGCGCCAATAAATAGGTTTTGTCAAGAAATTACGGCTAAAATGATGACCTAGATAATATTGGTTTAGCTACGAATCTCTATAAGCTGACTTTCATCATAAACTGACTTTCATATTGGTTTTTTAGTTAGATTTGTACCAGCATTCATCTTGATTTTTTGGTTGGTGTAATTTCTTGATACAGCCTATTTATTGGCGCAAAATTAGTTTTTAAGAACCTACAAAGCAAGAAATTTTGAATGCGGCGCGCTGAATGAAACGTTCGTGACCGGACTAACCTTCACACTGCTCTGTCACCACATCTGTCACACTGGTGTTGCACCACAAAGGTATACAGGGTTATAAGGAAAGGCTATGCCAAGCCGAAAGGGGCTTATAGTACCTATGATTGTGAACAACTTTTGCTATGGGACCGACCCTGAAATCGAGAAAAAAAAACAGCTGTTCCATACATTTTGTCGAGTGTCATTGAATTTTTTCTATGAAACAGCTGTTTATTTTTTCTCGATTTCAGGGTTGATCCCATAGTAAAAGTTGTTCATAATGATGAGTACTATGAGATTTTTTTGGCTTAGCATATCCATTATTAATAGCCCTGTATTGTGCTCAATGACCTCAAATCAATAAAGTATACATAGGATTCAAGATATCCATAATCGTAGGACCTTATATACAGAAAATACAGAAAATTTTATTCGTGACAAAAATACATATTAAAAATTAAAAAAAAATTAAAACACACAGTATAACAGTACAGTATAGTATATAGGATACGTGTTGGCAAATCCCAAAACGGTAGGACCACTTACTGAGTAGCGTCTGTGAGAAGTACTTGACGGTGTTGCCGATGTCGACTCCAGAGGGCAGCGGCTGAATGTTATGCATCAGCCGCAGCTGCGCGTCGTACAGGCTTCGGATCTTCGCCGTGACTGGACCATATTATATTATATAAAGTTATTATAACTATATTATTACTAGCTTGCACCCGCGGCTAGGCCCGCATATTTTTAGGCCCGGCTCCATAATTGAATCCCTGATTCAGCTATCTCTTTCGCACTTTGTCAACTATTTGTTTAATATAAAAATTACAAAGAGTTTTTTTTTAAACTTTTAATTTCTTTAGATTTTTTTTTTTATGATTTATAGCAAATTTCAATATTATTAATTTTTAATTTAGTGAAGGGGAACGAAAAAATAAAACATTTTTTTCGTCTCCTTCAGCAAATTAAAGAATAAATATGGAAAATGCTATAAAACATTGGAAATGGTATTCTAAAGACATTAAATGGTAGAAAAATAATAATAATATTATTAAAATAATTTCCTGTGTAATTTTTATACTTAAAAAAAGTGCGAACGAGATAGCTGATCCAGGGGAGCCGGCACTCCAAAAAAAAAGATATGGTTCTCAAGTCGACTGTTTTTTTTAAAATGTTAGACCACAATTTGTAGTATATTTTCAATTTAGTCAATTAGCCAAATGTACTGTTGTGGTCTCTTTCACACGCCGACGTCGTCGTCTTGGTGTAGTCGGAACGCTGACGCTGAAGTAAACCGTCGCATATATCATAAAATAGGAGACCGTTTAGGAATTCCAGTAAAAAAAGTAAAATAAAAAACTTTTAGGAGTTAAAAAAAAAAAACTGGGTTATAAGGAAAGGGTATGCTAAGCCGAAAAGGGCTCATATTACTCACCATTATGAACAACTTTAAGTATGGGACCAACCCTGAAATAACGAAAAAAAATCAGCTGTTCCATACATTTTGTCGAATGCCATTGACATTTTTCTATGGAACATCTGATATTTTTTTTTCGATTTCAGGGTTGGTCACATAGTAAAATTTGTTCACAATCGTGAGTACTATGACCCCCTTTCAGCTTAGCATATCCTTTCCTTATAACCCTGTATATTAAGGAATGTATTTATATAGTAACGTGCGCAGGACAGTGTCACACAGTGTTTTGAACTGCTATAGTTCAAAATTCTGAGTGTTATTTAACTGTAATAGGCAAGCGTGATGTTTACGATAAGGCGATCGCAAATCAGTTTTATATACAGGCTGGCCCATCGGCAAATGACCGCCCGAAAAGGGCTTATATTACTCATCATTATGAACAACTTTTACTATGGGACCAACACTGAAATCGAGAAAAAAAAATCTGCTGTTCCATACATTTTGTCGAGTGTCATTGACATTTTTCTATGGAACAGCTGTTTTTTTTTTCTCGATTTCAGTGTTGGTCCCATAGTAAAAGTTGTTCATAATGATGAGTAATATAAGCCCTATTCGGGCGGTCACTTGCCGTTGGGCCACCCTGTATATAAAACTGATTTGCGATGGGACTTGCCGATGGGCGAACATGTATAAAATTATTAAAAAAAAGGTGCTAAAATTAGGTAGAATGCAGAAATGGGGGAAACACAGACATACACTGCCTATATCTTCAAGAAAGGTGAACCACACATACATAGGATTTTGGTTCTGCTAACTCTTGGGGCCGTCGCACACAAGAGACGAGGCGCGGACGCAACCGTTCTCCTTCAATGTAATTTCAACCAGGGCCCTCTCCCCTGATTCAACGTCATCTCCCATTATCTCGTTCGCACATTTATACGAAAGCAAAAAAAAAGTCCTTCGCAAAAGTGAATAATATTTAGTTACATGATTTTTTTCTAAAACTTTTCTTAAAAAAAATCTATAAAACATTGGCAATGATAAATTGTTTTAATTTCCGACTTTAACTTTTATATTCAAAAAAGTTGAAAACGAGGTGCAAACGAGATACTAGCTAAATTAGGGAAGCTTTTAATACGATAATTCTCAGTGTCCACCCGATGGACAACGGTGGTGGTCAAAGGGAATCAAAATTAATGATTTAAATAATTAATAAATTAAATTAATGTTATAATTATTTTGTTCCCGCTGTTCGCCACTAGTTGACATTGGGATAAAAATAAATAAATTTCCAAGTATGAAAACTGACGTGGTTTTGACACATTTTGTTTTAATAAAACGGGAATACTCACGTTAAATTGAGTCTGTTATTCCGACTATAGTTTCGATCGCATTCGGTGACCTTAATCAAGGAACGCTATAGGCGTGAAACGCGCGCGACCTCAACGTCTCTGTGATCAAAGTCAGCGAATGTGATCGAAATTGTAGTCGGAATAACCGACTCAATTTAACATGAGTATTCCCGTTTAATAAAGCAAAATTTCGAAGTGTCCACCAGTGGTGGTTAATGGTCATACCATACAAATAATAAAAGGTCGCGCCCGCGGCTCGCATCTTATGACGTCACGCGACACACATCGAAGTTTATATCGCATCATATGGATGTTAAGGTTGAAATTGCCTTGAAGGATATAGGTTGCGTCTGCGCCCAGTCGCATAAATGTGGCTTCTGATCTTTTTTTTTTCTGATGACCAATTACATAGTCTCGTAAACTATTAAAAAGCTGTATGCATTTTGATAGTTCTAAATATAATTTCAGTTGTGCTCTTGTGGTAGTATTTCTGATTTTTCCAGATTTTACTTTAAAATGCCTTCGGGTTTTAATCCTTATAATCAACATGCAGTGAAGTTGAAAATGGCTTGTCTGCATCATTTCCATCCATATTCTGGACTCAACATAAGTACCTAACAACTAAGTTATTTACCTTACTGACTGTAGTCTAATTTTTAAAAGTTAATAGATTTACATAAATATATAAAATATACTTATATTTCCTCTATGGTTATTATTAAACATGAGCATTAACAAAATGAGTCAGCAGAATCAGTTAACATTTAACATTGAAACAGCCCACATTGAGGGTATCCAAACATGTTGCATAAACACCAATCAACCAATCATATCACGGGGTGGCCAGCACCAACTAATAAACTAACACTGGGGTAAGTTGGCAGTGGAAATACCAGTTTCACAACAGACAAAGGATGCAAACCTAGGGTTACCATCGGGTGCCTGAAAGTAACCTATTGAAATTAAAACCAAGCCTTTCCACGGCAAGTTCTATATGAAAGTGAAGCACAGAATGTTCACTGGAAGTTGACAATTAATTTGTGCCAGAAAATATTTTTTCAAATAGACAGGAAATTTCATTATGATATATTTACACCAGTCAGTTTTGAACTACACTACTATGAGGGTAAACCGGGTAAGATGGCAACCCTAAAAAGCAAGACACAGTTTAATAAAAAATAGATCAACTTCAATCACTCTTGAGGTAAATATGTAAAAGATTGGAAGTGTCAACTTACCTAGTCTAAGTACAGAGAAGGATAATTAGCACAAAACTTTTTACAGAGTTTTGATGCATCTTCATACAAAAGTGTAAGGTAACTAGCAGATCAAGTTTAGTGGGGACTTGAGAAGAGTGAAGGTGATCTCTAATACTGTGTGGAGTAGACAGAGGGGCACGTGCGACAGTAGGTATAACAAACGCGTCTGTAGGTCACCTTTCTGATACAACGGCTCCGCGTATATCTGCATATCGTATGAGGGCTGCATTTATAACACAAAAAGCTTTGCCTACGCAACGTCGGCGCGTTTCATACAACTCTGAAAAATAAACGGCTTTATTCACCATGCAAGCGCTTGATTAACAATTCAATTAACTTTATAAAGCAGGATTTTTTAAACTTTGATTGTACTCACAAGCGGCCGCCCGCGTCCCCATGTTTATAAGTTGAATCTTGAAGCTGCCCTGCATTGGCCTGCCGTATTACACGCACCGATAACATGAACACAATCGATAGAGGTAGGTAGGAACCCTGGGCGAAAGAGATAAGACCTAAATCTAGATTTTCCCTTCCTTTTCGCGGATTATTGATCGATACAGGTTGTTTGTTTTGAAACCGCGCATGTAACGGAAACGTCAAACTAAATGTCAAACGGTCAGCTGCGCTGCGGGGTGAGGCTGGAAGGCGAATGCGCATGTCTGGTTCCGGGTTGTGGAGAGGGTAATAGTTTAGGGATGCGAAAATAGCTTATTATATTTTCCTGAGGAAAATAGTGAACAATAATCCTAATATATATTATAAATAAAAGTAGACTCTGTCGTCTGTCTGGGTGTTTGTCGCGTTAATAGGCTGGACGGATCGACATGAATTTTTGCATAGAGACGGACATAGGTAGGCTCCTTTTCTTTGTAGATGCGAACGAAGTCGCGGGTAACAGCTAGTAAAAACAAATTAACATGACAAGTGATGATAATGATTAGTTATTTTGTAGAAGCGATGTTATGTGAAAACGGTGCAGATTCACAAAGTTTTTACGAGTAAGTTTTTACTCTTAATCACATCACAATATCATCTCTTTCAAACTAATAATATTACAAATGCAATAATTTTTTTTATGAGTGCTTTTGTTTTCACTGAACTCCGTAATGGCTGAATGGATTTCATTTGAATAAAATTTGGTATGATTGTTCCTTATATCTTGGAATATCACCTTTAATATCGGTACCTATAGGAAAGCGCGAGAAACCACGGGACGCTCAGTTATTAATTATGTATATACCTAGGTATGTACATTTATATATTTCTTTGAGTAAAATACGACCAGGTGCGGTTTTTTGGTATGCTTTAGTGGGGTTGAATGGAATCCAAAACTGAGAGGCCCTTTTACATTTTGAATACTATCTATCTAATAGGCATGGTGTTATATAAACTATGGCGATTAGATGGGATTAACAAAATACATGGGCTTATTGTAATATTAGTTATAAAATGGGGCGTGAGATTAGGTAGGTACGGCACCGTCTGTTATGGCTCATTTCAAAATTTTGTGGGGTCTGATGACTTTCCATCCACTAAACGGGCCCCTCATAAAGGATACCGTATATTTTATCATTATATATTATTATTATAAGATCTTTTCGTTTTCCTTACATTTCTTTTATTATTTACTACTTCAAGTAAATAAAAAATGCTTATAAACAATTTTACATAATTTTATTGTCATGAGTAATTATTATCAGAAACCCCTTACCAAATTTTTATCTACAATCACAGTATCTCGTATGCCCTGCGTCTCAAATCTCAATCTAGATTATAAATCAACTCTCAGCTACGCTATCTCTTATAACTAACGAGAAAATATTACCACTCTAAATTTAAGTCCGTGCCGTAGTGTCCACAGTGGGGTCCGAACGAGTACACGTATGACAATTCACGCTCTCTATAGTTTGTTGACTTATGTACCGTTGGCATTGAAACTAACTGGCTCGCTCGGCCATTATATCATCAACCGTCCATCGCGCCGGCCAGGGCTTGTTGGATAACGAGCTGCTGAGCACTTATTAGCTTCTTCAGTTCTTTCACTTCCTGAGTTAGCTGCTTTACGTTCTCCGAAGTCTCGTCCAGCCTTGCTTGAATGCTTCCTAAGCCCGACGAGTATCCATACTCTCTGTAACTTGAATCATTATTGTTCTCGTATTTCTTAAAACATGAATATGCACCGGTTGTTGAACCGCTAGATGATATTGTGTGTCCGTACTGCTTCCTCATTTTTGCAATATCGTATGCAGCCATCATTATGTCTCTTGGCAACCTTTTTTCGCTAGGGTTTAACGGTTTCACGCTCAAAACTACTCTGTAAGCCTGTGGCGATACCAAAGCTGACGAATGAAGAATTTTTAGCAGACATTTTGGCAAGTACCCGTTAAACAAAGCGAGTTCCATGTAAGATATCAGTTTTGTTTGACGAACAAGTTTTGAAAGGCCGGCTGTTTTCCTCAACCCTTGAATATCGTGGACAGCTATACCAACGAGAAGGTTCATGAGTACGACAGTTACAAACATTAAAAATAGTACGTATGTGATCTGAGCCGAAAATTCTAACAGTACCGGCGGGTCGTTCCCGTCTGGCTCGTTTAACAATAAATCCAGATTCAATTCGCCTATCATCATTGTTAACACGGTAATAAAACCCATAAATGGATTTGCAAAGGAAGATGAGTCAGGAAATATGACACAGAAACTTATAGTGAAACCGATCAGAATGCACGAGTATGCCATTAGCAACTTTGCGAATTCTTTTTGGACTTTTTGATACATTGCCACGTAAGTTCCAAAAACTGGGAGCTGGCCGATCATCATCATTAAATTGGTCCATCCAGCTAATACGGCAAACGCACCCACGTGATTCTGCCAAGTGTATGTGATATTTGTGTAAATATACGATATTAGGAACACGCTGACAATAACAAACCATTCAATGATGTTTTCAGATTGCATTAGGTATTGTTTTACCGTTGAATAGCCAGCGATACCGTAAACTTTTCTGAATATTTCAAATATTGTTATTCCAGCCAAAACCCACCACTGCATTTCAATGACAAACGGATTTTTTCGTAACAAATCTCCGAGAATCGACTGTTTTTGGCAAAGTTCTTGCTCTTGAATGGTTTCTTCCATGTCTTTGCTTCCATTATAACAGTTGTGCGCAAGTGCTGTTAATACATACAAAGTGAGACACATTATAAAAATAAAACTTAGAAATAATCTGGCCACATAATATTTGCGTATCTTTTCCCATTTTATGTAGAGAAAAGCAGAGCATAATGGATGCAGCAGAACTTCTTTCTGTCCTTCGTCGACAAATGTGTTCAAGTAGCTGATCTCTCGTGGATAGCAGTGTTGTAGAATACTACGAAAGTCAAGTTCGAGTTCGACTTCTCTATTGCTCGTCTGGGAGTGATGCAGCGTAATGGCGCAGTCCAATTTCCTCGTTATCATCGCGAGTGAGGCGGGCGTTTTTCTTGCGATTACATTAAGAGCCGAGTTTCCTTTTTTAGACCTCGTAGTTACGTCAGCACCGTGATAAATTAACGTTTCGACACATGCAGATAATCCATCAAGAGCGGCTAGATGCAGTGATGTGAAACCATACTCGTCCTTTTGATTCACGTTAGCACCCCAACTAATTAGAGTTTCAATGATATCGCATGCAGAATCAGATTTTCCGATAGCGGCGTGTAGTGGTGTCCTTAAATCAAAGTCCAACGCGTTCGGTTCAGCATTCCCTTTTCTCAGAAGAGATTCTACGCATTCTAAGCTCGCAGACCTTGCAGCTAAATGAAGCGCTGTAAATCCTCGATGATTTTTCAAGCTCGCATCAGCACCCTTTGATAGCAATAAATCCACGCATTCAGCAAACCCCCCATCGGCGGCAAGATGTAGCGCTATAGATTCTCTGTCACCAACTCTTGTTCTTACATTGGGGTCAGCGCCCGGGGTCTCCAAAAGTATCGTGAGGCATTGAATCATTCCCAAATCAGCCGCGAGATGGATGGCGTTGGTACCGCCCGGCTCGATTAAATTCACATCAACTCCATGAGATATAAACAACTTCAAGCACTCTACGGAATTAGCTCTGACCGAGCAATGGAGCAAACCGCCTTCACAGTTAACATACTTCACCGCCGTATGCACCGATGCACCTTTACTGATTAGTAAATTAGCCACTTGCACAGAATTTCCGAAGGCAGCGCAATGCAGAGGAGCAAAGTATCTTGGCATATAATTAGGGTCCGTCCCGCAGGAAAGTAGGTAAGTGGCACAATCCGTCGATCCGCTAAATGCCGCCACATGTAGCGGTGATAATCCCAGGCCGTCATAGTACAATGGATCGGCACCGGCTTCTATCAACGGCGGAAGAAGGCTTGATAGTTTAAGAAATGCCGCCCAAAATAGACATACATTCCTCTCAGCTTCAGTTGCCGTACCCAAAGTATCGGTTAGGAATTCAGATGTGATAGCTCCAGACTCCAACTCGTCAAGAAGTCTTAATCGACCACCGACAGCTCGCATCTGCTCATGGGCACTTTGACGTAACGAGTCACCGCAGATGTGCGCAGTTAAGTCGAGGGGTGGTTCTTCGAAGCTGTCGTACATGTTGGGGGCGCTCTCCGCCGGGGGCGAGGAGCCGGCCAGGACGTACTCTAGGTGCCCCATAGAAGGGGAGGCCCTCTCGAGGGACTCCTCATCGAGGGGCGGGTGAGGCTGCTGGGCGCGGGCGGGCGAGCTGAGCACGCGAGAGATGCGAGGGCGGCGGTCCATGTCGCGCGGGAGGGTCCTGGGGCGGACGTCATCGAGCTCCTCGTCGGGGTGCGGGGAGCGTCGCGAGCGGAACCACCGCGGGGTGAGGATGCGGCGCGTGGCAGGCATGCGGGCAGCGGCGCGGCACTGAGCGCTGCGCGGACACACGCTATTGTGCACCAATTGTGACGTGCACAGATGAATCGCGCGCACCTTTTCGCCGTAGAGATGACCGTACACTTGACTAACGATTCCTTATTCCTTACGAATGAACATAGCTACTATATAACGATTTGCATGTGTTCAGGAATTTAATAGCGATGTACATTACATCTGGGTTCTGGTTTATGAGAAAAAATAATACCTTTTCATGGAGGTTTTCTATATATAATTTTTTAATCAATTACGAATTACCTACGGCACAGTTCATTAAGGATGCCTACTGATACTGTTCCTACAAATAAAACGAAACTCGGCTTTTTCATTTACTTACTTTAAAAAAATACACATAATCACGTACCGCCGTGATCCTAAGACCATTTACTGAAGTTAATCTTGTGGTTAATCAAAAACCTTCTGGAGACCTTGCATTGTTGTTCAGGAAAATAAATAATGAGAATTTTTAAACGGTTATGTTGAATGTATAATCGCTACTTAACAACTGGTTCTAGATGTGGATATATGATGTCATCATGCAGCTGTTACTTTTTGTTTACATATTAAAATATACAGAAATTTTGTAAATTAGTCCAACTTTTTTTTTTTTAATTCCTTCTGGATTCTAATTACTATCAGTAGGCGTGATCAGGAGTCGCGGTATAGGATGTCTGGTGAAGTTACTTATCTCATCTGTAGGAGTTATTGGTTCTCGCAGTAATTATCTCATTTGCCGAGAGAAGCGAATGTATAGGGGTCGTCAATTAATCACGTGATTTTTTTAGAAACTTTTTTTCCCAGTGATAACCTGGTGAGGTTTTAGACTAACCCCTAAAAATCACGTGTAATTTTTTGGTACAAAGTATCTCAAATATTTTCAGAATATTATCTTTAAATACCGTGGTAGCTCACGCTCGCCTCACATTCGTGGGGTCTTGGATTTGAACCTGGGCGGGGGCCCGTACCAATGAGTTCTTTTTGAACTGACATGCGGCTGGCTTTTCGAAGAAGGAAAACATCGTGAAGAAGCCTATTTCCGGAGAAGACATTCGACGGCGTATGTGAAACCACCAACCCGCACTGGGCCAGCAATCCAGCGTGTTGGATTTGGCCTAATCACCTTTCGAGGGTAGGCCGATACCTCAGCAGTGGGATGTTTAACGGGGCCAGCGATCCAGCGTGGTGGATTTGGCCTAATCACCTTTCGAGGGTAGGCCGATACCTCAGCAGTGCGATGTTTAACGGGGCCAGCGATCCAGCGTGGTGGATTTGGCCTAATCACCTTTCGAGGGTAGGCCGATACATCAGCAGTGCAATGTTTAACGGGGCCAGCGATCCAGCGTGGTGGATTTGGCCTAATCACCTTTCGAGGGTGGGCCGATACCTCAGCAGTGCAATGTTTAACGGGGCCAGCGATCCAGCGTGGTGGATTTGGCCTAATCACCTTTCGAGGGTAGGCCGATACCTCAGCAGTGGGATGTTTAAAAGCTGCAGATCTTTAAAATCGATCGATACGATTTATCGAAAAGTGCAGATTTTCAGTTTAGCGAGAACTACCAGTTTAATTTGTTTTTAGATAAATGAAGCACTATGCTTAAATCAGAAATAAGTAGAAGCTCTTAATTTGCTAATATGTGCTTTCTGGTTAAGGTGCAACGTTTCGCTCGACGCAAAAATTCAAATTTTCTTGCTGTTTATGTCAATTACAGCTTAATTACTCATCGTAGGTTCATGAACACTAATTTTGCGATAATAAATAGATTGTTTCTAGACATTACACCACCCAAAAATTCAAGTTTAAAGCTAGTGTAGGTAATTTTTTCGCTAAACCAAAAACAAAGATAAAAATCAGCTTATTGAGATTTGTAGCTAAACCAATGTTATCTAGGTGATCATTTTACGCGTAGTTTCTTAGAACAACTTATTTATTGGCGCAAAATTGGTTTCAATAATTCCACGATTAGTAATTAAGCTGTAATTGACAAAAAACGCAAGAAAATTTGAATTTCGCGCGATGAGTGAAACGTTGCACCTTAAACATTTTCATCACTAATTTGAAAAAAAAAGTACTAATAACAGTCATTTGACATACTGATGCACCGGAAGTGCGGACCAACGAGCGCGGTAAATGCGTTCGATTTCCGTACTGAATTGATCCTATGACGAATTGATTGAAAGATGTTCTCATGGTTCCCACCAGCCGTCGCAATACTTTGCAACTAGCACAATACGGTACAAAGTCCATGGTGTATTAAATTGGATTAGGCTTAGGCTTAACAAGTCTGGGTTCTGACTGTAATCAACATGAAGGTCGCTTTTAGCGCCAATGTCAAAAAATTACGTCGCGTCATTAGGTATGTAAGTACCTATATTATTTGCCAGAAATCCTAACTAATATCAACTAGTAGTTCGCGCCGAACTGAGACCTCGCGACTCCTATATCTCCACAACCCCTGAGCCGATTCAGCTCATATTCGAACTTACAAATTTTATTGAAATGAACTAACTGCCTACAAAATTTCATGAAGATCGGATCAACGGTTCGCAAGTTATCATCGGACAAATATACATACAAATGCCGATTTATCCCAGTAAACTCTGAGACATTCGCTTCGCTCGGTCAAATATAATTGAGAATGTAAGTCTGTCTCTTTGTCTGGGTGTTTGTCGCGTTATCACGGCTAAGCGGCTGAATAAATCGACCTGAATTTTTGCAACATGCAAAAATAGATATAAATAGATTTGCTTATGGGCAAACCTAGACTACTTTTTATTGGAGGCCCACGCGAACGAATGATAGTATAACAGCTAGTGGTGAATAAAGCGTGCACGTGCATCTACAAATAAGTAAATGGTATGAAGTGGAGTTTTCGTGTTCTTTACAAAACTCCATGGAGTTTCCCGAAACGCTAATTTCATTAAACATTTACTTAAGTAGGAAAATATATTTTTTATACTATACAATTTTAAATATCGAATGAGCCTCGTAAAAAAATGTAGGATGAGCCAAAACCTCGCGACAGAAGAACCCTCTTATGGATCTGTCAAAAGTTTAATTTAGAAATAACCAAAGAGAATACAAACGCTATATGGAAATAACTATTAGATTAGGAATAAAATAGAATAATAATAATTAAAAATAATATTTAGATCGACGTCTATGCAGTAAATAAAACGGGATTGGAGTATCATTAGACCGACCACTACGGCAGTAAAGACCTACTGAGGTAATTTCGTCTAGATTTGATGGTGGTGCATGGCCGAAGGTAAGCCCCACGCTTGCACAGTATCATCCAGAATTTCGTATAGTGTTTGAATATTAAAAACCCTTGTGTGGTGATATACATCTAGTTTGAAAACCATAGCTTGTCACATCGTTTATGCCAGCTCTGTGACTGTCTGTCATAACTTAATATTCCTAATATTCTATGCCGTATTTTTGTCGATTAAAGACATAATTAATCTGAAATGGTTTTGAATTCCACCCCTGTTGCGGCGTTCTACTGCGCTAGTCACCTGTAGTTCTGTTATACTCAAGGAGAATATCAAAGACAATACCACGTTTACTACGTTTAAGAGACGGGAGTTCCATATAGAAAAAATAAAAAAAAGGCGATTGTATGAAACGCAATAGAAATACTGATAAAGTGCGATAGAGTGAAGCCATTGATAAGAGCAAGACAGCAATAGCCGCTATTTCTAGTACAGGTTTCATACATGTTCGTCTCTTTTACTAGGCACTTGCGCCAGAATACTGGGACCCTATTCGGAGATATGTCATTTTATCTCGGTCACTCTCACTCCCATTAAATTCTAAATTAGAGAGACAGTGACCGAGATAAAATGTCATTTCTCCGAATAGGGGCCCTGGTCCGTGTACTAACTAATGTCGTAGTGTGTGGGCAAATTAAAACAAAAGAATAGTTGAAAATATTTATTGTTATACAAAATATTTATTGTTATACAGTTTGGGGGCTTATAAACACATATAATGTACATATTGTTCAAAATTAACATAATTACAAACAACTATATTGATATTAGATCACGAAGACAGATTAAACTAAATATATAATATATTTTTGTTACAAGAAAAAAACCACTCACATAACTATGATGTTAGCGTGATGTACACTAAAAAAAACAAACTAAGAAAATATTAAAATTTACACATAACTCGAGTCGTACACATTTTTGGATTAAATGTTTTTAAAACTACTATAATAACTATTAAAGCTAACTGTAACACGAGTATAAATTAATTATTTACAAAATATTACAAACATTTTCCCTTCAATGATAATTCTTACAGAACTAGTAGAAAATCTGTACTTGGTATTTATTTTTTCGAAAAACACGAGATGGCACAACGCAGACCAACAATGAAATATATTCGCATTTACTCTCCTATAGAGACAGAATAAACTCAGAACTTGTATCCTGCCAGTACTAAGCCGAACCAAATTTAAAAAAAAAAAGATTTGACAGATAGATTTGACAGATTCTTGCTATCAGACTTTTCGTATTGTATCCAAAACTCTATACAAACGTTTATTAAAGTCTCCACCCATGGATTTATGATGCTTCGTCCGAGTCTCCACCACTTTACTAAATTTATGGTGGGACTTGGACTTGACAGTGACTTTGCTAGAATTAGACAAAACTTGAGACTGGCACAACGTGTGGAGCCAAAAAATAAGAAAAACTGGCAGATAAACAATTCGATGCCTCGTTTATTTCTCTATGCTATAGGAGCAAGTGAGTAAATAGATGTTCAATAAAACAAACCGTGCAGTAGCCGCTCAGCACTCAACTGAGCAGCAGAGACGTTTTGAATAGCTTTACAATTTCGCAAACGGCAAAATTGTAAAACTACTGACATGAAAATAGGCATGACATAACGTGATATTTCTATCTCGCTTCTTTCAAATGCTCGCACGAAAAAAAAAAAGTAAAAAAGTGCCGATTCTTTTGTAATGTTAACGTACCTGGAAGCCGAGAAAATTAAGAGGAAAATGTATTTCTCTCTTTCACCCTCGTTTGTTAGCTGGCGCTGTGGCCGCAGGTGTGTCAGCTATCTTAGAATGGAGTCGATTCTCTTGTACTATTATTTACAAACTAAATTTGACACTTCTGATATGGTAACAATGTTCTGCTCACACAATGAAATGAAAAGAATAGCAGATAATTTTATTCCCGTCATATTAGTTTAGTTTAAAAGAGTGACAACAGAATCGCCTCACTATGGCGTCGATTCTGTTGTGCTATTTTCTAGACTGAACTGAATTTGACAGCTCTTAAAATTGTTGCCATCCTTTATTCTCATATCGAAATGAAAATCAGTTTAGTAAGTGGTACAACAGAATGGACACCAATATTTCCAAAACATAACAAAGTTGCTTCCATCCTGTTCTTAGACATTGATAGAAAGAGTCGCTGTTACTTTAATCGCTATCTCAGTTTAGTTTAGATCACGTAAGAGAATCGACACTGTATTTTAATGTACTTATAATTGATGTGTACAGAAGAAACCTTAACTATTAGTTTAGTTGCAATAATCGTATTTCTTAGCAATATTAGGCAGTACAAATATCAATCTACACACATTATTTGGCGAATACTTATCCATAGACGATTAAATGTATATTTCGTGTTATATTCGTGGTTGCAATAAATCATAAACATGTTGTTTTAATTCTACGAGACTTATCAGACCGATGGTCTATTTCGTTTAAGCGCATAATGCCAAAAACGCAAAATACTAACTGTACGGAAAACGTCAAACGCGTTATCATTAAAGCCAAACGCCAAAACGCTTTTCAACCACATTCGGTGGAATTTTACAAAAATATTTTTAAAATCCCGTTAAATTAAAACAAATTGTGTCACACCATGTTACAATTTATTGTTTCCGTAATAAAGGCCCGGCCACACCAAATCAAGTTGCAGTCCATGTCCGTTCCGGTTGCAGTACATGTGGACTGGTAATTTATGAAATTCTATGAATAATGTTACACTGCATGCAGTACGCGTGCAATACGTGTGGATTTCTCTAGATACGAGAAAGTCGCTCGCCTAATGGTGAGAGTCGCTTGCCCGTAACAATTCAGAGGCCCCCACAATTATGAACATCAACAGATTTAAACCGTGCGCGGCTATGCACCGCGCTCGTCACGCTGAGATATAAGATGCTACATATCTTGTATGCCCAGTAATTCGTTGTATTTCGTCGTATTTCACGCAGTGTAACATCTTTCATAGAATTTCACACATTACTAGTGCGCATGTACTGCACTCGCAACAGACATGGACTGCAACTGGATTTGGTGTGACTGGGCCTTAAAATCTTACACAACTGTTGATTATCCTTTATAATATATTAAGACTTATCAGACCAACCCATTGAACAAGTACATTTTATTACACTTTCAATAGATTAGTTGTAGATGCCATTTGCAGGGGATTCTACCTATCGAAAACACCAAACGTATTCATTTCTCTACCATTACAAATCAATTCAATTTATTTTTCTTTTTACAGTAATTAGCATTTATTATGTACTTTCATAATCCCTGAGATTCGAGAACTCTGTGGTAATCGCAGCGCGGTGATCTTTTATTCTTATGGAACCACTCTCACAGCCCAACGTAGAAGACGCAAGATGTCGTGGCTCCATAATATAAGGGTGTTCAGAACCCAGATTCCATGCCTTATATGAGGCATTAGCACCGCATTCGCCGGGTTCATACTAACTACAAACTAGTCTATGGCAATTCACCACAGCTTAGTAAGTAGGTAGTAAGAATTTCGGTAAATACAGCGCCAACGGTACAGATAAAGCGATCACTTTTAAGCGACGTCCAGTATCTGCTATCACTCTTATACCGCAGAAGGATTGTATCCATCATCCTGGTCACACGTCCTGTCTACGACCCGCCAGCCGTGTGTGCGCCCCCCCCCTAGACCGCGGAGTACTTGCGCCCGTCGTCCCCCTGCTTGCAGGACCGGCAGTGCAGGCGGCCGCCGCGCACGCGCACGTCGGCGCCGCCGCGGCCGTCCCCGAGCCGCGCGCCGCACACGCAGCAGGTGAAGCACCACACGTGGTAGCACAGGGAGAGGGACTCGATTATCATGGCGGCGCCGCGACCTGGAATCATAATAATGTAACAGTCAGATAAAACGTTAACACATCACCACAAAAAAATTGAAATGTGCAATGGCGACAGAAAAAAAGGAACTGTTACAAGTCACGTAATTTGCGGCACTTTGAATACACGATGTGGCGTCAACTCCACGCCTTTCACACTTCAAAAACATTTCACAATTTTTGACAACGTTCTAGCTTGACTGGGATACAAAACATGGCCGACGTGCCGCAAGGCGGTCCCAAGTGAGGTGAGCAAACAATACTTTGTGGCCCATTCGCTATAGTAGAGAATCCTTGGAAATGTGCGATACAAAACAGACAGGAACAGAAGTACGTATTGTGTCACAGCTACCATATTTTTTTTCTTCTTTTTTTTTGGCTCCACACGTTGTGTATTTAGCCAGTTTCAAGTATTGTAATATTTCAAGTGAAGTCAAATATTTCACAATTAAAACAAGTCGCAGTTATAGTCTAAGTCAAGCAAAGTAAGTCACGGTCAAGACCACGCCATGCCCCAGTAATGTAGCAGGTGCTTTACAGGAAGTTTCTACGGAATTTGAATACAATACGAAAATGTCACGTTAAAAAACTTTTTAAGACTTGCTCATTCGTGCGTGTTAACGTACAGATAAACAAACTAACACAAGCTTTGGAGAACAATACAAAGCGACCTCATGATTTTTTTCACGTTGGCGCCAAAAAGTCCGAAGCTACCTTAAGGCATTATGATATACGTAAATACAGGGCTATAATGAAAGGGTATGCCGAGCCAATAGGGGCCATAGTACTCATGATTGTGAACAAAAAATCAGCTGTGCCATACATTTTGTAGAGTGTCATTGACATTTTTCTTTGGAACAGTTGGTTTTTTTTTCTCGATTTCAGTGTTGGTCCCATAGTAAAAGCCCCCTTTCGGCTTAGCATACCATTTCCTTATAATCCTGTAGAGATCAAAACGTAAAAAAAACACGTACCCAGTTCTTCTCCACAATGTGAGCACTTCCGTTTCCCGCTGACGGTTAAGAGTTTGTCCTCGCGCTGGTCAAGACGGAGCGGCATCTTGACTTCTTGCACTAGGTGTTGTTGGCTGGAAAATACAAAGTTATGCCATTAATAATAAGAACCATCAAGATGTTCTCGCTAGGCGGTTGTTTCAAGGGTCAGATATAAAACGCAGTAACCCTTGACACGACTCGCTAACTGTAACTCTGTCTCTCTGTCTGGGTGTTTGCCGCGGTATGACGGCTAAACGGCTGAATGGATCAAGCTGAATTTTTGCATAGGTATAGCAGGGTCAGAGACGGACATAGGCAACTTTTTTTTTGTAGGTTGTTTGTATTTTTTTATAAATAAATAAAAATAAATACAAAACCACATAATAAATAACGAAGACAAAACATACACAACGAAGACAGGTACCACTAAGCGGCCAGTCCGGTATAAATAAAACCATGTTCATTGTCTCTTTACCGTATATTTTTTCATATTTTTTTTTTTTTTATAAGTATTACTACATAAAAGAGAATTAAATTCGACGGACTAAGTTGGATCCCGAGAGCGGCGAAGGATTCTACAGTAGAGTCCTGAGCAGAGCAAGGGATACAAGGACCAAAATTAAAAAAAAACACGAGCTTTCTACTTTACTTTTTACCATTTCGAGATTTACCATAGCGGGAAGTTTTTGTCTTAATTTAAATTGGCTTAATGGTAAAGCTTATTGTAAAAATAAATGATTGCACTTCTGAACCACGCTTGGCAGGCGCCTCGGGGATCGCAGATCGCTCAACCAAGAGGAAGCTTCTGCCCGTCGCCCGGTGATTCTCGTCGTAGTTTTAGGACATAGGGTACATAACTTAAATAACTTTCGTAAAAGAAGAAAATAGCATTTCTTTTCTTTAATCATTTCTGGTATATCACCTAAGGTTTAGGTCCTAAGGAGTCAAAAGATGCGCGCCCAAACGGGGTCAGGATCCACCCAGGTCTAGGGGTAGCTGGTCTCACCATTTGATTTCGTTGCCGAGCAGTATTTCTCGAAGGTCTTTTCCGATGGCGAAAGCAAAAATGTACAGAAAATAAAGCGACTTTATTACACACTATACAGACTTTAACTAGTAGATTGATATATATCACTACATACTAACAAGAGCCCAGATCTGCCCTTTTCAAGTACTGTAGTGATCTGATTGTAATAGCATGCCATTCCGCTCGTACTAACTTACACGCACCATGCGCGCTTCCGCTCGCGCACGATCACAATCAAGAACATTCATAAACATAATAGTGAACGAAAATTAGCAGCCCCTAATAATTCTGACGATACCTTCCATCTAGCTGGTAGTCCGCCCACTGGTCTTATTGCGCCACCATTTCGAATATAATACAGTAATTTCCAATTCTTGTTAAAACCGAGTACTTTTCGTGTGGAGGAGAATATGGGGGCGTGTCGGCAGAAAGGTGAGGCGGCCGTCGTTAGATACAGAGAAAAATCTTTATTGTTCACATCATTATTTTCAAAGGAAAATGAGACTAAAAACTAGTGTAACAGCTGCCATATCCCTAAAACCAATCTCTTCCAGACAGTAAAGCAATCGGCTGCCCATTTTTACCTAAATGAAAATGTACCGCCAGAAACGATGGCGTCGTTGGCACCCTACGCCACTAACCGTTACACGTTCTGTGATTGTTCAGAGCAGCCATACAATTCTGGACACTCAGTGAAAGGTATAAGGTAGGAATATAAACAGAATGTCACCTGCCGCTCAATGGAAGCATGTTGTGTAACGTTGGAGGCGCCATGTCTTGGTGGTAGGAGTGACGTTGCGCCGCACGCTTGCTTCTCAGCTCTTCTATTCTACGCTGTTCAGCTTCCTGAAATAATATAAACAAACAATTGTAAAATCAAAAAATAAACATTTTGTTACGCTGTATTGAATTATCAAGCCGATCCTGAAACTGGCCCCTAACCGTCGCCAGCGAAGCATCATTATCAGCGAAGGTGGTAACTGCTCGACCATAATTAAAAATGGAACGTACCTGTATGAGCCAGTGTTGATTGTAGTTGACGGGCTTGCGCGTCACGTTTCTAGTCTGTAGCCACTCTGCGTTTGAGATCACTTTCTGCGCCGGCGCAGCGCTCAACGCCTGCAAAAATTAACAGAGAAAATGACAAAAAAAAAAATTAAGTACACGACTATCCCGAATGGCAATGTTTTCTAATTTCTTTTTACCCGACTACGCGAAGCAAAAAGGAGGATTATGATTTTGAACGGTATGTATGTTCATCGGGAACAGATATATATTATAAAAGATCTAAACTAAACTTCTAAACTACTTATCATAATTTGACAAACGAGGTATCGTTGGATGCGTCTTGATTGTCCGCTGGTTATAGACTGTCACATAAAATTGAATATGGTTCCCTCTATAGGACATAAATACATAAAATAAAATAATAGTTTTAATGATAAATGACGACTTAAACAAAAATTATATTATTAGCTGTTTTTTTAACAAATAAAAAATATTTTGCAAGCAAGACTGGCCGTGAGCGTGACGTAAGGACGGGGTCTTATTTTACCTGTAGGGTGTGCCTGGTCATAGGATGATAGTTAGGGTTGTTCCCCTGGTTTCCTGGAGCGTGCTTCTGTCGCAGCTGGACTCCAACACGCTCCACGTTCACGTAGTCTCCCGCTGACGGGACGCGGCTGCTCCTGGAACGCAAAACGGTCTAAATTTAAGAGATGAAATTACATTACAATCTATGCTCCTGTTTTTTTAGAACAAAACGATTGGTTTGTTCCTCTGTGGTTTATTGTTATCGGCCCATGTGACATATACGTTTTATTTGTGACTAAATGAAGCCCGCGACTTCGCACGCACGGCTATTTGATTTCCAGGCTTATGGATCGGGACGACACTAGGCCATATGCTTCTAAATACAAAAAAAAAACTTTCACCTCTATTTATATAGCGGATTAATATTCAAAAATCTTATCAGAGTTATCATAGAGTATCTAAAAGAAGCAAAATTTCATACTACTAGACCCACCGGTGTGGATTGTGCTTTGTCAGTTTGTAAAACTATGGTCAGAGATCAGTAGATAGGCTTATTTTTTTATTGAGTCTAGAATTACATATTCTACCTAAACGTAAACAGAGTCCTATGAGCTCAGTGGTAGTGGATAGAAGCTAGTAGAGCTCATTGTTTTTATTTTGTTAAAGAAGTTTGACTACCGCATTCGAACCTTGACAGTAATGAAATCTGTTCCAAAATACTCAAATATTATGTCGTCGAGCTCCTGGTATAGATTTGGACTACCTACTTGGACTCAGTTCCTATTCCAGGATGACTGCATGCTATTATTTTCATCTTTATTCACAATCGGGAGGTTACACACTATATTAAATTTTAAAGTCTACATGGCTATAAAGAAAGGGTATGCTAAGCCGAAAGGGGCTCTTAGTACTCACGATTGTGAACAACTTTTACTATGGGACCAACCCTGTAATCGAGAAAAAAATATCAGCTGTTCCATAGATTTTGTCGAGTGTCGTTGAAATTTTTTCTATGGAACAGTCGCAATTTTCGTTCTTGATTTCGGTGTTGGTCCGTAGTAAAAGTTGTCCATAAAGATGAGTACTATGACCCCTTTTTGGCTTAGGATACCATTTCCATATAACCCCGTAAAGCAAAACGAATTTAATCAAAGCAACTCACCTCATCGTAATCTCTCTCTCGATAGACTCCCGACTCTTCGGCTTAGGCGGCAGCACGGGCTGGGCCGGCAGCCTCACACTCCGCGCTTCGTTTCTCTCCTCATATCCCCTTCTATCCTCCCCTATCCCTTCATAACCTCCCCTTCTGTTATCCTCAACACCTTTTCTCACCTCATACAAAACCCTTCTACATTCCTCGCTTTTCCTCTCTTCATAGAGAACTCGTCTACTCTCTTCAACTCCAAAATGCCTCTGTAGCTGTTCTTCTGACACAAAAGGCTTCCTCTTAAGATTGTCTTCGTAAACTGGCCTTTCTGGCGCTCTAGGAGGGATGATCAGACTTTCGTTTATGAGTAAGTTTGGCATCGAATGACGGTAGTTGTTATTCTTAGGACGGTTCAGCGGAGGTTTCTCCGGGGTGACTGAAATGTCTTGGACCGATTTCTGGATGATTCTGTTCTGGTCACGGAGTAGATTTTCTCTTTGTCTACGTAGTTCCTCTTGCTCCAGTTGCAGGAGCTCTCTTTCAAACCGTAGTACCTCCTGTTTATGAGAAACTCGTTAGTTTATAGAAGTGTTTGAAAATTATTAGATTTTGAAGCATTTTTGGTTAAGTTTATTTAATAACTAGATTAGACAAGTAAATTTCTTGTACGACAAAAAGGCGTACAAGCAACGAGCTAAACGGGCAATCGGTACATTTGTTAATATTGTTTTAAGTTATTTTGGATACTTATAACAGATTTTGAGGGCAGGTACTTAAATTGACAGTTAGTTAGGGAAAACAATTGCAGTTGGTTCAAGGCTTGTAGCGTTTAAGCTAGCGTGGATTATGATACAATTATGTGAAAGCAGCTTTTAGATTAAATCGTGAATTCATAACTTCATATTGAAATATAATAACCAGTCTAAATGACATTCATTATGGAAAAACGTTAGTAAGTTGTATAACCAAATGCTAGGCTATTGTTAAATTCTCCTATACATATTTTCCATTGAGTTATGTAATAAATTCCATTTTAGTTGAAGAACCTTACTCGACTTCACTCAGTCATTCGCTTGACGTTCACTTGTTTACCGACTACATACAAAACGTATTCGCAACTATGCTCGGGTGTGCCCGGGGTGTCTTGTAGTACAAGACACCCCGGGTATATTTATATGAATAAGATTTTTGTTTCTAGCAAGTTACTTAGCAACTAGTTGTTCCACAATTCAACGGGATATCGCAATGTACTGCATATTACTTCTAATACGTAGTACATAGTAACTCAAGGTTTTTCAAGGTTTTAGGTTATTTTTTAACGATGTATTCTAAGAGCTGCTAGTACAAGTAATGATTAAAACATGTATCACCTTCGTATGTGAGTCATCACAGTGCCCATCCGGCCAATCCTCGTTAGTGCGACACGCCTGAAAGTTGCCGGCGGCCATCTTGTTAATGTTATTTACACACAAAATGGCGGATGAGTTTCGCGCCAACATATTAGTTGTAGCTTGATGGTGTTAGCTTTGACAGACGTTAGATTAATGTTAAATGGATATTATTCACGAGTTGATTTGAAAATGTACATTATTGGTTACAATATAGGTAGATACATAAGTATTATTACAAGGACCTAAACAAAAATTACAGTCAGCAGCAGAGCAAGGCAAAAGCTAACGAATTTTAGCGCTGCAGAACCTCCTGTCCTTGCAAGCCTTGTCAGGAGAAGATATTTCTAATATTAATATTAATCACTTATAAATTTAAAAAGATGATTTACTAGCAAATAGTAATAATTGTACCAAATTCAGATAGGTACGCTTAAATATGTAAAATCAAAAATCTCTAGTGCTTCTACAGTAGTATATAATCTACGTGTAAGTGGATATTGGCTGCATTTGCCAAGAATTATATTAAACTGCTAATCAAAACCGTCTACAGGTAATGAAGAAGGTGAACGAAATTTTGCGTAAGTAGCTTTAGAATATATTAAAATCATGCACGTGCTTTGCTAATCAAGAAGAATCTACAAAGTTGTGCAGAAATAAAAAGGCAGAATCGGATTGGTATTATACACAATTTATTAACTAAAATTATAAATAAACATACTTACTATAAATATACAAAACTAAGTGTCTTCTAACCACATTCAACTAAATAAAGTGTAATTCTTACAAATACATAATATGGTATAAACTTTTAAATATAGTATCTTAAAATTTCAATAAAAAGCATTAAAAAGCAGAATCTGTTATTATAGCAGCTTTACATGGAATTTATTTTAAATACCAAAGAATTTTCTCTAATTTTCATAAGGACTTTGGATCATTAATGGTATTTAAAACGTTTACCAACTTATAACATTAATCAATACATGAAACGTACGGGCGTATACCCTGTTACTCGCTGTCTCGTTCGCACTATATCAATATTTTTTAATATAAAAATAACAGAGAAGAAATTTAATAAAATGTCTAGTTATTCACTTAAGAATACCATTGCCAATGTGTTATTCTTTTTTAATTTGGCTAAGGAAAAGGCAAAAAAAAAAAACAAAACAAATGTTTTTGCCAAAAGAAAAAGATAATGTCATGAAAATTATTATGAAACATTGGCAATGGCATTCAAAAGACATATGTCATGGTATGACTAGACATTTTTTTAAGTTTCTTCTCTGTTATTTTTATATTAAAAAATGTTGATATAGTGCGAACGAGACAGCGAGTAACAGGGTATACACCACCTTAACCATAACCAGTAAGTAATGCAATAGTGCTTTAAAGCAGTTTACAGTGCAATAATCTAGCCTTTTCCCAAAGCCTTAAATAAATTATTATGACATATTTTTTACATTTTATATATATTGTCGTAAGTGACCACAACCCTAATGAAACTCACATAGAAATATTTATTCTAGAAGATTTAGAGCAGAAATAACATAATGCATTTCGAGAAATAACATTCCATATAATAAATCCTACGAGATCTACACTTTGGTACACAATTATAAGCCGCAGTCTACTCAAAAGTTTATATTCTTTACTTGACATAATAATTGTGACCAAAAATCACGGAAAAAAAAACTATTTTTAAATAGCATTTCTACTAACAAATGAAACGAAAATGTAAAATATTAGCCTCTTACTGCTCATTTCATTTGACACTACTGTCTACCCCATCGATAGATGAATCAATTAAACAACCTATATTGTAACAGCAAACTTATTATTATTTGTGCTACACGATTTACTTGTAAGATGCTTGTAAGTAAATGAATAGTTAAGTAAAGTTAAAGTTTAAAGTAGTGTCAAATTCTACCACCAAAAGAATCAATATCCAACTTAAAACATTTTAAAGAAAACTGTCTACCAGGTACTAAATACGAGTAGCAAACGCAAGTATATTTATTAGAAGCATAATTTACCCGCTGATGTTGCAACTGCAGCCTATTTTTACCCGCAGTTAAGCTCAACTTCAGTCTAATTTACCCGCTGACCTCACACCTTCATTCTAATTTCGCCGCCCGCGTTGCAACTTTAGCCTAATTTACCAGCAGGTTTCATCATTTTGAGCCTTAGTTATCTGCGGGCGTTGCAAATACAGCGTAATTTACCAACAGGTATTATTTAATCAATTTCAGTATATATTTTACCTGCCGGTGTTCCAACTTTAGCCTAATTTTCTTGCCGATGTGCAATTCAGCCTAATTTACATGTTGGCTATGCAACCTGAGCCTATTTCACCAGCAGGTAAACTCAACTTTAGTCTAATTTACCTGTTAACATTGCAAATTCAGTTAATTTAACTGCTGGAGTTGCAACTTCAGCCAAATTTACCTGCTAGCGTTGCAACTTCAGCCTAATTTACCTGCTGGTGCTGTAATTTCTTGTCGAGGTGGTCGATCTTGTCGTCACCCGCTTCGCTCAATTCACTCAGCTTAGCCGTGAGGTTGGAAGAGAACTGCTCTTTCTGCTTACATTCTTCTTCGTCTGATGTTAGTGTTAGGTGGTTGTAGGGCTGGAATACGATTATTACAATAGGTTAATTTGGATTGTTCGATTTTACATTACATACTTACATTACCTACTTAATTCAAATCTTATCTAAGTGCCAAGCACAGTGAATCCGTGATGAATCGTCGAAATGAAATAGATAATGAATTTGCGAAAGCAAGATGATGCTAACCGACAGCAGAAAATATCAGCCTTTAACGATCAAAAAGTACTTTTGAGGAGTTGGCGTTTGACGTGTTTTTGAAGTTGTTTGTTTACGAAGGAAACTACTGTGCGTTTATTCCTCAGAAATCAGACTTCCTTCCAACGCCAAACACGGAGAATCTTCTTGTTACATATCTTCCAATTGTCTTGGCTATTGGTAGTGTATATGGGAAATATATGAGATAACTTTTATCAGAGAAAAAATGCAAACGTTAAAATGAATGTATTAGTTAGCTTTCCAGATAAACGTGCATTACCTCGCTGTTCTGTCTACTGTGAGGGTTAGAAGCCTCAGGAGAAGACTGGCCCTTGTACCAGGCCTCAGCGGACGGGCCGCGGTCTACGTCCACTCCGGAGTCTCTGCTCTCGCGCAGACGCGCGTCCATGTCGTGGGACAGGGTCCTCTTATACAGGAGCTTCTCAATTTTGGTTTCTTCCTGCAACGTCATCACACTAATATTATAAATGCGAAAGTTTGTGTGCAAGTGTGTAAGTATGTAAGTGTGTTTGTTCCCGTTCAACTCTTTAACCGAACGGATTTGAATGAAATTTGGTATGGAGGTAGCTTTATACCCTGGATTAACACATAGGCTACTCTTTAATCCGGAAAAATATTATTTTTCTGTAGAATAGCGGGTGAAACCGCGGGGCGCAGCTAGTCATATTTATATTAGTCTGTCGGTTCTTTTGTTTCACGTAAAGGAAAACTAATCAACTTGAATGTTTTCAGGCAGAGTTGGAGGGTTCTATTAATACAACGGAATGAACAGACGAGCACGTCGTTTTTTTAAGCATAAATTATTTTACGATGCCTATAAAATAAAAAGTAAAACGCGGGGCGCGGCCCGATGGATGTTTAATTAAGAGGGTAATTCGAGAGAAACATAGCGCTTTTCATCTGAAAAGAGATGGCTTAAGCGCGCGCTAGTCAGTAAACCAGATAACTGCCAATTACGTCTAAACCAGGACATCAATCCAAATTCTGTGCCAAACAAATTCTATCATTATTACCTCTCACTATTAGTGTAATAATCACTTGAATATACACTAGAGATTCCGAGCGCCAACGAAAAATGTGTGTAAATGACGTCTTTTAAATGTTTTTTTTTTATCAAAAAAATGTCATTATATTTTCCCGCCATGCAATACTAGATTACAGAACCATAAACCAGAACCAAAAAAACATATATCCCAAAATAAGACTTAATCTACATTAACTAATGAGAGGTACTAAATAAAAAAACAAATTTTTATTAAAGTAGGCCGTTAAGGTTGCTTTCTAGATCGACTAGACTTACGGAAATTTCTGCTCTTAGATGTCCACTACTGGACGAAGCCTCCTCCCTATTGTTGGTGTGGTTGCAATAATCCACATGCTTGGCAGGCGGCTTGAAGATCGCATAATGTACACCGTTTACTAAGAGGACGCTACTGCCCGTCCTCCGTAAGTTTTGGTCGCAGTATTAGGACATACCCGAGTTCGTGGGTGGTTTTTACTACTATTCAATATACGTATGTCAGGATCTGTAAGCCGAAGTGGCAAACGGTAGGCCACATCGTTCGAAAAACCGATAACCCATGACCACGAACCGAGAGACATAGAAAGCGTAGCGTAGTAAGCCTCCCACTAGGTGGACCAACGAAATTGGGAATGTCGCGCGCAACTAGTGAATGCAAGATTGGAAATTTAGGCCCCGAGTTTATTGTAGTGACGTAAAGAGGGTATTATCAAACCTGTAGAAAAGACGTGATGTCTGGCCTCGGAGCAAGGTTGAGGTCTACATCCAGGTAGCTGTCGTCCTGCCCCTCGATGCCAAGGAACGAGGTGCGCTTATTCCTAATTTCCTTTTTAATGCGGCGCGCAGAGCTCGTGTGCTTGAAATTACCCTGAAATGAAATGTAAGTACGTTAATGTGACTTGGAGCAGCAATTTTTTTCTTTAGAAGCGATGATTCTCCGAAAGTCTAATTTCAACAAAATCTTTTTTTTTTGAGATTAGACTTCAGATAAGTGAACGGTAATTGACATTGCTGACTAAACGTTCGAAGAATTAGACATGAAATTGATTGATTGAACTTGAGCAAGACCATTGTCAGCCTTCAGTCTTCGACCAGGACTTACCAACGAGCACTATGGGAACTTACTAATTAGAAGTGTATGTCATTAATATGGTATCAAAATTGAAACAGGAAACTCAAGTGCAATATTTATTTTACAACAAAATAAAAAACCACGTACTCTGACTAAATAAATAGTGAACGATTGAATGACGTAAAAACTCTATGATGAAGCTATAATGGTATCAGAATGGCGTGCTATTCTGTGACTTGTAGACAAACTGAAATGCAATGTTTTAGTGTTATTAAAATGCTGATTCGTTTATCGGGTTACAGTTACGTAAATGTTTACATTTGAAACTTTTATGGCATTGAATACACATTACATAAAGTAAATTATGATGCAGGTGTCTTATTGAAACTAAATCCATTTTTTTCGTTCATTTTGATTTGAAAGGGAAAGGGACACAATTGTAAATAAGGAACACAATAGTAATAAATGTACTTTACCGTCGTTTTTGAATTGCGGACTCGTTTATAAAGCTACAAATATAAGAGATACTAATTGACGTCATTGAAATATTATCTTTTCAAAATGTAGAGAAAAGATCACAAAAATAATCATTCGATCTAATAATAAGGTTTATAATAGAATAACTTTATATAATATAATTCGTATAATTCACTACAAAACTAGCCTAAGATAATTCACGTAGGAGCTATATGGTATTCATAACGAATAATTTATGTACATATTTTATCTTCTAGCTAAATCGAAATGCTTCATCTTCGACCATACTGTCGCTTACCATCACGCGAATTGATCAAATATAAAGTTCTGCATATAAATATTAAAATTAGACTTACATTTCCGAGCAGTTCATCATCCTGACCATCTTCCATGGGCGGCGGAGGTGGTTTCTCCTTCGGAGGTTCCAGAACGTTCGTCGGCATATCCAATGGAAAAGCATCAGCTGACTCTACATTATTCTGATAAAATATTTCTATGTTTTCATACAGTGGTGTTACTGATATCTTCTTCTCAAAGTCAGGGTCTTCGACAGGTGCCTTGGGCTTTGTTTCAGTAAGATTTTCTACGTCTTCCATGTTTGAAGAGTTTGTTATGTTGTCTTCAGAGTCCAGCTCTTGGAATGCAAGTTCCAGGGCATCCAGCACCTAGAAATGTGGTTTAGTTTTAGATTTGGAATTTTATATAAATTCAAAATTGAAAATGCGAAAAAAATTAGAACAATAAGCTAACCATATTAAAACAGTAAAATAAACATTTACACGGGTCTAGACTTTGAATTGCTATTTTTATCATTTAATTGCGGTATAATGAGGATATGGCAACAAATAAGATTAACTAGACTAAACAAACATGCTTGAAGGCTGTTCAGACAATAATAGCACTTCAAAACTAAGCCCTTGCTCACTAAACGATACGAACAAAATTAAATTCGCCTAGAAAAGAAAATAAAAAACAATTTTAAACCATAACGATCAATTTAGAGAACACAATAGAATAAGAAATAAGGAAGAAATTAAAGTGTTACATGCAATCAAGCTAAATGAACACCATGCAGCGAGAATGAGGGTTAAAATGAAGCGACACGCATCTACATAGGTTCCTCTTACCTTATTAGCCCATCACCATAAGCTGAACAGTTCCTATTTAAAATAAGAATATTTAAATTTTAAACTACGACAAAAGAGGCCCATACCCCGACCAATGACTTTATCTGAATAACAAAGTTTACAATAGATAAGATTCTGTTTGTCTAAGATACGGCAGATTTAGATAACGATGAACTGATTTCATTTCTATGCTTAGTATTTAAAACCCTTATAATAAAGCTTCCGAATACAATTTCATAAAATTACTATAAATTTTAACATGAACAATGTCAATGGATATATCTATAAGAATATTATACAAGATTGGGTTACAATGACAGACGATGACTCTATATAGGTAATAAATACGTAAATAAAAGCCATACAAATAACAGTGTAACATATATTTTTCGATACAATGAATTTACAGATATCACGTTTTATGAATAAATATTTATTTGGATTCTAAATGAACTGATCTAAATGGCATTTTATAATGAAGTGGATTCTAAAAACATAATGACTCTTTAAATGGGATATACAAAAAAATATGTACGAGTTTAAAAATGAATGTATGAACTAAGTGCTAGGAATTTTACGATTTTATGTTTAAAACTACACGGGACATCAATGTTACGTACAAAATTAGTAATTTCACTAGTTTCTACCTCTATATTGATCGTGTAGTTTTTAATGAAGAATTAGTTTGATGGGTAAGAAGAATGGTGGACGAGATCAATAGATCATAAAAATTCTAGAAAATCAACCCAAAAAGTTTCTCATCTGACTTGCATTTTTTATCAATTTATGAGAAACCCGTAGGTTTGTATACATTTACGTTTATTAATCAGGCTTTGTCGTTTGTAGGACTATTGGAATTAGTGGTTTTCGTTGTTACTTTGTTATTTATAAACAATATAGTCTTTCTTCTGTTCGGTTCTATACAACGTTTGGTTCTCCTTTGCCAGAACGGGTTAGAATCTTGGGAGGTACTTGTTTGAGGAGGGTTACTTACCGCTACGTCACCTTTGGGCGCTGCAATATCACATTTTTGAGTGACGACATTTATGTTAACATTAGCGGAGTCATTACATGAATTATCTACATATTTCACAAGCGAACACTGAGATGTGCACGTTACATCAGCAATTTTGTTAAGCACGTTATCACTTGGTTGCGTTTTGATGGAATTTTTAGGTGAAATGTTAGTAATAGTGGTTATGTTAGAGACAGTTACCATTGGCATGCTCTTGCTGTTAGTAGAAAAGGTAGTTATTTGGTTAGTATTCCCAGCACCAGCGTTCATTTGGTTGCAGATTTCATTCAAGTTTAAGTGTATAGTCATTTTCCCCTCGAAAACTACTGTATCGCCTTCCGATGCAGTCGAAACAGGTTCATTTAGACTTACACTAGTATCTTGATTTTCCAAACTTTTAAGAGTGTCTTCGTCTTCTTTGTCCAGTTGCATCTCAGTTATGTCTTCCGTGAGACTAAACTCTTCTGGTTGAGAAACAGCTTGAGCATAATGACTTACACTGTCATCTTCAGCCTTACTGTCTTGTTCCTCAACTTCTTCAACAATAATATCTTGAACGATAGTTTGCTGAGGGTCAGAATTTTTCTCTATTTCTTCTTCCATCTTATGTTCTATAGCCACGCCATCCTCATTAGATGATTCGTATTCTGAAGCCAAAGGTTCTCCTATCGGCGACGCTACTTGCGTTAGGTCTGCTATGTCGTCAGCAGGAGCTGAATCTCTTGCCGTGTGTATTCCACTGTCTTCTGTTTCAATATCGCTTGGGACAGTATTGTTCTGCATATCTGCACAGTCAAAGTCTTCTAGACTTTGGATTCTTTCAAAAGAGTTCGGTGATGATTGTCCGTTTATGTCTAGACTATCAAGAGAGCGACAGAAGCTCTGCATCTGATTCTCAATACCTGACAAGCTAGATTTCAGAGAGTTTTCAATAATGTTGTCGTCTTTTGAGTCATTTATGTTTGTTTCAATCTTTTCACTGCGAGAGATTTCTTCTTCCACTGAAATCTTAGGTATCTCTTTATTTTTAGCTGCGTCTAGGCAGCTCAGTCTCTCTCTTAAACTCATTGAAACTTCTTTTACTTCGGTCTTTGTGATTTTTCTCTCATCTTCTTCAGATTTTTGTGACTTAAGGCTAGATAGACGTTCTTTTAGAGATCTAGTATTGCTAAGATCCCCATTAGAAAGCCTTTTGGTTTTGTCAGAATCTGCGGAAGCAGATTTCACTTTCTCGAGAGACGATAGACGTTCCTTTAAAGGTTTGACTTCGGTAGGTAACTTCGTCAGGTCGCTAGTAGATTTTTGCACATGAGTTTCTTCTGTGAACTTCTCTAAACTAGACAATCTCTCTTTTATCGACCTTTTATTTGCAATATCTGGCAATTTTGGTTTTGATAGTAATTCCTGTGAATTTTCCCTCTCAAACTGTTCTCTTCGTTTGTGTATGTCAACTTTAGGTAAATCTTTCTTCTGGTTGTTATTTTTGGCATCATTAGCCCTTTCCTGTTGGAATGAGGACACTTTCTCTTCAATTTTGTTGCTAACCGTCGTTCTGATTCTGTTTACATCTGATTTCTCTTGTGACTTCTCTTTGTTGCTATTGACCAGTGTTTTAACGATGTTGCTGTTTGTCTGCGAGCTAATTCGGGACTTGTAGCCCTCGATGGCACCCTCGTATGTGTACTCCTCAGGCTCAGGCGAGCTGATGGTCGTGGTCGTGCAGGTATCGTATTCGTTGGCACTGGAGCCGAGCTTGCGGTTTGTGTCGCAGTTAGACATGTTGTCAACGTCTGAATGGTTCTTATCTAGGTCCATACCGTCGCTCTGAAACACACAATTAATTTTATAAAGTAAGACGATATGTAAGATTAGAGTATTAGTAAATGGCAGTTATATTTTCAGCCTATTGTAAGCTAAATCCAGCTCTATTGAAAACCATTGAAAACTTTCCAGAGCTTCGATCGCGGTTTTAATTTGCCTTATGCCTACATCGTCCTATCTTTCTGTTCAAATTTCTTTCCATGAAGGCATTTGGGTTTTCTGGGTATTTTTTTGTTCTAAATTTGTTTACATTGAATTTCTGATTTTAAGCAATGATGTGGTCTAATATGGAGCACGCTTATCTAGATATACTTAGTTACTACTTGCTTACTCTCAATTTTAATAATATTCAGTATACTTACGGCAAGACTGTGCGTATCGCAGTCCTCGCTGAGGCTGGACTTGGTGCTGGAGGTGCCGATCCCGAGGTCACTCAGGTCGTGCCCATCGTCATCTGCGTACAGAGCCATTGGGTTCCGCCTTCTTCTGCCCGCTCTGGAAATAAACAAATCATATATTTAAAAAACTGTTTACAAGTTTGGTTTCGGCACTTACAAGATGGACGTACAGTTCTCTAATGGCTATAAAAATAATTATGACAATAATAGGCGTGCTCCCGATCATCGGAGACACTTTACGATGTATGTAGCTTGATTGAATCAATAAAGCAATTATTTTCATAGTTGCAATATTTAGCAACCAAATCAACGGAAAGAGCAAACATTTGGTCTAGCGTGGTGTTGGGGTTGTGAGCCTTGGATTGATGACTCGATTTTCCCTACCAATTCGAGCCATCCTTAAAGTAGCGGAGGACAATTTTAGGGCGCTGGCACAGCTAGGCTCTTTTTGACAGCCAATTACGGTAATGGAGCTGACCGAGTATTTACGTCGATCTAATTGTGACCAGTGACCAGTTCTATGGATAGAATGGTATTCAGATAGTCGTGTGGAGTCATCGGCCGACCTCACTCGTCATGGCAGTTGGCTATTCGGGTTGCGGTATAAATGCGCCGGTAATTATAGAACGTATGATTGAGACCGATAGAGCTGCCATCTGGCCTTAGATCTGGATAACGCAACAGTGACACATATTAGGTTATTTTAATTGTGAATACGCCATATGATAGTTAATTTAGTAACGAAGCGGCCCAGGGCAATAGCAATCTTCAATGACTTTACTTTTGAAACAGGGTGACTTTTGATAATGATTTCGAAACAGCATAAAGTTTCGGTTACCTAAAAAAAATTATAGGATCAAATAACAAATTCAGTTGTTAATTGTTTTGAAAATGTACTAAATTATATAATAAATGAACAAATTGAAGTATGAAATTTTGATCGTCATCTGTGGGCACAACGAAGAATTCGCGTTCCATTTAGCAATCATGAACATGGGAATGATGTTCATGATATATTTTTCCTTGATTAATACGCAATAAAAACAAACCATCTTTTCTAGCTTTTTGCCGGATCATGAAACTTCACACCACAATGCCATCCAAATAGCCCAGTCAAGTTACGGGACTTAGTATGGAGGACCCGAACATAATTCATAAAATAAAACTGTGTTTGGTACAATTCGCTGATGTGCAATCAATATTAAATTCAGCAGTCTGGAGGTGCGGAACATTGAAAATAACATTTAAATATGCTTGAGCCCTAATACATTATCGTCGCCGACGACTCACTGCAGTGCTTAAGATAGTCATCTGAAATATACTCTGACACAGCGTAAAAAAAGACGATATTGCAATATGTAAAATTCTGTTGAATTATTGTATGTATAATATAATATATATAATATGTGAGGTTGGTTCTACAATTATATACAAAAAAAACCTTTTTGTGAGTGAATTCCGGGTAAAACGCTATACTGACTGTGCTAAAATGACATCACGGCCTTTGAGTCCATCATGGGAGCATTGCTGATAAGGGTTGATGTTTGTTACATTAGTTAATGTCCAGATAGGTATTTATATTTGTTAACATGTTATCTTTTGACTTCATTTATCTAAATCCAGGAGCTGACACTCTGACACAGCGTAAAAAAAGACGATATTGCAATATGTAAAATTCTGTTGAATTATTGTATGTATAATATAATATATATAATATGTGAGGTTGGTTCTACAATTATATACAAAAAAAAAACGTGTTGTGAGTGAATTCCGGGTAAAACGCTATACTGACTGTGCTAAAATGACATCACGGCCTTTGAGTCCATCATGGGAGCATTGCTGATAAGGTTTGATGTTTGTTACATTAGTTAATGTCCAGATAGGTATTTATATTTGTTAACATGTTATCTTTTGACTTCATTTATCTGAAGCCATAGATTTAAATCCAGGAGCTCTATCTATACTCGCAGGTGTGAATCACTTCGTCTATTTATTATCGGATATGTTTGCGGCCGGTTAGTCAGACCTCGTCATACTTCAGAATGGGTGTTACGTGTAGGACGATTTGTTTGTATAATGTTACATGTTGTTTGTAGCTAACGCGTTAGTTTCAAAGTGACCTTTTACTTTTCAATCTCTTCTGCTATTTACTATCTGCTTTTATTAATTATTATTTTATTATCTGCTTTTATTATTATTTATTTTTTATTATCATTTTGCAATTTGCCCTTTTATTTACCGCTCTTGGCCATTAATTTCTACCTCAAGTATGAATGTACCGCGCTTGTACTCCCGAGGTCATACAAAATTGACATCAATTTCATATGAAGCTAATTTGTATGGCTATAACACAACTAATACATGGTATTTTCGCTACATGTCGTAAGTTTGATATTAACCATTGACCTATGATTTTGTGTTAAACTTGATTAGTGGTTTCATGTACCTACATGCATGAATGAAATGAACATTGAATTTACAAATTGGCTTCTTATGTAATGCCATCATAACTACTCGCAGAATCAATGTTTAATTGAATTTGGTAAAAGTATTGAAATATCAACAACCGCTGGCATCTGGCCAGGGGTTGGATACAAATCTTAACAATGAGCACGAGTTGCCGATGACAAGAAGCATCGTAAGGAAACCATAGAATTGGTGGTAGTGTACTTTATAGTGCTCTGCTGGCTAGCAAGAGGTTTTATTTATTTTACACCGGACCAGCATTCGTTTGACCACAATCTCACCTGATGGAAAGCGACGATGTGGCCGAAGATGTAGTAAGCTTGCCTAGGAAGTACCTTCTTACTTGACTTGACTAGCCTTGTGGCTCAGTGGGTGGATTTCCGTCTTCTGAGCGGTAGGTTGTGGGTTGGATTCCCACCCAGGACAATCATTTTGTGTGATGAACATAAATGTTTGTTCTTTGACTGGTTGTTTCTATGTATGCTGTGTATGTATTTACAAAAAAAAAGTATTTATGTATTCTATTATCAGTTATCTGTTTCCCATAGTACAAGCTTGGTTAGTTTGGGGCTAGATGGCGCTGTATGTGAAAACCGTCCACCAATATTTATTTACTCTATTCTTGAACAGCCCCGGATTGCATTTGTTTGGACAGACAGACGCAGGTAATGAGTTCCACACCTCTGCTGTCTTTATTAAGAAGGTGGATTGGAAACGCTTGGTACGTAAGTCAAGCAGCTGCAGTGAGCCAGATCCCTTCAAAACTGGTGTATTTACAATCTTAGACCACACAGTCGCTCAAGATCAGATGAGCACTAGTCAGATGGCATAGAAACTGGATGCAGAGAGCTGAAGACCGAGCTCAGCTATCGTTCGGAAGGGGAGATTATCTAGCAGTGGGTTAAGACGAAGATGATAATGCATACATAAAAAGTGAGCTTATTATTATTGTTAAAAGTATTTTCATTGTGATTACGCTTAATTAAGGTTGGTTTTAAAGTTAGCAAAATAATTTCTTAACATGTTACTTTCGTTCGTTGTATAAGTTACTTGCATGTTCATAAACATAATAAGATATTTATTTAAACAGTACAACTAAAGGATAAATTGAAAAAAAAAATATAACTAGTGCACCACGAAGCTTTGATTGCCTCCGTTGTGATAATTCTTCTAATTTTAATATTAGGGAGATCACAGAATATAAAACAGAGCTAAGGTCATTACCCGCGTACTAAAGAAGTGTACATAAATTACCGCGTGCCGGATTGAAGGCCAACGTTTCCAGCGAAATTATTAGGTACTAGCTGTTACCCGCGTCTTCGTTCACGTTTACCTACAAAAAAAAGTAGCATATGTCCGTCTCCTACCCTTTAGCTATATCTATGCAAATTCATTTCGATCCGTTCAGCCGTTTAGCCGCGATAACGCCAACCCATACAGAGAGACAGGGTTAAATTCGAATTTATAATATTAGTTAAAGGATTAGGATTAAGAGATTTAACATTTAATATCTCATGGTGACGAGGGCAGTGCATTGCCGTGTATGGTTTTAAAATAAACTGTTATGGGCAACCGTGATGTTTAACATCGGGCGAGCGACTTGCTTGTCTCGTGTATCAGTATCATTTAAAAAAATGCTTCTACCTCGTTGAATAACAATCCCCCGAATACTGAAACGTATGTTAACTTTGACGACAGGTTAAGTCTATTGCTTAGTGCCAGACAAAGGCAGTATTAGAATTAGTCTGTTGTCAAAGTTAACAAACGTTTCAGTATTCGGGGGAATGCTAATTATCTAGCCGAGGCACGCGCCAGCCCAGCTTCGCTTTAATTAATTCACCTTTATGATTTTACCTTCTCGTATATCACAACGCCCGATCTATAAATCTTTTCTTAAACATGAGAGAATTTAACACTTTCCTAATCACAAAATTTATACCCCCGTGATGAAATTGATCAATGGTCAGGTTGGTCAGCCATCGCATCGCATTAACAATGATTTATCTCTTACAGGCAACGTTTCACTTTCCGTAAGTTACATAACTATCGATAATTTTATTCCCACTTGGTTTCGTAACGCGACATTCACCTTGAAATGTTGATTTTTGTCGCGTAGTTATACTATGGATTTGTCTGTGTTGTATACAAAAGATGGCAGTTACTCAATTTCGGACAAACTATTGATTCACTCGCGACTTGAAGACACCCAGATTATAATTATCAGGAAAAACCCACTCGGGCAGCGCATTCCACTGTTCAGCAGTTCGAATAAAGAAAGTGGAATCAAACCGTTTCGTACGAGTTTTTGGTATATTAACATGAAACGTTAACCATAATTATTATAGGTTAATAATAGCCTTAATATGGTTAACCCCTTATTAATAATAGCACACCCTGTCCCTTATCTCTTCCATACAAATCCTCTCCATGCTAAGGTTGTCTGGTAGAGATCGCTTTAAGCGATAAGGCCGTCAGCTGTTACACTAGTTTTAAGTTGTTTTTTGGTCTTTTGTATGTTAATTCTGGTGTGAACAATGAAGAGTTATCTATTTATCTAGTACATTGTTCAACGAGGGAAGAAAGTGACCGATTAGCAACGAGAGTGTTTTTAAATTAATCATAGATAAAAGATTTTATCGATATATAAATTATAAATATCTTAAATAAATTATATATACAGGGTTATAAGGAAAGGGTATGCTAAGCCGAAAAGGGCTCATAGTACTCATCATTATGACCATTTTTTTATATTAACCCTGACATCGATAAAACTATATCAGCTCTTCCATGGAAAAACGTCAATGACACTCGACAAAATGTATGGAACAGCTGATATTTTTTTCTCGATTTCAGGGTTGGTCCCATAGTAAAAGTTGTTCATAATGATGAGTACTATAAGCCCTTTTCGGCTTAGCGTACCCTTTCCTTATAACCCTGTATATTAAAGTTATCTAAATAAATAATACTTATAATCATAGATAAATTATCTGTGAATTAATACACACGAGTTGGGAATCGCACTTTCTTCCAAGAGATACATGCTTACTTACGAGGAAGTTAAAGACAAAACAAATCGAAAATCTAGATAAATGAATAAAAGCAACCAGTGCCCGCGATTTTTATTTATTTTTTTCAAAGCAAGTGGTCAGTATTATTTTGCGTTCTCGGTGGTCAAAACTTTTTGTCTTTTGGCATTATTACAGACCATAAAGACACATATCCCAAAATAAAAAACAGGCCGTTAGCCTTAGACGAAGCATCGGATTTTCATAAAAGACCGATGCAGTTTTGATAGACGTTTTGTCATAAAAATTGACAGCAGCTCAATATTTCGCCAATCATTAATCATTTTGCGCCAATCTCTTTCAGATGTTACGAAGTTTCTACGTCTCTAGATATCGACATGTATGAAATCTCCCTACTGTGTTTATGCTACTCTTTGTCGACTTTAGTATATTCTGCGACAAGGCGGGCCCAAACCTGTCCCTCGTGAGAATCAATGAGCTTTCCAAAACTAATAAAGCGTGATATTGAGTGATGCATAAAGTTTTATTGCAGATTCAGACGTAAATTATTGGCTCGTTTGATAGGGTCGTGGCATTACAGTGATAGCCAGAAATGCTCACTCATCATTATGAAAAACAAGCAACTTTTACTTTTGGACTAAAACTGAAATCGCTGTACCATAGAAAAATAAACAATGACACTTGACAAAATTTTAACAACATCTGATTTAAATTTGCTTTTTCAATCAGCTGTTCCATAATGATAAACGCAATTGCCCCCTATCGACGTACCATAGCAATTTCTTCTATCCCATTATATGAACTTAATAGTTAATTTTCGAACCCAGCAAGCCAATCAAGGGCTCTACACCACGATTTCTGCCAATCTCATCAACTAATGAAGTTTTTCCCGCGAATCCCTTACAGCCTGGGAACGTGCAATCGGTGGAATCGTATCCCGGATCACGACCGCGCGTGATGGTCATCACGACTGGCGTCAAATTGAAAGGGAATTTGTGAGGAATGTGCGGAAGTTAAGTTTACATGTTTCTTTATAGATAGATATAGGCACTACGTATACAGAATGATTTTCGGATAACCTAAAAGGCCTTTTTGGTCTCGTCACTCATTTGAAAAATAAAAATAGGTAGCAATACAAATGTAGCTCTGCCTTTGTGTTATTTTAAAACTGTGTTGTAAAAGACAACGTCTTGCAAGGCAACTAGTTATTAAATCATAAATAAATCATCAAAATAGAGTAAGTGTATAAACAATTATTCGGGAATACTACATCAGTAATTATATAAAATAATATTATGCCTAGTCCTTTTTTTTTAAATTTCAGTATTTTTGAAGTTTTGTAAGTGTATCATAGTGTATCTAATTGAAACAAAGATGATTGGCTTGAATTGAAATAAGTGATCGAGCAGAGATGAGATGATATCATCACTCATCGACATTATCGACTGCCCCGGTGGCTCAGTTGGTAGTGAACCTACCTTCTGTGTTTGGGGGCGTGGGATCGATTCCCATCTAGGACAAACATTTATGTGATGAATATTTGTGTTTGTTCTGTCTGGGTGTTAATATCTATATAAGTATGTATTTAAAAATATCTATGTACGTATATCAGTCTCTGGCAGCCATATTACAAGCTTTGCTTAGTTTGGGGTCAGGCGACCGTGTGTGCAATAATGTCCCAGATATTTATTATTTATTTATTTATTATAAATAGCTTTTATCATGGGCATATCCCAAAATCGCGTTAAAAACATGTTCAAGAAAACAGCTCATCAAAACTCTTGACTCCTTATGGTTTTGCAGCTATCCGAATCCCTTATAAATTTTTTTTTAAAGACTGTTTAGTAATGCAGTCGAGTAACGACATATCTAGTTATAAGTGCGCTACTAAATTACTCGACATTTAACTGAACGATCTAAAAACATTCTGCGATCTAGACTATAATAGACATTCTAGGACACTAGATATTGTCAACCTAAGCGAACTCGAAACTAGGGTTATCCAATCAAAACGTGACAAACATCAAGTTTGATTTATATGGGCTATTCCACTAGGCCCTACCAACGTATAAAGAACAACTCCCTTTTACGGATTTTTTAATTGGCAGAAACTCATAGAAAACACCATGGAAAGTATGCCGATTGTGTGTTCAAAACAATTAAAATTAACGACTTACTAAAATTACAATGATTTGTGTATTAATGGGTTTTTTTGAGGCGTCAATCGATTGGATCGCCGGCAGAACTAATCGAAAGTGCTTTATAGGGTCGGGAAAGGCGAAGGGCTTTACAATTAAAAGATACATCGGTCGATTGTAACCAACTCTCTATGGGAGAGCAAATGTGTATTGGAGAGCTTATGGAGGTTGTTTCCGTCGTTCTGGCGAAGCTTAAGACGATGGTGTTAATTTGAGTAAAACACTGGAGTAATCCATCTGAAAATGGATTATTGAATCATTACCGTGTTCCGGAAAAGGCAATGATTCCAGCAAAATTACTGAGCACAAATGAGATTTAACATCTAATATCTCAGGACTCTCCGGACGACGATCGCAGTGCATTGACGCTCTGCCGCACATCGTTCTGAACTCTGTTAAAGTTAAAAATTCTAGACGGCACTGAACTGATATGGTTGCCCATATCAGTTCGCATTTATTCAGTGTTGCGCTTTAGATCGGGTGAGCGAATTGCTCGTCTTTGTCAATTTCCATAAAAAAAGGTCCTAAAACCAAACCAGTAACCAAAAATTTAAAGAAACTGTAGCAATACGGGAAATCGCCAACAACAATTGGTGCTACCGGTCGGTATGCTTCCAAAACTTCCGATTTAACCGACTAGTAAGTCTATTGGGGACTTAAATTCCAGTAGTCTTACTTATAGAACTATTCAGTGGCACTTAACGGAAACAACCCTATTTTAATAGTAAACCGCGAAACGTTGACCTTATGTGGTACCGCGTTCAAAACCCGACTGAAAAATGTAGGCTATGTACCTTAGAAAAAGTATCGGTATAGAACGTCAATTAGCGTGGTCGCATATCAGACAAAACATCACATTATCAACCAATCACGATTACCATTACCAATTTTCGACCAATCAGGATGTAGTAAATAGGCGACACAAATTCCAACCGATCAGGATTCAATAGTAGCCTGCCCTTGAAAAACTGAACATACGCTACGCGACAGAAATATTATACTTTGTCGTTTTTCTTTATCAGTGATACTTAATTTACCTTTCTTTTTTTCTGTGTGAAACATGTATTCAGCCGTCTATTTGTTTCTCTGTCTACGCTATTTACAGTCTTAAGGTGCAACGTTTCGCTCAGCGCACGAAATTCAAATTTTCTTTCGTTTTTTAGCTATTACAGCTTAATTACTCATCGTAGGTTCATAAAAACTAATTCTGCGATAATAAACAGATTTATTCAAGTAATTACACCAACCAAAAATTCAAATTGAAAGCTAGTATAAGTACATTTCTCACTAAACCAAAAAACAAGATGAAAATCATCTTATTGAGATTTGTAGCTAAACTAATGTTATTTAGGTGATCATTTTTTTTTTTTCATTTTTTTTTTAAAACAACTTATTTATTGGCGCAAAATTGGTTTCAATTAATCCACGATGAGTAATTAAGCTGTAATTGACAAAAAACGAAAGAAAATTTAAATTTCGCGCGATGAGCGAAACGTTGCACCTCAAAACCTCTCAATCTAAAAGCAGTTCAATATGCGGTAGCAGCTCACATACGAACAGACTTAAGTAATACAGACATAACAGCTCTTCTGGGCAGTCAGGAAATTCGTTTTTTCTTTCCATTTCTCAAATTTTTTTAAAGTCCGAATGTAAACTTCCGTCTTGTATTCTTTCATTCGTGATCTAAAGCATTGTTGATTATGTTGACGTAACAGTCAAGTTTTAAAAACACTTTCGTCTACGTCTCTACCCTTCTAAGAACCGGCTCGGAGATGCTTATATTTCTGAATTATGCTATATGCTTATATCAAAAACATAATGTTATGCAATCGTGTACACAAATTAGACACATGCGGCCACGTGTCGCGGCACTTTCGCTAGCATTTAAATAGAAAGTATGGGTTCTTGGAGTTGCTAATGTGGCGTGTTATACTATATGGTTTTTACCCGACTTTCCAAGAAGGAGGGTAATGTTTTTGGGGTGTAGACGTCCCGTCACGGTTTAAAAGCGCTCGGCAAAAGTGGAGGGGTGCTTGGCCCAAGTGTAAATTAATTTAATTAATACAGAGACCTAAAAATCGACTTCGGCGCATTCAAGGTCAGCTCTATTAAGCCGTGCCGGTACCTGTAGCTAAGTATGTGTTTTTGTGTATACCAGTAGCCGTAAGTTTGATCGTTTGACAGTTTGTAAATGTCATAAGTAGTCATTGTAATAATTTCATTTCATTTTATAATTTATAAGGTATACTAATACATAAGTACGTGACGCAATGAACATATGAAGTTCATGTAAATTGTGTGAATCGTAGATTTTTGCACGAAGCCGCATTCCGCTTTTGTAAATAGGGCGCGGTGGCACTGCTAGCGAAGAACAAGTCGCTTTCCGCATGTGAGGAAATGAGGTGTGGTGCCAGTGTTTGCGATAAAATCACTACGCTTATTGTAACAATGGAGAAGGGTAAAGAAATTCTAGCAAAATTAAAATGTTTTGGTACTTTGTTAATCAAAACACTGTTCTATACGTCTTACGATTGTATACTCCACTAGCGACCCACCCCGTTTTCGCACGGGTACCAAACTTCACAGGATCATTCACATTCACTAATCTTAAGATTGCCTGAAAATTGCATCGAAATCGGTCCAGCCGTTTTGGAGTCTATTAGGAACATGCATCAACTTTTATACAGGGTTAGAAGGAAAGGTTATGCTAAGCTGAAAGGGACTCATAGTACTTATGATTGTGAACAACTTTTACTATGGAACCAACCCTGAAATCGACAAAAAAAAGCTGTTCAATACATTTTGTTGAGTGTCGCTGATATTTTTCTATGGAACAGCGTTTTTTTTTCTCGATTTCAGGGTTGGTCCCACAGTAAAAGTTATTCATAAAGATGAGTACAACCCTACAACTCCTACAACCCCTTTTCAAGCCCAAGCCCTTTTCAGATTAGGATATCCTTTCTACAGGCTGATCCAAAAGGTGAATTCAACCTGAAAAATTTAGGTTCCCCATATGAGGAATCCTCCCATGAGCGTCACGAAAATATCACATGTATTTCTATGATTTTTCGTAGTTTAGGAGTTATGGTTTTTTTTTTACTTGGATTTTTCAAATGAGCGGCTAAACGGCTGACCGGATCTTGATAGAATTTGATAAGGAGTAGTTAGTAAGGTGTATATCACAGAAACGGACATAGGATACTTTATTTACCTCCACGCGAACGAAGTCGCGGGTAAATACTAGTATTAGTATAAATAAACAAGCAATTAGTGTTATCGCCACCGTTTACTTTCCAAACAAATTATACTAATTGAAATTCAGTTTTATCAATGGTATCTTGCTTGCCACTTAGCGGGCACTAGATCTGTGAATAATACAGATTGGAGCTTTAACGGCGCGAAAAGTAGCTCTCTGGACTTGGTGATAACAATAACAGAATACAACAAATCGATACAGTAAGTATTGCGACAGTGACAAACAGACAAAAAATTAGAGTCATTAAACTATAGCGTTATAAGGAAAGTGTAGGACGGGAGCTGGACTGCCCGGAGTATATACGCAAATCTATAATAGCACTTAGCTCTTTATTAGTATATTCGGTGATATATTCGTTTTGTAAAGTGTTTAGTTTTATATTCAGTTATAGTTAATAAAATATTTGTAAAATTTGATAAATGCCACGGACCCCGGGGTCCGTGGAGCAGTATTGTGAAGCAGTAAGTGTGTGAGCAGTATTCTTTTTTATCATCCACCCGCATCTTCAGTCTACCCGTAAACATGGCGCATGCAACTGTGCCGAAATATCGGGAACTCAACAAAAACAATAACCGTGGTAAATATCCCGTGAGTACTAATAGTAATGTAGTATTGTGAAATATAAAAAAAAGGGAAAGTGTATGCTAACTTGAAAAGGGCTCGTAGTACTCATCATTATGAACAACTTTTACATTAGGAAAAAAAAAATGTTAGTGTCACTCGACAAAACGTATGGATCACGTTTTTTTTCTTGATTTCAGTGTTGGTCTTATATTAAAAGTTGTTCACAATCATGAGTACTATGGGCCTCTTTCGGCTAATCATACCCTTTACTTATAGCCCTGTATAACAAAGAAACAATAACAACAAAACATAGCCAAAAAATACTTTGTTAGCAAAACAAAGCGTTTATAGTGTAGATTGTGTAAACAAAGGCACTTGTCAAGTAAAAATCAGATTGGTTTTTTTAACAACATTAAAATACTTTCATTTAAACTAGAAACAATCACCGAAACTTCATTATGATATAATGCGTTTTTTCTAACAAAACTTTTTTTTTTTTTTTTTATTATTTATAGTCTTGTGTTTGACTGCCATCACGTCTGATGTTAAACGAGGATGCAGCCTACGATGGAGCACGCTTGCCTAGAAGAAACCGATTCACTCGCGACTTGAAGACACCCAGATTATAATTATCAGGAAAGACCCACTCGGGATGGTGCTTTTTATACCAAAAAAGCACCAGCGATGCACCTCTTCCAATGGCAGTGCATAATTAAATGATAGACAAGAAACAAAGATAGTTAGACAAAGTACGTTTAAAAGGAGCGAGGCTTTGGACTAGTGTGCATAGTGATGGCGGATGGATTGGTTATTTATCGATAATGTCGATAAATTAAAGGCTGTTTTGTTAGTTTTATGGAGTTAAACTGCTGAGCAGTAAATTATTGTGTATTTTGTACAAAAGATAAAGATATAAAAAGATAACACCTTCGATAAGCTATATAAACCATATTTTTTCTGTCTCGATCTGATTTTTTAGAGTATCTGTTAGTATAGTTACATTTAATAGAAATTATTTGATTGATTGGTCCAAAAAAGCGTAATGTATAAATAACTCATAGTCATTTTGTAAGTTTACTGCGTAATTACAGACTGACTTCAATCGCCTTAGATACATTTATTTCTCTCAATTCAAACAGTTCAGCATCCATATACCGCACAAATAGTACACAACGGTATCGCAGGCATCGATAGAAATATCGACATGACATTCCTCGAACTAGCCGCGCCGTGCGTTATTGGAACTTAGCTTGGAACTTGAGCAAAAAGCGGCGCATCTTCTCAACGCTTCCCGTCTGGCCGGTGGCAGTGGCAGCTTACCTATTACGTCGACTGGCTCGAAAGCTATGTTTCACTTCACTAGTTTTGACGCTAAATAGTGGCGATGAACTTTTTGTCTAAAATGGGTCTAAGTTTGATATTCCTAGCATAATTGTAAGCGATGATGTTGTCAAAGATAAAGCAAGCACGCACGTCTGGAGAGTACCAACTACCAAGCTACTTAGATTCTTTCCCAATGATAATTTCGATGATTCGATGAACTGATTCGTGAAGAGCACATGCAATCATTTATCCATAAGGAATCACTTATTGCATTACCATAAAAGTGGTCAATGATTTTTGACTTTACCGATACAATACGGTCGCGTAACAATTAAATTTTAGTGACATTTAAGGCAATCAACACATTTGCACATCAAGAGCTATTGAATATACGCTCCGTTAGAGTTCCTATTTTCATCTCGCGATATGATCGCAAGTGCGCATTACCCAATAACCTTTCCAGCACAGAGCCACATTGCAAATATTCCATATTCCTACATATCCTCAATATCAGATGTGAACGGGTCGGGCAACAAGTTGGACAACTGCTCGCACCAGCTGTCGACAGTGGTTGTAACATTACACCGATGTGTCGTCCAGGTTATAGCTTAGCTGAACAATCATAATGAATCTCACAAGAGTACGAGTAAACGAACTTTGATAAGAAAATCCCAATCATGAAGCATCGGAAATGAGTCTCTATTTTTGCATCTTTAGTACAAAAATTTTAGTAAGTATTGCTCATTCAAATAAGACAAAGAAAATTACGATGAAGAAGGTCCAAATAATTTGTCCATTGTCACTGTTACACAAGTTTCTAGTGAATGTAACACCATTACTAAAAACTAAAAGGGTTCAAGGCAACAGTAAAGACGTTGGCCAAAAAGAAATCGCCGCGAGCAAAATCGATCGTAAAAACCCCAATTTGATAGTACAAAGAGTTAATAACAAAACGCCATATGAATATGATCACGAGCCCCGTTGCAATTCAAAAGCAAATAATGAACGTTAAAAGCTTATTGTATTGAAATCTGATTCATATATGAAACCAATTTTAGTTTCGTGATGGTATTCAAGCATTTAGTAAGAGAACTGTTGAGAGATTTGCCAAAGGAATAATGAGACTACCGATGAACAACGAATGAGATAGAGTATTATTATCTACTCTGCGAGGATTGCAATCTATTCAACCTTTTTCTGACCAACAATTACTTTAGAAAGAAATTTTATACTAGAGTTCATACCAGCATATTATTAAGCTTTAGCACAGCATTGGATATCTCGAGTGCTTATATATCAAAATATACCCCTTTGACCTTTCGCTTGTGGTTTCTAACAAATTGCGTAGGTAACCTTGATCGTAATAAGTCTCTTCGTAATCACTCTTCTGTACGTGGGACTACAGCTGTGGAACAATTTCCCAACGTGCAACGGGCGCCTTAAATTGTGGTAAAACAATGCACTAAATGTGATGTAAAATACTGAAGGAACACCTACGTCATTACTGTAGGGCTGTCTCTACTGATCTACCGGCTACCGGGCCGTTTCTTACATTAATTTTTCACTTCGCTCAGCCGACACTCCGGCAAAATGCTGCTTAAAAGCATCCTTAAACTCCTCTCTCATACACGTTCCATATACATATCGTTGGGTCAATCCCTTTTGGTACTGGATATTATAGGATTATCTTTACTAAGACTTCAATGTTCTGAGCACCACGCAATGATTTTTATCGGATACATTTCGGAGAGTGTGTCCTATTATTGCATAAATTAATTCCGCTTGCTCCTCTCTATTAACAGAAAAAACGGCCCGAAAAAAGCGATCTCAGCACCATCTGAACATGACCAAAATTCCCCACGTACGCATAAATCGCTTCGATTCCACATTTTTAACATACTAGTGTCTGTTTTCCGAAAGTACAATATAGTGTCTTCAAAATCTACTAAACTGGTACCTTTCAGGTAAACGTGGTCAATCCTGGGCCGTGTTCAGTAAGGACGTCTGACGACACTCGATGACATTTGCAGAATACTTGTAATGTCATAGAGCGTCGTCGGATGATCTTACTGAACACGGCCCTAGACCACTTCATTGCTTAACATCAGGCACGATGTGGTCATATTTTTATTTATTTATCGATAAGCTATATTGAAACACTTGATATATTGTAACTGATATAGTTATGACTACTCCATATTATAATGTTGATGTTAATTTAGTAGATTTTGCCAACCCTATTTAAGACACATTGCTACAAAAGAGCCTCGTTATTCAAAGCCCACGCTGGACGTAAAGTTTTGTTCGCGATGACACAACATCGAAGACACAAAACGTTGACGATGTTGGGATTAATCATGATGGTGATAGTGATAACGATTGCACAATAACATTCCAAACTGCAAAGTGATAAGATAAACCAAACAATAAGACGTTGATAATACTGACACGTCCCTTAAAACGATTCATGGAAGGTTTAGAATGTGCTATAGATCTGAATAAAGAAAATATAAAGTAGAAAATGTCAACTATCGATAATCTTTATAGCTTTATCAGTCACATAATATTATTTTTAGGCGTCTTCTTTAACACTATTATTTTCGATCCTATGCCGATCATAATCTCATCTTGTGTAACTCTTATGTTTTGCTTTTTTAATTATTAACATTTTCTCGACTTGTCCTGGATTGATGACAGCGTCCATTCATTTGGCTGGTGGTCTGCTTACTGGTCGTTGGGTATGGCTAGGATGTATTAAAAACTATGCTATGAAAAATACATGAGAGCTTCTGAGCACCTTGATTCAGAGAATTGAAACTGAACATCTACAAGGAACAACATAATACAAGGTTCCCTATGAGTCAACTACGCCTTCCATCAATACACTATAAAAAAATGTTCTTATCTATAAACACCTATACTAGAAAGTACCACTGATTAGAGAATTTGTCTTTCTTCTTATCTTACTGAAATATGTACTTCAAGAGGAGTACTTTCACATATATCAAAGATAACAATATAATACGCACTCGAAGATGGGATGCAATATACACAAATGTCAACATTTGATTGACATCGCAGATAAACACTTGAAGCCATAAAACGGAAGATAACGGTAACAAACAAGATAAATCCACATAATAAATAATAGTGCAAGATATAGCTAAGAAATTCGTCGGAAAATAGATTTATGCTAGCCATGTTATGGAGAGTAATAAAGTTGAGTGCGCAATAAAAGAAAATGTAGTAATATCGGAGATAAGCAGAAACGGAAACGAATATGTGAGGTGCCGTAATTGAAAAGGAAATACTATTATACGGACAATTTTTTATTAAACTACACGGAACGGTGACTCATCCTAAGGACCAAAACTGAAATCACGAAATAAAAATCAGGTATTCCATATATTTCTTTGAGTGTGATGATTGTCTTCTATAGAACAGTTGATATTTTTTCTGTGATTTCTAGGTTGGCTCATTTAAGTAGATTTATAATATCAGACTCCCCAGATATCAGAAGTCCCGTTATGATAGGCTCTTACTACAGGCAGGGGACTAGCAGAATGACGTAACAAGTCGATCATCGACCAACAATGCAAGACACCTACTTGCAGTTGTTTCTGTACAAGTGCCCACTTGCTAAAGGTTAAGGTCACGTCTACTGGCAGTTACAAAGTTTAAGTGAACTTATGAAGAGCGCAAGTGCTAATGTTACAACGCAAATTCATAACTCATAAGACTCCTAATAAGTGCGTACAATTTTCTGTTGCGATATTTTGAAATAGCTTGCGTTAGTTAAGGTTTCTATTAACTTAAGCCAGCGGATAGACCCAACGGAGAACGGAACTTTCACGGAGGTGCCCGAAGTACTAAAACTAAGTTCTATTCATACTAATATTGTGAATTCAAAAACCACTTCATCTATGCATTCGTCTATTTCTATACTTGGGTTTCCTGAAACTTACACTTTTTTTTTGGTTTGGCTCTGTTGGTTTTAGTAAAACCGGATCGATGCAGGTTTGAATCTTGTAGACCGTCGCAATGCCGAACTATTATTCGTAACTTCTGATTGTCTGTTTATTTGTTGGAAATTCAATAACGGAAAAACGCAGGGAAACTGTAAATTCAAATACCTCAACGTCACGGAAGAAGCTAGTTTTCTTGAGGGCCCAGACTGCTAGTTACAGAATTATGTCCATTTTATAGTTAGGAGTATGTGTCAGTTATATTTTATCTACCGTTTTAGCTACTATTTTCCGTTCTTTCAATATGTCATTAGCTTAATAGTAATATCTTAGCAGTATCGCGTTAATAACCATAAGGAAACCACTTATTTCCTTCAAGTTTCCGTAGCAATGTTGACTTACAACTTTAGTTATACCCCAGAGGCAAAACCAAGATGACATTGAAAAGTTCTCTTGTAACACCTATTTTATTACACACTAGCTGCCCACGGCTTGGCTCGGCCTTCAGCCTCGTTAAGCTCTTAATACGAACCTGGTCCTGACAATTACGATCACAACAAAAAATAAATCATCAAAATCGGTCCAGCCGTTCTCAAGTTATGGTTGTTCACATATGTGACAATTAATTTTAATATAACCAGCAGATGCCCGCGAAGCTCGGCGCTCGGCCTTCGGCCTCGCTAAACTTTTCGTAAAAACCTTGTCCTCACAATTACGAACACAACAAAAAAGAAATCATCAAAATCGGTCCAGCCTTTCTCAAGTTATAGCGTGACCAGGAAAAATAGGGGTTCACTTTTATATATGGATACTGATAAGCAATAACATGTCAAACAACAAAAAAAAAAATTTTTTTTAATTATACAGAACGCTTTTTTTCTCAGTCAAAGAATCGTTCTGTATCATTAACAAAAAAAAAAGATTTTTGTGGGTTGACATGTTATTGCTTATCAGTATCCATATATAGATAGATTGTGAATTTGTCATAAAAGGACGTCACAAAAAAAAACAGTTTTCAGTCGTAGCTCGTTGGAATACGCTTCAGAATCGAAAGATTTTGTACAGCTTATTTTGTAGTCAGTGGCAGCATTCCTAGTAAATTCACTTGCATGTAGAATTAGCTTCACATAGTAAATACTTGCTCCTGACAGCCAGTTGGATGAGAATGCGTAGCCAATATCTAGCCATCGATTGTAGTAATTGATAAATTGGTGGGAGGTGGAATATTATCATATGCAATTGATAGGGTTATGGGATAACGAACAAGGACCATCATGAGAAACGCATTGATAAACTAATTATTTACTTTATATTAAAGAGAACAAGGCAAGTATCAAGGCACTAGGAGCAAGATAAGGTAAATAGTAGAATAAGAACTCGTTTTTAATCCCAGTCGATCATGAATTACACTGTATCATAAAGAGTCGCATTTAGCGGAGCAAAATATAGCGGTTCCAAAAAAAAACGAAAATACTGAAAATATACATAACAAAAAATTGCAGAATCAGAATCATAATCAGAAATAATTTATTGTGTAACTGTGTACATAGTAGATGGTAGGGTACATATTCCAAAGTTTCAACAGTCTGCCCTTTACGAGCGTACACTAAGATGGTAAATCAGTTTAGATAATGGTACAAGTATTAAATTTTTTTAAGTTCTCTATAATTAAACTTGTTGATAACGCGTCTTAAGTAGAAACACTTATAATGTGGTAGAGTCTTAACTCGTTCTAGAAAAGTTAAAGAAGACAGAACTACAAAAACGTTACACTTTCCAAGGCAGTTCAACAAATGACGCACATCACGATCCGTACCTTGGAAGTGTCTCGTCTCGTCAAATATTTACAAAAACTATTACTTTATGTTGGCTTTCTACATGTTTGGTGTTAGTAACGTATATGGCACGATTTATTTGCGATATGAAGCGATATACATTCCTGATCAGTAAGATCTTCCATCTTTTCTGTTGTTTTGTGCCGGACTAATATGGAAGTAATTGGCTAGAAATAAGATTGACTGGATACGATAGCTAGATACTATACCCTTCGTATAGCTAGATACGAAGGGATGCGGCAGTTATAGTTGTAAAAACACGTTTTCTACTGTTATTTAACCAAATTTTTGGTTAACTACCCATAAAATGCTGTTAATAGCGGTTCATTATGCGACTGCGACGAATGAAGGTGGTGCTGTGTTGGTGTTTTTTAAAGTACGTAAAATATTTATAATTCAAACAAATACTATAAAAAACACGATTTATACCTACTACGCATATTGGACAAAATAACTTTGTAAATCAATTTACTACGATTAATTTTAAAAGAAAACAACCGTTAATCATACACGTACCGCGTATCATTGTATTGGTATGTACAGTACAGTCCGACTTGGGGACCACCTAATCAGCTACCTTCATAATTTGAACAAACGAGACGTTGCCGCTTTGATTCATCATCACCATCATCAGCCAGAAGACGTCCACTGCTGAACATAGGCCTCCCCCTTAGAGCGCCACACCGACCGACAACGTGCCACTTGCATCCACCGGTTGCCCGCGTCTTTCACAATGTTTTCAGTCCACCTAGTGGGAGGCCTACCTACGCTGCGTCTTCCGGTTCGTGGTCGCCACTCGGCTTATCGATTCCTCGAGCGATGTGGCCTGCCCATTGCCACTTCAGCTTGCACACTCTGAAAGCTATATCGGTGACATTGGTTCTTCGACGAATATCCTCGCTTGGTTAAATCGTCAATAACCGGCTTCGCATCTATATGCGGCAGTCATAACATAGAAATGTGAACATAGGGCCTGTGCAATAATGGACTGTTTATTTCATGAATTGTTTCAGTTATCCCTCCTAAGCCTCTTTCCGGGGGCAAAATCTTTATAAAACCCTTTGTACCTGTCAAGTAGAATCTTTTAAGAATGGTTATTTTTATCCTATTTCTAAAGACTGTTACTTCAGTACGCATTTCAAAAGCCGGTAAATTTATTTGCAATAACCTCTCGCATATCTTTTGTACATTACTGCAACAAAAAACATTATAGCTATCAAACTATGAGAAACGTCAATTCAATCGTCATTTTCTCAAACAAAAATCTCATGAATTACAAATATCAAAATCACTCTAGAATTCGCTGGAACCCAATTCTTGCACCAACCCTTACAAAGGCATGAGCTGCAACGTATATGGTCAACAATCATAATGCCATGATAGCACAGATTGCAAGTATTGCAGTGGAATGACACGTAAGAACCGCCAGCGACGCTGTGTAACCCATAAATTGAGTACGTGGTGTGAGGGCCAATGATGTAATTGAAGAAAAGCCGTGTGGGAAAAAAGACAGCGCAAGATAGATTAGCACACGAAGTTATGATGTATAAGTAGATTTAGTAGGCGGAGTAAGTGAAGAACTATTATGACGAAACAAGGCTGAACAAACATTAAATTAAACGTACGAGTATCTATTTTATCAGTCACGACCTTACGAGCAAAAATTTTGAAATAAACTGGATCTATTTCATCTTGCCTAGTGTCGACATACGGAAGGCAATTGGCCTGGAAAAGATAAGCTAAATGTGGAGCTAGGTGGCATGTCTTGTGAGAGGCATAATTATGATCAGCAGGAGACTGATCTAAGCTGATGATAAAAAATATTTCAATCTAAATAAGCTGCATTAAATAAACATAAAGTATATAATTATGTACTATAAAGGAAAATAACAGCACTAGCACACATTTATAAACACAATTTAGAAACAACAGCGTACAAATCTAGCCATCATTAGTGCTCAAATCATTTGGCAGCAATTTCAAATATAAACGCCATGGCTAATGATAGTGTACAGCCTACGCTCTTATGAAGTATGGTGAAAGTTAGTCCTATGCTTTTATAAACCAATACCCTAAAACTAAGAACACTGAATAGTGAAAAAATAAACTTATTTCCTATCCACTTTTATAAAGTACGTACTGTAGTAGTAGTCTAAGGCATAAAACATCCAAGATGTTCTAGTAGTAGGTGACTTGGTGTTGGAAGTTTCTGTTTTGGGTCTATACACCAAATACAATAAAGCCTTGAAATTGTTTCAGATAAAGATGTTTGTATAGTTTCCACTTGAGACCACTTGTAAGATATCGCGCTTAGCAAGAGAGCCGCTACTTGGTTCATGTCTCTCACACTCATATTGTATCTTATACTTTTCCCAGTCTCTTCCTGACTATCTATCCCAGATGGTGATTAGGTCAGCCTTCCTTACTTTTCTTCTCCGCTTCGTTCTATCGGCGACTTCTTCCTCGGAAACCTCACTCTGTCATGTTCACCTTGTCTTGGCTATATATCTGGATTTTCGACTGGGCATGGAATGTTGTAGTGTTCAGTTCCATAAGTTGTCAGTGGTCTCCTGTTTACGTGTTTTCAATAATCTTACTTTGATTTTTTGCAAAAAAAAAAAAACAGTGTCTATATGTACACTTAAGTGTTTATCTAACTCTAGCTTGTGAGGTGTGACAGAGATGACAAGTGGCATTTAAACTAGTATTTAAAACAGTCGTCGACATTTAGTATCCACAGCACAGCTGCTAATGACAACCCAAGCCGCCAGGAAGCGAGGGAGAAAGTGTATCCTAGCTGCATATCGGTATTACTGTTCTGTGCACCCCACAGCATAATTATAGTGTTTGGTAGAAAGCTATTGGTAGATACAGTACAGGAGTTGGGACTGATGAGGCTTATTTGATAACACAGTGTTTGATTTTAGAAAACTTAAAAGATTATAATTTTTTGTTTGTTTTTTCTGTGATGATATAATATATAAGATACCTATTTATGTATGCTAGAGTCGAAAATTTGACATTACTTCTAATGTCAATTACGTGACAAAGTTACGATGAAATGGAATGATAGAACGGCAAAAGTATTCTTCGATGTTTGAAATATGTTTTACATTTATATGGAAACTGACAATCTAAGGAGACGGTTAGTTGGATGTTCTATTACAATCAAAAAAACCTTTCTCAATAACTTAAATTGGCAAAAAAGTAATGTTTCTTAGTTTCGGATTTTGCAGTCGGTTAGTTTCATGGTTAGTTTAGTAAAATATCTTCAAAATTGGAAAAATCATGAATACAAGTCCATGTTCCAATGTACCAACCTAGTGTCAATCAGATGGACAGGCAGATGGGCACATTACTCCGTCAATCGCACAGCTTTCTACCTGGGACCCTATTCGGAGAAATAACATTTTATCTCGGTCACTCTCACTCCCATTAAATTCTAAATTAGAGAGACAGTGACCGAGATAATCTCGAGCGCACAGGAATAGGGTCCCAAATGGGTGCAAAGGGCTTGTGACGCTTCCGTAAGTGTTAATCGTAGTATAATGTTGTTCTGAGAACTTTTCTCTGTGCGGATACAAACTTTAGTGCGTGTTTTCCTCTCTATATAAACCACTTATTACCTTTTTCTTTTGACAACGTAATATTCTATCGTAGGCACTACTACTATTGTTTTTTTAACTCTGCCTAAATATGTCTTGCTTTTGTCTAGTTTATAAGAATCGATGTCGTCTGAGGCTTTGCAATGGTATTTCCTTGCAATTTCTATTTTTTCTTATTCTCTTCATCAGAGATCCTTACGATATAAGTACATGTTTATCTGATCCGCTAACATGTTTGAGAATATAATCTTGATAAAAATCTTCATACAGGAAGCGAGCTTGAGATCTGTATTATCAAATGTAATTAAACAGACTACATGATGGCGCGAGGTCTTTAGTGGAATGAGTTGTGAAGAGGATTAACGGTAAGTTTAAATTAAACCAAATATTAGTACTTCACTAGATTGAAATCGGCTTGACGACTTCCTTGAGAACAGGAGACCGCGCGTTTTAATTATGGTTGATAAATATTAAATTAAATTTAGCATCTTAGGTTAGAATTTTAAGTTCCAGGGTTGGTGGAAATACTATACTTTACCAACCGCTTTGCAGTAACTAACAAAAATCAAACGCATCAACGAACTATCAAATACACTAGTTTTATAAACTTTTGTAGGTACGAGTACTTCTACGATTATGAGAGTTTTGCGCAACTTCAAGAAAATATCAGGTATAATCTCTTGCAAAACACCAGACATGATAAACGGTCGTCAGTCCTCAAAAGAAACACGTCCACTTTATAAAGAATCGCCTGGATAAACAGTTGTCACACCACCATAGATCTTACCAATCTGGTGACTTTATCTGTAACACTAGTATAGATTGAACCAATGCTTGAAGTGAATAGTACGATTACAGAGATCAAACTATTTAAGCTAGATCATCTTGATACTTGTCATTAGGTCTTGTAATCTATGTCATCGGAATCACGAAGTTATTCAATTTCAACATTTTCTTAGCTTGTGTTCAAAACCCACTATATTTTAATATTAAAGATAACTAACGATTTAACTTGATTAAGGACTTGACAAGACAACATGATAGGACGAAATAAGAATTTTGGGATTTTATCAAAAGCTCAACAATGCGTTTATCTAATCAACATTTTAGGAATTGTAAATCCAATGCTAATTTTATGGGAAACTAGCTTGCCCGATTAAATATCCCATTTCACCTCCTTAGGGGTTCATTTTCAAAAAATCCCGAGACGCCTTTTTTTATTTAAGCCCCGCGGTTTCACCCGCCTTTGTCTAAAAACCGAATATTTTTCCGGGATAAAAATTAGCCTATGAGTTATTCCAGGGTGTAAACTACCTCTTTAACAAACTTCACTCAAATCCGTTCAGCAGTTACAGAGTTGAACGGAAACAAATACATTTACATACTTACACACAAACTTTCGCATTTATAATATTAGTGTGATGCTAAGTACACAGAGTTTCTTTGGCTTAGCATGAAAATATATTTAATTCCATATGAACTTTGGGGGTCCATTTTACCCCTTTAGATGTGGATTGTTTAGCAAAATCCGTTCTTATTATACACCTTGACCATTTCAGGAGTATTGGGTTCAAATTTCACGTCCCTATCATAAGCGGTGCGGTGATTCCTATAAAAAGGCATGTTCTTTGAACTTGTGCAAAAATGCTAGGCTGAGAAGTCTATGTTTATTGTATAGCATTTAAAATCGACGCGGATTTAAACCTTTATTAGCATGTCTAAGAAAATTGCAGAATTAGAGCACCCTGGAAACTGTAATCAAATGTTGAGTCGCAAGCTTACTTACTGTGATAGCGTACTCGGAATAACAATGATATACAATTTGTTAAGCATATTGATTAGGTTGACGATACTTACGACAGTTGACTAAATTTTTACAGTTTTGTAACTTGTGCTAACTGTAAAAAGTAATAGACTGTTTTTTACATCGTCGAAGCATAAAATTAAACTCGATAAACTTTTTAAGACATACTTCACGTTTTGAGTAACTTTAAAAGTTACACAACATAGTGCAAAGACCTTTACCAGGCTTTAAGCAAGAATAGGTACAGCTAGTGGGAAATTGACCGTAGCATTTTTTTGGTGTGAATTTGGTAGTAAATACGGTAAACATGAATCATCTACTAGATCTGTTGTATTTACACAATTATAATACTAGATAATATAAACACAATACTGTGAATTATGACATTATTTTTTGTGGCCTAAATTCTAAATGGTATAAGTGATAAGAAATAGCGCTAGAACCTTTAGCAAGACTTACGATAACAGAAATGAAAAAACGTCAAAGAAAAAGATATAAAACATTTCCTTTGATAAAGATTATGTATGTCAGCGTAATCGTATAAATGATAATAGGTAAGAAATAGAATAGAATAGAATAAAATTTATTCGACATAATAGCTACATACATAAAATAAAGTAACATATATTTCAATTACATTAGTTAGGCGTAAAAACATCAAGAGATAACAAATAGAAGGTAAAATAAAGACAATTATAACAATAGGAAATTATGAGGGAAATAGGATCAGAGATAGAAATATTAACAAAATATTGGATAAACATTTTAAAACAAATCCCAAACATCACAAATCCCTTGACATTTTTAATAAAAAACTACCAATGCTTAAGAAAGATGTCAGGAATATTATTTTCACGGCCCATGTTTCGGCCCAATCTAAGACGTAACTTTAATTGCATGTTCAATATGTTTATTTTAAATTCAACTCTTTAATACTGCTTTTTTTTAAAAGTTTTTAAGTTTTAAGTTTAGATCGTGTTGTGTACACATACTTAAGGGATATAGTCCAGATCGAAACTGTAAATCCTATTCTGTTTTTGTATTTATTTGACTGTATTCTGTTTTGTGTGCCAATAAACTAAATAAATAAATAAATAAATAAAAAGGTTTCGCAGGATTTATAAAAAAAATATGCCTTTGTCAAATATTACACATATATTATGAGCCTGTCATCTGTCAATGCTAGATAAAGGCCTCCCTACCCTCTTTCCATCGATCTCTGTCCTTGCTGGCTAGTCCTTCTGCTGCTTCTGCTTATTGAGGTCGTCCCGCCAAGAAATAAAGAAACGAAAAGAATGTTCGTGTACATAGTGTACACCATTTGAGTACCCCGGTGGCTCAGTTGGTAGTGAACCTACCTTCTGTGTTTGGGGGCGTGGGTTCGATTCCCACCTAGGACAAACATTCGTGTGATGAATATTTGTGTTTGTTCTATGTCTGGGTGTTAATATCTATATAAGTATGTATTGAAAAATATCTATGTACGTATATCAGTCTCTGGCAGCCATATTACAAGCTTTGCTTAGTTTGGGGTCTGATGACCGTGTGTGCAATAATGTCGCAGATATTTATCTTTCTCTTATCTTTACCATTTGTATAAAACCACACTGAAAGAAGATATGCACAGTCGAATTGGCTTCGTTAACATACCTTGTACGTTTCTATAACAATGATAAATGAATATAAAGACAAAGAGATCTCTTTCTCTCTACCGTCCCATTTCCCAGCCCGACCTCAGGATGTGGTCACTAGCCAACTATCTAGTGTGAACAAAACAATCCCCCGTATATCTTACATTGAATATAATCTGTGGTGCGTAGATCTTACACACACATAGACAGCTCATAGATTTACATCGACAGTGAAAGTTTTGTTTATGAGCTACAGTTTGATTTTTGATAGGTTTTCCTTTTTACATAATATACAATAATATTTCAAACGCAATAATATTCTTAAGATCAGGTATATGAATGATTAATCTTATGGTAATAGGTAGGTAATATTATACCTTCGCTCTCATAGAAATTTAATGAAAGTTTATAGAAAATTGAACTTTATAATAAAGAAAAGAAATGTTAATACATACGTAACTGTCTTATTAGTAACTAATTAAATCGAGACATCGATTTAAGCCGAGATAAAAATCAAATAGACATATCTATTAACATGTTTCCCGACCAATTAAAATACCGACATCGATTAAATAAACAATCTATTGTTTCAAATCGGTTGCGTAATGAAATCGATTTAGTCGACTTCTACAATCGAATAGAGCGGGCATAGCGGATATCCGTCTAAACAACCTTCAACACAATTAGGTATTTGATGAATTGTATTTGGTCTGGTGCAGCCTAGATTGAGACAGGTAATTTGTGCTCGAATGATTGAATTAGGTCTTAAAATGAGGCGTAAGCAATCAATTTTATTTTAAGGAAGCTTGTCTCAATTTACAGTACATTATATAGTACTATTTAAAAGCGTCAGTGTCTATGTGTTACTTGTTTATGATAATTAACAAGTGGTTCATATAGATGCTTTTAAATGAGCAACTGAGTAGAGCAATATTTACAAGACAACCGAAATTAAATCAGGACAAAAATATTGTAATGAAGTTAGTTAACAAATTAAATACACCAATAAAGCCTTCTTTGCAAAAGTTACCAAAACACTTTTTTCTAAATATGTACAGAAAAACTACTTTACATACCCACAACTCTCAAATTATTAAATATAATCATTAGATGCGTACGCACATCGTTGAACGAACACCGAAACCTGATCAGTTCAGTCGGTGTGCAGCCGCCGAGCGTGACGGACGTAACCCACACCGTTGTGACGGGAACAGATTTCCCTTGGAGAGCTGTTATTTGGTCGATGAACTTAATGCTCGTGTGTTTAAATGGATGGCCATGCTAAATTTCATTTAGTCATGCGAACGGGAGATACGATTGGTAAATTGTTTATTTTACGTAAATGTGTCGTATTCCTAAAACAGACAAAGGTTTCGTGATTTTTAAAAACAAGCTCAATTCTATGCACTTACAAGATTACAATTTGTAGGATGGGTGGGTCACATTGTTAATATTCTTCTTTCGAATTAATTAAATACATATCTTTGAAGTACAGCATGTGATAATTAGTATCAATGTATAAACAACATTTGAAGATATTAGCAAGCAAAGATGTTGTCATAAAATTTTGATCCTACAAAAAATATTATTAAAATAAGTAAGCTTAGAGTCATGACTGGATTAAATAAAGTTCAACTAAGTACTAGTATCAATATGAGATGGTAAAGAAACAGAAACAATCCTGCAAGGGTCAGACAATATGACATAAGTCGCCACAATTTCATACTTAGTTATTTATCAATGCTACAGAGAGACAAAATGTTGCAACACACCCAACATATGTAGCCAATTAATGTGCAGGTATCATTGCTCTCATTTCATTGTCAACTAAGTTTAATTATATCCTTGCCGAATTGAATCGAACAGAGGACATTTTGAATGTTTAGTGAAATACTTGAGTCTTAGAAACAAGAAGAATTAAGAAAATTGCATTTATAGAACTTGTTCCAGTAACAGTTAAGTTGCTGGCCATATAAAAACAATGACCTGTGCAATGCAACACTCGCCGATAGTGATGTCAATGACATCGATATATTATTACAGTCGTTGCGGACCGTTCCACCGCAACTCACTGCTACCATAATATGTGAACTAGTTCTTATGTACTGTGTCCATGTATTTAGTATTAATGTTTCAACTTAATTTTACGTAGAAACTATAAATAAAATGTAGAAGCAGATAAGGAAATCCAGATTAGTTATGGAGATATCGAAAGGAAAGGACAATAGGTTTATTGTGATTGTAGAACACAGACAATACGAAAATAGCAAATGTGGTTCGGCGGTGATATTGCGAGACAATCTAATAAAAGTTTGTAAGCAAATCGGTAAGTATTCGTATGTGAAATGTATCGTTACTGTATTCCTTACGTTCCTGGTAAATAAATTGCTGTGGCACAGTTTTGTCAGATTTATTTTACTACTACTAGTTCGTGGCGAACTGAGACCTCGCGATCCCTATATCTTCACAAACCCTGGACCGATTCAGCTCATATTCGAACTTAAAAATTGTATTGAAATGAACTACTTGCCTACAAAATTTCATGAAGATCGGATCAACGGTTCGCAGTTATCATCGAACAAATATACACGCAAACATACAAACATACATACAAAATTGATTGACAATCGGTCAATCAAAGTACTTAGATATAGATCAAATAGAAGTAGAATCGTTCAATCTGCGAATACCAAAACAATACTGTTGTTAAAAATACGTATTGACTGCACATTACCTACTTACACGTTCGTGCCTTATCTCTTTCTCGATGCATCATAACTTGTTAATTGAAGACTATATTAAAAATATTAATTACGAAATATAATTAATTACCCAACAAAAGGGCAAAACTGCGTTACTCAAGTTTTGACGAGCAATTGTATGAAAAATTGTGCAATACCTTTGATTGCTTAGCGTTATGAAGTCCATTCGATTTATTTAACATTGCGTCATCATAATTATTTCTAATTCAAAAATAATGACCGACAATAATTTGATTAGATACTGGTTCGATTTAGTAATCTCAGTGCGGTGGTGTGCCAATTTGGTTTGATTTTACAGTGGCATCGCGCGACGTTTGGAAACATCATACGATGTTTCCTAATGTCGCGCGATAATTAATCGAGTACAAAAATTTTAGGCATTACAAAGTACTGATCATTTATCTTTATCCAGTTGATAAATATTCCGTCCTTAATTTATCTATTGGCATAAACTTCAACTGTAAAATTCCGACAATATTTTCCTCATATTCAATCAGATAGCCCCAAGCTCCGCAAAGATGACATCCCGAAAAAATATCTCGTCATTAGATCATTTTAATCAAATCAAAGTTTTCTAAAATAGTAGAAAATTATGTTAGTAAAAGTTCTCAGGACCTCAGGACCCATATACGATGTCAAACACAAATTATTTAAGTAATACTGGAGTAATATTGCCTACTTTTAATGTATTTATAGAAGACAGAGTAACACAAGTAAAGACTATGCTGCGCAGCAACAGAAATAAATTTAATTCAATTCATTTATTCGGTCCTGGGTTAGCACAATACTTGGTAACGTCAAATATAATTTTCATTGGAAACACATTAGAGGACTAAACTCTATATTCCTTCAGAATCTTGTTAAAAGCCTTAGATTTGACACGCGGGAGATTTCCCAGCTGCTCCGTCACACGACGTCCCAATATGTCCCATGACAATAACACTCACCGTTCCTCCAGCATCTCGTTGAAGGTCTTCGACTTGGCGCGCGGCTGGCTCGGTATGTTCTCCATCTGGCGAACCTCCACGCAGCGCTCGATGATGTGTTCCACGCGCTTCCGCCTCGACGACTTCCAATTGTCCAGATTCTGGAATAGATACAGTAAGTCTATCAGTAGAGGTAAAAGATTGCATTGCTGATGTTTCTTTTGTCGTTTAACATATTTGACGAAGCCTTTATTTTATAAGTTTAATTGAAACGAACTGGTAGTTATCGATCCAAATACCTCCGCAGTTCCATGACCTATACAACAATTGCAGCGAACACGCCGACAGAGCAGATTGGCATCGAGGACGGTCGGTGCATTTTACTGACTGGATGAATCGTGACAATTTTGTTTTTGTGAGACACGGTGGAAACGATGCACATTTTGCATTCACTCTATATGACACACCAACAAACAAGGTGCTTTGTTAACTTGGTCGAATTGGAACAAAAATGGGTTTTAGTTTTTTAAATTCTTTATCATCGTGTTTTAACATCACACATTTTAGACACGCGGAAGTCTCACACTAATTGATTTACTTGACTGTTATGTTGTAGAACAGAATTAAAACAAAACCACAGTTTAACTTTCATTTCATTTTCACGAGTCTCAATGGACCATTCATTACAGCTAGTATGTTTTATCTGCTAGACATACACCTGTTCTTTCCGCTGCCAGTCTAGGCTATCCTAAGGTCACTGCGCCCCTTTACCTCACTTGGCCGCAGGACAACAATTTCTCAAGATACCCAAATCTTATAGTTTTGGTTGTCAGATAAATTCAAGAACAAATAATAGTCAGTCCAAAGTTTTACCTTGAGAAAGACCACCCAAAATCGAGGTGATACACTTGATTCACGATTGTTACCCTCGAATGCTGCCAATTTCTGTTTACCGCAATTGTTGAATAGGTCACGGACCACGCCCGGTATTTGGATCGTCGATTGTAGTGTCTCGTGTGGAACTTTAGCGAGGTTATTGGATCAAATTGGATCTTTTATGTATTTTATATACGACCGGTAATTTTGTAACTGAGTCAGAGGGAACTTTGCCAGACTTAACAGCAGTACGCACTAACATGTCCGAGACTTAGATGACTACTGAGCAAAGGACGACCTCTTCCAGTAAATTTGTGAAGGTTGAAGTAAAAGTTATTCTAGTACTACCTAATGGAATCTTAACTAACAGGTCACTCTTAACTAACTAGACCAACAAAAGAATCAAGATTACCCATTGTAAAATGGGTAGTCTATAGCCGGAATCGCAAACTTCTGACTTGCATTTTCTTATATTTCAATGAGCAAGATATATCGATAAGGCATCGATATCGATATTGCAATGCAATATAATCGTTTCTGAATTGTATGTAATGTGTCACAGTATACATCCTAGCTATAATGTATTTGCAAGTCTACACGCATGCTATGTTCGCGTGCGGCTAAGGCAGTTTTTTACCAATCTTGCGACGCACTCGGATAAATGCATTATTTTGGTTTGGTCTAATGCAAAAACAATAAAAGAAAATATCGAAGACTGAAATTAAAATGTACTCCGTAAGGCATATCTAGGTGCAAACTACAAAAACACACAAGCAAACATTGCTTTGTCATCACAAGCCATCTACAAAATAGATGACCCCCTAACACCAATGCTCAAAGTATAATAAAAATATAATAAAGACAGTTACGGCTTAATTTGGATTCATAAGCACTAAAAACAGACCTTGCAGACTTGGGCAAAGCAATGCCACAGGATATAAAATTAATCAAGAGCAGCCAACAAATAAGGAACAACAACAGTAACTTGTTGAAAAATATAAACTTTGTTTATAATACACCTTATACACCTATAAGATCACCCTTTGTTTATTGTAGTGTTATCATGAGACCCTTATCAGATAATGTTGGTAACCTTGAATATTTGGAATGTTCAGATTTCCACCATTTTGTCATAACAAACGATAAACATGACTATGGACCATCTAAGTTAAGATCTAATCTAAGAGAATTTAGATACCTCATTTATACTTATCATCTCCAACAGAATTTAATAGCTTACGTTTATCACTACAACATCCTGGATAAATTGTTGATTTTACAGTGCTGGACGTTACTCTCTCTATCATCGAATGTCCCTTTTGAGCTCATGAATTTCATAAATGAGTTAAAATTCATGCAGACAGATTCTGCATTCCTTTACGAATGACGTCTCCCCACCTGGCCAAGTGTTTTACGCTACGTTAATGTTAACGTGTTGTCCCCTACAGATGTTCTAGAACACATGTACGCTTATGAGGATGTCTAAAAGAGCATAATTAAAATGCAACGATTAACGGAAATTTAAAGTTTCTATATTTGAACCAGGACATGGGCAAAAAACAACTATAAGTTATAGCCGATGAGATGATCTATAAATTTCGTTATGATTTGTTAACACGAGAAACACCAAGTAGTTACGTTTATATTTCGCTGTATCTTTCACTTAGACCAAACAGAAATACCTCTCAAGAACTTAGTAGTGGTATTGAGTTTATCGGCACAGCACAAACACTGCTATATTTTTAGAGCGACAGCCATTGCGCAATGCAATTCTTGGCAGCTTAACGACGGTTAATCTCAGTAACGACCAATTGCAATGGTGGAAAAAGTACGAAGGACTATGTTGAAAAAAGTTTAACTGGTTCGAATAAATGTCATTCTGAGAAAAGGCCTAAAGATCGTTTTTCAAAGTTCCTAAAGTATTTGTGATGGGGTTATAAAGGAAGTAATTGTCTGGAACAGCAAAAGATTTAATAGACGTAATTGTCAGTATCATGATTTGAAACTGGGATGACGTTTAAACTATTTTTCATTAGAGATAGTTGCCGTAATTAACCTGCGGATTAGACTCATTAAATGATGTCAAGGTAATAGTAGTTGAAATTATTCTCGTGACAATTTAAACCTAAGAAGGCCAATGTACCTATATTTCGACCAGATTCACGAAGAATGGTTAGAAATTGTACCAAATGTCGTGTTTTAGATATCTCAATGAAAATGGGGATGATGAATGATGTTGGTCCATAATCCAACAACATTAACAAAATAGAATATAAATCAGGTTTAGAATAAGTAACAAGCTAGAAGAGCATTTTTTTCACTGCGATTTAATTTACGTTTGATAAATTACTGATGCGATGATGTGATCGAAGTCGGATCACGCAGAACTAGAGTAGAAATTAAACTCTTTAAATTCATTCACTCAGGTTTTCATAGCCCTGAGAGACTAATACACAGAAAACAAGTCAGACGGTAGAACGATGAAGGATGGTAGGTTTTATATTCCATCCAATTATAAGAAATACAGGAGAAAACTTACCAACCTTTCCATAACCAAGCCCAAGCCAACCAACCAAGTCAGACAAAGTAATTAATCACGTGAAGCAAAAGCCAACCCCTATACTGACAGAACTATTTAAAATACCTACCGACTAAAAAGACGAAAAACAAACAAACCATAAAACGGAAGCGCTGCGCATTCTCCGGGCTTCTGTATGCGCCGATCGCGACGTATTTCCGTTGCGGGCCCCATCGGGCATACGCTAACAGGCTTTTTGTGGGAAACCATTTTGGAACAGTTACAATTGACGCGAGTAATGATGCTAATTTGAGAGACCGTGACGATATTAAGCTTTTTATCGAGCATACGTTATGAGAGGAATGAATGACATCTGAAGCCGGCGGGAGTATGAACGGTGTGTTCCGGCAGTCTCTTGAGAGCCGTTAGTGAGCGATGATCTTCTAGTGCTTTATGTCGTTATCAAAAGAAAAGTATTTTATTTTAATACTAGCTAATGAGTATATGACTATGTAGAAAGTCGTTGAAAGTAATAAAGTAAGTATAAGAAGCTTCGTAAGGGCAGAGAGGCTCATGCCTAATGTTTTTAGGAGGATATATAGAAAGCCTATAGAAAGCCCTAAAAATTTAATAAATAAGTAAATATATAAATTGGTAAATAAAATATTTAAAAAAATATATTTAGCTAGCTAGTTAGCTATATATTCAAGTTGATTTGATTTGATTATAATGTTGCAGCCTGGATGAATGACCAACTAAGACGAAAATTAACAATAAAACCGCAATACTGAGATATAGCCGGTTTATCGAGGAATGTTAATATGGATACAAAGTTTAATCTGTAGAGATAAGTAATTTAATTAAGTAATCATTGAAAATGTAATCTGTGTTATTAAACTAATTCGGTAGCAACACTAATTTATTGCAAACTTTATTGCAGTGATAATGGTATCGCAATGAGCAATAATTGTCTTATAAGCTGAATTTTGTTCTGGATAGGCGACTTCTCCTATGCTACTATTTCATCTTTTTGGAGTTTACACTGTAGACAAAACGAAAGGCTGTCTGTCAGCTAATAATTCAGTCTGCATACTAGGGCCCTTAGCCTCATATATTACAAAACAAATTATTGAAACGAGCGTATCTCGACGTGAATTTTACGATACATAAATCTATACCCACACACGTTCAACCACATTAAACGCACATTATGAAACCACAAATAAATCATTGACAAGAATTTCTTCGGAAAAGGGTCTAGAAAACTTCCAATTAACCTGGTTTAGTGAGAGCTTTGATTAAGTTCCGAGGAAATCTAGCAATTAGGGTTGAGAAAAAATTAAAAATCGTTAAGGCTGATCAATTACTGGGATGATGGGAGAAACTGCGCCTTCCTTAATGCTTCCGCGTTTATGACGAAAATAAAAGCGTCTGGCGCTTCGTGCCAGATTTTTTATTGAAATTCGTGCTTGTACAGTTTTGACTGCATCGCTTGCATGTGCTGCCTAATGTAGCGTAAAATCATGTTACGGTTTGCATTCCCGGTGTACTATCAAAGCACTAAGCTTTATAGTTTGGAAGCTCTAAGCTATGTACATAATGATCCCTTTATAAAACAAAAACGGTTTGTTAAAACTACCATTACCGAATACTACGACAAATGAACTTCTTAAAACACCAGCCCCCGAATACTGAAACGTTTGTTAACTCTGACGACAGATTAAGTCTAGTGCTGTCTTTGTCATTTGCTTAGTGCCCGACAAAGGCAGTATTAGAATTAATCTGTTGTCAAAGTTAACAAACGTTTCAGTATTCGGGGGTTGGTCTAGTCCTATAAGGTTAAATTAGTAGTGCTTCAATTCCCGTGATGAATTTAAATATTTGTCTCAGTCTGCCCCCTTATTACGAACGTTCGTGATTCTGATTGCGATAGCATGCCATCCCGCTCGTACCAACTAACTCGCACTATGCGCGGTCCCACTCACGCACGCTCACTATCACTGTCAGGAACATCCATAATAAGGGGACTCTGGACGCTAGACAATGACACTCGACAAAATGTTAATAATAGTTTTTTAATCTCGATTTCAAGTTTGGTCCCATACTAAAAATTGCTCATAATTATGAGTATTATGAGCCCATTCGGCTTAGCATACCCTTTCCTTAATAATAAATAAATATTGGTGGACGTTTTTCACATAGCGCCATCTAGCCCCAAACTAAGCAAGCTTGTACTATGGGAACCAGATGACTGATAGAAGACATAAATGCTTTTTTTTTTGTTAATACATACATAGAAACACCAAGACAAAGAACAAACATCCATGCACATCAAACAAATGTTTGTTCTGGGTGGGAATCGAACCCACAACCTACAGCTCAGAAGGTGGAAATCCGCCCACTGAGCCACAAGGCTAGTTTACCTTAGAACCCTGTACTTACTGTTGACTTACTGATGTATTTATAGATGGACCACTCACCGATTGCCAATCTTCCTGCCTCTCCCTTATTGCAGGTTCTGCTCGCTTCGCTAGCTCGGCCCTCCGGAGCTGCTCTCTCGCCCTGCTGCCGAGATCTGCAGGTCCTACTTTGATGAACTGCAGTGGGTTGGCGGCTGGCTTGCCAGGGATCACCGCCGCGGTGTGCGGTCGAGTCGCGAGGAAGTCTGCGCTGTCTGTTGTCTGTAACAATGAAATAGATGTTGGTTATGGTCTACTATACCATCATATAAGCATCCCACTGCTGGGATATCAGCCTACCCTCGAAGGGTGATTAGGCCATATCCATCAAGCTGGCCCAGTGCGGGTTGGCGGATTTACATACGCCATCGAATTTCTCCTCCGGAAATATGCAGATTTCCTCACGATGTTTTCCTTCACCGTAAAGCCAGTGGTATATCCGTACATAAGTTACAAAGCACTCGTTGGTACGGGCCCGCCCGGGTACGACTGTGAGGCGAGCGTTCTCACACTGAGCTACCACGACTGAATGGTTATGGTCAGAATACTATATTATTTTATTATGGTTTAAATTAATTTAATCAAGTTCAAGTTAGAATATTAAAGTCTCAGTTAAAATAGAATGCAATATTGATATCTTAACTTGAGTTACCGAAATGTCTTCAAGGTAACAGTGAATTTGGGAGCCTCGTGTATAAGCGTGTGGAATTTAGATCCCATTAACTCTTTTCTCCACGTGACATGTAATAACTATCGACCTGAGAACTTAACACCTTATATCTTGACAAAATCTTGAGTGATTTTGCTTATATTCAAAATTCTTCTTTAATTTGTGTACCAAATGTTTATGCCAAATATTATCAACGTCGGTCGTATATGGCGCCGCAGCAAATTTCCCTCCTTTTTGTGGAAAATACCCCACCAATCAAAAAACGCCGACGACCAAATCATAAATAAACCTGTAGGTATACAAAGTTTCGTCAACATTGGTTGAAAAATACGACCTGTACGCGAACGACATACGGACAGATGAAAGCAAATTTTGCCAGTTAAAACTGAGACCTTTCGTTAGCTTCGCTCACTAGGTAAATCAATATGAGCCCAGTTGTGACGAATCAGACGACCCGAGTGACGATCCTGACGAATCCATTCGTGACAACTGTTAAATTTTTGAACTAAATTCGGTCGCATATCTATTTGCTTTTATTATCTTAAAAGTTGTCTTAACTTCTGATAATTAATGTAAATCGCTAATAATTAGATAGAAAGCTAACAAAACCTACAATTAGCAGATCCGAGGCACAGATAATCAATCAGTGCGTTAAATAGTTAACTGTTCACTAAACTTAAGAAAGTCATCTGGAAATTAATTATGAATGGAGTCATCTGGTGATAGGAAATTAATTATGAATGGTTAAAAGTCTAGATTACCTGTCGGGTTCGGATAGAATAGGTTGTAAATTATTTCGTCTCGATAAAAGATCGAAGCCCACTCGGATTATAAAAGATTTTATGTTTCAATGTCATGATCATGGCTGGAGTGTTAATCATTTGAACCAAAATGTTTGTATCGCATAGTCATGTGAACACTAAAGTCGTTTTAAAAGGCTTACTCCAGAAATCCCAATAGACAATCCCCTGCGTCATCCTCCCCAGGATTAAAGGTACTTACCTCCTGACTTCGTATTTCGGAGTTTGCCTAAACCAGTAAACCTAGTCAGCACAAGAAGTGGAGCAGGATAGAAACAGTTATTTTAAATCTCACATCAAGTTGATTGTGCCATTTATATCAAAGCTTATATAAGAAATCAGCACATAGTTGTGAGCATGACCACCTAGCTGTAACAGCTTGTATTTTAGTCTCAGTGAGTATTGAGAATATTGAAAGACTGGTACACACTTTCTATGGTTACATAAAAGTAATCGAAAACAAGACTTCGCTTGCAAATGATTCAAAAGTAAAATCGCTAGCTTTAAACTATTCTGTTTATTTCGACGTTTACTAAAGGTCGAGCTTTTTGTAGGATTTGATTCCAATGAACGTCTGTAATTCGTTTAATTGAACTATTTTTTTTAGGCACTACAATAGCAAAGCCTTTGTGAACCGGCCTTAATTGACGGCAGTTGGGCCTTCCTGAGCCTCACCATTAGGGTCTGGGATCTATTTCTTCGGGTATGTAAATTGACCAACAGAAGTTGTCAGTTCTAGTAATTTCTTAAATAGCAAGCGTCAATGAGACGAGAATATTTCCTACTATCGCAGGAAAGTATGTGACAGATTATCACAGAAGAAAAAAAACTTGCATGAAAATCCTATGATAGACTGCACGCAGCTTTGAATTGCACTAGATACCAATCTACTTTTGTCAAACTAATGTTGCCAGTCACGCGTGCCACATTTTTGACGCAACACAGTTCGTGATTAATGATTTTTATTTCCTAGACACGTTAAAATTTATAAACAACTGGTTAAATAATTGTCGAACCACGGTTAAGGCGATGTACATTAAAACGAACAATTTTTGCAATTATGTCAACTTTTATGTTTGTATAACACGAAATTTGCTTTGTTAGATATATTGTTTATTTATCAGTGATCGGGACTTTTAAACCAAGCCTGGCCCAGCGATTCACATCAGCGCACATGCTAGAAGATCGAAATCGATGAGCAGTACCTTATATGTTAGCTCATGTCCGTCTCCGACCCTTTAGCTATGTCTATGCAAAAATTCAGTTCGATCCGTTCAGCTGTTTAGCCGTGATAACGCGACAAACACCCAGACAGAGAGACAGAGTTACACAGTTTTTATAATGTTAGTTAGGATATATATCGTTGAGCCGCTAAAAGCATACACATACGCATACTTAATTAATAATAATAATAATAATAATAATAAATATCTGGGACATTTTTGCACACATCGTCACCTGACCCCAAACTAAGCAAAGCTTGTAATATGGCTGCCAGAGACTGATATACGTACATAGATATTTTTTAAATACATACTTATATAGATATTAATTGAGGTAAGAAAACGTACAATGCCTTAAGAACGAATTCGTACGGGTGCACGAAACCGAAAGTTTTGTGATGCGTATTAACAAAACATAGTATACACAATTCCAACTCATACAAGTTTGAACATCGCGTGATGTTGACTCTCGGGTTGTTAAGCGATTTATTTATTGCATACTAGCTTGCCCGCACGGCTTCGCTCGCAGCTACAGTAATTTCAAATTATATAAGCGTGTATTATAAGTATTAGTTTATGTATATGTTCCTTTGTCTGTTACGGGAGTGGCATAGTCACTGAGTGACAAAACTACTTAAAAAAAAAAAAGTTTTCGAAAAACCCTGAGACACGCCTTTCTTAATTTTTTATAATTTAGTACATTTAGTACACAAACCGAGTTTCATTGGATTCGCGTGAAAAAAGATTTTATTTACGCAAACTTTGGAGGTCCATTTTACCCGTTTAGAGATGCAATTTCGCAAAATTTGTTCTTATTGTCACGACCATTTGAAGAGTATTCGGTCCAAATTTCACGTCTCTATCATGAGCGGTTTGGTTTGTGCGTTCATTCCTAGTACAAGGCTAGTTATTATTATTTTATATACAACTAGTTGTAACAAGCAAATACGTGCGCGTGGACACAAAAAAAAAGTTGCCTATGTCCGTCTGCTACCTTTGAGCTATATCTATGCAAAAATTCAGCTCGATCCGTTCAGCCGTTTAGCCGTGATAACGCGACAAACACCCAGACTGAGAGACAGACACTACATTCGCATTTATAATATTAGTTAGGATTAAGATATAGATATACATGAGGTTATTGACATTTAAGTCAACAAGATGTAGTGAAATCTTAGCATGTCAAGCTTTGCTGACACTGTTATATTATTGAGAAATACGTTGTTGGTGCATAGGTTTTGAGAATTATTGAATACAGCTAAGCTTACAATACGATAGCTCAAATCTCATTATTGGATCTATAGAAATAAGAGAAGTAGATATAATAATATATAAGAAGTTCATATAATTATGGTCAACTGCTAAGCTGTGGAACGCGGTAGGCGGACTGCAATAGTTCTCGTCACGGGTCATCCTAGTGAGGCCTGCTTCGCAAAGCTTACTACTTGTTTTCCAATTTGTATATGCAAATTAAAATTGCTATGACGTACGCTAGCATGGTCATACCTATGTATGTAAGTTGTAAATTTCTAAGCTCATACTGTATGCATATTGAGTATAAGCGTGTGTTGTAATAATAAATAAATAAAATAAATAGTCTGTAAAAGTTACGTACGAGTATAGCACAAAATGTTGGTAGAAAATTACACTCTTCCTTCGAGGCCGGACGCAACGCAACTTATTGCATTTTAAGTGAACAACATTTGGTATTTACGCAATCTGATCACCCTGTTGCGTGGACAGCGTAATGATAACAATTACGTAAGGGAGAGTGAATAGGGACCACGTGGAACGAGTAAAATAAAAATGTCTGATAAAAATACATGTGGATTCATAAAAAAGAAATATTGCAAGAGTAAAGACAAGACAAGGCAGACCAAAGATTGCATACATGCATTCGATGAAGGACGGTGCTAAACAGTATAAACATATAACAGATAACAGTCGTAAAGAACCATCATAAGAATTGTACTATTAAAAACCTTCATTTAAACAACACAACAAGAAAAGAGCTAATCATCTTTACAAAGCTTTTCTTGAATCATAGCTAAGAAAATTCTCGAGTCACATTTCAAACAAAGAATACTAAATCAAATCGGTCCATCCGTTGCGGAACTACCCCAAATAGATACACGTGTTAAACTTATAACAACCCTCTGTTGGCATCGGGGGTTCAAAATAAATATTGAAATGGCAGGCGTTAAGACAAAACAAAGAAGACCAAAGAGACCGTAGATGAATCCGATGAAGGAGAGGGTACTGAAGACGGTAGGTATGGTCGTAAAGGGTATTGTAATCTAAAAAAAGACGAAGCAGACCAAGAAGCCAATGTTACGTGCGTAAACAGGGCAAAAGTGCTGGCGAAAGATTAAGAAAATTTTAATGGCTCTCCGTTAGCTTCTTTTAATGAAAGCTTCTTAAAGAAAATTCCGAAAAGAAAGTTCATACCAGACGGAGATAGAAGAAAATGCAGCAAATTCGGAAGAATTAGCATATTGATTTAAAGAATAAGGAATGAAGCAAGACGTTCAAAGTATAACACAGACAAGGGCAGAACAGACAATGATAGATTAAACGGGACTCCCCCAAAGATATTATAGCTGTATATAGAAAGTTTTTTGTGCCTATAATCAAAAGCAGTTTTAATTCGATAATATCTCGGATTTAATATTCATATTTTCGTGTAACTGCGAAAGAAGAGCCAGTGTCAGTAGAGCTTGAATATCTAACGGAAGTTAAATGCTAATGAAGTAAATGTAGGAACGCCCTTCTTTCTAAATGTACCTTCTTTCGTCTATTTTGTGAATTTACTCGTACGTTACGTACTTTATTTCTAAGATATACTAACCGCGACAAGCGCACTAATTTCGTGGCCTGCTAATTAAAGATAGTCGCGTCATCATAAGCAGAATAAGCAGGCTTCTTCCGAAGTTGGTGAGGTATGTCACCAAACGCCTTATTCAAAATTCTATTATTCTGTAGATCATGCAATTTTTTGCAATATATATAAAAATATATTTGCATATTCTAGATAAAAGTTTTATATATAAATTTATATATAAAAATAAATATAAATATTAATATAAATTTTATATTGTACATAGCCTTCAATAATAATTGTAGTACCTATCTAAGACATTCGTGTTTCAATTAACTGTTAGGATCCGTTGTTCTGTTTTAAACGGAAACTCGTTTTCAAACGTTTATTCTATTCTAAACAAGCTGATGCCCGCAATTTCGTACGCGATGCAGCTCGGCTTTCTGTCTCGAGGTTTAGGGCTCGTGACCGAAGCTCGGCCTTCTGCCTCGCTAACTTTTCCAATTATTATTTCCAAAAACCCCTAATTCGGACTAATACATTACATAAAAACAAAAATAGCCAAATCTGTCTAGCCGTTCTCAGAGGATGAGATTACCAGCGAACAGCGTTTAATTTTATTGATATAAGTAGTCTACTACTTATATAAAAAATTAAAATGCAAATCTATTTATCAATAAATAGATTTGCTGTGACTTCTAACACTTCTGATGTATTAGCTGAACCATAACTCCTTAGAAAGAAATCGCATCAACCGACATCCAGAACAGCTAAGAATAAGCACTTTATTTGACTTGCCATACTCCATAACAGTATTATGCAAAGCACAATAAAATCGCTTTCTAAACACCCGGGCAGGAAGCTAACAATGGAAGCAACACCCATAATCAAACAGTCCCATAGCGCACGCCTGAGCCAATCGGCGTACGACGGTACGACTGTTCACCGCAGACAGCCGCGTGATCGTTGCGCAAACGCTGCGGTTTTCTCGCGTAATAACACTCAGATTTTGAATACCTGGCCGAGTTTTTTAACAACTGAGCAATGTATAGAGTATCCAAAGATCCAAAGGTCAATTATTTCCTGTTAGAAGGTATAAATGCATCCGGAGAGTTAGATGAATGTCTCCACGAAGTGTGTTCTTGTTGTGTAAAGACTTTTGCTGTTGCCCGCAAAAAGATAACATTGTTTTATGTCATCTTTTGTTGCTTTACTATTAGTAATAAAGTATCGTTGAATGATTTTCATTGACCCTAAATTCCATTAAGTGACGTTTTGTATCACAAAAGAGAAAAAAAAAACTTCTAGATTAGCAGGGCTGTATCTTTCTCTTTTCTGTGTTTTGCCTATCGTTACAGTCAAGAAGTAAGGTAATTTTACTATGAAAACTGACGTGGTTTTGACACATTTTGTTTTAATAAAACGGGAAATAATTAAATTGAGTCAGTTGTTCCGACTAGTTTAGATCACATTCGGTGACCTTCATCGAGGAATGCTATAAGCGCGATCTCATCTTGCCTTGCACTAACTTAACGTGAGTATTCCCGTTTTATTAAAACAAAAAGGAAAGTAATGTTTTTGAGGTGTATGTAACTATGTATGTTTGCGTGATCTTATATTACCTTCTGTATCCTAAACGACTTGATCGTTTAAGACAAATGAGAGCTCTTTTGATTCTTCTTTACGTCCGAAATCTCGTAGGATACATTTTGCATTCGGAGGATTCGTTTTTCTTTTAATATTACTTTTATTTTAATAATAATACTTGTTAATGAAACTGGAGAAAGATTCTATATCCTCCAAACAAATCAACCTGCGTACAATAAAACTTAACACATCTACAAAGCATCAGTCACGTTACAGATCATCTTGATGACCACTGACATTGAACATTTTGAAACAAATCAGAGATGTCAGCTATTCGTTAAGTCTTCGGTAATAATCCGTAAGAGGCGACTCAGTCTGCGTTAATCAAATCCATACCGGTTATGCCATCGCTGTCAGTAATATATTCAAAATAGTGAAAGTAATTACAAAATAAAGGGTATAATGCCCGACAAATAATCGATAGAAATATTTACCTACGACATGACGACAGCTGTCGAACACTTTCAATTCGTATAAGTAAATTGTGCTTTCACTGTCATTACCAATTACAAAACAATCGTCTCAGACACGCCCTTCGATCACGACCGATATCGTATGCGTACTTTTACTGACGAAAGCAGATACTATAAACGACTCGTCCGTAAAACGGAGCGCTTTAAAAAAAAGAAAGCGGAATCCCTACGGACAAAGTTCACAATGGCAGCTGCACTCGAACTTAAAAATAGAACGTGCAATCCATTGGGCGTTCTAAATTTCCTTACGGCATGCGTGTTTAAATTTAGAACTCGACTTAGTTCACTGTTCGACACTGTCGTTTGTCACTCGCTGGTTCTATATTTGAAAAGTTTCGGTTGGGTGTTTTCACGTTTCGTTTTACTCAGCCACGATTGTAGATGTGCGCGCGCGAGCTAACTGTTCGCGGAGAACTAACTTTCGCGGTTTTCCACGGGCCCGAGAGAGGGGAAAGTAACGTGTTGTGATAATTAATGCATTATTTTAACTGTGGAAATAGTGCGTGTTAGATAATTGATACGTCAGATAACATTGCGAGGCGGGATGATTTGTGGAGAGTATGGTCAACATGTTAACGTATAAAATGTTAACACGATTTACGTTTAATCGCTGACAGATTCTAATTTATTTTTTTAAACGATTTTGTAACGTTTTGTACAATCGGTGTTAATCGGCATTTTTGTTTCATCATCATCATCAGAAATAAGACGTCCACTGCTGAGCACAGGATCGGACCCCTTAGAGCGCCACATCGAACGACAACGTGTCACTTGCATCCAGCGGTTGCCCGCGACTTTCACAATGTCGTCGGTCTACCAAGTGGGAGGCCTACCTACGCTGCGTCTTCCGGTTCGTGGTCGCCAATCATTTTTGTTTATCTTTCATAAAATTGACAGTATATTACATGTTTGTTGTAAACATAATTGTGATATAAACAAAATATCTGAAATATGATTAAACAACAACAACAACAGGTCGTTTAATAATTTGTCAAAGGGTTTATATATATACACTAGCTTAACCGTACGGCTTCGCTCGCATAAGCTATAGTAAATTAACACCCAACACGTAGCGAAAAACTACAATTCAGAATAATTTTGATTGTTTCCCAAAATGGCAACCTCATTTAAAGTTGGGGAAATCCCCTTTACTCTAACTTACCAGTACGGTTAGCTTTTTATTGAAATTCAAAACTAACTTTAAGGTTTATTTTACGAGGAGATAAAAAATGGGGATTCCTTGGTGCTCCTAGCGTTAATAATTTTCACTTTCTCGGGAAAATTTGCTTCTTTTTCTTAGCCTGGATGTATATAAAAAAATCGGATTTTTGATATTTATTATAAAAATCGGATTTTAGAACCAGGGTTAGAACCAGTTACCAGGGTCCCTTGCCCTCACGACCGTAACTATTTTGTCGACATGACATTTCACAGCATATAAGCTTATCCAGCAATTAAGTACTACCATAGATAAAAGGTATCTGTGGGTACTTCTAAGACGGTTAAGTACATAACACAACTTTATAACTAGGATCCGTGGAATGATCAGACTTAACTTTGCAACTTATCAACGCATATGATTGCATTCATTTACAAAAGCAATGAATCTTTTGAAACACTGTTTTTACAAGACAACAATGTCAGAAAGAAACAGCAACTTCGCGGTTAACAGCAAAATCTCGTAATATTACATAATGTGACATACGCGTTATGGTTATGACATTCGGAGTTGAATGTCAATTGTAGTGTGCGAACGAACAGAGAGGAGTCGTGATGTGTAGATTTAAATTGTAATTAGAAAGGTAGTATTTCGTTTTGTTTGTGTAAATAAATTGTAGAATAAAATAAAATCTGAAAAATGCGTAAAAAAAATATTTTTTTTCATCGTGGCCACACTGCTTCTCCATTATTTAAGTAATTAATTAATTAATTTGGAAATAAATTAATTTGAATTTGAATTATGTGGGCACTGTCATTTATCACAGCGCAATCAAATTGCTTATCAAATTTTATCAAGATCTGTTCAGCCGTTTAGCCGTGATAACGCGACAAACAACCAGACAGAGAGACAAAGTTACTTCCTATAGTTCGCTAGATGTCGTTGATCCAGTTTGTATTTTTTGACGTTTTATATGGACTGACAGTTGCAATGTAGGGAGTTCTGAATCGCACAAGTGAAGTTTTATCCTCGAGACAAACGTAGTCATTTTTATACCTCGAAACTTGATTGGTCCTGATACGACTGCGGCTATATTCCTCTGAATTATAATATATAGGATATTGCAGATTTAAAAGAAATCGAATACTGGTTTCTTTCATAAATAAACATTCCAGTAACTGTAGTTTGATAATAATCATGCAATATGGAAATTAATTTGCATATAATAATCACACTCATATTTTAAACGAAGATTGTGTGTGTAAATGTGTACCTAGTACCTACCAGTTTTTGAACGAACTTTTTTTTACGTTTTGACAGGCTAAGCTTTTGACCATAAAGTCGCCGAATTGTATGTGACTATGTGGTCGAGGATGGTAAACAAATGGAATTGGAATTGGCTATCAAGTGAGGCTGCCGAATCAGACTGTGCTTGGCGATAATAATATATGATTAAGATTTTTAATTCATATATTGGCTTTATCCCGAAAGTTTTAATCACATGCTAGTGACCATAGATAATAACGGCATGGTGGAAGATGGTAGCAAACCTCGTTTGAACAGCAGCATTTGGCTGTCATTTTTAATTTGGCGTAGGAGAAGAAAAAATTACACGGAAAATTGTTTTTTTCCTTGTCCTTCGTTTTTTTTTATTTATTTTAATTTTTTCTCTGTAATTTGAATATCAAAATAAGTTGAAAAAGTGCAAACGAGATAGCGAGAGCCAGAGGAAAATTATATAGGTAAGGCCCTAGGCGCTTGGCTAACGAAATTCGACTGGAGGTACTAGATACGCGAACATTGATTTCTGGCAATGTCTTTATTTTCCCAAACCTTTGTAAGGACTATTGAGTTCTCTTTTACGGTTTCTGTAGGACATCAGGTGAAACCGCAGGAGGGAAGCTACTTTGTATAACAGCTACGATGAATGAGAACATAATTTGTGCAAGTTCGTTGCACCCAAATCTTGATCTTTACGATATGCGCGTGCGCCAGTTGGTATTATACGAGTTTTATAGCTTAATTTGTTAACCATCACGGTTTTTGTATAATTATTCACGTTTTTTGCGTTATTGACTTTCTTTTGTTAGTCTATTTTTTGGAGTTCGTGTCGCAGAGTAGCAACAAACTTGAAGAATTAATTTTTATTTTCTCATTAGCACGCTATAATGTTTTTTTGTAAAAAAATATTTAAGGGCTAATTCAGCTATCATTTTCGCATTATAAAAAAAAATTAATAAAATTACTGAGTGGAAATAAAAATGGAAATAATAAAACATAGTAACGTTAAGGTGGATGGTACATAGCGAAATTGTCTAGAGAATGATGATTTAGAAAAAAAATATATATGTTACTTCGTAATTTGCCATCCAATATGAACCAAATCTTAAATTATAATATATAAATTATCCGTACTTTTTTATTATAAAACTAACAAATTAGCTATAATTGTTCCTTTACTGCTGGACTGCGTTTAGTAACATCATCATCACATTGATAAAGGACGATTATAATGTGTTCGTTTTGTAATTTAAAATATGGGTAAGTTATAATCATTGTTTTCGTATATGGCCGCTGATTTAAGATTTTGTTCAAATTGGATAGCAATTTACGACGTAAAAAAATATCGACTTTAGCGCCATCACTTGCCCCCCATCACCATCACCAACCTTGCTTTGGACCATCCCCCTTAACTTCTCCTGAGATATATTTGCCAAAATGTTTTATAGCAATTTATATGTTATTTTTTAATTTGGCGAAGGAGAAAGAAAAACACTCGAAATTATATTTTGCTTCTGATTCGTCAAATCGAAAATTTTCAGGGCTATGGAGAAGCGCTTTATGTGACTGATAGACGTGACGACAAGGAGCTCGCCTGATGTTAAGCGTCACGGCTTGTCCTTAACAGTTCAGTGAAGATCGAAGTCGAAGAAAATTGAAATCAACAGTTTAAAACCATGCGCGGCAATGCACTGCGCTCGTCACCCTGAAATTTTGAATATATTTGATCCCATTACAAATATTTCGCTGGAAACATTGCCTTTCAATCCTGAGCATAGTAATGTTTGCACACTACTGCTTGGCAGTTGAATAACTGGCAAAGGCGTGGTACTTCCCCAGACGGACTCTGAAAAAGAGTCCTATCGTATCGTCAGTAGGATATAAAAACTTACCAATTTTTTTTTCCAAATGTTTTAAAATCAATAACGGTACACAATAAACCGAATTAAAGCCGTAAATATTTTGCTAAACAAAACACTAAACAAGGACTTGGTCCTGCGTGTCGGCGCACACTGCGCGATGGCCGGCCACATCGGCGACTATCGGCCAACTTTCACCCAAAACGTGATGATTTTCCCGATGCGACACATAATCGCCATCTATGTTACGGTGTGCGAACCGCGGCTTGAATGCTAATTGTATGCGATAATCGTGTCGCAATGCCGAGCTTTTGTAGGGCTCTTACGTCTACTGGACCCGCCTCAAACTGGTCCCGCGGGATCAGTCGATTAAATAATAAATTTTATTATTTTTTTATACAAATGAACCCGCTTTAAAATTAGGGAAAGAACTGTTGTATAATTTCGAATCTATGTTGTAGAGGGGGGCGCCCTGCCGCGAGGTTTTGGCACAGTATGTATTTGAAAATTGTATTCCTGTCGCTCTGATCCTCGTGCGTGCAATATAGAGAGTTAATAAATTTTCCTACCTTTTTTGATGAAGTTAGCGTTTCGGAGGAAATCTGTATTAACTCCCTAAATTTTACCAATTAAATAAATAAATAAATGATATTAGTGTTACCCGTAAATTCGAGAAAATAAACTACTAGGTACTGTTCCTGGTTTAAAGTTAACTTCCTTGTGACCTGAGTAAGTTGTTAGCCTATCAAATATACTCGACCATCACGATATGCTGGTTCAAGTAAAGAACATTAACCTTAGCAACTATAGCGTCAACTGTGACCGTCACAGATTGCTCTATAGTGAGTACAAAACGAAAGACAAGGGAGATTATGTTCACGGGTGTTTCTTCAAGTGTGTTTAGGGTTGCCACATGAGGTTCGCGCAGAAATGATACCTTGCGAATCCTATACTTCACAAACCCAGGACAGATTTTGCCCATAATCAAACTTACAATTTTGATGCGACGTTGAGCACCATTGAAGTCATCGATATATATGTACTACGAACAAATTTTCACGACCCGAACACTCACTCTGTTCGACTGAACTGTATTGCAATCCGTACACCTTACTTTAGTGTGGCTTCGACATTCACTCAGTGTGGTCGCGTACGGAGCGGCGCTAATAATGCGAGAATTCGAAAGAATACAAATTGCGCTCCATGGTTAGACAACATAAAAAATGTTTTAGCGCTGCACGAACTTTAGTTCTAACTCACCAGCATTTGAACAAAGGTGAATGGTTTTCATGAATATTCTTCTTCAGTGAGAAGTACCGAGTAAAAAAAAATGTTACCCATGTGTTAGGTAACCCTAAAATTGTTAACTTTTGAGCACTATTACTGGGCATACAGAGATTTAACATCTAGCATCTCAGGGTGACGAGCGCAGTGCATTGCCGCGCATAGTTTTGAACTGTTGAAGTTCAAAATTCTGGGTGGCACTGAACTGTTATGGGCAAGCGTGACGCTTAGCATCAGGTGAGCGACTCGCTCGTCTCGTCACCAAGTAACAACAACAACTATTGAAGACTAGAATAGACTTTTGCTTATCATTGAGAAGTAAGGACTTAAAAAATGTAGGGTTACACATGTACAACCCTAAAAATTGTAAGCTAACCTATGTTCTTAGGGTGAGAGTCTATTTTTAGGCGATGTAAACAGAGGTGAGGCAGACGGATGGTTCTTCAGAAATGGTTTGTTTGACTGTTCGTGATAGAGCTGTGCAGTTCAAGTAAGGTCGTACTATGACTGCGATTCCATTATATTTATGAGTAGTATGAATTAATGTATCTGTGAGTTTATAAGTATTTCACAGGAATTACCATTTGTCACTCTGATTTAATACATTGTAATTATTTTCGTAATTTCACGACTGATTTATTAGACTTAAAGGTCTTGAAGGTTTATAGATAGATTTAGATATGACCGAAAGCATAATAAAGCGCCATCATCAAACAGCTAGATGTATTTTTTTTTTTAATAGCTACTTTTTAAAGATCTTTCTAAGCGGCTGATAGAAAGAACAAACGACCAAAGGGCTGGTGCTTACCTCTGCCAAAGAATTAGCATTGCTATTCAACGAGGTAACGTCACCATTCTTTTGGGTACCCTGCCCGCGGATACTGACCTGAGCTCTGTTTTTTATCTATAATTAATTTATAATAATTTTGTTTGTAATTTTAGCTCTTTTATTTAAGTTTAGATTTTATTTAGAATAGTGTTAGTATAAAGTGTTTTTGTTTCATAAATAAATACCATCCATAAAAAATAATGGTACATGATTTTTTTATTACCCGTCTCATTTATGTCTTTAAATTTTATTTTATTTTATACATCGATACATATTTTGATCTGAATGTTCAAAATGAATGAATATAGTTCGATAGGTTACATCTTTATATGGAGAGCTTCCGATAAGACCCAAAACATTACAGCGCTCAATCTTTGCGACATCAAACAGCTTCATTTCAAATCTTAATACGATACAAAATACGTCCGATTTTGATGCCTATATAAGTAATTAAATATGTAATTAAGTAGTGTACACCTTCCTATGGATAACTTTTATTAAGGCTCGAAAATAACGTCGCTCAATCTTCCCACCTACAAAGAGCCTGTGTATTTAGATCTACAACTCTCGTTTGCTCCCAGTTATCGAGCAATCAAACATGGTTGACCGATAGCCTGGTCGGTGACCCCATACACTGCTGCATCCACCTACCTACATATTAGTCACTAGTTGTTACCCCTGACTTTGTTGGCGTGGACAAAAAAAAAGTATCCTATGTTAAATTTTATTTTATTTAAGTTACTTGCTATAGTTCGCTAGATGGTGTTAATCCACTTTTGTGCACATTTTGACGTTTTCTATGTACTGACAGTTGTAATATGTAAAGAGTTCTGAATCGTGCAAAACAAAGTTTTTTCCTCGAGACGAACGTATTCATTTTGACACTTCGAAGTTTTATTGGTACAATTATTTATATTATATAGTGTATATTAGTTAGGATTGTACTGTACTGCTAGGTCACAGATCACATCCTAGATTCTGCATTCAGGACACTCGAAGCGCACCACGCATCAGTTTAAATACACTTATAAGAAATTACTCTGATTGGTTGATTGTCAGACGCGAGTAGGCATAACCTTGAGATAGCCAATGAGAACGCTTGGTCGCACTCCCCGCGACCCGCGCCTTCCTCAAACTTTAGTGACTTTTTGTAGGAACAATCAACAACGAATCTCGTAATGCGGTATTTAGTGTGATATGTGTTCTAGGTACAACTTGTTACCGTGTAACTGTTACAAGCACAGACAAAAGTGACATTCATGATTAAATTCTATCGTTACATGTGCAAAGTACGAGTGCTTGTACGAGAGTAATTGAAGAGCCTATTAACAGTCATGGCCATTTAGCAACACATAAATATTACAGCATTGTTACACTTACAGAGGCCTTCAGACAGCATGAAAAACGTTTGGTAAATTTTTGTTTTAATAAAACGGGAATACTCACGTTAAATTGAGTAGGTTACTCCGACTATAGTTTCGATCACATTCGGTGAACTTTATCAAGGAATGCTAAGCATGTCACGCGAAACTTGTTATCGAAACTATAGTCTGAATAACCGACTCAATTTAACGTGAGTATTTCCGTTTTATTAAAACAAAATGTATCAAAACCACGTCAGTTTTCATAGTAAGAGTTTGGTAACTTATCTGCGAGTATATATATATAGTCGAGTTAGTCTGGCTGTTAGACAGAGGAGTGGAATGCAGTTGCCCCAAGTTCGATGTTTGTCGATACAAGAAATCTCAAATGTTAATGTTGTCTATTTCACCAATTAATGTTATTCTAGAACTGGTAGTTCGCGGCGAACTGAGACCTCGCGATCCCGAAAATTTCATGAAATTTCATAAAAATCATGAAAATTGAATTCATGAAAAAATTAAATTTCATGAAGATCGGATCAACGGTTCGCAAGTTATCATCGGACAAATATACACACAAACATACATACAAAAGTCGATTTGTCCCAGTTAACTTCGCTTTGCTCGGTCAACTAGATTGTATTGTACAGCACAATATGGACTACGTGTGAACCGTCGCAACTGTAAAGTTGGTGGTTAGAGGTCACTGCCAGCGACATTCCCGTGGAGTTACCGTCATTATGCAATGTTTGGTTGCCATCCGAACCACTCGGTTATGTAGGCGGACGGGTGGCGCTTACAATTTGGACAGTTAGCTTAATATATTGCTAAGTAACACGGCGTGGCTTGAAAATCAATTCACCTAGTAGTTCGCGGCGAACTGAGACCTCGCGATCCCTATATCTTCACAACCCCTGAACCGATTCAACTCATATTCGAACTTAAAAATTGTATTGAAATGAACTACTTGCCTACAAAATTTCATGAAGATCGGATCAACGGTTTGCAAGTTATCTTCGGACAAATATACACACAAACAAACAAACATACATACAAAAGCCGATTTGTCTCAGTAAACTCTGAGACCTTCGCTTCGCTCGGTCAATAACTGAGTTATTTTGCCATTACCTGCGACTACCTCGTCTCGTCACAGACTACCATAAAAAAACCAACCATGGGGCTATTCTGCAAAGAACACTTCAACAACCGAGTGTATTATTTCGATCCCACACAGAGTAGAGTAAGCTAATAATAGTCACTACAAAAACAAATAACGACACTCTCCGTGTAGTCGAGTAATGTTTACAATGTGTTTGTTTAGCCATCTTAGCCATAACTAGACTAAGAATAGAAATCGCGAATATCAAAATAGAAGCGTTTTCGCGTGGGTTTCGGTGTGTCATCCGTTAAAATATGTTTGCACACACGAGTACGCATATTTATGTTCAAGACTAGCTATGTATGTCATCCTTTTGATATCAGTAAGTTAAAAAAAAATAGCAAGTAATCTATTATGAAGTACTAGTTTTTACCCGACTTTGTTCGCGTGGACATAAAAAAAGTATCCTATGTCTTTGTGATATACAGTAACTCCTTATCAAATTTTATCAAGATCCGTTCAGCCGTTTAGCTGTGATAAAGCGACAAACATCCAAACAGAGGGACAAAGTTATTTCCTATAGTTCGCTAGATGAGTTGATCCATTCTTGTTCATTTTTTTTTCCTTGAAACGAAGATATGCAAGTTTTATAAATAATATATGTTTTAATCTAAACTTAAATATATACAAACTAAAACGAAGGTATTAATTTTTATACCTCGAAGCTTTATTTTTCCCGATACGACTGCGGATTTATTCCTCTCAATTATAATATTAGTTAGGTCTAGGATAGTTAGGATTTATAAATATATAAATATATGATAAACGGTAAAAGAAGACGTAGAAATTACAGAACATAATAAACAAAGGAATTATGCTAGTGAAGTCACGTAGAAACAACTAAGCAACTTAGCAACAACTTAATTAATGTTATGCTTAACGGAAGTGGAGCATTTAATTTTACAACTGTATATGTAATTTACATTAATTTTACTACATTTGTTTATGTAATACAAGCATTAATGTCGTACATTGATGGCAAGATTGTTATTGGAACTTACTCTGTATTAACCCAGATTCATTTGGATGGCGCAATTGCAATTTTATGCGGCAACTGCAATTGATTTAATAAGCTGGGACGTAATTATAAACAGATTAAGTTTTATAAACAGAGTTCATGAGTCTCGATAAACTTAGTGACATTTAATCAAAGCAGAATCAAAAATCTTTAGGTGAAGGAAATTAGAGTGAACATATGAACACTGTTTTAGACTTTCGTGGTGATTTATTACATTACTATTAGTACTCACGGGATGCATGGCGCATGCATCTGTGCCGAAATATCGGGAACTCAACAAAAAAAAAAACAATCGTGGTAAATATTCTTATTCTTATTCTTATTCGAAATGAGGGCGATAAGTCCTGCACTGACGTCTCGCATGGGGTGTATTGTGCATTTCCCCCTGCCGGCGTCTACCCGAGCCACAGATGAACCCAGCTCCTTGAAATAACGGAGCGAGGCTCTGGGCCGCTGGCAAAGCTGCTCCAGTGGTGTAGATGGCAGTGTCGATGATGAAAGAGTACAAGTCAAGCCGTCGGGGTGACATGGATAAATATAGTAAATATCCCGCGAGTACTAATAGTAATGTAACATATGAACTTACTTGCATACATAGACTGTCAAACTCATAGCCCTCCTTTTTTCGTGGTCGGGTAAAAACAGGTGATGTTATTGTAACGTTTAAATAATCTATCCACCAAGAATGTAAAACAATTAAATCTGTAAGATGATTCAATCCTAGTTTTGCTTGACTGGACCATGATGTTTTTTTGATCATTTCAAGAGTTCGACAGCCGTCAAAAAGGTTTTAAGGTTTAACTACTTGGCTAAGAATTTATTAACGAAGAAAGTAAACATGACTAAAGATAGCCCCATTGAAGTGACAACTATTTTCATATAGACCATCGCTCACATAATCAAACGGTACAAAGATGATCCGAGTAACGAGATAAGCTTTCCAAACGACAAATCTGTGACAAAAGCAACTATTCATAGTTTTATCATACATTACGTACATTCAAAACATCTGGTGTATAAATCATACATTTAACTACATTAACTATAGCTGAGGACCTTGTCACAACAAAACCATTTTTCTATATCATTAAAATTTCTAGAATGAATAAATTTTCATATCATGACAAAGTTGCATGTTGATGAATGTGTATTGTATAGCATATGAATGAATCGTAGAAATCGTCTTGAGCACCTTTTGACGAATAAAACTTTCTTTCAAGCAAGATATGGATGGAGCTTTATATTCTCGTTTAAAGATAAGCAAGGTTTTATAACGTTGATGAATGAACATTCTTGTAGGTACAAGATCACATAATCACAGTAATGCGAACACATTTCTAAAGTTTGTGTTCGAAGCCATGTGTAATTTTATTTTTGAATGTATGATGTAGTCTCAACTCAGTTCGTGATTCACATTTCCTTCGACTTTAGCAACTAGGCGTACATTTTGATGTTGATCAGCTAACAATATTTATGAGATCATCCATGTAGGCAAAATAAAGAAATAATTTTTTTACATAGGATATTCCACATCCACATCATATTTACCTTTCTATTCAACACTCCGGGTTGTAATCTTTACTAGCTTTATCAACAGACTTTAAATAATAAATCTAAGTCTTTTAAACTTTCTTTAAAAACGAATCCGAGAAATCAAAGTCTAGTTTTTATTTTCCCTTCTTGGTGTAACAATAATCACTTATTACCACTAGGTCCAATGCATTCCGAATGCATCAAGGCACTAACACAACAGTCAAGCATTGCAACTTACTGTTAGCCGACGGCGTACGGTACACGTGAACGGTGTCCATACCGCGGATCCAATTACTGGGCATTACAGTTGTAGGGCTGCCGTGACGGTCACCCGTGGTGGCGACCAATTGACGATTGTGTTAGGTAGCATGAACTCGCGGGTCGATGTTAACATATCTATGGTCTTGATATAAAACAGCAGTTGGAAGTAGTTAGCGAAACTGTATTGGCCGAACCAATTCAATGAGAAATGAAGAAGAGGAATCGAAATAGGATCGATTGAAGTTCTTACAGATATACAGAAAACGTCGCGGTGGACTTTAAAGAACAAACTGATACGCGATAAACGTATAAAAGTCAGAGCCGTTAAACATGACTGACAACAAAATGTGCAACTTCACTCCAAACAATAAGCCCGAAACTTAACATCTGGCAATGGCGACAAACGCCGTCTCTAACAGTACCTTCGTGCTCGCACGAACAATCCGTCCCACTTCTGCTTTGATTCCCATAGCTCACTGTCACTTGTGATTTGTGGCACACTTTCTTAGGAATCAAGGGATTTGGTTAGGTTCTAATGTTTTAATCCTCTAATGGACTTTGAGTCACTTGAATAACTACTTATATTGATGACAAGCATACAGTTGACAGTTTAGAGTGTATGAAAGTTTTTAATTCTGATGATTTGACATGCTTAGGAAAATATTTTTATGGAAACAGATTCAGAGGATGTATAGCCCAAGTAAGTAAGCAGAGAAATTGTACTTTTGAAAATTCATCCTCTACATGGTTAAATATGGGATGAAAGTAGTATGTATTTATGAGGCCAAAGGCTAAGCTACACCTCGTACGAAGTCGCGGGCATCAGCTTGGCTTCTAAGTTTCTATTATAATAGAGTCCCCGAATTTTTCTTCTCACTTTTATCAACAAAATCTATACTAAACAAGATACTAGAACTATTTTTACATGGGTGGGGTATAGATCGAATAATCGCTTAGTTGTACAACATGGACCCATCTCTATTTTATTAAATTGAAAACAGATATTTAAAAAAAAGGTAATGAAAGCAGCCACAGAACGTCTACTTGGATGATGGAACTGACAAATTTTAAAATGACGGGCTACCTAATTAGGTACAAACGATTTGAAAGCTGAGACGATGTATGAACTGTTTAAAACAATGCGCCAGGCGACGAAACGACGTATTCAGTACCAGACACGCTATTTGCAAATTTCTTCTTTATTATGTAAAGGAAATACTGTAAATTTGTCAGAAAACCATTCAGAAATAACATTAGCGCCGAAAAGAACACGACAACGGTCACGAGTGTCGCGACCCGAAGACCTTTGCTCGTTTTTGCATATTTCGCCAATACATTTTTATGCTTTTGCATGAAATACGTGATATTTATTCAAACTGCAATACCAATTGGCTGCTGAGTCACGAGCATAAAAGATGTTTGATTTGAATAGTGTTTGCTTTATCTGGTTTTGATACACCATGAAGGTCATTTTTGATAAATTAATATTTTTTGTGTTTTACAATAAAGAGCTAATTTTAAATTTAAATCTACTATTAACCTACTGTCCCAGACACGATTAAACTTAATGATATCTATCCATGGGCTATCTTATCAGTTTACGCCTACATTGTAATAAAGTATTTTAAAGAGCAACTTTCATCATAACCTATTTTGACGAAGTTTCTTACATTATGTTACTATCATACAACAATTACACTGACAATCATGCTCAGCCATAGCGTTCCTCACACCATATCAAGCTTGGTAGCTGCAGTTTCTCATGTCAGAACAATAGCACAATGCCTCCGACGACCTTGGGCGGTGAAAGTCGATGACGTCTTTCCTTTATTGCAGGAAATTATGACACGGGCCATTGTTCATTTGCAAGTGATTTAAATAGCTTCCTTTTTTTCGGTTATTTTCGTGGCCTTTGCTATGGCTTTTGAGGAGGTAAAATTTGATCTCGAAAAAAACAACAAATGACCAGGTAAGCAATTGCTGTAACACTATGTGATTATCTCGAAAGAAGTACTAAAATGCGTCGACGGACTAAATTTGACGTTTCTCACAGAAGAAACTTTAGCGCGAGCTATTTTAAATAGAAGAAGAAGCTCTGAGTTTATTTATCAACCCATTGTATACACTACTATAATTTCTTCATAGATTTCTTCATCAGCATCCGAAGTAACAATTGATCAAATATTAGGACTAACAATCCCCTTGACATCGTGAACTAATTTCCATATAATAACGTTGAAACAGGTGGTGTTAATATAATTTTTGTATCTATATTTGTACAGGTTAATGTAATGTGCTCAGACTGACACAAAAGTGGAAGCGATTATGAAAATTAAGAAGTCGGTAACCTTTTACAATAGGTGTGTCGAAACCGACTACTGAAAGCAATGACACAGTCTAGAAAACCTTGTGCATTAAAATAAGCATTTAAGAAAAATTTAAGCAAAATAAGGCTCTAAAGCAATACACAAAAATACTGTAAATGGAAACCAATAAAGTTTGTACCGATTTCAACAAAACTGTAGAAGATAGATTAGATTACATTTATTAAGTAACGATTTCTATGGAAATATTTTGCACGTCAGAAATTACCGAATGTAAATGAACATTTCAAACTTCAACACCCTGCTTACCTGCGTTCTGGCAAATAAAGACTCATTTCATTTCATTTCATTAGAAGTTAGATAGCTTATGTAATGTAATTATAAATTAAATAAAGACGGAAAGTCAATGTTGTTGTTGATAAAGATTTCACAAGTAATTTAAACTCTTTAAAATTAACAAACCTAACAGAGAAAAGATGCAATGAAATAAACTACAGAAATCAACAATAAAGCTAATACATGTATACCACAACTAACTAGACAAATTATTGACTAAATGCGTGTTAAAAGCCAAACCCATAATACCCATAAAAAAACAGCTATAATAAAATCGAACCCCGAAATAAGCAAGATATTTATTGACGTTCACGACCTTTGCGTCAAGTGACCGCGTTGGAATTCAGAGATTGCATCTAATGTAGGTATAATTATCACTTGCGGCATTAGTAATTAATTAATATACTAGCTATGCACTACTGCTCCACATATTCAACATAACTATTTTTCTTGCCAGCTATATTTTTCTTATATTCCATGACCTTTACATCAAGTGGCCGCATAGGAATTCAAAAATTGAATACAGATATTATTAGGGTCGTTATTTTTTTTTTTTAATATATTAGCACCTGTCTATACGCTACTGCTTTAACGTATCCACAAGGTTTTTTTAACAACTTTTATATTTTAGAAGCATAAAAGTATTCTCCGTTTGTGGTAATCCAGGATTTCTACGCCTAAATTCCTCGCTCAGCCTTGTGCCATCATGCATTTTCAAATGTCCTACTGTCTTAACTCTCGAATTTGTGATATCAGTGTGATATAATACATCTTATGTATGAACATGATTAAGTGTATCTTTAAAAAAAAAATATTGAAAATTCGTGTTCCAAAACATTCGAGTGTCATTTTGAAGGAGTGAACAGTCAGGTCGTGTTGCGTTTTATTTGAATTTGTGCATAAAGTAACAAGGAGTGTTGGTGTTATGAATCTTGATAAAGTATATAGTATAACTTGGAGTTGACAAATGATTACCGTTGCAACTTAGCATATTGCATTTTTTCCAACATTGAAATTGGGATTCACTTTATTAAATCTGACAGTTCTCAACATTTTTTTACTTAAGAGCCGGCTCGCCTTATTCCAATCTCGTTCGGACTTTTGAACTTTGGCGAAGAAAGAAAAAAAACAACTTATTCGAGTATTTTTCCTTCTCCTTCGCCAAAATAAGAAAGAATAACATCAACATTGCTTTAAAATATTGGCAATGGTATTCTTAAGATATTCCGTGACATTTTTCTTATCTCTATTTTATATTTTTTTTAAAGTTCCAAGGGACAAATGAGATAGCTGTATCAGGCGAACCAGCTCTTAAGCTCAATGCCTTCCTTCCCTGATTCTCGCTATCTCATTCGCACTTTTAAAAAAAAAAATATTTAAAAATTACTGAGTGGCAATATAAAATAAAACACAACTCAGTTTTTTTAGGAATAGCAAAGTTGTCGATTCTATTGTGCCTCTCTCTGAAATTAACTAATTTGACAGGACTAAAGTTAACCCCGTCTCTTTTCATGTCAATATGCGAGAAAAGGACGACGACAGTTATAGCAGCTCTATAACTGTCGTCGTCCTTTTCAAATGGACTTGAGTTTAGGAAAATCGTACAACAGAAACGACATCAATGTATGTTTAAAGCAATTTTACTATCTTTTATTCGCAGAAGGAAAAAAAATTGTTGTACTCATAAAATAATTATTAAAATAAAATATTAAATTAATAATAAAATTAATTAATATTAAATTAATAATTAATAATATTTTATATTAATAATTAATATTAATAACTAATATTATTATAAAAATTAAATATTATTAAAATTATTATTATTTTCTACTCTGTATTTTTACATTAATATTTTTTTGAAAAACTGGAAATGAGATAGCTGAATTCGGAAAGCAGACTCTTAATCTCGAAGAATGAATATCATTTATTAAGTTTTTTCTGATAGCGATACTTTCTTTACATCCTGTCCTACCTACTCTCCAAATAATTTATTTTCCATCATTATTGGATTTCACAATTTTCACATCGTCTGCCAATACTCATACACCAAATTCATTAATTAAGATTTAATTTGCAAAAACTTATTGGGACTTACTTAAAATACGTGATACGGTAAAAGTGGAATTCGACTGGTCGGCGACTTAGGACCAGACTTGGGCAGATAATGGACCAGAAGTGGACCAAAACTGGATCTGAAATATGCATTTCACTCTCAACACGTTTTTTTACAGCTTTTTAACTTTGAATGAATGATCGAGAAAGCATTTCGCTTATTATTTTGTAAAATAACGACACGGAGAAATTTCGTAACGAGCATTGGTGTAATGAATTTTTTATGTTTTAAAAGTAGCTGGCGTAATTGGACGTGTTGTTTTATTTCGATGTGCCATATCTTCATGTCTTTAAATTATTCATTTCAGTTACTTAATTAGTTTTGATTTGATCTACGTTGTTTGCAGAACTTATGGATATTATGGATATTTTTTTCCCGAAACAACTACTTATTTCCCCATAATGTCTTGTTTAATTCCATTATTCACTACTTCCTTGAATATTTCTTTAAGCCTTTCAATCACTCTTCAATTCATTGCATTTTAATCAACATTAAATTTAAGCCAAAAGTTTTCTTGCTCGTAGTATAAATATCAAGTACCTACTTATAATTTGTTCAAAGTAACGCCGCAGAAAGAAATTTTAATTGGAGCTGACAGTAAGCTTTGAAGGCTACCGACAATGTCATTTGGATGAATTAAACATTAATTAAACGCTTCCATTTCATCTTCTTATTCAATAATCAAGAAACTAAATAAAGTCCTCGTTAGAGCAGAGCTCTTACTAAGCCAACTTTCCGATAAAAAACATAAGTCTACTGCTGTTCGAGTCAACGATTCGATTTAACTAAAGACAGATTAGTAGAACTAGTTTAGAAGCTTATTAAAGCTATCTTAATCCACGATATTGCCATACCCAATCAGGGTCAGGGTCAGGATCCATACGAAAAGTCAGAACCAGAAGGAGCTTAGACGCCGAAACATCAAGGAATGGGGGCAGAGCGCCAATGAAACAGCTGTTCATTATAATAATAATAAAAGAAAATAAATAAGATAAGAAATAAGAAAAAGAGAAGACAAAAAATAAGCAAATAGTTTTTCAGAAGAAGGATGCAGGAGCTCTTCAAGTAGAAGATGAAATAAGAGTGCTTGTTTAACTAAAACATTCCTTAGAACAATCCTATCAGTAATCATAATGCCAGCCTAACGCGCAATGAAACAAAGACAAAATAATTAAACCCTGCAAACCAATGGCACTAAAACTCTATTATCATGCAGTAAACTCCAAAATCTCATTAAAGGTTTCGTCACAGCACATCATCTACCCACAGAGCCCTAAAAGCATTTAATTACAGTGTCCTCCACCTCAATGCGTCCTACAGTCACGAGACTACATTGTCTGTTAATGTTGTTAAAAAACATTATTTCGTTAAAGACTTAGCAGATGACAGTTAAATACGGAATGGGAAATCCTCACAGAGATGCAACTCATAGGAACGTAAAACTAGATATTTCACTGTAGATATGTATATTTGCAGCGGTGCATTTGTTTTCCTAACGATTCCATGAGTGACTAAAAGACAGGCGCCCTTACTATGGATTTTTCTGATTGTGATCGCCGCATTCACAATCGCCTTGTCGCCGATTGTTATCGTGCGCGAGCGGGAACGGGTGTGGTGCATGTTAGTTGATATGAGCGAGATAACATGCTATCACAATCAGAATCAGGAACATCCCTAATAACCTTACAACTGAACCATAAAATTATTGTATGTATTGAGCCCAGCAAAATTCCCTACGACGAACTAAATTGCGTGACCCATGTGTAACAAATTACAAATAATAAAATGACGATGTTGATTGGAAAACTGTAATTAAAAAAATCGGTTGTATGTGACACATACTCCGCCAGTAATGGTACAGGTCACGTGTGGGTGACACAAACCAAAGTCATCTGCATACATGAGAAAGAGAGAAATACGTAATTTAAAAGGGTTAGACAAAAATAACAATACGCGACAAAGTGGCGGATAGTGAAGTAAGCTAAACAAGGTACAAACGAAAGTACGAATCGAACAGGCTTGACTAATAATTGAAATGTAACTCCTTATATTTCGCGTCGCAAATGATCACAAAGAAAACATGGGCTGGCATAACCTAGCTTACTTCACTATCCGTCACTTTGTCGGGTATCGTTATTTTCTACACTTTTGCGGACTTAGAGCTTTCTCTCTGTTTATTATCGTTGGTTCTAACGCCCTTGGGTCCTTTAGCATGACAGCGGTTATTATAATTTTAATTATGTTTGAAGATAGCTGTAGGCAATTATTTATGCAATCACTGATGGACTCGGATCTGATTATATTCTATAGTGTTAGCAAACCCGCATTGTAATAATGTATTATTTAACAAAAAAAACTCTAGAACTTCTCTTAATAAAATATTATATGGCGTTAGTTAATCGATAGTCGAATCGTTCGAGTCGTAAAGAATAATTGGAATGTCCTAAGAATGACTAAAATAATATTTGGGTGTGTTAGTGTATATATTGAGCTCCCAATATATATTTTTTTTCCATTTAAGGAATTCTTTGCGCAGATATTGTTGCTTGTATGGACCGACATCATCAGGAAGGCTATCTCGTCCGTCTAGTCCAGTGTGCTGGCTATGCAACTAACTGCCAGAAATTGACAAATTTGACATTTATTACGAGATAAAGAGGGCCTGAGAAGAGCTCCTGTGTACTAACAATAAAATCACGAGTGTGCCAGACTAGGAAAAATATGTTTAAGGTAGAAACACTGTCCTCGATTATTTTTAGATTAATTCATCAGTAATTACATCTAAATATATTACGAGTTTTTAACTGTCATATACTGACAAAAAGCCGATTTTATACGTAGGTATATGGGTTCTTTAACATAAAAAAAATGGCGGCAATATATACTGTTATGACTTGTAATGAAATGAACTTGACTTTTAATTTTTATTATAAACTAAAAAAAATGTCCGTCTCTACTCTTAAGCTATATCTATGCAAAAATTCAGGTCGGTCCATTCAGCCGTTTAGCCTTGATAACGCGACAAACACCCAGACAGAGCAGAGTGACATTCACATTTATAATATTAGTTAGGATGAATTATCTGTAAATAATGTCTAAGTCAGTGATAGTAATATGTTTTACTGTAGAAAACATCCATGTTTGTGACAGGTACAGACTTCTGCGTTTAATAAAAATATAATGTCGAATCCGGAAACATTTGTTTTGTTTAAACTACTTCCTATTCTCATAAATCCACAACAGTACAAATATCGTTTTATTATCTGCCTATCAAAACAGTTTCAGGGTATTCAAAATATACCATCACAAACTCATGTGAACCAAAAAACAATAAAATTACGTAACAAAACAACCTCAGGGTGAATCAAGCCTACTCATTACAAGATTTAATTGATAGCTGACCTTCTGATATAACATACAATGTCATCGCTGATATCGATCAGTAAGTACAATGGATTGTTTAGAGATAGCTTGTTGTTACAGAATTAAAATCGAATAATTCGAATTTATTTTTTGTTCGTTTGACAGTGACTGGTAGCGAAAAGAAAAGATCGGGCCAAGCAGAGTGGCGTGTGTTTGAGAGGCCAAAGATAATAAGAAAGAAGATGAGAGATAGCACACAGAAAAATCTATATTCTTATATAGATCAGGATCTCGCTCCCCGGATCAGATCGCACTTTTTCAAAATGTTTGAAGTTAAACAATCACCCATCTTTAGAATAACAACGCCAATGTTTTAAAGCAACTTTTATGACTCTGATGACTCTCTTCATTTCTTTATTTATGTCACTCAGTGATTTGTTATCTTTTAAAAAGTTGAAAATGCGGAAAAGAGTAAGATCTGGCCGGGAGCGCTTACACCGTCGGGTGCGAGTCGAGATAATAAATCGCGCTTACGATTGACTGGTTGAAAATTAAATATGTCTTCTGGTCGTATGGTCTAGGGAAGTTTATATTCTACAGTAGATGAACGGTTATGAAGTAATCTTATGAAACTCCCTTCGTCATGGGGGTAAATTTGTGTGTTCCTATATTGCTTCCTGTAGCCAAAACGGCTACCGATTTTGACGAGTGATGTGTCATTGGATTCTAATTTACGTAGGGAGTGACATAGGCTACATTTTGCAGTCGGGTATTTTGTTTTTTTTTGATAATATCACTTGTTCTAATTGGATACGTTATGATTACCTATACATACATTCATTCGAGATTCGAAACCGAGTTAGAGTTAGACGGACAATTCGAAAACTTTATCCATCTCTATTCTTTAGTTTTAGTTTCCTTGTAGTTTTTGTCTAACCTATTGTTGGAGGAACTAGTTACCACTGTCATACGGATAAGTTATTGCTAGACATTATTTATCGACGTTGTGACTTGATAATTGATTTTAAAGTTAAAAGCAATTTGTTTTTGTTATAATAATATGAAATTAAATATCATAACGAAAATTGAGGTTCGAAAGACAAAAAAAATGTCTAGTCAAAATAATATTAACATAAATTATGCTTTATTTATTTATATAAATTAAATTATGCACACCGACATGGCTCTCAGGGTTTGCAAGCAGAAGTGGCAATGGGCATGCCACTTCGCTCGAAGAATCGTTAACCGATGGGTAAGAAAGATTCTTGAGTGGCAACAAACCGCGAGCTGGAAGATGCAGCGTATGAAGGCATCCCTCTAGGTGGGCTGGCGACATTTTGAAGGTCGCGGGTAACCGGTGGATGCAAATCGCAAATTTTCGTTCAGTGTGGCGGGTCAAGGGGGAGGCCTCTGTTCAGCAGTGGATGTCTTCAGGTTGTTGATGACGATGCTGCCTTTTCTGTTGCAGTTTATAGTACGAGGACGCGGTATAGGTTAGCTTCCCCCGAATACTGAAACGTTCGTTAACTTTGACAACAGATTAATTCTAATACTGCCTTTGTCTGGCACTAAGCAAATGTCAAAGGCAGCAATAGACTTAATCTGTCGTCAAAGTTAACAAACGTTTCAGTATTCGAGGGTTAGTTCCATTATCTAACTAAAACCTAATTGGTACTATTTGTGACGAGAGTCCCATTTCTAATTTAGTAAAATAAGGAAAATTTCGTCAAAATCGTCGTTTTGTTCGTGATCACTGATAAATGCGTTATAACGAACATTTTATACCTCAGTTTTCTGTTATTCGCATCACTAAATGTCTCAAATCGGGAAAAACCCGATTATGCTCGTATCTCCCTAAAAAACATTCAAACGAAATTGTAACAAGGTTCAAAGAACTTTTAATAACCAACATTCATTCATTTAACAAATAAAAATAACAGTAAAACCGACAAACGAAACTGAAAGAGTCAAACAAACATACAAAATTTGCTATTCAAAGATCATGCCCAAACAAACGAAGTGCAAAAACACAATAGGCAAACTTAAAACGATTTATCACAATATGACAGGAGCGCGTCACAGAATAACCAGTTGTTACAAGATGAAATGGTACCACAGATTATAAATGTATAGCTGTGGCTGCTCACGCCAACGGGAAGGTCGTTGCAAAACGCCGATGGAAATTTTAATTATAAGCATTGCATGTTTTGTTTAAATCGTGTCAGATACAGCGATAAATAACTATGTTTTACGACTTGTTGTGAAACTTACATAGATGCGATGAGATGAAATTGATATAAATTGATATTGGATTTATTAAAGTCGTTTGAAGCTATTAGTGGATCGCGTTTGGACAACACACGTACTTTTTCGTTTTCTCTTACTCACACACTATAATAAACTTTAAAGTGAAGTTAATTGCGAGACAAAGAGACCTTATTGTAACACAAATTAGACGTCATTTCTGTAGACTGGTTAGTCACGATTAAATCGAATTAAGTAGGTACTTTACTTGCGTGCTCTTGACATTTTACTGAGTGGTATATCTGTTTTCGTGTTCTATGTACTGGATTACTTTTCTTTGTGTAATTTGCGAGTATCTATTTATTATTAATTGTCATGTCGTCTTCTGTGCCTGCATCAGTATTTATACTTATGATGTACTGATGTAGGCTGGTGATGACGGAATAGATGACTAAGCCACGTGGAGAGGCTGTAACCTAAGTACGTCACACGGGAGGAACATGTATTGTTTCAGTTGTTTCACAAAACCGATAGCGAGCAATTTCTTATCCAAAACAATATGCAACGATCTCATTACTAATTCCGTCGTTCAATTTGTCTCTAATTATGTGGAAGTACGTGTAATCACTTGTGTTCACTGGCTACACATTACCAGTCCATCATCCTAAATAATTAGTGACCAGTGATAATAATATATATATAATAATATTATTGAATAGTAATATAATATTGATAAGCGCCTAGTTATTTCTAGGAACAGGTTTTAGGTACGAATTTGCACGCACATAAGCCCCTGGTTAAAGAACTTGTGAGAAGAGTTCGATTGCACAGAAATACCGTGCTTTTCGGGACTATTCAACCGCAACGAATATGAAGAATATTCATTTTGAGTGTCTTAAAATAAAGAGTACAAAGGTTGTAAGTAAGCTTGCTTCATCCTAAGCCACTACGTCGCCTACCGTCTGTATCCGTCAGGATGTGGTCTAACGCAAACCTAAATTTTCTATACAGGGTCGCCCATCGGCAAGTGACCGCCCGAAAAGGGTATTAGTATTCATAATTATGTACAATTTTTACTATGGGACCAACACTGATATCGAGAAAAAAAATCTGCTATTCGATACATTTTGTCGAGTGTCATTGACATTTTTCTAAGGAACAGCAGATATTTTTTTCTCGATTGTAGGTTTGGTTCCATAGTAATAGTTATTCATAATGATGAGTACTATAAGCCCTTTTCGGGCGGTCACTTGCCGATGGGCGACATTGTATATTAAAATCAATTGCCACTTGTAAGACGGAGCATCGCTTGAGAACGACTAGACAGATTTGGTAGATTTATTTTTGTTCTGTTCGTAATTGCCATGCCAATGTTTTTAGCGAGGCCGAAAGCCGAGCTTCAAGCCCGAGCCCTAAAATCTGCGATAGCCAAAGCCGAGCTGTAAAAGTCGCAGACACCAGCCAGTTTAGAATAAAAAAGAAGACGGAACAGACCCAGTTGCACGCCGCCATCGTCATCATCAGCGACCTCAGTCGATCTTAGTGATTTTATCTTTATATGTAATTCTGACACATATCTCGGCCTTTGTTTAAAGCGAGGGTCAAATTATTAAGTCCTGAGAACGGTTCTAGTGTGATTGGAGCCTAATACGAGTATGTTGCGTGTGCCATTCATTTGGACGGTCTAGTAACTTCTGCTAGGTTTCGAACGAGTGCAGTTATGTGAATGTATTGTTTAATTACTATCATATTTAGTGACTCTTGTTTCTACGTTGCGCTACTGTTTTGAGCCTTTCGTGACTTCACTGAACGGCTTCAATGGAAGATCAGCGCTGTTTAAACAGCACTATGCTGAGTTGAGGCCATTTTTGTGACACATATCATTGATTTGCCCACCTTTCAATATAATTAAAGTTACTGTTGTTGCAAAATAAAGTTATTTTCTTTATTTCTTCATTGTTTCTTAAGTTTTTAGAAACAGTGGTTAGATATAAAATCTTAGTAATATTGGGCTTGAACATTTTGATTGTCTTTAGAGTTTTAGACCTTCTATGGGTGTTTGGGTAATCCGACTGTTTGTTATATTCGCCGAGTGAGCGAAGCAAACGAAGTTTCTGCAACAACTAGCAAAATTTGCTGTCATCTGTCCGTTAAGTTTTACAGGTAGTATTTTTCAACTAATCTTAACGAAACTTGGTACAATACACTAGTATACAGGTTCTAATTTTTTTTTGTCGTTGGTGATTTTTGTTTGGAGGGATATTTTTCCCCCAAAAACGGGGGAAGTTACCAGCGCCGTTTACCGGCCGATTTTGATAACATTTGGTACTCAATTCTATACAAGAACCAGGGACCCTATTCCTGTGCGCTCGAGATTATCTCGGTCACTCTCACTCCCATTAAATTCTAAATTAGAGAGACAGTGATCGAGATAATCTCGAGCGCACAGGAATAGGGTCCCAGGAATAGATAGATAGATAGATAGATTAACTCTTTATTGTTCACACAAAATTTTACATAAATTTAAAAAGAGGCTTAAAAAGTAGTGTAACAACTGGCAACTGGAATATTAGCATAATCAGTCGAGAGGTTTTCAAGATATGACGAGAAATTGAGATAGTGCAAAATAGTTTATGCTCGCGAGGTCCTCTGTTCGCAGAACTACTACTGTAGTAGTTGCCGTACGGCTGACAGCTATCCAACTACACAGGGAAGTAAGCTGCCTGCCGAAATACAGGTGTAAACCTCGCTCGGCAGCAGCCACTCAATACATATAGCCTATTTAGCCCATGGCACTTGATCTCAATATTATGTACATAATTGTTTATACTGAATAAAGATTATTAGTATTATTAAATTGTTTTTTTTGTTTTTTTTTGTTTTACAATATTGCTCCACGGCTCTGGGGTCCGTGCCATTTATCAAGTTTTACAAATATTTTATCAACTAAAACGGAATATAAAAACTAAAGACTTTATTATTATATAGTTTACCTAGTTTGTTTTAGTTTGTATGCATTTTGTTTTACATAATAAAGGCACTTTCCCGTTTAAAAAAAATATGTTCTGCTCCTAACACCGTTTCATAATATTTATATTGATGCCTTCATCACTTGCCCCGTTTTTACTGATTGCAAAAAGACGAAGAAAAGTGAAGTCATAATCAGTGCAACAATTCCAAGATGCCGTCGATAAACTCATTGTATATACAATGCCGGGTGATCTCACACGATTGCACAATAAGCCTTCATATTCTTTGTATTATAAAGTCATTATGTTACACTTGGAGATTGGGGTTGTAAGAGTGTCTACACACGAAACGATTTGGTCGGTCCCGACATCGCTTGAAAGAGATGGTTATATATAAGTTTCTGGGGAAACGAAAGGGAGAAGCTATAACCTTAATAGTTTGTTTTTAAGGTTATAAGCTTCTCCTTTATATAACCTAATATAACCTTAAGTTATAACCTTAATAGTTTGTTTTTAAGGTTATAGCTTCTCCCTTTCGCTTCCCCAGAAACTTATATATAGCCATCTCTTTCAAGCGATGTCGGGACCGACCAAATCGTTTCGTGTGTAGACACTCTAAGTCTGCTAACTGGTGGGGAAATCTTGGCGACATTGTTTTAATTACATAATACTTGGCTCCATGCTGCCCTGCGATCAAAATCTGTCCACCTATACAGGGTTATAAGGAAAGGATATGCTAAGCCGAAAGGGCCTCGTAGTACTCATGATTGTGAACAATTTTTAATATGGGAACAACCCTGAAATCGAGAAAAAAATATCAACTGTTCCATACATTTTATCGAATGTCCTTGACATTTTTCTATGGAACATCTTTTTTCTCGATTTCAGTATTGGTCCCATGGTAAAAGTTGTTTATAATGACGAGTACTATGAGCCCTTTTCTGCTTAGCATATCCTTCCTTATAACCCTGTATAATAGTTTTAACAAAATTATTATATATATTTTTTTTTTTTTTTTATGCTTGGTAAACAAATCTGAACGACGCAACGGCAAAATAATAAGCCTAACAAATCTCTAGATATCTTTAAATAATATATGATCTGCATTAAACATTGTAACTTTCAGTACAAAATCTATCTTACCTAAATACCTTATGAGTAATTTGCTTCTGGAATGTTTTAATGTTGGGGGCTACTTATCTTTTGTCAAAACTGAATGAGTCACTATCAAAACCATTATTAATCAATCTCTATATTATTATTTTTTGATAAGAAGAATTATGTATAACCAGCTGCGCCCCGCGGTTTCTCCCGCTATTCTACAGGAACGGTAAAAACTATTCACGACATAAATATAGCCTATGCGTTATTCCAGGGAATAAGCTCCATATCAAATTTTATCCAAATCCGTTCAGCCGTTACAAAGTTGTACGGGAACAAACACACTTACAAACTTTCCTACTAACATGCTTAGTTACTTTACTTGTTTTTGAGTGGAGACCGCGAATCGGCAAACGTAGCGTAGGACGCCCTGAAATGCGATGGAGTGACGATATACGTAGGACAGCTGGCAGTGGGTGGAAGTTAAAAGCCGAAAATCGGACTGACTGGCGTGACTTGGGAGAGGCCTATGTCCAGCAGTGGACTGTGATGGGCTGATGATGATGATGAACATACTTACACACAAACTTTCGCATTTATAATATTAGTGTGATTGGAGTCCTGGAGAAACGTTTTATGCTACGAGACGAGCAAGTCATTGGCCCTTTGTTATATAGCAATGACCCAGGGGCTTCACCTTTGAATCACTCGTATGATGTTTCGCACGAAAATATTATGCGAAATGAACGATGTTCTATTGATAGAAACAACTTTTAATGGTAACAAACTACAAAACCGAAACGTATCTCGTTGCGTTAGCGAGCGATATCATTTTAAAAAAATGCGACTTTTGTTTGGGATTTCTTATGAAAGTCAATCACTGCATTTAATTTTTGCAATTATCATAGGAGCGATACAAAAATCAAGCTCCACAGCCACGCTACGTTACTTCACGAAGCAGGGTTGGCTCGGGTCACAGATCACACTAGATACCGCGTTACGAGATTCGTTGTTCCTACAAAAAGTCACCAAAGTTTGAGGAAGGCGCGGGTCGCGGGGAGTGCGTTCTCATTGGCTATCTCAAGGTTACCTACTCCCTACCTACTCGCGCCTAACAATCAACCAATCAAAGTAATTTCTTATAAGTGTATTTAGACTGATGCGTGGTGCGTTTCGAGCGTCTTGAGTGCAGAATCTAGGTCGGTAATCTGTGGCTCGGGTTGACTATTCTTAATGTCTTGTGCAGATTAATTCACAATTAATACTCAAGAGGAATAACTTACTGTGCCAGCGACCCAGACCTTAGAATACCAGGACTTTAAAGAGCTGGGAGGCTAATTGAGAATAAACCCCAAGAGGGACGTGAAGGACTAATGGACTCTAAATAGAATAAGAATATTTTCAGATATCAGCTTCAGTATATCATTACTTTCTTATCATCACCCAAGACCCTAAATAAACAAATTAATTTAAATAATCAATTAATTGTTTATCTTGTTCCCGTTACTGCAGACAATAACTCAGCGCGTATCTGCAGATAATTAAGCTTTATGTCTCTGTGGCCACAGCGTGACCAGAAGACCGAGTAATCTTGCTATTAAATTGTGTATTTACAGACAGACAGGGCAGGGCGCTGTCACGTATGGCCAAGGCAAATGGCATACCAAGAGAGAGCCCTATACCAATTAGCGGGATAAAGAAGGCTCTGCCGGTCTATTCTGGCAAGTAGGGTAACCAAGTGAATGTTAATTTTTCTTTCTATTTCTGCAGGAAAAAGTTAAAATATCGAATTTAAAAGGTAAAGGAACAACAGACTATTGTGATCACTCGATATTTTGATATTTCTGTATAGTAATCGGCAAGAAAATACAAGTTCACCTAGCGTATCACCTCACTTACGCGGTCACTTAGCTTACAGAATACAGCCACTGACGATGGACTGACTATTGTACTTCTAATTAGTACCTTTGATAAGGGATAAAAAATGAAATTCAAAGGAATGAATTAAGGAAGCCTTCGCGGGTGAAGCAGAAGGATGCAAGTAAGTATGAACTGTTATCAGAGTAAGATAGGTCGAGGAGCGTGAGTTTATTGCAGGTCAAATGAGTCATGGTGCCGCGACGTAGTACCTACGCATTAAATGAGGACATTTCTATAATTCGAATTTGTCTTGTTTGATCATAGACTAGCTGAGAAAATATGATTTGCAGAATTTAGTCGAATTAAATATAACATCAAAATATAATCAAAAAATGTAAATAAAGTTAATTTTAACAAATACCATTTTGGTATTTCTTGATATATTTTATTTCTTGACATATCGGCAGTTTTATTTAATTTTAGACTACCAATATTTTTTATTAATTTAATTAAACTAATAATTAAATTATTATTGTAGTTAGAAATTACTAGTTTTTATATTATTTCATTTCATATGATACATTTTTAAAATGAATGAAACACGCTGGACATTTTGTGTATATGAAATCAATTATTACATTTATCATCATCGTCATCAGCCAGAAAATGTCCACTGTTGTACAAAGGACGCTGGTGCCCGTCCTCGGGTGGTTCCGGTGCGGTTGCAGCTTAAGGGGACTTTTGTTGCTCGGTTCGGGAACTATAAGTAGTATAGTAATTGTAATATAATAGTTAGTAATTGGTTGATAATAAAAGCTTGAACGTGTGTAGTAGTAAATATGGGACAAATTTGCGGGATAACTACTTAAAAAAATATTTATGGGTTCGTTTAGTGTCATTCAAAGTTTGCGTAACTTAGTACGGTGTCCCCTGGGTATCAAAGACTTTCGTGTACGTGACAAATACTGCATTTGCTGACCCATCGGTAAATATGTCAAACTAATATCGGGCATTGGGCATCCACTTGCTAGAATACGACGTCCAACCACCTCGTCTAAAGTGGTCTTAATTAAGATGGAGAGGTTACGATTACGAAAGCGTTTCACTTGCACACACTGTCTGTGAACGACGTGGGTTGCCCAAGAACTACTCTGGTAACTATACTTTAGTCTAGTATTTCACTTGTCTCGTTTCTTAGAAAATAGTTTTTAGTTTTCATCCAAAATGCAATGTTTCGGGACGTGACGGCACGACAGAAAATCTTGCATGAGTCGTTTTATGAGAAACACAACTCACAAAAATTACAAGCAGCACTAGTACAAAAAAAAAACTACGTGAATGTGGACGTAAAGCTGTTATAATGGCCCTGAATTTAGGACCAGTGGTCTTATCCTCTAACTTTAATCCTAAAAATTTAGGTCTAACGTTCGTGATTCTGATTGCGAGAGCATGCCATCTCGCTCGTACCAACTTAGTCGCACTATGCGCGGTCCCGCTCGCGCAACACTCGCTATCGCTTTCAGAGTTACGGGATAACAGATCTACGAGTCACGATCAGTAATGAGGAGATCCGTAGACGAACGAAAGTCACTGACATAGCCCAGAGGATTAGCAAGTTGAAGTGGCAGTGGGCAGGGCACATAGCACGCAGAACTGATGGTCGATGGGGCTGTAAGGTTCTCGAATGGAGACCACGTACCGGCAAGCGCAGCGTAGGACGTCCACCCACAAGGTGGACAGACGACCTGATAAAGACCGCAGGAACGCGCTGGATGCGAGCCACTTCCATCCGCTCTTCGTGGAAATCTAAGGGGGAGGCCTATGTCCAGCAGTAAACGTCCTGTGGCTGAGATGATGATGATGAGATCTACGAGTAGGTGGAAAACGATCCCACTTGAAAGCAGGATAGGAAACTGATGCGGTTAAGAAAGGTATTTATAAAACAAACAATTCAACAAAGTTACAATAAGATCACACACTTCCAACGCCTGTGAAACCGCATTGATGATCGAAAGTTAGCCACGCACGATCTGGTACGTTTTTTGCGTTTCTCATTGGACATTGTGGTCCAATTTCAAGGCTTTTACGTGGTTATTGGAACGAGATAGGCTTATAGCGTGATATTCTGATTGTTCTTAACTTTATTGTACTGATCGGCGATTAGGGGGATTATTGAACTAGGGTAATGCTGATTCACACGAATGCAATAGGTTAATAAAGCGAGGTTTTCGAACCCGATCCTCTCTACTCGTGTCTTCTTCCACGTCGTCCATTCGTATTATATTTCGTGGATAATCTTATAAATTAAAAAATTAAAATTATAAATTGTTGGTCTTCTTCTACCCATCCATCCAGCTGTGGTGAAATTTCAGAGCATATTTATTATTCATATAGGGCGATTTGAATATTATTTATTGAGGTGACAGGTGCATTTCCTGCAATCTGGCTGGTCCTGTCATTTCATAGCATTCAAGTATTATTATTTAAAAAAATACAAAACAAAACCCACTGCTAAAACGTAGCGTGCGATACTCCGCATGTAAAACTAATCCAATGACACCACGTAATGCAATATTGGTTAAGGCGGTAGAAGGTTATATAGGAAGAGACACAAACATACATAGGTACTTATGCATCAGCCTTTATACATCCCACTGCTGGGATATCTGCCTACTATTGAAGGGTGACTAGGCCATATCAACCACGCTGGCCCAGTGTGGGTCGGCCAACCACACACATACACTATCGAATTTCTCCTCCGAAAATATGAAAGTTCCTCTCCATGTTTTCCTTCACCGATAATCCAGTCGAGTCCAGTCCGTACGTAAGTTCCAAATAACTCATTGGTACGGTCCCCCGGGTTCAAACCTGCGACCCAACTAATGTGAGGCGAGCGTGCTCCCACTGAGTTATCACACCACTACATCAAAAAAATTACATCCCTTCTGGGCAGGCAGTCGGGTAAAAACACACATATAAGGTTCTTTTGCTTTAAACAGGTTTTTACTCCATCAAATTTTAAAAACAGTTTCTATTCTTCTTGAAACCATCTCTTTCATACGTGTTCTTATTTCCCACAACAGATCTATTCACTCAAAAGAACTAGGCAAGCACACACGAACTAAGGCAAGTACACATGCTCCAGTTTGCGCGCTAAACGGCGAACAAAACAAGTGGCGCACGCGCTAGTTTTGCTTTTGTGTACCAGCTTGATGAAGGCTCGCTTTATGAGCGGACTGTCAGACTGACACATCACGTTTAGCATAGAGTTAAATGGGGCGTAGACGTATCTTATGATATATCTGTGTTCTAGTCAAGTTACATGGACCTTTCAAAAGGGTATTAAAACTCAAAAGGGAAACAGCGTAGCGATATATCATTTAATTATTCAACCGCCAAGCAGTAGTGTGCAAGCAATATTGTGTTCCGGATTGAAAGGCAATGTTTCCAGCGTAATTACTGGGCATACTGGGCGTAATTACATTGTACTGATTGTAATTGTAAATTAAATAAAGACTTTTTGAAATTGAATTGACTGGGCATACAGAGATTGAACAACTAACATCTCAGGGTGACGAGCGCAGTGCATTGCCGCGCATAGTTTTGAAATGTTGAAGTTCAAAATTCTGGGTGGCACTGAACTGTTATGGGCAAGCGTGACACTTAACATCAGGTGAGCGACTTGCTCGTCTCGTCACCAAGTAACATAAGAAAAAAATACTTCTAAAGCCCTATAGGTGACATATAGTAACTGCTTATCGTCAGTGGGATCAAGCCATGAGATTTTTTTTTAACAACATCTTAATTTACTAACTGATGCCGCGCTGCTCGGCGTTAGCCTCGCAGGTTTAGGGCTTGGGTGCGAGCAGGCCTTCGTCCTCGCAAATATAAAGTCAAATGACATACTTCCAAACAAGGCTTCGTCTAGTAGTGGACGTCTAAGATTAGCTAAGTAGAATGGATGTATTTAAAAAAATCCTTTCTCCGTGCTCTCTTACGATATGCAACTCCTGTTAAAAATCATCTAGACCTTCATCTAGAGTTTAGGCTGTATGTTCATCAGTCAGTCATTAGTTCAATTCATTTTTTTTTAAGTAAAATAAGAAGATTACCGTTTCTCGAAATTCTAAGACTATTCAACCAGTTTCCAATCCAATCATCATGCTTGGGGATAACAAACTTTGCAAAATTATATTCTCAAAGAAAGACTTCAGGCTTTTTAAACGTTGGCTTTGTTTATCGAGATTTCCAGAAGGTAAACAATAATAAAGTAAATCCAAATACGAGTAAAGGCTTCTCTTTGTCCATTTACATTTTACAGTATCAGTAGCAATATCTTGAGTTTCATTTTCAGCAAATCAATTATCACTAAGCCAAAACAAGTCTTATATCCTCGCGTTTGGTGTGAGTATTCCTTGAACACTAATCATTACAAAGTTGCATGCAAATTCGAAAGATAAGCTGTATTTTATGGCATTTGAAATAGCGGCCACTTTCGCTTGTCAGCTTAAAGCTTAGCCGGTAGTTATGAGGTCAAGTGTACACTACAGTATCTCGGATCAATGTTGAATGTTGGACATTCATTGGATCAATAAAATATGCTATATTTATGTGTCAAAAACACGGTTAGCACACTGAGAACCTAGCACATGTTTTACACAACTGCCCAAGAAGGGTGGTAATGGTTTTGGGATGTATGTGAGAATGTACGTAGGTCAACAAGTAACGAAAGTGTTAGAAAAAAATGTAATTTTTTCGTATACCGAGGACTAATTGATGAATCAACTTTACTGCTTACCAAGTTACCTACTTACTATACCAAGTTTTAGCCAAATCGGGTCACAAATTTTGAATTGTCGCCAAGTCAACAAGTAAATCTGAAAGAAAATGTTAATGCAGAAAATTTATTTTCGTGCTGTCATAAAAGTTCCTCACCAAGCTGGGATTCATAGAAAGGATATCATAGGCTTACGGGGTTCTTGTCCTAGAAAAACCACGATTTACAAATGACCTGTCCTCTTCAAGCAAGGCAGAGAGTCAGCTAAGGACGATGACCGGCCGGAAAGATCATGGCCCCGATTTTTTGGGGTTCTGGGGGTATATTATTGATCGAAAACAAAGAAAAAGGCGTCAATATCACCGGAAAATACTACGCCAGCTAATGGTGTGTTGCTTTTGAGCGATGGTGAGCGACATCGAGCGACATCGAGCCAGTTCACAAGGGCCACGTTACGATGGCTGCTATATACAAGTGTAGTTTCGGAACTTTACGCTATCCGCCTACCAGTAGTTCGCGGCGAACTGAGACCTCGCGATCCCTATATCTTCACAACGCCTGGACCGATTCAGCACATATTCGAATTTAAAAATTGTATTGAAAGGAACTACTTGCCTACAAAATTTCATGAAGATCGGATCGGTTCGCAAGTTATCATCGGACAAATATACACACAAACATACATACAAATGCCGATTTGTCCCAGTGAACTCTGAGATCTTCGCTTCGCTCGGTCAATAATCTAGATTTGGCCCCGTCGTATTATTATTTGTTCCTCAATATGTAGAAAGAGCTTCGAGGAAAAAAGTTTCTAATGATGAAGAAGAGAAGTCGACGGTTTCGGCCTATTTTGAAAACCTCGACAATTTTTTTTTAAATGGTTTATAAAAACAAATTATATGACAGATAGTTTTGAAAAATGTATATAAAATGAAAGGATGACGGATGCAATCCGTCATCTTTCAAGCTTTCTTATCTTCTTTCCTTGCCATTCCGCGAACTTTTTAACTCTCTTCGTAAGTTTGTGTTCTAATTCCTCCATTAACCTAAACGGCTTGACCGATTTTGACGAGTAGATGTCGTTGGATTCCCTTTGAATCCGGAGTGTCACAGGCTATATTTTGCAGTCGGGTATTTGGTTTTTATTGTAATAATGTGATTTATTTGACATATTACATCAAGCAGTCACATTGCAGGACTAAGCCACAACTGAGTAAAAAATATTGTTGAGTAATAATAAGAATGATTCAGATATACATCATTGGCGGAAAAATTAAATGTTAATGATGTTGTGATGACGTAAAACGCAAGAAAAATACTTGTCAGCATTATACAACAAGTTAGTCAAGTTTAAATACGTCATACATTAGTGATTAGTGTCAGAATAACCGGACCTTAATCACTGTGTTCTACCGTAGTTCCTACCAACTACTGTCTATTCTATGGCCGGAGTTCCGCTAAAGACAAAAGTTTGAGCAACCTTATTACCATACAATAGAGTTCAAGGTTGACTTTTACAGGCTTCATTTCTTGCTAAGAACGGCTAGTTTGAATGGTACGGAAATCGATTTAATTGGTATTTAGTAAGATAGTTGTCTGTTAGTAACACTAGTAACTAGGTCAGTCGAGTTCTGACATGGTAGAATTTGTCGTTTGTTGCCAACCTCGTGGGTCTACTAGTAAGTAAATTCATGACAGAGATATCCTACAGGTCCGAGCACATTAGGCCGGGCCGCAGCAGGTCGGGTCGCATCGCAAAAATCCGCTTAGATCAGTTTCATAAATTTTATATGGAACTGTGCCGAGGCGCAGAAAATCGGATAAATGCGCGGCGGATTTCCGCGACTGCGATGTGGCCCGCCAAAAATGTTTGTAGGCAAGCGGAATTCGTGTTTTTCTTTGTATTTTTGTTTGTCTTCATCTTCAAATAAAAAAAGCTCTTCGTCAGAACTATCCATGACGTGCAGTCACAACGTCCTGTAGCATGACGTGCAGTCACACGTCCTGTAGCATACTGTACTCAAAATCCGTCAATGCGCTGCGACCCGGCCCGCTGCGGCCCGGCCTAATGTGCTCGAACCTATAGGGTATCTGTCATGAATTTACCCGTGGTCTTACTAGTAGACCCACGAGGTTGGCAAGCTTTTATTTAAGTTGCAATGATTGCTTGTATGTATGTCATGTTAAGAGATTATTTCCAGAGAAAGATAGCGCTATACACTTTCGCGCGCAGATGAAAAGAGATAAGCGCGCGCTAGTCAAAAGAAAAGATAATTGCAAATTACATCTAAACCAGGAAATCAATTAAAGTTCTGTTCTGTTATCTTAGATATTATTATTACCTCACTATTAGAATTAAAAAAAAATGTGTATATTGAGGGGTTTTGAAAATCATTATAAAAATTTACAACCGTATTGAATGATTTTTTTTATCGAGAAAATGTTATGGAATCGCGTTTTCCCGCTTAGCTTACACGATAAAACTAATAAACATAATTATATCTCAAGATAAGATCTCTAATATACATAACTGACGAGGTGCATGGAATAGAAAAACCACATTTTTTTCAGAATAGCTAGTCGTGTACGAATGCGAGAGCGTGATGTAACCAGGCGACTTTCATTCGACTGGTTCGTAGAAACCTCGTTAGTTCACTAATTTTATAATTGTGGCGTCTGCACGTGGGTGCGCTCGTCGAGAGGTCTACTGAGTTTTTGATGTAATTTAGACGAAAAAAAAACCCGACGATTCAGTATAAAATAAAATAAATAACGCTTCACACTCATACTCTCCATTAAATTTCCCCGAGCCCTGCCATAATCTTACCCCTTCTACATAATGGCGTTAACAATTGTTGACCGAGCGAAGCGAAGGTCTCAGAGTTTACTGGGACAAATCGGCATTTGTATGTATGTTTGTATGTTTGTGTGTATATTTGTCCGATGATAAACCGTTGATCCGATCTTCACGAAATTTTATAGGCAAGTAGTTCATTTCAATACAATTTTTAAGTTCGAATATGAGCTGAATCGGTCCAGGGGCTGTGAAGATATAGAGGTCGCGAGATCTCAGTTCGCCGCGAACTACTAGTATGTCAGATATTAGTAGGCATTGCTAAGGAAAAATACAACTAATTATCATAGGAATCTGCTGCAATAGGTAGAGATATGATATGCGTGACCTTTTGCATTTCGAAGCCGATGTGTATCGGACGCTCATTAGTTCGTGAAGGTCGTTGCAAATGTCAGAATCGACCACTGTGTTTCAGGTGCAGTGGAATGTCTAGGAATTTTCTAGTATATCTGCATAGATGGTTTTGTATGGATGTGGCGTAGCAACCTGCCCAAATCAAATCCGGTTTAGAGTTCAAATTTTGGAGTTCCGCGTTCTAAAGTTTTGTACTTACCGTGGACGAAGGGGTTCGTTTCGTGGTCTTTCGCTATCAGTTTCTTGTTGTGTTGTGCCTACTTCACGGATATTTGTTTGTTGCATAATCACTCTATGTCTAAAAGCTAGTAGCTAACATAATATTAGCTAGTAAAAAATGGTGTGCAAATTGAGTTTATTTTCTCATGAATCTTGAAAAATCTATGGTGAAACCAGGGAATATGCCCTAAAATTGCTACCAGAACCACCAGAGGACGGGCAGCTGCATCCTTTGAGTAAACGGTGAGCGTTCCGTGATCCCCAAGCCGTATGCAATGTGTGAAGATTATGGCACCTCATATCTCATAATCCACAGATAAATAGACCCTAATCTCTAATCTTATATTTCAATATTAATTTCATTTTTTTCTACGCTTATTAGAAGCGGGAGGGATGCATAATTTCATGGGAGGCAATCATAAGTGTGCGTTCGTATACAGACGTAAGCTAACTTTAAGTACTTAGGTGGTCCTAGCATGCATAATAATATTGCTAAGAATGACCAAATACGAACATTAAAAAAAAACGCAGCGGGCAATAATGAAATTCAGTACAACATTATTGACCTGCGTAGTGGGTAATAATGAAATGCATTACAATATTATTGACCTGCGCAGAGGGTAATAATGAAATGCATTACAATTCAACAGCAGGGCGTAAATGACCTCCTTTAGATGAGGTTTGCATAATGCATAATTGGCCTTTTTCGAGCAGGTGGTGTATAAATATTATTATAAGGTTTATCCATAGCCTGCAAAATTTGTTATATCTGTCTACTTATAATCAGCAAAATCGACATGTTTATTACCGAAGGTCGTCTGCTGCAAATGTCAGCCGTCAGGATCTGTGACTAGGTGTGGTGTGGGAACGCTAATAGATATAATAAGAGTTACCTACAGTAACGCAAGTTTAACGATCGCTCCAAAAACTTGATCATAGGGCAGCATAGGTATAGCTCATATTGATAATTTATCTGGGCATTAAGAGATTTAACATCTCTAAAACGCGGTGGTGATCGTTGTACGTTGTTGAATTTCAAAATATTGTTGTGTTATATGCAAAAGTAACACTTATAAAGCGACTTGCTCGTTCCTTCACTCAGATAAATAAGTCATTTTAACAAAATAAAAAAAACAGACTTCATCAGAACCACTTATTAAAATTTGTTTCGTCATTGATTATAATCGATATTACCTTGGCACCACCCGTAAAATACTTATCATTGAGGATTTCCGGTGGCCATCTTTCACCATATGATAATTTCTGAATGCAAACGCTTGACTTGTTGGTAAAAATCCCAAAATCGCTATGCCTATACTATTTGAGAAGTTCCCTCAATTTCTTATGGATCAATCTTGAAATTTCTCCTTTCAAATAAAAAAAAGTATTTTCCAAATCGGTTTATAAATGGCGAAGTTCTGAGGTAAAAAACATTTTAAAAAAACAGCATGCGAATTGAGAACCTCGTTTTTTGGTCGTCTGTTAAAAATGATTAGTGGTGCTTCCAGATACTGCTATCTCGGTCTTAATTGGACCCTATTCTTGGATACTGCAGATGAACTGATTCAGGAATTCAACAAAGTCAGGTTGAATCGTACTATTTGGAACAGGTATATTGGGAAAGAGGTATAGGCGTGAGAATGAACGTAATAACGCGATCTCATGGTTGGTAACTATTTAACAAACAAGGCGATTGTTATTCGTACCTATCGTGTTTATTGGCTATTATTGCTTTGATAGCAATCAATTTGTATGTAATGTATCATAGCATTGACAAGAAAATTAAACAAAGCGCTAAAAATATGTGCCACGAATTTTCCTATTTGTTGTACTGTGGAGATATTTGGACATAAATTTATATTCAATTATCTCCACAACGTGACACTTTAGGACATTATGTTTTCTGTCATTTTTTGTTCGCCCAAAGACGCGATTTTGAAAAAACAAAATGTAGGATCAGTAACGCCAAAAACCCGTGACCTTCAATTTTGATCATGAATAGGTAAACCCCCACCAACACAACAAATAATCGCATTCAACACTGTCCAGTCGTTTTCAAGGAATCTTACCTAACACTTTTTTTACCCGACTGCCCAAGAATGAGGGTAATGTTATGTGGTGAGTATGTATGTTTGTTCCTATATTGTCTCCTGAGCCCTAAACGGCTGGACCGATTTTGAAAAGAGGCATCGTTGGTTTCCTCTTTATGTCCGGAGTGCTACATTTGGCAGTCGGGTTTTTTTTAAATCTTTCAATACTTTACAATAAAAAAAAAAATGTTTGGCAACAATAGCCAAAGTAAATCTTGGGCACTTGTCTCACCGCCGATGAGGAAGCGACGAACTATCGACTATTTTCTCGCTCAAGAAACGTACAAAAGATGTAGATCCCGTGTGAATAAGAGATACACATATATTAATAGTTGATGGCGTCATGTGTCAGTCATGTCACACTGCGGCCGAGAACTCTTTCTTAACTAGTTTGTGGCAGCGACGTGAGCTATCAAATACTCGCTGAGCGATGCTCGCTTGGCGCTGGAAGTGTATCAGAACACTCGCCGAGACTCCCGGCGGTCATTATCTACTACAGTGCGAACAACCGCCCGTCGCACTCGTACACTCGCTAATAGTAGTAGCTAATAGTCCAGCGATAAAACTATCGCTATACACTCGCTTCTCGCTAACTCGTTTCTAGCTTCGCTTCTCGTTCATCGTCGGCGGTGGGACAAGTCTCTGTAGCAATAGCACGTCTTAGCACCAAATAAATTGTAAGCTTTGTAAAACAATTTTGTAGCGAAAGGTAGTGACAATAATTGGGTAGTCGACCTCACATACTTATGTAGGGTGACCAGGATTCAGCTTTAATGTGCAATAAAAAAGGATTTACCGGAATTTAAATAACAAAATAACAGAATAGGTACATTTAAATTTATCGGTTTGCTTACTACAAATTCAAAATAGATTTATGTTGGTCGTGTTTAAATATGTGCCGTATTTCTGATTAACTAAATTTATATTGAAAAATTTGGCAATTATAATAAAATGATTAATTGTCACGTGTCAAATTAATTCCGAATTTATAAAATATCATTCCATTCAGTTTTGCGAAACTTGAGATTACAGATTAGACTTAAATTATGAATCAATATTTTTATATTCAATTTTTTTTCTTATTCTTAAATTCACGTCTTTTGTGTTTTTATTTTAAATCCTAGCACGTTATCTTCGCAAATTTTTATTACTTTAATATTTAAGTGCTTTCTCATACTATATAAATCAAGTAATATAGAAATACCGGTCTACTGATGGTCAACGGATGACGGAGCCAGATCGAAGTAACTATTTTCCAACGTGTGCCCAGGCACCGTTTAGGAGTCATAATAAAAACTGATAAAACCAGCCAGCATCTTATCTTACCTCTAGAACTTCTGGTTAAATCGTGTCACAAGTCTAATGAACGGTGACTCATTGCAATCACCGTGAGAAATAAGGGATATGCTAATTGTGATTGATTGGTCACATCCGCAGTTAGCCACTGATACAGTTTGGTGCCTGATTGCCTGAATTGCCTTATTGGGAGAGCTATTGTCATGATAATCATGAAGACCAAGCAAAGTAGTATATTTTATTACATTGATGAGACGTTATTTTGATTAGAGACCTACTTTACTGTTCTATCGCGCAAACACGGCACGGTACAGTTTACCAGACAAGCAGATAATATAGACCTGGGTTGCAATGTTGAAGCCAGTAGTGTTACATACCTAATTAGCGTTTTATCTTTGATTCGTTTTGATAATATGATGATCTAACTCAAAAATTAATATGCAACTACACTACACTACTTTTTTCTTGTACTTAACATATCTGACTAGCTAGCTAGCTATTTAGCAAAAAACAACTGATGCCGGATGTCAAAATAAGTATAAGAAACAATCTATCATCGACATCGACCGAGATAGACCAGAAGTTCAATAGCCAGCAATGAAACAATGGGTGTTATTGTTATGATTGTAGCGATTAAGAACAATGTTCGAAGAAAATTTACTGTACACACGCTAGTCTTGTCTGACAGGACTGAGTTGTTTTGGTTATTAGTTACTTGTTTGAAAAAAGTAACTTAAATAATGTTTCGTTTTAATCCCAAATGAGTTTAAATATAATAAAGGAATTTATGGAAGGAGTTGATTATTATTAATATGCTGATTCTGCTTCGCACAATTATGATAAAACTTCATTTATGGTAAGTTCGTGGAATCGCAATTTATGTATCAATGTATCATTCTCTAAATAAATTGATACGTTATTGATTATGGTGGTATGAAGGGTTTACGGAATATTGAAGAGAAGTTGAAATTAAGCTAATAAAGAAACAGGAATTGAAATTTTCAAGGTGAAACAGAAATTGAAACTGGACAGCTATTCGTATTCAAAGTCAGGTTCAGAATCGTGTTTGATTTACCAGTTTTACAGTTTCTCAGGACATTGGCCTTATATTTTATTCATTCCTATTTATTTAGATAGGAGACATCATTAACATCTAAATGACATTTAGCATTTGATACTAATTCTTCTGAAACAGTAATTTAATTCGATACTTTGAGACAAAATGCATGATTTGTGTAGACGTTGTTGGTTTATTAACGTTTATCGTGTTTCCAATAGAGGCTGCAGATATTCAAAATGTTACTAGAAAAAGAATTAGCGGGATTGTGGTTTATTTTTCTTAATATTTTTGCAATCTACATTCAGCTCCAAAAGCTTTAAAATTTTCTCAAATGAATTGTCATTCATGACTTACAATATTGCAAAACATTCCATTGATTCTTGAAAACCGTTAGAACTTATAAGGTTGCTAGTTTCATAATTTGTTTCACTTAATTCAAGGTAACTCTATCACGGCAAAAGAGACTGGCTGGCTGACTTGATATAATATCAAAAAGTATGAAAATAACGAAAGTTGACTTTACATTGACAACGTTAAAAGTGAAAGCATTTTCTTTACGCCTCAGTGGCTACTTATACTTCGATTTAACTTTATTTGCGAATTAAATATTGGTTTAGTTGTACGCGGCCGTCGATAATCAATTGGGTGACGGTAAAAACTGTTACACTAACTATTTCACTATAATAAAGATAATGAGCTTGAATGTGCATTCAAAGATTTCGTTTCTGCTGTTAACGCTTTCAATTACATATAGAAATTGGACTCTGTAATTACATAAACAGCAGCTGCTTTACTCAGGTTTCATTATATTGACTCGCTGTTTAATATTTTTCATTACTTAACTCGATTAAATAATTGATTTACGACAGCTACGAAATCAGACTTTTTGTTGAATGACCTGCGTAAGTAGAAATAAAGAAAAATTGCTCGTACTAGTATTTTATGTTTCAAAAGAAACAAACCGTGAACAGTCACAAAAAGTTAAAGATTACACAAACATGTTGCAGCGTCTGTTACTCCATGATTTTGACTAAATTACTTCCGACCATTAGATGTTACTAAACATCTGCCGTTGCATTTCATCTTTTTGGTGTGTCGTAGTCGAGTCGATTTTTTTGGGTTATGTTATTACAACTTTGTTACTTTTAAGATGACTAGAAACCTTCTCTAGGGTTTTGTCGTATCTTCAATCTTAAGAAATAAAGCCATCTACCGATGTCACGTAATTGTTTTTTCCAAGTTTACTAATGATTGTGACTTATTCTGGTTATTATAGGTGAGCATATCTGTGACTAACTACGTGACTAGATAATTGCTTACAAAATACTTTAGCTAGAATGCTAGGATACCCACTATGTAGATAAGACTAGCTGAAATGATGCAACCTAAAGTTAGTAGCTGAACTATGAAGTGTCTTGTGAAAACGGTTTTTTATGATAGTATGAAGGTTATGAAGCTAAAATTACTTACAGCTTTAGAATATCCGCTGCCTGCACTGCCATCGGATGAGTTACTCAACCTCCTCTCGCTGGTGGACGCTGGCGGCGACCACGCCGATCCGCTGTCTGAAGGCATCTTGACACTTTACACCACTGTCTCACATATTAACTGACACTCAACTGTACAACACACACTACCACCACACTGATGCACGGTCCCTTTCTTGTCCCATTTATCTGTAATTAAAGAAAGAAAAAAGGTTATAATCGAAGTGATATTGAGTTTTATATAGACGAAGCAAAATATTGATTTCTGTGTGAGCTAGTACGCGCGCTTACTATAAAATCATACTTTATTGAAATTGTAAGGTTCGCTGACAATGAATACGATTTCTTTCTATATCATCATGTAACGTACAGATTTGAAAGGATTTATCTCGTTTCTAAGAATTCTGTAATGGTTATATTTTAGTCCTCCTAAATAGCATATAGAATACTAGAAAATAATCTGTTCTAAATCTAAAAGGCTCAAACCTTCAAAGGCAGGTAACAAAGCCGCACGTATTTTTCCTCCAAAATGATAGCCTCGGCCGATTCTTTTTTTACTATCTCTCGAGGCGCAGGTAGCTCGCTTAGAAACGTTATAGCAGATTGGATATAGATAATTCAGACAGGTCTGGCATCATTGCGAATGTACTAAAGAAATATTACAAGCCTTATCACAGTGATAAAGATTTTGATATTAAGTATGAAATATTGCTTGTGTAATATTCTTCGTACGTAACGAAACACAATTGCAGTTAAAGAGAAGTAGGTAGTCAACACAAAAACAACTATTTCGTAATGAGTGGCTAAGGTAGCTAATTTTCGCATGGACATAACAATGGGGAACGTTAATTACCTGAGCACTCGAATGCAGTGGGTGAATAATTTCCAACAATAACACAAGTACAATAAAGTTTACAATCGCTCGGTTATTATATCGAATAACCGGTGTTGTAACACGTCCGCTCGCTGCGAGATCGCGGTCGACACTAGCGGCTAACGCACGCCTTCACTCGGCGGCTGGCTGCCGGATCGACTCGAGATAAAATATCATTTCTTAATCGATAACTGGTTTTATTATTCTGCACAACACTATTTTTATTGAATTTATCTTTTTTGTCAGATTCTATATTTTATTGATGTCGCTGTTCTTTTTGAATGGTTTTTGTGATAATATTACGAATTTTGATGGAAACTGCTTTTGTTTGTTTATGTTACATTTAAAATATTTATTGTAAACAAAAAAACAGTTATTCTTTGCAGTCTTTTAAGACTTAAGGCGGCATTTAGTTTAGACGAAATATAAAATGTTTTGCGGTAAGATTACATATTTATTATTCATTCACTACCTACATCATAAAAATAATATTTACAAAACCTTGTATCTTTACAGTGACCTTTCTAAATAAAACGAAAGTAGCTGCCGTCAAACAACTTAATAAACCTCATACTCCATATCTCACATATCTATCAGATCTCAGACCTAGTTCTGCTATGATCAATTAATTAGATGACGCGGTGAACTCTGTAACAGTATGACAACGGAGAAATGGCGGCATTGTCGTAATAGCTGTTACTCTATCTGTGGTACTGTCTTAAAAACTAGCATTTTATCTGTGGCATTGTGGTCAGACTGTGCTATTCAGGGCATCGGGGACAGTAAACTGTGACCAGATCTTAACGTTAAATTTAATTCTTAGAGAAATTTAGTTGAGCTAGGCGATGCGCAACAAGATATAAGCAAATTGGCCAAACTTAAATATTTCAAAGTAAAAATTAGGATAGACAGAGAAACAAACCAAAAGTATAACGTTTTCCAATTGTATTAGTTAATCGCATTAGATATGAAGTTTTTTTGTGACTTTTTATTCTAGTAAAAATGTAATAATAATACCTCAGTAAAATCCAGCCGGACTACAGCTAGAATATTTTTCTTAGGAGTTCCGTTAGACATTATGTCAATGATCAGAAGTACACTTGAGTTATGTTGAGCAATATGGCAAGTCATAACCATTCCGACATTTATTTACCCCATCATTGGATATGATGTACCAAACCGATGGTATTCCACTAAATGGTATTTACATTGCGTAATTTCGCTTTATTTCCCGTGAATCATTTAGTAAAAATGTCTATGTCAGGAGTAATAAGATGCCAAGCGATTATGTGCCTTGTTAAGATTCACGTATGGTGGAAAATATCTTAGATCGCAGAATCGAATGTCAAGGTTGCCAAGCTAAGTAAATGAGCCAGATCACTCAGATAAGTCACATCTCTATAATTTTTATGACCGTTTTAATATCGACAACTTTTATAACGTGGGCTGGAATTGAATTGTTGAATTGTCAAAAATTTGGCCAAATATGAGAACAAGAAAAGCCACGACAAAAAAAGACAACAGATTGACCTTAAACCTTTAAACCCTCTTCCTCATAAACACTCGACAGGCTAATTGCTTTAAAATGAACTGTCAACTTGTCGCTGTCAAGAAGTGTCACGAGTGTAATCGAGACAAACATTTTTAAACAACAGTTACACAAAAGGTTTTGTTCCTTTTATAAATTAATGAAAGAGTTGACCTATAAACAGTATTATTTTTGCGTCGGAGTTTAAAACCACCATAAATCGTAATTTTATTTATTTTATTTTCGTTTCATCTACAACATCAATAAACATCCCTCAGTTTATTGTGCCAATAAAACAGATCAGCGTAAAAGGGAACGTCCTAATAAATCTTGAATCATGGCCGCTTCACAATGGGACACTTTCTACGGCGCGTGCGCACAGATAACGGCGAAATTGCCGGTTTGAATACAATGGAATTATACATCCCTGTTCTAAGTGCAATAGAGTTTAAAATAGAGGATGTTTTTTGTGACATATAAAAAAGGCACAGAAGAGTTAATAGTACCAAGAGGGTTCAATTGAGTTTCGGACATTGGTAGGGCAGATATATACTTCAGTAGCACGAGAAATACCTATTGTAATTGTGTGATCGGAGTATTTACTGACCAGCGGATTTAGTATGCGCGGCGGTTCGCGCCTAACAAACGAGAGAGAAATATATTTTACTCCTATTTTCTTTCAATCTATATCCAATTCCTCAAATGTCTACTTTTGAAACTATAATATATAATTTTTAATTTAAAACTTATAATTATGGTTTTAAAACTTCCAATTTGAATACAAATTGTCGATCACTTACCGTGGGGACTGGGCATTGGGAAAAGCCTATAAGTTTATAATAAAAGCCTCCTTAAAGTCTTTTCCCAATGCGGAGTCCATTTGGACAACGAGGAATGGGATATAGAGTGACGTATAATGTGACGAACCGATAACCGACGCAGATTGCAAAACGTATTGCATAATTTAGCATGGTCTTCGGCTTTAGAGCTATATATATATATATATAATAATTTTTAAGAGTTAGACGTTAGAGGAATTGGACAATGAGTAACTAGACATTCGGGAATAGGATACAGAGGTCATCCAAACTAATTATATATATTATTCAGAGGAATATAGCCGCAGTCGTATCAAAACCAATAAAGCTTCGAGGTATATAAATGAATTTAAGTTTATATAATACGTTCGTCTCGAGGAAAAAACTTCGCTTGCGCGATTCAAAACTCAAAACCCCCTGCATACAAAACGTCGAAAAATGCACAAAAGTGGATCAGCGCCATCTAACGTGACTTTAACGAAGTGACTTTGTCTCTCTGTCTGGATGTTTGTCGCATTATCACAGCTAAGCGGCAGAACGGATCTTGATAAAAGTCGACAAGGAGTTACTGTGTATCACAAAGACCGACATAGGATACTTTTTTTATGTCCATGCGAACGAAGTCACGGCTTCGATTGTGACGTGCGCCTGCGCAGAAATGCGAAACGACTAGATTTGTGCATATACTTAATGCGAATAATAATTAATATCGGATGACATTTAACGAGGTGCAGGAAGGAGCGAGGTCAACTACTGCCATTTAGAAGACTATCCCCTTCAAGGATTGCGATCGTCTTTATATTTAAGAAAATGGACACATTTTTACATAATTGGATAAATTCCATTATTTCCATAAAGGATTTCGAGGCCCGCTTTGTTTTAGCTTTGGATTTTAGCTGTGACATAAATATGTCAACACATTTTTATTATTATATTATTATTAGCTGTGACACGCGACTTCGTTCGCGTGGACTTACAAAAAAGTAGCCTATGTCCGACCCTTAAGCTATATCTATGCATAAATTCAGGTAGATCCGTTCAGCCGTTTAGCCGTGATAACGCGACAAACACCCAGACAGAGAGACAGGCAGACATAGAGACAGACTTACATTCACATTTATAATATTAGTTAGGATACCTAGTGTCGCGACTTAATTTTTTGACATTGGCGCTAAAAAGTCACTTTTAAAAGGCGACCTTCACTTTGATTACACTCAGAACTTAACCTAATCCAATTTAATACACCATGGATTTAGTACTTTATTGCGTTACATTCGCATTTATAATATTAATTAGGACTCGGATGTAGATTCCGTACTCAGGATAATCGAAGCTCACAACGCATCAGTCGAAAAACATTTTATTATAATGAAAGCCGCGAGTAGGCGTAACTTTGATAAAGCCAATAGGTACACTTGGTCTCAGACCCCACAACTGCGCTTTCCTCCAACTTTGGTGAGTTTTTGTCGAATGCAGTATCTATATAGGATTATCTGTGCATACGTCACAACTTGGTTGGTCCTGAACGCCGTCAACAAACGAGGAAGAAAGAGAGAGCAACATTATATTTTGCTCATCTTTTCTCTCGTTGGTTTTCAGTCCGTCGTTGTCAAAGTCAGCCATTATAAAAGAAAAACAAAATACCCGACTGCAAAATGTTGCCTGTGTCACTCCGGAGGTAAAAAAGAATCCAACGACAACTCACTCGTCAAATTCGGTTAAGCCGTTTAGGCTACAGGTTTCAGGAGTAATTATAGGAACACATACATGCACATACATTCATTTAATTCATTCATAATTTGAGACGTAGCTCTTGTCGGTGGAGTAGTTCCCATGCTTGGCGGTCTTCTGCGTTTTCACCTCCCTGTACGACATGACATCTGCCTTCTCTTTTAATCTCTTCTCTTTCACCTTGTCGCGGTCCTCTCTTTCTTGCTATCTTTCCTTCTATAATGGTTTTCATAAGTTTGTCATGTCGCAACAGGTGGCCAAAAGTCCTGCCTCTTCTGGTCTCTAAAGTTGTTAGGAGACTTCTTTTCTCGTTCATAATTTCTAGGACTTCCTGATTTGTCTTTTTTTCTGTCCAGCTTATTTTTTTTCATTCGTCTCCAACACCACATTTCAAACGCTTCCAGTATTTCTCGATCTTTTTGAGTCATAGTCCACGTCTCACATGCTCACATACACCTCAAAAATATTACCCTCCTTCTTCGGCAGTTTGGTAATGAGTATAGTTCAGTCTGGATCGACAGATGGCGTTACTCGGTCATTTTAGAGTGCAGTGCATACGGCAACGTTGTGGTAAGAACTCGAATTATGACGATCACTCAACGATGTATAATAGAGCAAAGATGTATAAGATATTGTGTTAGTTATTACTAGCCAGCTGTTGTGTAAATATTTTGCATGTTGCTCACACCGGAAATTCAGACACAATGCCGTGGCGTTAAGAATAGATACAACAAGAATAGTGATATGTTTCAGAAGGTAACTAACAAGTATATGTTGCGCGCGTCTCACGCTTATAACACTCCTTGAAATAGATCACCGGATGTGATCCTAGTCGGAATAGCCGACTCAATTTATCGGGTGATCACAAAATGTAATACGTCAAACCACGTCCGTTTCCTCTTGACTTCACCGTGACTAACTTTGCTTGACTTTAACTATGACCGAGAAAGTTTTTTTTTTTTTAATATTACTTCACTAGAAATTTTACCAAACTGAAACACTGGCTAAAAGCACTATGTGTGGAGCGAAAATAAAAGAGAAAAAAATTGTGCTGTCAGTTTTTAGTAGTTTGGTCTCAGATTAAAAGCCTCAATCTGAGAGTTTAGTCATATGATCTACTAATTATGGGACTTTGGTGACCAATTAGGACTAATTCGTGACTTTCAACTGGCTGTTTCAACTGATTTTCATGAAGTTTTCAGAGATGAGGATTCTGGCGTGAAGGACATAAATATATCAACCAATCACAATTGCCATTACCAATTTCGACCAATCAGGATGCAGTTCTATACCTTTATACCTTCTATACCTATATTTTTTCTAAGGCCCACATCCATACCCTACTCACAGTTCCAAAACTACCAACATCACGAAATCAGCAAATTTAGAATTCATAATTCCGGTCTATCTATACGTGGGCTTTGGTACGTAGGAATTCCGTTGAAAGCGAGAAGGGCACCGACCCCGCTATCTAACGCAGTCCATACATTTACTTAGCTAATTAACTCCTATGTTATGTACAGAACGTGACTACAAGGGAAACGGTGAAAATTCTCGCAGTGACCATAGAATAGGCAATAGTTGCGGTGACTCAGAAATGAGATATGGAAATGCAATTGTAATTGAGATAGTGGAGTTGTTCTGACGGCTTTCTATGGTTTATACTTTTATAGAAATGTCTGGATTTTCTTGGAGCATTCTCATCTACGGACCAAAATTATAGGAAGAAATTTATATTAGCATAGAAAAATTATACGAGAACAACGACAATCTCTTACAAAAAAGTGTACCCCCGAAAAAAAGAGAAACTAGATGGCGCTACGTATTTCGTCAGATAATGTTCAAACATCTATAAAAGCCGATGCAAATATGGTTAATATACGTAGAAACAGTAGGTAGTGTTATTATGTCCGCAATTTAAGATTTAGTTCAATTAAGATTGCAATATACGATGTCAAAATATGTATTCGAAAATAATGTCTCCGGCGCCGTCTCTTGAGAACGTATGAACGCTTGAGAGTATTTTTAAATATATAAAATACTGACACCTAATAATACCGAATGATTTAGCTGGGGTTTATATTTCAAGTCAAGGAGAAATTGTAACGATCATGTCGCAATTCGAAACACTTGCGACATCTTACGTCCTTATCAGTTACTACATCTCGTACGCATCTTTCTATGGCCATTGGCACTCTCCTGTACATCATTTCTCTATAGTATTATTATTAGTATTGTAAAAAACGATGGTAATTTATACACTCTTATCTTATTTTGTTTATCACGAACTAAGCGATGAGCCGATAATGACAAAGCTAGGGCTTCAGGAAGAAAGATACGATGTTCTCTATCGCAGAAAAATACAGGAAGCCTGGTAAAACCGCGGTAGGCAAAGTTTATATAATTTGGGACTGAATGACGGCCTTCACTGCAGATCCAAGAAGGTCGCGTCACTCTTATACAGAGCCCGAAGCGCACGTTTTTCGAATTTGGTAAGGTTATATTATATAATCTTACCAACTTAGTGTAACGCGCAATTCTAGCTCTGCATAAGAGTGACAAAAGCTTCTTAAATTGGCAGTGTAAGCCTTAGTGTAAGCCAAATATCCCCATTGTCATTTCATCACCATCATCATCATCATCCACAGCCGTCCTTATCCCACTACTGGGTATAGGTCTCTCTCTTGCTATGCCATCTGCCTCGGTCCTGTGCCAATCTAGTCCAGGTTCGACCCACGATAGTGACGATATCGTCGACCCATGTCGCTGCTGGACGACCAACGCTCCGCCTTACTATCGATTTATTCCTGAATAACGTGACTATCGACCATTAGTTAATCGATATTATCGATTCTATTGTAACTTTGCCCATCGATGGGATGTTAACTTGAACTCTTAAAGGTTAATTTAAATTTACAATAAATATTTTAACATCGTCCAATAAACTTAACCCACGCTGACTAGTCTTTCAATATTAAAAACGGAATCAAAACAAAGAATGTCTATTAATTAGGAGAATAAACGAAAACTTTCAATTCTGGGCCTTATTTGAAGATACCATTAAGTTTTGATTATACTCAGGAAAGCGTAGTAGAAAACCTTGAAAATATTGTAGATGAGATTTTTACAACGGCCATAAACGTTTAGACACAGATTATATGTGGAAAATGGATCTTGAAATAGATAACGATATGGTCATGGTGAAGAATATATTGCTACCGCACGATCTAATAAAATAAAACTATAAAGATCATGCTATTTCCGAATAGCGGTGTGATTTTAGATTATTTTATTGGTCTAACTGGAGCATATTCGTCGCAAGTCATATTAACATTTGACGAACTTGATTCGAATTAATTCAGTCTAGTCAAGCTCTCAATTTGAATAAATCTTGCCACCATTTTTTGGTAACATAATATAGAGCTGACGATTGATTATTATAACAGGATCTACAAGAAAGTAGCGCTTAAGTATCAAATATATTCTATGGAAAAAAAAACTGCTGTTCCTTACAAAATGTTCGTGGATCTCGCAATAAAATGTATGGAGCAGCTGTTGCTTTTTCCCCCCTTGAATTTTCAAGTCATAACAAAGTTTTTCGTTATCTTGTATACAACATCCTCACAGCCGCTCTCTAGCCGATTAAAAAGCACCTTGTAAAATACTTTATTTAATTAATTTAAAAACTAAAATTATATTCGCCCCGTATTTTAAATAAATAAAAATTGGTGAACATTTTTCACACAGCGCCATCTAGCTCCAAACTAAGCAAGCTTGTACTATGTGAACCAGATAACTGATAGAATATGTAAATACGAAAATAGAATACATAGAAAAACCCAGACAACATCAACAAATATCCATGTTCAATACACAAATGTTTGTCGGGTGGGAATCGAACACACAACCAACAGCTCAGAAGGCGGAAATCCACCCACTGAGCCACAAGGCTAGTCAAAAATTTCCAAAATATGGTTAGACCACAGACATCAAAACATTCTTGTTCTAATGGTTTGACAGACAAACAGAATTGGGCGACTTTGAAATAGATATATAGACATTATAGTAATTATTACGTAATAGGACTTTTTGCGGAGTCCACCTGAGGAAGTTATTTGAGGAAGTTACCAGTTATTCAACCGCCAACCAGTAGTGTGCAAACATGATTGTGTTCCGGATTGAAGGAAATTGTTTCCAGCGAAATTACTGGGCACAAATATATTTAATGAATGAATGACCTACATTCAAAAAAAGTGCACAAACTAGAAAAGCTTAAAAACATCGTTAGTACAGGTATTGGCATGGCAACTGGAAGTCAGATCTAAAAAAACACGCCAAATACAGCGCGTGCCTACATTCCTCTCGTGTCTTGCAAAACTCAACAAAAACGGTGGCATTGCCACAAAAACTGCCACTGCTGCAAACACGTTTGCATTGCCATAAATACATCGCAACTAGCACATGACTTTTATCCGGTGTCCCGTTGAAATTAGATCCAGAGACAGATGGCTAGTGGAAGCACTAACTCAGATGGAATGGACTCAGTCAAGCTTGTACTTGATCAGATTTAACGTCGGTAGGTGTAGTGATTGAATATTATTGCCAGACGTGCGATGACATTAAAGCATCTGAATTACGTTGTTAAATAAAAGATATATGGCTGAATATCGAAAAACTCCATATTGTAAAAAAATAAAAATAAAATTTAGTTCAAAATAATCATACCACTTTTACAATATTAGTCAGTTTTAGTAGGCAATCTAATTTTATGATAAGCCCAAAAATACATATAATTTTGCAATATGTAGGCACTTCATTTGATCAAAAATCTTTGTCAGCACACTACAAGAGTTTATGCAAATGCAAACTATTAGCTAAAACCGTGTCGACGTAGACATTCTAATTTCTAACTGATATGAAACAGGAACTAAAGCATGACCTGAATCAAATACGAATGTCATTTATCAACCACCCATTAACAATATTCGTCGTTAAGTACTGTAACGGTAAGTTCATGAAGATAACAAGGTCTACTTCTAGGAACAATAAACGAGTTGGCTTAACCTATCAGTCGAAAAACATTTGCAAAAAAGAACACAACACATGGCCCGGACGACCTTTGAAATTCCAATCTGATCATGGAACAGCATAACATAGCATACACTTAAAGTGAAGGTGGTAAAGTTGAAGATGCTAGGGCTTAATGAAGGTGGATATGTCGTTGATGATTTTGGAAGGAAGAAAGGTACAAAAAAAGAGAGGAATAAAATTGTACAGCGGTACAGAAACGACCTTGGGTTTTACTGTAGGCCACATGCCGGGTGTTGCTCTTGCTATGGTATGTGGAGCCGGTTCTTGTTTTTGTGGAACCACCTTTTGAAGCGTGTTTTGATCGATGATCTCTGGGGCCCTTCATTTGGAGTACCTTTGTTAGTATTATTTTGGGCAGCAAATGCGAAAGCGAATGTTGAACTTTCAAAATTTTCTAGACCATTTATTTTATTGAAATACTAGTGTTAATTTCACAAGATATTTCTATTGTGATGGATTTAATGCTGGAACATGGGGTTTATTAGAGGATTATTTCGCTAGTAGGTTTAAAAAGGTTGTATCTTTTGTTGTGTTTGTATAAACATGACTGTTAATGGACAGCAGCAGAGATAAGATATGTATGTCGTGATAGAGATCCGTTTACTATGTAAATTTTTGCATAAATGAATACTAGACTATGATAAATATACAAGGACGGATGTCTTAGCGATATATTATGACAAGTTTTGCGATTTTAGGATCCGTGCCGCGCCTATCAATCTGTCCAGATAGGCGTATAAGAACAATTAACTTTTACTTTTCGCTAGTAAATTTATTTTTAAATATTTATGACGGGAGAAAGCCCCTGGATCATGGGTGGTGAAATTTTTATGTCGATAAGTATCTTTGTATGGTTTAAACGTGAGCTCGCGTATGTCATTGTGATATTGCGTTGTTCTTTATTGCTTTCGTAGCACTTAAAATGTTAGCCATCGCGTGTTCTCCGATTTCACTGCGGAGTTCCACAGGGTCACCTTATAGGCCCACTGTTATTATAATGGTATGTGCATTAAAAAGTTGTACTTACTGTTAGTCGAACGGCAACTATTTACCATAATAGACACACAACCGTGGGTTCCACTCACCAAATTGAATAATTGTTGCAATTATTGTAATTAGAGCATGAAAGTGTAATTGATACGTATGTGCGCTCTACATTTTGAATTTTGATAATATCACTGTGTTATATGAATGTATTACGTGTGATATTGTGAAACATAATGTTTTGGTAAGACTGTTAATTCCTTATGTTTTTCTCTCTGTTCCTAGTTTCCGATTACCAAAGTTGATGAGATAGCGAAAATAACGGATATTGGCAGACGATTGAGGCTGTTAAATTTAAGCGATTTTACTCATAAATCAAATAGTCAACATTGTTGTCAAAATGATACATATTATTAAATCAAAAAAAACTAATTGGTGTAAAAAAGGAAAACTGCTCATTGTATCATCAAAGAAGCGAAACCAACAAATATTAACAATGACAGCAGATGCTATCAAATTAAAAGCTGAATTAAGCCATCAAACATTGACAGTTGAGTTCACCGATTGTTAAATTTAAGGTTAAGTATTTACTTGTATCTCAAATAGCATCGATGTTGTCACAATGGTAGAAGATGCTATATATAACATAATAATGCTGACATAATAATGTTAATTAAAATAGCGCAATCACATATTGATTCTCCAGATCTCCTCTCCAAGATAGGTATAATGGCTCCTTCACGTTCCTGCCGGCACCCTAAGTGTCTAAATGTCCCCCAATGCACTACCAATTATAGGCAAAATTCATTTTTCATCAGATCTTCGAATACTATTAATAACATGGACTTGCCTGAATTTGACCTGTTTAATATATCTCCGAACAAAGTCCGCAATTTAATTTCTAAAAATTGGTTTGACGCTACCTCCTAACTCTCGAGTTTTAATACTTCCCTTAAGGATCTTAAGATATTTCTCTTTTATCTTTTTGTGGCAAACAAGCTAAGTTTAATTTAGTTTAAAGTAAATTTGTTATTCTAGATTCAAAATGCGAAAGCTAATAAATGGTGTTTAGAAATAATTTAATTTATAAGCTAGCTAAGATAACACTGTTTGTTTTCCGAAAATAAATAAATAAAAATAAAACAAATATCAAAAGATGTAATTATAACATTCCCAAAAAAAAAAAAAACTTACAAATGCATGACACAACCCTTGATCGAATAATATTACATGACTAACATTGAAATTACTATTCGATAACTGTTTACCAATAAACCAGAATACATAAATTTCAGTGTAAATAATTGATTCATATCATGGACGTAAATTCAAATTCAATGCGCAACTCTTTTAAAAATACTGGGGCTCGACTTTTCGCTACAGCACTTTGCACGTTGTCTCGACTTACGCTATGTTTGTTACAAACATAGCGTTGAATTTTCGCAAAATGCAAAATTCAACGCTATGTTTCCGTTTTTTCGTTAAGGCGAGGTCCAATCGCAAAACAACATCAAGTAGCATTTTTCAGCGCTTTGTTCGAAGTGACGAGATTACTTAATCAGGTACAAAATATACTGCAGATAGAAAATAGAACTGAAATTACGTTTAACCGAATGAAATTTCGAAAATCTGTCTTAGTTACAAAATAAAAAATCGCAAAATGTCCCCCTGAAAAACCCTTCTGAAATCAAATGCTCTGAATTTTCAGCGGTAACTACAAATTTTCTTTTACAAATTAAATATCCAGGCTAGTGGTTTATACGGCGAGCCAGGTAGTTTTTTATTTCATTTTTATATTTCCGATAATCGGCAAAAAAGCAATGAAAAACTTCAATTTACCGTTTTCTGATCAAGTATGATATGCGATTTTCAACTTTAAACCTTAGAACTTTGAGCGGGACAATACTCATTTCAAATCACGATCAGTCCTCGCCTTAACAATTCGTGTTCGTTGTCGAATTTGTACGTCATAGCGACCGAATTCGGTCGCAAAGTGCTGTAGCGAAAAGTCGAGACTAGCGCCCCAGGAACAGGACAAGGAAGGAGTATGACATAATGGTGGAGGCAAGACGGAGCGTTTAGTCGTCTTGCAGCGATATGGGTGGATAACATTGGAAAAATCGCAGAATCTATTAGCTTGCTCATCTAATTCAGCTATCTCGTTCGCACTTTCTCAATATTTTTTAATAAAAAAATTACTAAGTGGGCTTAAGAGGGACTGCTGTGAGGTTTTAGCGCCGTAGATATTTGAAAACGGTATATCTGTCGCTCCGCTCCCCATGCGTGAGAGATTTAGTGAATTTACCTAAATTTTTGATTAAATTTGCGTTTCGGGGAAAACTGTTCTCACTCACTAAATCTTATCAAAATCCTTTGTTGTGTCAAGGTTTTGGTTGGCTATGATATAAAAAAAATTTTTTTTTTGCTTTCTAATAAACTACTTTTCTTCGTCATAATTTCAACGCAAAAAATCTTCATTTTAGGTGCTTATAACTAGGAATATGCTGCGATATTTAAAAAAAATAGTTTAATGGTGTGAACAATACATACTTTCTTGCGATACATCTCTCACATTGTGCCATTTCTTTACATTCACCACCTTATTACGTTTTTTTTAGCTGGGCATAATACCTTTATTAACTAAATAAAATACATAGCAACTAAATTGAACAGCTAGATTACCCAGAGATAATGGTGAAAGGTTTAAAGATAATCCAAATACTCATTGAATACACGCGTTGCGCCCAATGAGCGGCATTTTAATCAGTTTTAGCAAATATTATCTTTTTTCCAGACTACGAAAAAGGAGTGTTATGAGTTTGATACTATATGTATGTATGTAAGTTTAGTATGTTAATGGCATCAGACTACGGTTAAAGGAACTTTAAACTCATTGGAAAAATATGATGTACATTCGGACCGTGCACATTTTAATTACGAATAATATTTTCTTGTTTTATACTTTTATGTAGGCGGATTTTAGTTTTTGAATTCATATTTTACGTATATTGTATAAGTATATATATATTATAACAGTAATACTAACAATGACGTCGCCAATTCGTCCACTTGTATCAATTTCAACACGAAGGGTCTAGTCTAGCTAATATCTGTTCTGACATTTAGTTCTGCTTCATTAACCGCACCGTCTACTAATATTTATGTAGGTACTGGTAATGATCTAAGCTGGACGTTGCGATATCCTAGCTTTATTCGTGCCGGTTCTAAATAACTTTTGATTATAGTCTGAAGAAACGTTAGGTTCTCAAATCATTAGACTTGTGAATATAACAAAATGACAAAGACAATAAAATCATTTGATAGCGCATGCAATAGTTGTATAAACATTATCAGGCAAATATTTTTTTGACTTAAGGTGCTTCGTTTGAGTCCGCTAGGTAGGTAGGCGCCAAGAGATGGCGCTGTCGTTGAAAACTCAATTGAGGTAATCTGCCCCAGTTTTAATTCACTTTGCGACCTCTTACTATTGTTATAAACACATCTCAAAAATAATAGAGCCCATTAATAGCTGCACTCGACTGAAAATTCAAATAATGTTCAACGCCTGTATGCACGCATGAACATTACGCACACATGCGAATTTAAAACGGTTACAAGCAAATACGAAATTTCGTTGCTCTGAATATCGTCTCGGTGGCCGAAGTCATCAGTGTGATTAGTTAGCGTTCGTGAGGTTCTGGGTTCGAACCCCTAAAATTAGGTAGTATTATTTTTTATAATTTAATTTCGAGAATACTATTTATTTTAATTTTTGCTGTGGGTTTCTTGACAAACTTATTCAAAATTAGTAACGAAACTTATAAAAGTATATATCTACATAAACCTAATATTGTCACACAAATATTTAAAATGCGAAAGTTCGTGTGTAAGTGTGTAAGAATGTAAGTTTTTTTTTTTGTTATTTGGTGACGAGACGAGCAAGTCACTCAGCTGATGTTAAGCTTCACGCTTGCTCATAACAGTTCAGTGCCACCCAGAATTTTGAACCTCAACAGTTCAAAACCATGCGCGGCAATGCACTGCGCTCATTACTCTGAGATATTAGATGTTAAATCTCTGTGCCCAATAATTACGCTGGAAACATTGCCCTTCAATCCGGAACACAGTGATGTTTTGCACACTACTGCTTGACGATTGAATAACTGGGTCCCTGGAATAACCCCATATCGGGGGTTCTAAAGGCACCGAGTCTGGTACCTTCCGAACAAATTTTCCACTTTTTTTCGGTTTTTTTCAAATTAATTTCGAATTTTACATACCTAATACCTAATGAAATGAACGTAATGAAATATGCAATACCCAAAAATGTTATGTTTTCCGCGTCGATAGACATTATTCTGCGACTAAAAATATGGATTTTAGACCCGGGTTAGATTAATTTAGTCCATAGGTACTGTTGTTTGTTATTTGTTATTTTGTGTGTACACAACACACAAAACTAACTAATAGGTAGGTATGTAGGTAGGTAGGTTGGTTGCTTGGTTGGTAGGTGGCTAGGTAGGTATTATTAGTATAATGTGCATATTTTGATCGCGCAGTACGAAATATTCAAGATTTTCATATACCTCTATCTACCACCTTACCACCTACCTATATAGGTACCATACCTAAGTATATAGGCACCTTTTACAAAAAATCTATTATTTCACTAAGAAGGAAGTTTTTCAGAATTTTTTCAATATTTTTCCCGGGATCAGTGAGCGTGCGCGCAACGAGATCATACATAAAAATGCAAAAACCACATTCATCATCATTATTGAGGTGAATTTTTTTCCCGAAATTTTGCATTGTTTTTCCTGGCAGCACTGATGGAGCGCGCACCGAGCCCCATACTCAGAAATGCCGAATTCCAACAAATTTTAGATATGGGGTTATTAGTTAGTCACACCAAAATGCGAAAGTTTGTGTGTATGTAAGTAGGTATGTTAGTATGTAAGTGTGTTTGTTCCCGTTCAAATCTGTAACAGCTGCATGGATTTTAATGTAATTTGGTATGGAGGTAGCCAAATTTAGGTATGGTAGCCTCCATACCAAATTTCATCCAAATCCGTTCAGCCGTTACAGAGTTTATACCGCGGGTGAAACCGCGGGGCGCATCTAGTATCCTATAAATTTTGAAAGTAGCTCTGTCTTTCTGTTTGTTATCTGTTCACGATAAAACGGCTGGACCGACCTTTACGAATTTTGGTAAAGATAACGAGTATCGTCAAGCGGTAGGTATTCTAGTAAAATAAAATATTTTTTAATTTAATCATTTTATGTATTTTTTAAGAAATCTCGTTACGTTTTGGAGAAGGCTGATGGTGATGATAGAAAATTTTAAATCTATGACCGCAAATGAAAAACGCTGTCGGACGGGTAGAAATCCCCCCATTGCTATGAAAATGGGTAAGAAATCTCGGTACGATAGGGAACAGGCGGATGATAATGATAATGATCCTTAAAATCTATGACCGATAACGAAGGTCACAGTTGGACGGGTACCAATCCTCCCATCGCCATGAAAATGGGTAAGAAATCTCGGTACGATAGGGAACAGGCTAATGATGATGATGATGAATTTTAAATCTATGACCGAAAATTAAAATCGCAGTTGGACGGGTAGAAATCCCTCATCGCCATGAAAATGGGCAAGAAATCTCTGTACGTTATCAACAGCCTGATGATGATGATGATGAATTTTAAATCTATGACCGCAAATGAAAATCGCAGCTGGACGGGTAGAAATCTCCCCATTGCTATGAAAAATGGGTAAGAAATCTCGGTACGATATGGAACAGGCTGATGATGATGATGATGAATTTTAAATCTATGACCGAATCACATGCGAATTCAAAACGGTTACAAGCAAATATGAAATTGAGTACCCGATTTTCGGCGTTCCATCTATCAGATCGACTGGCCGAGCGGTCGAGTAGACGGATTTACAATATGCTTTGTTTTGTGGTGTGTATGTCAATGAGACGAAGGTCCCCGGATCGAATCCTCATTTGAAAATTGTTTTGTGAAGTTTTTGTTCTTTTTGTGCTATTTTTTTACAGAATAAGTTATCAAACAACACAACAAACACCACACACAAAACTAACTAACTAATAGGAAGGTACGTAGGTTGGTTGGTTGGTTGGTAGGTAGGTAGGTATTATTAGTATTATGCACATATTTCAATCGCGCAGCACGAAATATTCAAGATTTTCATATACCTCTATCTACCACCTTACCACCTACCTATATAGGTACCTATACCTATATAGGCACCTTTTACAAAAAATCTATTATTTCACTAGAAGGAAGTTTTTCAGAATTTTTTCAATATTTTTCCCGGGATCAGTGAGCGTGCGCGCAACGAGATCATACATAAAAATGCAAAAACCACATTCATCATCATTATTGAGGTGAATTTTTTTTCCCGTAATTTTGCATTATTTTTCCTGGCACTGATGGAGCGCGCACCGAGCCCCATACTCAGAAATGCCGAATTCCAACAAATTTTAGACATGGGGTTATTAGTTAGTCACACCAAAAATAAATATTATAAAGAGGAAAGATTTGATTGTTTGTTTGTTTGCATTGAATAGGCTCCGAAACTACTGAACCGATTTGAAAAATTCTTTCGCTGTTGGGTAGCTTTTTAGCTTTCTTTATACATATTTTTTTTTTGTAACTTGACGCAAATAGAATGGTTTTGTGTGTGTATTATAATTTTTATTTTTTTGTTATATACCCGTGCGAAGCCGGTGCGGGCTGTAAAGGATTCAAACAGACAGACGGACAGACAGACAGACAGACGGACATGACAAACTTATAAGGGTTCCTTGTAGTACTACGGAACCCTAAAAATTTATAAATGGTTACCTATGTCAAAGTCCTCAAAATATAAGAATAGGGGTTCATTTTTATACATATAAACTAGTATTTCGCGAGGCTGCGCGGGCCGCGAGCGGCCCGCGGGGCGGTCCTGCAGTTGGGTATGGCTGGATCGTTTAGGTCGACTTGTAAAGTTAAAAAAAAAGGAGGAGCATGATGAAAACGGGTAAGAAGCCTCCATACGGTAGCAATTTGGCTAATGATGATGATGATTATGGTTAAAATCTATGACCGATAATGAACGTCGCAGTTTGACGGGTAGAAATCCCCTATCGCCATGAAAATAGGCAAGAAGTCTCGATACGTTAGGAAACGTGCTGATCATGATGATGATGAATTTTAAATCTATGACCGATAGGGAACAGACTGATGATGATGATGATGATGATCCTTAAAATCTATGACCGCAAATGAAAATCGCAGTTGGAAGGGTAGAAATCCCCCCATCGCCATGAAAATGGGCAAGAAGTCTCGAATTATATTTTTTATTTATAAATTAGGTAGGTAGGTAGGCACTTACGAAACACCTTCGCCATGATAATATTTCAGCCGAGCACGAACACGTTTCGTGCTCTTTTTTTGGCCAGAATATTGATGGCGTCTATAGCGCAACGATGATGTCTGCTGCATTCTATTATAATTATGTACGTTATTATTAGGTTACTAGCAGCCCGCCCCGGCTTCGCACGGGTATTTAACAAAAAAATAAAAATTATAATACACACACGAAAACCCTTCTATTTGCGTCTAGTTACAAAAAAAATAATATGAAGAAAGCTGAAAAGCTACCCAACAGCGAAATAATTTTTCAAATCCGTTCAGTAGTTTCGGAGCCTATTCAATGCAAATAAACAAACAAACAAAGAATCAAATCTTTCCTCTTTATAATATTGGTATAGATAGATTATTCTATCATCATCAATAGTTGTCGCAACGCACGCGATGTAAAGGATATTTTAGGTATTTTTTTTTACATCTTGGGTTACATTATTCGAGTTTTAGTAAGGATCCCAAATTTTAAAAAAATATAATATAATATAGTATAGGGATAGTGTAGCTTCCCAACAGTGAAAGAATTTTTCAAATCGGTTCAGTAGTTTCGGAGCCTATTCAATGCAAACAAACAAACAATCAAATTTTTCCTCTTTATTATATTGGTATAGACTATTCTTTCATCATCAATAGTTTTCGCAGTGCACGCGAAATACATCATCTTGGGTTACATTATTGGAGTTTTAGTAAGGATCCCTAATTTTTTTGAAAATATAATATAACCTATGTCACCCGGGGATAGTGAAGCTTCCCAACAGCGAAAGAATTTTTCAAATCGGTTCAGTAGTTTCGGAGCCTATTCAATGCAAACAAACAAACAATGAAATAAATAAACAATCAAATCTTTCCTCTTTATAATATTGGTATAGATAGATTAGGTAACCAAATCAAACACTGCACTGCACACCGATACCGAATCTCGCAACGTCGCAATTATCGAAGGCCGCGCGCGGACTAAGCCGCGAGGCAAGGATACCTAGTCTCGCTCACACACGCACCGACAAGCTGGCAACGTCGCGTAAACCGCGTGACGCGCGCGCGGCACAACCAGTGTACACAATTTTTGCAAGACGCACGCACACATCAATATTTCACGCACACCATGATCGCATGATTCGCATGTAAAGAACACACCACTACAATCGTAAAATTTGTCGTAATTATTGGGTTGAAAGATGGTATTTCCTAGCCATGAACATTTTAAATTATCGACTTTGCGATACTTAGAGGCCAAATTAGGCCTATGTTAAGTCATGCCCAGTTCAAAATCGTAGTAGGACGCCTAAAAAGGCATCGACAGTTTTGTATGAAAGTCGTTTATCCTTAAACCACATAAACAGACAGGAAAGATAAGAAAAACAAATATTTTTTACCTCACAAACTCGGAAAGATTCTGTTTATCATTCGAAATCTGCCTGCATAAGTGCATTTTATCCCCTAGCGTGGAAAGATTTTTTAAATTCGAACCTTACGTTTCTATTCAATAATTGTCTATGCCGTCAGTCCACTAAAATTGCATTAATATTTATTTCATGTCAGTGCACCGACCTCGTTTTAAGAATAATCGCACTGGCCAGCACGACAACTGCATATCATCTGCATGCAGCATTTTCCTCGTTGTAGTGAGGTGAAAAGTTGTGTTTCGCTCGGTAGCAAAGTTATTCTGCGTCTCGTAAAAACCTTCGCTACGCTTAGGTTTCAATACAAGTTTTCACGCCTTGCATAACAAATAACTAACAAACTAACAAATAACTATTTTTCTTTTCATAAAAATAGAAAATATCAAAATGAAAAAAGTTTTACAACATTTGCATTGTTATTCTTAGCATAAAAGCGAGTTTGCCTATGAGGAAAACACCTGCTTTTAAAATACAACTCACTGCGCCGGGCGCGTAACCCAAAACTTATTATGCAATTTGCACCTTGATTTGCCTGCTCGAAGAGTAAAATAACCGATTCAACAGGCGAGTTTGTGATATTTTTCGCGTAATATTTTCTTGGGGGGTTGGGGGGATTGGTACGTGCTGTCTACAGGTTACATAGTCTGTGTAGAGTGGATTATACTCGTAGGTTTAGTTTTGGTCATATTAATCATGTAGTTTGGTCGTTAGGTTTTTGTGCAATAGTTGTCTGTGATTTGTGATTTGACCTTGTCTATTTGCGAGTTATGTATAACGATATGTATAACACGTTTGAACATTATTAAATCATCTATTTATAAATTCATCATCTGTTATCATAACAGCAAACAATGGGTTTTCTCTGGTCAGAAACCTAAATCAAACCTTAATGAATATTCCGATCTACAAATAAAATCACTTTGTTTTGATAAAACGAGAATACTTACGTTACATTGAGTCGGTTATTCCGACTAGGCAAGACGAGGTCGCGCGCGTGTCATGGTTGAATGAGATCGAAACTATAGTCGGAATAACCGACTCAATTTTACGTGACTCTTCCCGTATTATCAAAACAAATTGTGTCAAAACCACGTTAGTTTTAAATAAAGCAAGCAAATAAAGAAATCTAAGAAATAAAGCAAATTCTCAGAGCTTTTTTAAAAAAAAACAATCTCTACTCATATCCATATCATGAAATACTTTGACAGAAGGCAACTCAAGCAGGTCTTTAACCATTAAATGTTTTTGCAATCTCATAAATCACATTGCGTGCTACTGTTCTTTGTATACTCGTTTGGGTCAGTTTTTTTAATTTTGTTGCTCATTTTATGCAAAACCATAACAAAGCCTTGATCGCTCAACAACCGGAGGTTGACGTGTTTTTAGTTAAACTATGTATGTTTGTGAATGTGTGTATTAGATTTCTAAGTTGACATTTATTTTGTAGTTATAATTTTCAATTAATTAATATTTTGGACCAGTTTTATTATATTTGACGTGTAAAATGTATTTATCTATATTATGAAGAATTTGAATTTGTAGTAATTTTAATTAATTTAGTTTGGCTGGAATTTTGCTGGCTCGTCATACGCCTTGGCGTTGCTGTAAGTGTGACAGGCATTTAATAATAATTATGCCTGTATACTTTTTTATTATTATAAAATTATGTTATTTGTACTCCGAAAACTAAGAATATTTATATTCTTATCAAAGTGAGTCGACATCCAGTTTCTAGCATGACTATGATAAATCTCCAAGGATCTTGTACCAGATCTTGCAGGTTGGTTTCCCGGGCGCGTTGCCATGTCGCCTTGCATTTCATCACGAATGTTTCTGACATTTCTGTACCCTGAATACGAATGGGCATTAAAACTACGAGTCCTCGGAAATTCAACTTGCATGTGTTGCGAGTGACGTGGCGGTTATGCAAGTTACGAGATTTTGATTAATTGAAGAATTTATACGAATTTATGTAGTTCGTAACGGGTTCGCCGATATATATCATGATATATATCAATTGATTTTTATCTTGATATATATCAATTAATTTTTCCTGTCTTCTGAACTAAACATTTTGGAGATTAATGTTTACCCTGGCAACACGTAGCGAAAAATTTAGAATAATTTAGATTTGTTCCCAAAATGGCCACCTCAATTAAAGTTGGGGAAATCCCCATTACTCTAACTTACCAGTACGGCTAGCTTTTTATTGAAATTCGAAACTTAACTTCATATCACATAAGGTTTATTTTACGAGGTAATAACAAAATGGGGATTCCTTGGTGCTCCAAGCGTTAATAATTTTCACTTACTTGGGAAAATTTGCTTCTTTTTCTTAGCCTAGATATATATCGGATATATATAAAAAAAAACTGATTTTTGATATTTATAATAAAAATTCGCTCTCGCAATCAGTAATAACAAAGAAAAACTAATTTCCAACGTAATAAAAGAAACGCAAACATTTTTCAACAGTTTCTAAGGGCAGAAATACTATTTCAAACATCATACAAACAAGTGGCATGGTTCTATTTGCTCCCATACAATCATACAATACGGTAGCAACGGTAACGGGTCTCGGCGATTTTAAGAGATTACAAATTGAACTGGCCACAATGTATCATGATTATGGGCTGTCAGCCGTAGTAAATTAAACTTGGATTCGTAGTTCGGGAGCAGGGGTTTTGTTTTGTTACTAGTGAAGTCAAAGTTTCGCGTGTGTTCACCAATTTATTCGTTTTTGACGGGACGACACAACTTTGTAATAGCGTCTAGAAACTTTTATCTCTTATAAAGAATGAGTTCTATTTAGTAACCTCGTTACAAGGATGCTAAAACTGAACTTGAACTGTTGTCGTATCGTTGTCACTGTATTCGTTATGTATGCGAGTATTTATGTTTTTAATCAAATAGTTTTTATTCAGGTTACATAATTATGGCTTTTGGTTTTTGTATGGATTGATGTTATAGCGTTAACACACGTACCAATTTAGTTGGCGCTTAGCGCCAACGGTCGGCTAACAAACGAATGAGAAATATATTGGCCTATCATTTTCTCGTGCTGGTCAGCGGTCCTTGTTATTTAGGTGTCTCTTACACGTTTGCACCTGAATGAAAAAAATATCAATGAAAATAAACATAACATTTTTTTTTCTAACCAGTAATATAATTAGGTCTCGATCTTCCGTACTAAGGCAAAGAGACTAACATTTACAAGTTAAAATCTTAGATGTGGAAAGAATTATCATTAGCTAAGCCAAATTGGATTCGAAAGATTCAACGATACGATGCATCCATCGTAACAGGTTCTCGTAATCGATTCGGCTACTGGAAAGGCCTAAAGGTTTCTACAAACAGAAAGCGTGTATGGCGCAGAGCAGAGCCCAAACCAACAAGTAAGGTGCTGCAGTAAAAGGACTACCAAAACCCGACTGCGAAATATAGCCATGACACATATGGAGGAGTCCAACTACACCTCACTCGTCAAAATCGGTCAAGCCATTTAAGCTACAGGAGGTATAGGAACATAAGCATACAGAAATACTTACAGACCCCAAATAAATCACCCTCTTTCTTGGGCAGGTGCGAAAAAGCGCGGGCCCGCGTTCAAGCTATGTTGCTGCCATAGAGCAACACTGGCCTCCGATTCGCTTTACTTTTGCTGCCTTGCTGTCACGCGTCTGGTTCGAAGGAGCCTTTCGAAGGTATTTCTTAAACCTTACAGAAAAGTCTTTCTTTTGTGATTTAAGAAAAAACCAGGCTTTTGTTTTTACATTTTGGCTTGAATTAAATGACAGAACACGAAAGATGAAAGGGTATGGAACAGTCATGCCGGCGACCCAAGGCATTGCTCCTTTATTTGAACGACCTCGTCTGTTTTGGTTTGGCTGCCAAAAGAACAAAAGCAAGGCAACGTAAGCAAAGGTCACTTAGATTAATAAGACGAAAAGAGAATCAGGCCGAGTGGCGGACTTGCTTTAGGAAAGATAATACAACCAGCAGTGGACTAGCATGGGCGGATGACATTCAATTTACACCATTTTACTCCCAAAAAAGACCTAAAACCCTAGGTTAAAAAAACCGAAACTGAACTCATGTTTCGACGTACCAGAAATTAGTCAATACCACAGCTTTCTTACTTAGCTGTGTCAATACGCCACACCAAGCTTTGCAAGGCATGAGCTGCCTCTGTATTCGTGCGCCAAATTTGACTGGATGTTTCCAGAAGTTTTCTGGATATTCCCATATTCCAACATTATAGTTCTCGTTTCCTGGGGTTATAACCCACGAGGGTCAGGTCTTTTGTTATCTGTATGGTTGCTACTGACCCCGACGGTCACTAGCAACCATACCGATAACAAAATAACACGATAAGACTAATATTCATTTTCGCATATGTCCTCTTTCTTAGCCGAAAATTTGCAACTTGAAAATAGCTGTATTTTCAATTTGCTCAGCCTTACGCTAGAACAGCAATAGTGAATGTTAGTTTTCGCCTACAGAGTCAATGCCCTTGGTCCGCCATATTTGACCATAGACTATCCATAGATTCTGGTAAACAGAGCATGACTGTTTGACTAGATCGACAAACTTATTCGTAAAGTTGTCAAAATGAATCTAATTTTTTTCCATGGGAAATTTTCGGTTTTGGTTAGTTTTATTACGAACTAGGCGTACGTTTGACCACAATCTCACCTCATTGAAAGCGATGATGTGTACGCAGATGTACGCTTATCAAGGAGGTACGTATTAATTTTTTTCTTGAACAGCCCCTGATTGTATCTGTTCGAAAAGACAGACGCAGGTAATGAGTTCCACACCTCTGCTGTTCTTACTACGAAGGTGGTCCACGTCATGCCCCAGAAGAGCGGTGAAGACCCCACTAGAGTCCTCTATGAAGTTTTGGAAACAACACGAAGAGTCACGTTTCGCAGCATTATACTATTCACCAACACTCGTGCACGTTCACGAACACTTAATGGATAAAAATCCTCCATTTTTATACATTAACACTCGATATAACACAAGTGTTGGAAAATAAACTCCTACTAGCTTTTATTTAGTAGTTTCTCATAATTGGACCCCGTCTTCTACCTCTTCTATGAATCCTCTCCATCCTATGGTTGCCTGGAAGAGATCGCTTTCAGCGATAAGGCCGCCAGTTGTTACACTACTTTTTAAAGTCTGTTTATAAATTATGTAAACATTTTGTGTGAACAATAAAGAGTTAATCTATCTATCTATCTAATTTGTCGGAACTGAGATCTGTATCACCAATTTTATTACAACTTGAGTGAAAGATATGATCGGACAGTGATATCGCAATACGGTTTTGGCAAATGGACTTCTGAAATGTAAAGCAATATTTGAATTTCAATCGGCAGGGTATTATTAAGATGTTATAACATAATAACTGTTATGAAATAGTTTTTGTCTACACCTTTTGCATTAGACGATCGTTGGCGATAAATGATAGATAATTATTTACTAGTGGCTATACAACCGAATGGATTGTTGGTATAGATTCACTGCGGCTAGGGCCCGTATCGTGAAGTGCTTATTGCGATAATTGTTAGGTTCAGCCGACGACGCTGCGCGACCACGAGCCGTATCGAGGCGAGATAAGGTGTATGGTTGCGCAGCGTCGGCGGCTGAACCTAACAATCATCGCAATAAGCACCTCACGGTACGTGCCCTGTATTGTTGTCGGGACCGTTCTTTTTCTCTTATATTTTGGCTCCACACAAAGTGTATTTAGCCAGCGTCAAGTTTTATAATATAGCAAGTGAAGAAAAATAAAACACAGCTAAAAGAAGACTCAGTCATAATCTCAAGCAAAATAAGTCACGGTCAAGTCCAAGTCATGCTTCAGTAAAGTGGGGGATACTTCACTAGAGGTTTCTGTGGAGCTTTGGGAACAATACGAAACGAACACATTAGGTGCACTTTCTCGACCGAAAATAAGTAACTTACCCCATTTTTGTAATGGGTTTTCACAATGCGTTCTTCTTTTGTTAAGTGTTCCATTTTTAATAATAGGAACAATCATTATAAATCATATCATGTTTCAGAATTGCCAAATGCACGAAAAAATAAACAGCATTTAAATAGTGCACGCTTATTGAGACATACTTTAAAACAGACCCGGCAGTCCGCCAGTGCCAGTGCCGGTCAGTGCCCGCTTCGACCAGACCTTATAAGCACCAGGTTGATTTGTTTTTCATTAGTTGGATTCCGCCTTTTTGGGACCAATGCCTGTTTGTGCATTTTACATATACATGCATTGTTAACGGTAAACATAGGGTTAAAACTACTAGAAGGAATTTTCAAGTTCAATTGCACAGTTGAATTAAATAAGGGAATATTTTTCCCATTAATAATTTAAAATAAAAATGTTAACGCAATTTTTTTTCTTTTTACCTGCCTTTTATTAACTACACAATACTAGCTGTTACCCGCGACTTCATCGCGTGGACCAATAAAAAAAGCTTATATAGCTTATGGTTCATCTCCGACCCATAAGCTATATCTATGCAAAAAATCCGCCTTATCCGTTCAGCCGTTTAGCCGTGATAACGCGACAAAAACCCAGACAGAGAGACAGGTAGATTACATTACATTCGGATTTATAATATTAGTTAGGATACATACTTACAAACTAAAACTACCTAAGCAACTTAAAACGAGCATAGAACTGCTTCTATATCTATATATAGTATAAAATAAAGTCGCTTTCTGCGCCTGTCTGTCTGTATATCCGCTAACTCCTGCCAAACCACGAAACGGATTTTGATGCGGTTTTCACCATCAGATAAAATTCATGGAAGTTTTATACATATGAAAAGGCAGTAACTTCATATTTATCACCCATTTTTTTTTTATTTTATTTTTTTCATTATAATAACAGTTGGATTGTCCAGAGACCATTATAGGTAACAGTAACAAAAGTCTTTGTCCAAAGTAAAGTGAATGGACGGGCCCCAACCACACAACTTCCTTAAAAATAACCAATCAAAACAATCGAACTTAAGCTTCAATACGTAATTGAAAGTATGAAAAATGAGATAACGAATATAATATCAAGGCATATTTTTGCGGATATTTGGATCGCATGTATTGAAGAACGTACGTCTCGCACTTTTCACAGACTAACCCCCGAATACTGAAACGTTTGTTAACTTTGACGGCAGATTACGTCTATTGCTGTCTTTGTCATTTGCTTAGTGCCAGACAAAGGCAGTATTAGAATTTATCTGCGACTGAAGCAAGGTGAGCACCGGCGCTCACTTTAAAGTCTTCAAAATTGTCTTACTTGGGCCCGTGCATTCATTTTAGTTTGGTCGAAGAGTAACACATCGAAATCACAGGGAAAAGTACCTGTTTTCAATTTTATATTTAGCTGGTTGAGGACCGCAACTTCTGAGAATTTAACGAATAAAGCATATATTAATGAGCCGTTCGGTATTACTTATTGAAACTTTATTTATAGGGGATGTGACCATCAGATTTCACGATGACCTGGGAAATAAAGTTGCTGTTATTCGAAGATTTACCGGATTTTAAGTTTATGTTGACACATTATTATGAAGAAAAAAAATTTATTTATCCTTATTGCTTTATAAAAGCAATCCATTAAACATTTTATTGCTTCCGTCGCTGGTTCGAAAGTTGAAGAAATTAACTTCGGAATTTTGCTGCGGCGTTCTTAGTCGATGCGACATTTTTCATTTTAAAAAGGCCTGATAGATATGGATCTGACTCTATAAAAGCTGTAGAAGTGGGTATATTTTAGCTTGAATTGCTTCATTATATTAAGCGTGAAATTCAAAACAAAGTCAACGACGTTGTTAACAGTTTAAGAGCTCATTTCATTAGGTAACTAATTTTATGCTATTAACAGCCATCCAGGACAAACATTTGTGTGATGAACATGGATGTTTGTTCTTTGTCCGGGTGTTACTATGTATTCTATGTATTCTATGTATGTAATTACAAGAACAACAAAAAAAATATGTATTCTATCAGTTATCTTGTTCCCATAGTACAAGCTTGGGCTTGCTATTAACAGGGCATAATTTAGTTTAATATAAGCAATTTATTGTACTGTGACTATTGTATTGCGCGATAAAATCCGAATAGAGGATATTCGCCCAAGAACTAAAGTCACCGATATAGCTCTCAGAGTTTGCAAGCTGAAGTGGCAATGGGCAGGTTCATCACTCGAAGAACCGATAACCGATGGGGAAGAAAGGTTCTTGAGTGGCGACCACGAATTGGAAGACGAAGCTTAGGCAGGCCTCGCACTAGGTGGACCGACGACATTGTGAAAGTCGTGGGCAACCGGTGGATGCAAGTGGCACATTGTCGGTCGGTGTGACGGTCTAAGGGGGAGGCCTATGGTCTTCTGGCTGATAATGTAATGTAATTGTACTTTGATAAATATCTGGGATTTATGAAAACACAAAAACTCCCCACATTACAACTGCCAGTCTATAAAAAACGTCAAAAACTTCACAAATATGTATAAACGCACAATAGCGAACTATAGGAAGTAACTTTGCCTCTCTGTCTGGATGTTTGTCGCGTTATCATGGCTAAACGGCTGAACGGATCTTGATAATATTTGATAAGAGTTTACTGTATATCACAAAGTCGGACGTAGGATAATTTTTGTATGTCCACGCGAACGAAGTCACGGGTAACAACTAGTATATAATATAATCTTTATTTCCTATCCGCTTTTAAAATTAAAAATTACCAACTCGGATTTATCCTTCCTTATGTTAGCCAATGTCGCATTAAAGTATCCTGTCTTATTATAACCAGGATATCGAGATAGCGTAGGGGTGCCACATTCACATGTCTCCACCCACTCAAATGATATATTAATCTAGAGAAACATATCTAGTGAGGTCAATTTTGTAACTGTTTAATGGCAATATTTAAATATGTATTAGAATTTGAAAATGAGACCTGATAGGTCAAGCGCCAGGTATCGAAATAGGACTCATTTACATTTCCGTATTGAAATAAGCCCATATCATATCAAATTATATTCTGTGTATTATTATATCCATATTTATATTCTGTAGCGGTATGCTAGACTACATTCAAATGTAAATATCTAGATATTAAGTCGTTGTAAGTCCAATTAGCTTGGAATGCTATCATTTACTTGAAATAGTATCGATAGTATTTTCTTGCTATTGATGGACTATCGGTAGTCTATCGTGGCTACTATCGATATTATTCTCAGATTACTGATAGAATTATTTAAATTTACCGCTAGCAGTAGCCTACTTAGCAGACAAAGTAACAAAAAAACATTACGTACATTACATATTGGCGCATTGTCCTATCGACACTCGATATTCGCACTGTCATGCTGTCGATGGACTATCGGTAGTCTATCGATAGTTGACTATCGATCTGCATCACTAGTTGTAGTGATGTCAGTAACACAATCCTTAAAGGAACCGACATAGACCGCTAACGTTATGATATAGCTCCCTTTACTTGACTAGAAGACGTAAAGTAAGATATTCATGCTGTATTATATTCGACCTGGCTCACTTATTGGGTCTTATTAAGATCGTATCGCTTTTACGTTTAGATTTTCATGTTAAAAGGACTTTACTGTTAGATTGGTGCGGTTTGGTCTTATTTAGTTGTTTTCAATATTCGTAGGCGTCTCAAAATACTCCTTTTATGTATATATTAAATTATTTTTGTATATGTTAATATTAAATTTTGCTTTTATTTAAACAAAAAAACATAATAAAAATAGATTATTTAGGCACTTAGTAAACATTGAGCGTTCTGCGACCCCCATTCCGTTTGCTAAGCATGGAGATTATGGCACCTCACCACTTTAGGGGGAAGCATTTGTTCAGCAGTGGATGTCTTCCGAACGGGTAATGATGATAATGGTTTAGTGGATAAAATCGGGAAAGTTTGTTCACACTGCTTGATTAGTTGTGTAACTTCTTAATTTTATCTGCCTATAGCGCTAACAGACTGGCGTATATGCTACAGCGGACTAACGAAATAAATAAGGCGAAAACTTAAGTGCAATCCAGAATTTTTGACTTTAAAGCTGGGTACAGACTATTTGCAACACAACATGCAATGCAACACGACGGCATCCGCGGACCCCGCGTTTCAAATGCAAACATCTGTTCCCGGCAGTCTTTAGATCGCACGCCATGGAGTCGCTCGATTATGAAGTTTGCATGACTATTATTGGTGTTTCAATTGTTTTTGAAGATTGAGATCAACGAGGCTTTTTTCATCATTCCAGTCGTCACCGCCAGCCAAATTTTCCATCAAAATGGGTCCGTACTAGTAGGTGCTTATTCGCGGCACGCAGAACCGTCGCGATTGTCCGTAAAATCACATTGCGTGCACTCAAAGCGTTCGTCGAAGTCGATAATAAAGGGTTATAAGGAAAGGGTATGCTAAGCCGAAAGGGGCTTATAGTACTCAACATTATGAACAACTTTTAGTATGGGAAAAAACCTGAAATCGCATAAGAAATAACAGCTGTTGTCAAAAATACCACAGAAAAATGTCAATGACACTCGACAAAATGTATGGCACACCTGATATTTTTTTTACCTGGAGTACTATGAGCCCTTGTCGGCTTAGCATACCCTTTCCTTATAACCCTGTATAATAGGTGTGAACTAACTAGCGCGCAACGAATGCACGCAGTGTGCGCGGATTGCGCTTAAAATGTTGTGTTGCAAATAGTTTGTACCCGGCTTAACAGTTTATTAAAATCAATACTGAATTTTATGAAGGTTGGATTAACAGTTCTAAACAGCGGCTTGTTCCCATGACTCAGACCTTCGCTTGGTCAATGATGACTCAAACACAAATCTGATATACACCGCGCCCAGAACCTTCACACAAATCCCTGTACATTGTAACCACAGCCATGCCGCATCTAGGCTAGTTTGTATTCAAATGGACCCAGGCCAGGCTTGGTATGCAGGACAGGCTCTACTATCGTCTGCAGAGATAATGATGACCTCAAATAGAAGGGAAATATTGTTACTGTATTTTGTTAACCGACTTCTGAAAAAAGGAGGAGGTTCTTAAGTAGACCTTTTTTAAATGTAAAAAATTTCCATTTGGAAAATTATTTTTTTATTTGAAAGGATATTATTTATTTGCTTCCAGATTGATCCTATTTATCAAAATCCAGTTCTGATAATGGGATCTGTGAGGAATTGAGGGTACTCCTCAAATATTGTAGGCATATATATAGCGATTTTGGTATTTTCATCAACAAGTCGAGCTTTTGCATTCAAAAATTAACATTTGGTAGAGTGGAACTGATGAAGGCGACCACAGATTGCCTCCGGGACTCCACATTGATAAGTGTTTCACGGGTAGCGCCAAGAACATTTCGATAGAGATTTCTCCCAGAGTATTTTGTTGAAGTCGGTCCTTTTATTAAAATTATTATGGTTCACGAAGTTTTGAATGATAAAGAAGGTCCAGCCTGTAAAAATAGATTCGAAATGTTTCCGGATTTTCGATGTTGACGCTTACCATCAGGGGAGCGATCATCACTAGCCACTGTGACACTTCGGACACAAAGAGCAGTCCATTCTCCTTCTTGGGCAGTCGGGTAAAAAGATACCTCATAATTACCATACGCGGTATTATCGCATCTCCTTAGCTAAATACCTGTGAAATAATATCCAGGTCGCAGCATAATGATACCTTCAGCCCCCACCTTCCTTGTAATCACGTACTTTATAAACATACGTGCAAGATAACGTACCGTCAAGTTATCTAAGTAAATATGGTACGGGAATGCAGTAGGCGGCTCACATTTTCCCGGTAGCTAGATAACTTTAGTTGCTTGATAAGCTGATGTAATTGGGTACTAACAAGTAGGATGCATACTTTATGTGTTGGTATTGAATGGTTAGACTTTACATGAAACGACACGCTAATGCTACTTGGCCGAGAAAGTTTTATACCCGACTATATAAAGGAGGGTAAAGAGTTAGAGGCCGCCCGCCATTGACCTGGTGGTCCAACATAGAACGAGACCTCAAGAAAGCGCACTTGCCCGAAGCGACGACCCAAGATCGTTTGACTTGGCGCAGGAGTGAGGCAAGGCAAGTGAGGAGACCCGACCCCAAATAACGGGATCAAGGGTAGGAAGAAGGAGAAGATATAAAGGAGGGTAATGTTTTGGGGTATAATTAAGTAAGTTATGGTTATGTATGTTTGTGTGTTCCTCCGATTTTAACTAGTGGTTGTTGAGTCAGATTTTTGTTTTTTTTTCCTAACCAATAACACTTGGTCATTTTGGTAGAGTTTTTCGGGCTGTGAAGGAAAAGCATATCATAATATATGCCCTCCAACGAGACAGAGGTAATAGACCTGGGCCCGTACCGTGAGGTGCTTATTGCGATGATCGTGAAGTTCAGCCGACGACGCTGCGCGACCACGAACCGTATCGATGCACGATAAGGTGTATGGTCGCGCGGCATTATCGGCTGAGCCTAACAATCATCGCAATAAGCACCTCACAGTACGGAGACCCTGGGCCCCTATTCGGAGATATAACAAATTGATGTCCATGTCGAGATTCCAATCTCGACTGTCTCTCGTCTCGTATGCCTCCGACCACTCGATGTATCTCGCACGATAGCCATTGTGCATATCTCGAAAAATAGAGTTGAGAATAAGAAATCTCGCAGTTCGTGAACACAGCTGTTTAGTCCGACAGGTCCAGCGAAGGGTTTTGGTGGGTATGTCACAAAGCACATCAAGTGCAGCCGGGTTATGTGACAATCGATGAATTCCTCCACAACCGAAAAAAATGGTAAGCTGCAAAAGCTGTTCGTTTTTCTTGAGTACAAAATAATATGTCATCTCTCCGGCCTTCCAACTGTATCTATGCAAAGAATCAAGTCGATCTGTTGCTCGTTTTTGATTTACATTGGTACAGGTCAGTCACATTCGCAATGCGTAAGACGGATGCTGTCCGAGAGTCCATTATGAAACCCATTCCTGCATACGAGATCTCTATCGCAACTGCATGTTTATGTTTTAATTAATTTCTATGACATTGCAAATGTCAGCGGAATGCTGTTGCGAATTTCTCAATTGAATATTTTATCGTGGACATATAATTTGATTTCTGCCATATGTCGAACTACCTCTGGACTAAGCTCACTTCACTTCACTACACAGTGGGTTCCACAGATTGTTAGGCCACCCGGCAGGTCCAGGATGAGGTGTCAGGATGAATCAGACTCTTTTTGTAACAACTGGGCCGAAAAGAGTAGAAGGAGGAAAGGGCTAACTTAACTATGTAATGAATTTAACAACTTGCCTACAAAAAAAAATCGGATCAACGGTTCGTAAGTTATACAATGGTTCCCGGAGACTTCAAGACCTTTGCTTCGCTTGGTCAATAATATAATTTGATGATGATTAGATTTCGTTGCGGGGTTCCGACAATGTTGGAAATTGGAAAATCTAAGCAATTTCAATTACGTTTAAAGGTTAATTGTTTTGCCTACATTTGTGTTGGTAATGAAATGTTTGGACGGTAATCAAACGATACTACAAACGAATTGTACGAAATATACTGTACGAACAGTACTAGACAGAAATGTTGTTTTTAACAAGGTTTAATAAATTATTTTTTTAACTTAGTCACGTATCACACAGCTAGAATGTTTCGCTGAATGAATTCAGAAATTGAATTTAGAAATGTGAATTCAGGCAGCTTGCCTGAAATAGCCTCTCACAATTTAAAATTCAATCCATTTTAAAATCCGGTGGATGCAAGTGGTACATTGTCCGTCGCTGTGGCGCTCTAAGACGGAGGCATGTGTTCAGCAGTGGATTTCTTCTGGCTGATGATGATATTGTTGAATTTAAAATTCACACTCGTCATTATCACTCAGACAGATTAATCTGAATCTGGTCAATATCAGAATGTGTGTGGGGTAGTATCGTATGTAATTCCGGGCGTTTTAAATTAATATTATGAATACATAGATGCATTTGCCTAACTGATAGAGGCAACAGTTTAACTTGAAATAACCCTCAGCCATAACCTCATGCTTTCGTAGTGACTTACCCACAATATACTCCTGATTTTGGGTACAGGTTATTTTGCGCTGATTTTAGGCTGATATAGGGCGTGCTGGTTTTTTTTGTCATCAACTTTTGTTAGGGTGTCAACTTACCTGTAACAAAATAAATATATAATTAGCGTTATTTATATGTGAAAATCATTCTGACTTTATGACAAACGTTTAAATTTAATGATCAGTAGCTAAGTACTTTTTACTGATAATTAAGGTCAGAGCTCGAAGCGAAGCTCCGCATAAGAATGGCGCGACTGCAAATAATTAGTGGTATTTATAAGCGATAAACATTCTGACTTTACGACAAAGTTTTAAATTTAATTATCTTTTACTTGTAAAGCAGGGTTTTAGTATAAAAAAGTGAAGAGGCAGGTGGGCAGACCACCAGCCAGGTGGAGGTACGATATCGTAAGGGCTCAGGGCAAGACGTGGATGTGAACAGTGCAGAATTGGTAAGAATGGTGTGATAAAGAAAGCCTAAGTCCAGCATTGGATTGATAAGGGCTGAATGATGGTGATAATATATCATCGCATGCAGCTTACGTTAAACCACAACACAACAATGGATTAAATTTAATTTTATGTTGCATAAAAACAGTTTTTTAGTTAATAATGCATTTATCAACAAAATCTACCTACTTTTTTTAAATTGTTATGGAACACCACAAATAAATAAAATTTCACTTATAGAGCTTTGCACTAGGGTCGGGTCCCCCTTATGGGATTTGTCGGGGGTACCATGGAACACATAGACAGACAAGAGCAACTAACACCCAGACCCAGAGCAGATATTCAAATTCTTCATTCAAACATCTGCCCGACCGGGAATCAAAACCGGGACCCCTTCTCATAAGGCAGACGTTATACCATTGAGCCAAGCTTATCGTCAGAGATTAAAAGGACATGTTTCGCCATGTCGTTTCCAAGGTAATTTCTGTTTCTCACTTAGAAGCTAATATACTAAGACAAAGTATTCCAAAATGCAGCGTTGCAACGTCTCCATTGCGAAATACTTTGGAATGCGCTGCCGGCGCCGTTGACAGTTTGACTTTGACAAAATTCTCATACGAAGCTAACAGATTACTCAAACATGAGGACCGTGAAATATCATAGAGAAGGCGGGTTTCGCCACGAGGATTTCATCTGATAGTAGTTATGTGATGGTAGTTAGGCACATAACTTAAACCTAAGTGCATAACTATTTTGAATGTAAATAGGTTAATGCGCTGTCGGCGCCGTTGACAGTTTGACAACATTCTTATACTAAGCTAACAGATTACTGAAACATGAGGACCGTGAAATATCATAGAGGGCGCGTTACACTACGAGGATTTCATCTGATAGTAGTTATGTGATGGTAGTTATGCACATAGGATAATCCTAAGTTTTTGAATGTAAATATGTTAATGCGCTGCCGGCGCCGTTGACAGTTTGACAAAGCTGACAAAGCTCATTCGAAGCTAACGAGTATTTCATCTGATAGTAGTTATGTGATGGTAGTGCACATAGGTTAAACCTAATTGCATAACTATCTTGAATGTAAATAGGTTGCCTATTTAGTTAGCGCTCGTATTGTTGCTTGACTGGGTGATTCTAACAGTTGGTAGTATACCAACTTTGGATTTGATTGGATGGGCGACCGCGAGTGGCATTTTACAACCGAGCGCTACCGTATCGCGCGCAATAAACCTTTAAAATCGGGAGCAGCGGGCAAGGCGAGAAGCATGACGAGCAGCACAGGACTACGTCTCCTATTTCTCTCGCCACTCATCGAGTATGGGGCTTCGTAAAGACTTCTACAATGATTGGTGATCACAAGATGGTGAAACATAAATTAATTATGCATATTTACATACATAAATTACAATAATATGCGAGAACATAATTAATTTGAAACTAATGTGAACGTTGCGTAAACACGTGACATTAAAAGCTTGCGACTTTGATGGATCCTTTTGCGTGGGCGTTATTTTGTCAGTAGCTATAAAAGTTTAATTGATTAGTGACACAGAGGCGTACAAGACATACAGCGAGCAATGGAGAGAGCAGTGCTCGGGGTTTCTTCGCGCGATAAAATCCGGAACGAGGATATTCGCCGATAAACCAGTCACCGATATAGCTTACAGAGTTTGCAAGCTTAAGTGGCAATGGGCAGGCCACATCACTCGAAGAACCGATAACCGATGGGGAAGAAAGGTTCTTGATTGGCGACCACGTGCCGGAAAACGCAGCGTAGGCAGGGCCACTAGGTGTACCGACAGCATTGTGAAAGTCGCAGGCAACCGCAGGATGCAAGTGGCACGTTGCCGTTCGGTGTGGCGCTCTAAGGGGGAGGCCTATGAAAATCTTATGGCTGATGATTTATTTATTTATTTATTTATATATATTAATTAAAACGGTACAAAACACCAATTACATTAATTAATTAAAATTAAGATTTATGATGATAGAGGCGTATTAACTCAACGCACATAAACTAATGGAGCCAAATATTTGAGTGCGGATTTGTTCATCCCACAACAAGACTCGTCCCAGCACCTTTCACTCGTTCATCCCACCATCAAAATTTGTCATCATCATCAGCATCATCACCACCATAAGACGTCCACTGCTGAACAAAGGCCTCCCCTTTAGAAAAGGGGTGAGTTGTCATAATCCTCCCGCTTGGCAGGCGGCTCGGGGATCGCAGAATACTCATCGTTTACTAAGAAGTCGCTGCTGCCCGACCTCCAGTGGTTCTGGTTGCAGTTTTAGGAGTTTAGTAAAAATACAGTCGTTAGTACAATGCTCACATAGTTACTTCTAGGGCTCAACACCTGGTCACATTGTTGTGACTGGGGTGAGGGGAGGGGCGAGAAGAGGGTGAACAAGATCAAAGAGGGGTGGAAAAGAGGGGGGTCAAAGAGTCGAGAGCTCAGTATTCTTGCAATTGAAACTTACCATCAGTTCATTCGCACTTTCAGAAACCCGCCTACGTAAAAGTATGAAACAAGAAGTCAAAAACAAATGAGTTCCGAACTACCTTTAACCGTAGTCTGATGCCAAGGCAAGGGATATTAAAACTCAAAAAAACACTATGTACATTAAATGGACCATGTCATATTGAATTTCGAATAATATTTTCTTGTTTCATACTTTTCCGTAGGCGGGTTTTAGTTTTTGACCTTATATTTTATCCGAATACAAATATGACCTAAATGTAAAATATTATATAGTAATATATAAAAAAAATTGACAAAGACCCAGACTATAAGCAAGGAGAACTTCCGAATAAGATAAAACGAAAATAAGCTCAGGAAGTACCTTTAATTTGCTAAACAGTTATATCTTGAGCGGAAATAAGCTTTTGTAAATCATATTATAACTTATTAAGCGAAATATGACCGACAGGAAGCATAAAGATTTGCGGAGATGGCTCCGTTATTTTCCACCTGTGGACGTACCTACTCCACTTAATTCTAAACTACATCATATGATGACAGTGAAAAAAATACTGGGCTAGTGATTGTAGTAACTAAATAATATAAGCATCACTATGTTCCTGATTGAAGGGCAATGTTTCCAGCGTAATTACTGAGCATCTCAGAGTGACGAGCGCAGGACAATGCTTCGCAGCGCTTTGAACTGCTATTCAAAATTCAGGGTGTTATTGAAATGTTATGAGCAAGCGTATCGCTTACAATCAGACGAGCCACTTCCTCGTCTCGTACTTAATTCATAATAATTTTATTAAAAAACCTAGCCATCGAACACTTGAAATAACTGTAACTTCAACCAATCTCTGGTGTTTTTCCGCTACAATATGACGTCTAGTACAATAGGAATGACGAATATCAAGACGGGAGAATGGAGATGTTGATGGATAGATACAGTTTGGAGTTCTTCCTCAAAGTAACGCCTGATTCTGATCAAAAACAGTCGGAATGCCCAGAGACCATTGAAGGTAAGATAAGGCAAGATCATACAAATGCTCAAGCACACAGTGCTACTAGGTAAACATCATAAAACCTTATGGTCAACATCAGTTTTTCGGTGACAAAATTACTTACTTACGTTACGTACCATAATAGCTCTTTTAGGTCAAACTATAAGGATGCAGATTCTACGGAGATTAACTGATGACATACAAGTGAACAGCCATTTTAAAAACATCAGCCCACTAACTCAATAAGATCAGCGCTATCACGATGGCACAGGCATTTTGCGCAAAATTCGCCAATCGCCTATCACACGTTCAATCAAATTGTTTATTATGTCATGTGCGGGTATGTTTGTTACGTCACAAACTGTGTCGACACTGCTCCAGTAACCGAACGTAAGGCCCAACGCCTACTGAAGAATCGAGGCGAGAAACAGTGTACAAGCGGCAGTGGAAAAATCTAAGGGTGTCTACACATGGCCCGACCTGACATCGTGTGAAAGGGACAGCTAGATTTGAATTTCACGGGAGCAAAAGAAACAAACTATTAAGGTTATAGCTTCTCCCTTTCGCTTCCCCAGAAACTTATATATAGCCATCTCTTTCAAGCGATGTCGGGTCGGGCCATGTTTAGACACCCTAACATCCCCAGTTTAACGTAGGTTAAACATTGTCCCGCGGCATCCCGAAAAGTATGTCCCATAACATCTATGTATATGTAAAAGATCAAGTCTTTTTCTAAGAATCAACTCACAGATCAAACTACTAAAGGGGTAAAATGGACCCCCTACGTTTGTATGGAAATAAAATCTTTTTTCTGGCTTGTGTAATAAGCATAAAGGATCAGGATATTCCGAAAATCAACCTCAGCACCGGTATTTCCAAGCTGTTAAAGGATCAGATTAAACTGTTTTTAGAATTGAAATCGCTATGTTACGGGATCGGCATTAGGATTTCCAATTTCCCAACTCCATAAAAAGCATTTAGGAACACACTGCACCATGCATCCAAGAGCAAAGAAGCAACGAGAAGAAGAGCGAGAAGGCAACACCCGGATCGTTGTTCGAATGTATTTTTAAATCCTAGCTGTCGCCGAAATTTGTAAACTGTACAAAAATTAACGAACTTACATTTGCTGACTACCGCAATATTTGAGCAATGAAAACTTTGTAAGAAGTTAGTTTTACGAGTTCTACGAGAACTTCTCTTCTCTACCACCTTTTTACTCTCCAGCGGTTTGTTTAGAAAAAAAACTTCTGTACATTATAAAGTAAGACACTGTCTCTCCAGCGGTTTGTTTAGAAGAAAAAACTTCTGTACATTATAAAATCGCCTTTTCTGTAGTGTTACCTTCACTTTCCTTGGTATAAAAGATAATTTTACTTTTTCACACCTGACACCATGTAATGATACGCCATTTGCCAGCGAATGAATATATATTTGCGACCATAGATAACATAAACATGTAGAGTGACAATACTGTTACAGTAAGAAATCACAAATTCACAATAAAACGTGAGTGGTTTATTCCTACAACATAATAAGCAGTAACTCTTATTCACTCTGTGGCAATATGGTCAGAAATCAAAATGCACAATGGTTCGAAATGATAGCGATATTCGAGGCGTTTAGCGCAATTGTCTTTAATTCACAATCGTACTGCTATTGTCTGACTGACGTGTTGCAATTTCGGAAAGGCTAAGGTAGCCATGGGTTTCGAAGATATAGGAAAACCAGAGAACTAGGTAATCATAATAACCTTGATAATATATATGTGAATCCGATCTGTGATAACTATTGATACCTGTGAATCCGGCAGAAATCCGATGCTGTTACACATTTTCGTGTACGTACACAAAATAAAATGCGGATCAGCATTTTGTGTGGCCCACAAATTCATATGGAAATATTACCAATAAATGCGATAGGAAGATTATGTTCGTTTAGGGTTGTTCATATAATAAGTAAGCTTTTTGCATGTCGCATGTATTGACGAACGTAGGTACGTCTCGCTCTTTTCAGACTTAGAGCAACTGGAGCACGGTGAGCGCCGACGCTCATTTTAAAGTCTTCAAAATTTTCTTACTTGGGCCAGTCCGATCATTTTACTTTGGTCAAAGGACAGAACAATAATTTCAGACCCTTTTTTCTGAACCCAGACAGAACTTAGAGTTCTTTCGAAAACAGGCTTCAGAATACATTTGAGATCCACTCTTCGTCTGCGTCATCTACAGTCAAGATGACAATGACAAAAAGTGTATATTTCGAATCGTATCCTTTCGGAATGTCTTCAGAATATACGAGGCTATCTTTAAGCGGTCGGGCAGAGCTGTAAAATACATAACATCCCTGGAAAATTTGCGGTTCCTATGGGATGGTCAACACAGGTGAAACCGCGGGGCACAGCTAGATTGTAAATATTGTAATCTACATTGGTTAGTGGTTCCTGATCAAATTTCCTCAATCAAGCTTTAGCCTTGATAATTAGCGCCTAAATAGACATGAACAGTTAATGAACAAGGAAGCAATGCAGTTTTGGTTTTTCGATATTCCGTGTATAATGTTTTCCGTATTTAGTTATACAAAAAATATATGGTATATAAATAAATTATGCTTATTGATAATTATTTCAATTAGGTTCCAAAATACTAAAGATCAAGAAAGCCATTGAAATTAAAAAAGAATAACTTGCATTCCAGTGTCGAAAGTAAATCTGCTAGAGTTAATTTGTCACGATTCGACGGCTGAACCTGAATGAAATTAATGACCGTCTTAATGAAATTCGTCAAATAAATAGTATAATAGGATTTTTATCCCGAAAAATTGACAAGGCACGGAAAACTAAGTAAAGCCGCGCAATGTAACTTGCGGTATTCAGTTTTACCAGAAGCATCACATTGCTATATCCCATTTATTACTATATATCCCAGTGTCGGGGATGGCATAGAACACACACAAAAATAAATTCAACACTGGTACCAAAACCCAAAACAAATATTTAAATTCATCATTAAAATATCTGCCTCGCAGGGAATCAGACACTGACTTCCTGGTGTGCCTCCTGCTTCCAAAGCAGACGCGCTTCCAACTACGCCAGGATGTTTGTCATCCAGTTGGTCTATCCTGAAAGGTCCTTAACAGTCACCTTATTAATAGCCCAGGCTGACCCCGTTACGCCAAAACGACGTTCCATATTACTCGACTGCCCAAGAAGGGTGGTAATGTTTTTGGGGTGTACGTAAGTATGTTTGTGTGTTCCTATAGTACCTTCTATAGCCTGAACGGCTTGACTGATTTTTATATGCTACAATTTGCAGTCGGGTATTTTGTTTTTCTTTCAATCACATTACTTGTTTTAATGGTATTCTTTATCTCTAGACTAACTATGATAAACACACCTACTTGCGAGTTAACTAGATCGTGTAGATTTGTCCTTAATTGCGTAGATTACATTTTTGTTTTGAGATTTTGTGATAATGAGCCGCTTTCCTTTTTACCCGACTGCCCAAGGTTTTAATGTTTTTGGAGTTTGTAAGTATGTTAATATGTTTTATGTATGTATGTATGTTTGTCTCTTGTGTTCCTTTATTCCCCTCCTGTAGCCTAAGCGGCTTGACCGATTTTGACGATTACGGTTTCGTTGAAATCATTTTTATGTCCGGAGTGACGTAAGTGGGCTACATTCGAGTTTTTTATTTTTCTTTTAATAACATTACTTGTTATTAGCCTGCGTTATTAAGCTCAATCAAATCTTACTACTTTCGTTCCACGACTTAATAATACGGTTTTATTTCGCACAAACTCGACAACACCTCACTCGGTCCACCTAGTGGGAGGCCTGCCTGCGCTGCGTCTTCCGGTTCGTGGTCGTCAACAAGCGCAGATCTACCGTTGTAGGCACGATGGGCATGCCCACAACCCTAATAAGCTTGTGACGTCACACTTTCACTTTTATTGTCCAAATGTGCCACTGTGATGTGCAAACAAGCACACGTCATTTACTTTTGTAATTTTCGTGAGCGAACAAAATAGCATTTTACAGGCTTATTAATTTACTAGTGTTTGCTCCACGGCTTTGCTCATACCAAAGAAAAAAAAAAAACTTCAAATCTTGGTCAGCGCATCACATATTTTGCAAAAAAAACCTTTGTAGGAATGCACTATATTGATCATGAGCGAGTTCATACTCCGACTTGCACTTGGCTGATATTCGGGTTCGGGCTGTGACCACAACCTTTTTCGAGGGCTGGATCCGCGCCTCAAAAACATGGCGCATGATTTGAGTGGCGCATGGTCACTCAAAAACCTTTCTTCCCCATCGGTTATCGCTTCTTCGAGCGATTTGGCCTGCCCATATACAACCCTAGTACACTTACTTACAACCCAAATTATGTTTTTGGGTTGTATATAAGTAGTAGTAGTGCCCTCATTGGGTAGTCGAGAAAATATAACCCTATAAAGCTCACCTATTGACACTTCATTTGATTTATCTTCCATTGCATATTCTGAAATCTTAACACATTTTACTGCCTCGTTGATTTATGTACGGGTCAAATAATTTTCAAATTATCGTGGTCAATATACATAAGAGGTTACAGATAAATCAACACTTGGGTCATTCGTTCATTTCAACACGGCGTTGGGACGGACCACAGATCACACTTGATACCGCAGAGAGATTCGTCGTTCCTACAAAAAGTCACCAAAGTTTGAGGAAGGCGCGGGTCGCGTGGAGTGCGACCAAACTTTCTCATTGGCTAAGTCAAGGTTACGCCTACTCGCGAATAACAATCAACCAATAGGACTAATTTTGTATAAGTGTATTTAGACTGATGCGTGGTGCGCTTCGAGCATCCTGAATGCAGAATCTAGAGTGTGGACTGTCCTACGACATTTCTCGACGCGTGTTGTAAGATTGTCGTGCACTTCATGACCAAAACCAAAGCTAGCTCTTCAGAAACAATTATCACGTAGGAGTTCATATAACTTTCAGGGTTTGCAAGCTGAAGTGGCAACGGGCAGGCCACATCTCTCGAAGAACCGATAACCAATAGGGAAGAAAGGTTCTTGAGTGGCGACCAAGAACCTGAAGACGCAGCGTAGGCAGGCCTCTCACTAGGCAGACCGACGATATTGTGGAAAGTCGCGGGCAAACGGAAGATGCAAGTGGCACGTTGTTGGTCGGTGTGGCGGTCTAAGGGGAAGGTTTAGCAGATGACGTCTTCTGGATGATGATGATTATTATTAGGAGTTTTAGGACAAGCGTGAAAAAACTATGTCGCTGCTTCGTATTATTCTCCGAAAGTTATGTACTTAACAATGCGACTGTCTATTCCATAAAAACAAAATCTGTTGTCAAGTTAAACGTTTCACCCCCGAATACTGAAACGTTTGTTAACTTTGATGACAGATTAAGTATATTGCTACCTTTGTCATTTGCTTAGTGCCAGACAAAGGCAGCATTATAATTAACCTGTTGTCAAAGTTAACAAGCGTTTCAGTATTCGGGGGTCAGAATCCCGAGATAAGTGCACAAGAACAATTCTCATATTCATTTTCACTCTAGACTTGTACTGAGTGAGATATCTATCCATATCACAGATATATACTAACTAATATCACAGATTATATCATACTTCCAAAGCAAAACTTGCTTCGGTAAAAGCTGATATTGACGGGCCAAAGGTTAAACTCGTTTAACATGCATATTATAAAGTAGCAATTAAAGTTTTAATCAGAATTTAATTAAACGTTTTTGACGTTAATTAAACGTGCGCAGTTGACTTTAATGATATTTTATAGGACAACCGATGGTTTGTAACTTAGTGACATAACCAAAGATGTAAAAGCAAGATACAGTTTTCTTGGCAATGAAGAGTGCAATAGATTGGATTCTGTTCTAGACGACGGACATACAGGGTTATAAATAAATAAAATAAATAAATAAATAAGTAATAATAATAGTTATAAGGAAAGGATATGCTAAGCCGAAAGGGGCTCATAGTAGTCGTGATTGTGAACAACTTTTACTACGAGACCAACCATGAAATAGAAAAAAACAGCAGTTCCATACATTTTGTCGAGTGTCATTGACATTTTTCTATGAAACAACTGATATTTTTTCTGTATTTCAGGTTTGATTCCATAGTCAAAGTTGTTCATAATGATGAGTACTATGAGCTCTTTTTAGCACACCCTTTACTTATAATATAACCCTGTATTCAAGGATAACATTGTATGTATGTGTAACATGTATGGGAAACTAGACACCGTGAAAGAAAATTTGTTGCTCGACACATTCCGGCGATGGTGATTTTTCTGGATTCGCTGTTCTTTTCACGATTTCAGGTTTGGTTCCACAGTAAAGTTTGTTCAAAATTACGAGTACAGTTTTATCCTAGATTATCGTCTGACCAAACAACTAGGACATATTGTTTTTAAATGATATCTTACAAAAAGAGGGAGGAGGAGGCGTCGGGTGTCCAGAATGCTGGCGTTTATTTCGCACAGAAATTGAGCATTGCCATTCAACGTGGCAATGCCGCCAGCATTCTGTTGACCTTTCCCTCCACAAATGGTCTTTTAGTTTAGTTTAATTTTTATAGTTATTTTAGGTTTTAGTTTTAAGGTAGTATTTTTAAGTTTTCTTTGTCTGTTTTTTGTTGTACATAATAAATATATCTCAACTTACAAAATCCATACTAATATTATAACTGCGAATGTAACTCTGTCTAGATCTTTTTCGCGTTATCACGACTAAACAGCTGAACTGATCGATTTGAATTTTTGCATAGATACAGCTTAAGGGTAGGAGTCGGACACAGGCTACTTTTTTTTATTGGTCCAGGCGAAGTCTCGGGCAACAGCTAGTAATTTAATGAATGCGAGAAGTTTTCGATTTTGGCATTCATATTTCACATTTATTATCATAAAATGAAGTCGTCATTCATAATTAATAATTCAAACAAACTAATTAACTTTGACATCGAAACATCTAATGAAAACATGGATTTCAAAACAGCGACTGGCTTACAACAGATCACAGTAGAAAAGCTATAAGCAAATAAATCATAATTTTCTAAACGGTTATCGAGACGTGGCAGTGGAAAATATCGCAATATTCTGTTTTACATTTTCATTATTTTTTTTGCCGCGTCCGTTGTTTTCTCGCTCGCGCATTTTCATATTATTGAAGATGTGAAATCACTAAGTATGAATTTCCAACAACCGTATGTTTCATCCGTCGATCATAAAATATAAAAACCGTTTTTTTGGCCGAGCGAAGCGAATGTCTCAGAGTCTACAGGAACAAATCGGCGTTTGTATGTATATTTGTATGTTTGTTCGATGATAACTTCATAATTTCTTTATAAAATTTTGAAAGCAAGCAGTTCATTTAATTACATTTTGTAAGTTCAAATATGAGACAAAATCGGTTCAGGGGTTGCAAAGTTACAGGGTTCGCGAGCTCTCAGTTCGGCGCGAACTACTAGTATAATATCTCTGAACTCTTAATTTGATGGAGAGAACTGAAAAAAAAAACGGGTAATTTTTTTAAATTTCTGCCGTCAAACTAATAATATCATTTTTTTTTTTTATCTGGCAAGGGCCTTTAGTAATTATGCAAAATACAACTACCTAGACTACTTAGCCTACTACATAAAAATAGCAGTGAGACCTTTAATGGTACCTGGATAAATAAATAAAAAATTGTTTAAAATATGTTAATAAAGACCGATATTCGGTTTTATATAAATCGCACTTTTTGCTTTTTGTGATTTTAATTATGAGAAAACGTGCGCGCGCCGAAAGTTGGCGCCACTAGGAGCGGGATAAAGACGCGAGAAGAGAGAAGGTAAGAGGGAAAACATGATTACATGACAATTTATCGATAAAACAAATCATTGAAAAGACTTCGATTTACACACATTTTTGATAGATCCCCCAACCCCATGGCCGTTACAGTGCTCCGTCCCTTTCTAAAACCAGACTGCACATCCGGCATTTCTGCATGTATACTGCATTTCCCGTAACTTTTGATAAACATCGTAAGATGCTGATTCGTCTGAAATCTTTTAAGCTGGCTGGATTTGAAGTTTTAGGGTTGTTGAATAGGAAAACCTTCAAACCACAACGTACAAAAGGTATGGCCAATTTGCGTCGTTCTATTGACCCACTATTAGCCGTTTCCTGACCAGCTACTGCAAGTGTGAAAGGTCTTACTTATCGGCAGAACAAGCTAGCTACAAATTGAAATTGTGCAACGCGACATTTTGCTACATTGTGTACCATGTTACCTCTGGCCTCTAGGACTGTCACCGGATTAGAGAATGACGATTTATGTGTTTTGAATGATATGATGTTTACAAGACTGAGCAAAATCGTTTGAAAGGTTGTCAAGATAAAAAGTGCGAACGCGATATCTGAATCAGGGCAGCCGGCTCTAAAAAACATTTCGAGGTATAAAATATTTCTTCCTTCAGAAAAACGCGACTCAGGTAACTGAGTCAAAACGCGGGCCCCGTTAGTATGCAAATTCTGAGATATTTTCACGTAATAATTTCAAACTTTTCCAAGTTACAGTGCGCTTACTTATATTTAATTTTACTTTCTTCGTTCCAACTTATAAAAACTAGAAAGTGACCGCTTTTAAACTTAACCATGCGTAAGATTAGTACATTAAAAGCAACAAGAAATTCGCTTAGTAAACACGCAAACTCACCGTATCAATTTCCTATTATGATTTCGACAAACCATACCGCCCGAATAAAATCACCATGTCATAACTAAAATATGTTTTTGTATTTCACAAAAACCTTGTGACCTCCAGTGTGTAACAATGCCATATCAAATTCGCGTCACAGCGGCTGGTTAAGGCAGATAGCGTAACGAGGTACAATGGTTGGTCATCTCTGTACGTTTGTGCTCTGTCTGTGCCGCTAGGCGCGTCGGCCAATCACGACGGCCGGTGACGTCACGTGACCAGTCAACGTCAACATTTTTAGGGTTCTATGCAAATGAGATAGGATGTGACCTTTTGACTATTGACGTTGAATGCAAGGATTGTAATGAATTGGAAATGATTGAATGCAGAGATTTTATCATGCTTGGTATTTTGTGCCATAAAACAGTAATGAAACAAAATAAGGAAAGAGAGAACATGAAACATTTAAGTTATAACTCAAACGTGTCAATCTGCGTTTACGTGATTTAGTGAAATTACATACACATATAAATAATAATAGGCGTTGAACTATGGTTATAAGAATAATGTAATTACGAACGTTACGTTCAGATAAAGTTGAAAATGGCGAGCCAAAACACTAGGAGTAGTTACGATTATAGACTACCCAAAACATAAAATGTCATCATCATCATCATCAGCCGTAAGATGTCCATCGCTAAACAAAAGCTTTCCTCTTAGAGTGCCACACTGAATCTGTCATGGTGTTTGCCATAATGCATACTCTTTGCAAGCGGCTTGCCAAGTAACCACGACAACAACAACAAAAATGTAACTTGATATGTTCCAAACCGGTAAACTACAAAAAGCACTGTGCCAACACTTCCGTTTGTCATGAACCTTGGGTTCAAGTTACTGGGTTAGACTGTGTCGCAAAATGCAAATTCTAGCTCCACATTGGCATTTCTTAACTGTATTTTCAAGAGCAAAACATAAACACTGTGGTACCTTGTGTCTTTAAAAAGTCAGTCCGTAACATAGTTCTCAGTGCTGAAGAAGCTTTATTTTGACAAGATCCTCAAGTGTAGGCGTGTTATTTCCAATGCATCATAGGATGTTTCAAATTGGTATTTGAAATGTGTTGGTATTTATATCTAGCCAAACTGGATCGAATAAATTACCACAGTGGCCGTGGCCATGTTTTCTTAAGCTATTTCCTTTGGACTTTTATCTGTAATTTTGATCTTTATAATAAATGGTTAGTCAACACTACAGCAATCTCGCAGATACGATTTGAATCGTTCACATGCAAGTTTGGGCCGTTATTTGATACTCGAGTGACTTGGCGTCGTAGGACTATTTAGCAAAATGTCTAAAGTTAATAAACATTATGCCGGCATCTGGAGGTCGTGGGGCCAGTTAAAAATAAACTAATTTTATACACCCTGAAATGGATTTTCAAACGGTTTTGTGGAAACAAGTTTTTGTCATACAATCGTACACTGTTATAATATAATAACGTTTATTTGTTTACGAACTTACAGTATTGTTTTTTTTAGAAAAGAACCGGGGGCTCCTCTAACTTTGAAACGTTCGTGATTCTGATTGCGAGAGCATGCCATCTCGCTCGTACCAACATAGTCGCACTATGCGCGGTCCCGCTCGCGCAACTCTCGCTATCGCTTTCAGAGTTACGGGATAAGCCCGCTGTTTGTTTTTTTATGAAACTTGGTGTGTTATATATATTTAAATGGACAGTTCGAATGCTTGTGTAGAGTAGTTGTAAAGTATCTACGTTTTAAAATCCGGGAAAAAAAGTTTTGAAAGTTGGGGTTTTATAAAGTTGATCGTTTCATTGGCAATGTAATTAAATAGGAATATTCATCAAAATCGGACTAGACATTACGGAACTATAAACTGGGGTACGTTTATATCAAATTTTCAGAAAACGACCGATTATCAAAATGTCTAACTCGTTCGTCTGATTTGCAAAACGTTTAAATAGTATAATGTCTACCGACAAACAGTTTTAATATTGACTTCTGGCTGAATATATTGAGTTGTTCTTTATACGTTGCTCCATAAATTAATAATGAATGAAGTTTCATTTGCGTAACTTCATTCACGATATGATCTAACAAGCACATTGCTTAACATGTTTAAAATAAAATTAAAATCGACTTTACTACTCGTAGTAGTTTCTTTTTTTGCTTTAGGAAACCACGTCATAGAGAGCCCTATTCGGAGAAATGACATTTTTATCTCTCTCTCTCACTCCCATTAAATTTTAAATTAGAGAGACAGTCACCGAGATAATCTCGAGCGCACAGGAATAGGGTCCCAGGCTGAGATAGATAGATAGATTAACTTTTACTATGAAAATTGGCGTGGTTTTGATACATTTTGTTTTAATAAAACGGGAATACTCACGTTAAATTGAGTCGGTTATTCCGACTATAGTTTCGATCACATTCGGTGACCTTTATCAAGGAATGCTCAGCGAGACGCGCGCGACCTTGTGTCGCAGTGCAAGGCAAGACGAGGTCGCGCGCGTGTCTCGCTGAGCATTCCTTGATAAAGGTCACCGAATGTGATCGAAACTATAGTCGGAATAACCGACTCAATTTAACGTGAGTATTCCCATTTTATTACACAAAAAGATATATAGATTAACTATTTATTGTTCACACAACATTTTACATACATTAAAAAAGGCTTAAAAACTAGTGTAACAACTGAGTGGATTTTTGAAGTTGTTTTTTTACTAGTAACGAGACGAGCAAATTGCTCGCCGTTGGTATACATCAATACTACCCGTAGCAGTGCAGTGTCACCCAGAATGTTGAACATCAACAGTTCTAAATCCTCGCTTCACTGGTGTGAGATTTCCCCACACCAGGACCCTTATTATCAAAACCTGAGATTCAATCTCGTCTAGGAAACAATATCTAACTTCGAGATTTATTTTTCTCAGCGCTATATTTCGAGATATTCACAATGGCTAGCCTGCGAGATACATCGACTGATCGGAAGCAATCGAGACGAGAGACAGTCGAGTCAATAGCCATAACTCCATGCTTAGCAGGCGGCTTGGGGATCGCAGAACGCCCACCGTTTATTAAAAAGACGCTGCTGTCCGTCCACCGGCGATTCCGATCGCAGTTTTAGGAAATAAACTGGTCCACGCATCAGTCAAAATGCACCTATAAAAATTAACTCTCATTGGTCCATTGCTAGGTGCGAGTAGGCGTAACCCTCAGATAGCCAATGAGTACGCTTAGTCGAAGTCCCCGCAACTCACGCTTTCCTCCAACCTTTGTTTGTTTGAGTCGAAACAACGATCTCTTAATGCGGTTAAACCGACCCTAGTTATGATAGGATATGGAAGATCGATCTAAATTATCTTATCAAACTAAGTATTGACGTCATTACTAACTGTATGAGCGGCCACAGAATACATAGCAGTTAACACCGAAATTTCTGCTCTCAACTCCGCCATGTACTTACTTAAAGTATGTTATCAGAATTTCTTATCAGTAGGTGAGGTCAACGTACCTGCAATAAAGAGTCCTTAATTAGTAAATTGATAAGGATTTAGACAAGAAACAGAAACTGCAATTCATTAGGTACAAGCATCTATAATAATTAGATATAAGCATCGATGTAGCCTCCATTTTTTTGTTGATGGGTTTTCGTCTGCCTTAGCTCGTATTGAAATCGTTACCTGATAATATGTAAGGTAATTAATTGTCATGGGGATCACAGAGGACAACAACAGTTTCAGCAGTTTCAAAAAAAAATAATGTTTAAATCTAATCAATAAATTAAAAAAAAAATTTAAAAAAAAAAACATTTAAAGAGCTGTGGTTGGTACCTCTCAAAAGTCGCGAGCCAGACTTTCGAACATTTATGAGCTCGAGCCCTTAAGGAGATGAGATGTGTCAGACGACAATGCAAAACCTAATCTATAAAGCTGCGGTCACATACACGACGAGTGGCGAGGAAAGTGGCGAGGGTTTTTTTTGTACTTTTGTAAAGACTACGTGCCAGTCTCGTTATAATTATATACTATCACTGAATAAATATACCAAAAAAATAATTATTTAAATTAAATAAACACAGACACGACTGATATAAATACAGAGATGTAAAGCAGAGACGTAGTGTGGTCACGTTGCTCGTCCTGCTCCTCGCCTTGCACATAGCTCCCGATTCGAATGGTTTTTTAGAAGGCTTCAAAAGACCGGCGAGATAGATAGAGATAGAGCAATGGCAAGGTCAAAGACGTAAAAGGGATGAAGGGGCGCGAGCAGAGCAGCGTGTAGCCGCCTCGCGAATATTCGCCACAACACGAGGAGCAGTGCGAGGAGCATAGTGTGGCTGTAGGGTTACTAACATAATGACCCAAACTGTTATAAATTACAACAGTTACAGTTATATTAACCCGTTCGTCGAAATAGCTCTAGTAGTCATGTCTCAACTTAGAAATTATTTCGTAGAACTTCGCATTAGGTACTTAATTCGAGGTTGTTAACGCACATTAGTGGAAGTACACAGTTTATTTAAATTTAGTAGCATTTAATGGGTTTAATAAAGTCTTTTCTAGAAATATTAGTAGGTAGTACTTAACATGCTCCAAAGATCTAGTGAGATGTTACCAAGAGTGAATGCCCTTAGCCGCGTCCTTGTCTTAAAACTTAAAAAAATTAGCAATCACATTTTTAAAAAAAACGGTAGTATAATGGGCGGCCTTATCGCCTAAAGCGATTTCTTCCAGACAACCTTTGGATGGACTGAATTATGACTTATAAACTACGGTCGGTGGTGTACATACATAAAAATAATAATAATATGAAAATACATACATAAACCTACTACCTACATAAAATACATACAATAAATACAAACTATATAAATGTAATGTGTTTAATTTGTTTAAAGTACACTTTAAAATTAAAGTAATGTCTTTTATAAATATTTAGTTCTCGTACTTCACTATCATCTACAGATTCTAAGAGCATATTTTCGTTATAGTCGTGATCGTTGTTGCATAAAGAAGTATAATTATAATTTGAGTCGGCGCCGGCTGGCTCCGTTAATAAAGTGTTAACTTAACGGTACTAATATTACGTAACGTATGCGACATACGGCGAACGAATATTTCTTTTAATTTATTTTGAAAAGGCTAAAATTACACTGTTACCTCATATCTAGTTTCAACATAGAGATGGCAATAACAAGCAGCGATAAGGCCGAATTTACGGGACCGCATACGTTTATCCAGAAAGTCCAAATGTTACGTTTTGTATTATCCTTTACTACTATTTAAATATTTTTTTGTATCTGTAATACATAAAGTGACGATTTCTTAGTTTTGATTATGAGATACATGCAATAACATTAAAGTAAATGATTTTTAATTTTTGTGGTTGACAGTCGTTTTGCCTGGCGTTTGGCCATAACTCCCCAGTGTGCCTATTCGATCGCGTTAACGTTAACCAAGATTAGTATGAAGTAAGAGCAGTGCTATCTAGATGGCGCTAGGTGGCGCTGCTCTTATTTCATACGAATCATAATTAATTAAAGTTGACGCGATCGAATAGGTAAACGCAATTGGAAAAATTCGCACTAGGCACTCTGATGTTAGATGGCTGTGACGTCAAGATGGTAGACATACCTAGCCTGGGAAAGGAGGCTGGCGGAACACCGTAGGTGTTGGCGACAGATTTTCAACTTGAGAGTGGCAGCTAGTCAGCCAAGAACTTAAAACCACTATGCTAAATAAAATCATTTTCTTTATTCTATGCTATGGTTTCCTCAAGATGTTTTCTTTCACCGGTAGCTCAACCTCATTCTTGAGATTCGAAGCCCCTGTGGCTTTCAGTTTTAAGGTGCAACGTTTCAAACAGCGCGGCAAATTCAAATTTTCTTGAGTTTTTTTGTTTATTACAATTTTGCGCTTATAAAAAGGATGTATCAAGAAATTAAACCAAACAAAAAATCAAGGTGAAAGCTAGTATAAGTACACTTCTCTCTAAACCAAAAACCAAGGTAAAAATCAGCTTATTGAGATTCGTAGCTTAACTAATATTATCTAGGTGATCTTTATAGCCGTAATTTCTTGATACGACCTATTTATTGTCGCAAAATTTGTTTTCATGAACCCAAGATGAGTAATTAAGCTGTAATTGACAAAAAACGCAAGAAAACTTGAATTTGCCGCGCTGAGCGAAACGTCGCACCTTAAAGCGCTAATCATTGACCTATCATCGCTACGAATAATAAACCTTGAAGAAATGTTTAACCAAATGAATCGGCTCAACGCTTTTGCAGTTCAGTGACTTCGAAATGTTTGTTGAATTTACGAGTTTGTATATTGTTATTCTACCCAGTTAGTGTTTCCGGAGAGCGCCCTGAATACCTAGTTTATCAGTTAGAGAAACAGCCGAGTGCGCGGCAGATATGCGTAGCTTTGCTACACGGAGTAAATCAGAAACACAACTCCAACAAAGTTTGTAAAGATGGCTTAGTTGTTATAGGCACAGCTTAGTAACAGTTAGCTCACTCCATATAAGTGAACCGCGTTTAGAGCCTCTGTATGCTTACGCGTATTTACGCATACAGGCGCAGGCTATAACTAGAAAAAAAATGCCTATAAACAACCGCGATACTTATCTACGCGAGAGAGGAGGCGCGGCTGTACAAACTACATCACGTGTGGGTACACAACCCCGCAAATAAATTTAATACCGATACTCGTGTATCGTAGTATGTAGTATGTAGTGATGTGTTTTAATTTTTTTCTAGTTATAGCCTGCGCCTGCATGAAACCTAGACTGAGCTTCAGGAAAGCCAGGCAAGGCTTCATTAATGCCAAATAGGCTTATGAAGCCCACCATGAAGAACGCTGTCGTATAAGAAGTGCCTATCTAGGTGGTTATATTAAGGTCCAGCGTTTGAGCCAACAAATTTATTAACCTACCAGCGACGCTGTCTTTGTGTCGCGGTGAATAGCATTAATTATTTAAAACAGAGTCACCTCCTAAAATAAAAAGGACGTAGGTTAGTAAAAGTAGTAAGACAGAAAGGCAGGGAAAACAGAACCTTCATTGATTCATTGATTGAAAAAAGACAAGCTGCAAACCTATTGCTTTTATTGACTTGCTAAGTAGATTTCAAATAAGGTCTTTATTTCTTTATGTATAGTTATTTTAATCGTTTATTCGGATTTGGCCATCTGTCTCTTTAGTCTGTAGTAACTTAAGTACATTGTATGCATAACGTTCTACTTAGTTACGTGAAATGTTACTGTGCATAATTATGTCAGTCATTACGTGTAGAATTTCTATAGAATTGATATAACGTCAATCTGGTTCAAGCATTATAAATTACTCATGCCCGGTTGTAATTGCTTTCTGATTGTTTCCATGAGTGTTTGCTTCAAAGCACAGATCACACCCTAGATTCTGCATTCAGGACGCTCGAAGCGCACCACGCATCAGTCTAAATACAGTTATAAGAAATTACTCTGATTGGTTGATTGTTAGGCGCGAGTAGGCGTAACCTTGAGATAGCCAATGAGAATGCTCGGTCGCACACCCCGCGACCCGCGCCGCGCCTCAAACTTTGGTGACTTGTTGTAGGAACAACGAATCTCGTAATGCGGTATTTAGTGTGATCTGTGGCTTCAACGCACAGACCGGCTCTTGCTCTTGCAAAACCCGCAGGCTGATTCTAGAGTAATGGACATTCTTTCTATTCCCCTTTCAATCGACATATATTAGTACTCGTATGTCAGTGCAATGCCTCACTCCAATGTCAATATATTTCTTACTAGGTGTTACCCGCGACTTCGTTTACGTAAACTACAAAAAAAAGTAGCCTACGTCCGTCTCCGCACTTAAGCAATATCTATGCAGAAATGTAATTGATCCGTTCAGCCGTTTAGCCGTGATAACGCGACAAACACCCAGACAGAGAGACAGCTCGACAGATAGACACAGAGACCGAGTTACATTCGAATTTGTAATATTTATTAGGATTAGGATCAATTAAAATCTTTAGAATACCATTTCCAACGTTCTTAAACAATTTTAAAGTATTGTTTTTATTTAGCGAAGGAAAAGAAAACCTATACGTCAGAAAAACCGTTTTTTTTCCTTCTCCTTCGCCAAATAAAAAACTATAAAACTAAAGATATTAAATGATTTTAAATAAAAAACTAATTTCCTCTCTGTGATTTTAGTACAGGGTTAAAAGGACAGGATACGTAAAAAGCCGAAAAGGGCACATTGTACTCATCTTTATGAACAACTTTTGTTATGTTATAGATAAAAAGATGTTATAGAAAAATGTTAACGACACTCGGCAAAATGTATGGTACAGCTGATTATTTTTCTCGATTTCAGGGTCATAGTAAAAGTTTTTCTCAATGGGTACTATGAGCTTCTTTCAGCTTAGCATATCCTTTCCGCATAACCCTGTATTAATAAATGTAAAAGTGTTTGAACGAGATGGCGAGAATCAAGGGAGCAGGGCCTTAAAGTGTTAACACACAAAATAAAAAATATGCTTTGCTTCTGGGTGTTATGGGTGTTAATTTTCCGTGTCTGTGTTCTATGGCATTCGATCCAGGGCCCGTACCGTGAGGTGGTTATTGCGATGACTGTTACACTCAGCCGACGTAGCTGCGCGACCACGAACCGTATCGCAGTGCGATAAGGTGTACAATCGCGCTCTTTGTCGGCTGAACCTAACAATCATGGCAATGACCACCTCACGTTACGAGCCCAAGTAATCCTACTGGAGAGCTGTGCGTGTGAAGTGTTATTATTGATTTACTTTGGCGGATTTCCTAACCACGTACCCACAAATAGTACGCTGCAAACGGCACCGATATAATTAGACTAAAGTATTGCTAAATGGTAGCATTGCGTCAGTAATAGGCTCCTTAATATAGAAGCTCTCAGTCGCCCTGGAGCCCGGTGCAATGCCCTTGAAAGTTTATTTTGTCTGAAGGCATTGAGCTACAAGCTGAAGGGCAGAAATAGAAGTTACATTAGAGGCCAGCCCAGATCAAAAATTGTTTATGCATAGTAAAACATGTTTTGTGGTTTGTTAGGACAAGAGCGGAAATGGAAGGGACTCCTTCTATTCTCAGTGAAGACAATTTGTTTAAAATAGTAGGAATGAAGTTAGAAATGAGTTTCATCTGACTGGGTCATGCAATAAATCCATATTCTTATTATAATAAATAAAATAAACCATTATAGCTATTCCCATACAAACATTACGTCATTTACAAATCGATTTAAGACATAACTAGTAGTTCGCGGCGAACTGAGACCTCGCGACCCCTATATCTTCACAACCCCTGGACCGATTCAGCTCATATTCGAACATAAAAATTGTATTGAAATGAACTGCTAGCCTACAAAATTTCTTGCAGATGAAATCTTCGCTTCGCTCGGTCAATAAATTTAACAAAAAAAAAATAGACTTCAAGAAAATACTCTGAAAAAAAAGCACTATGGAGATGTTTTTGGCGCCACCCGTCAAATACTTATAATTGAGGAGTTCCGGTGGCCATCTGTGGTTCTTGTGTTCTTCATATGTTTCACTTCACCAACTGATACTTTCTGAATGCAAATGCTCGATTTGTTAATGAAAATACCAAAATCGCTATATGTAAGCCTATAATATTCGTGGGGGTCCTTCAATTCCTCGTGGATCCCATTATCAGAACTGGATTTTGATTAAAATGGGACCAATATGGAAGTAAGTCCTTTCAAATAAAAGACCACGCACCGACTGAGCACAGTCTGTATTTAAGGCAGAAAGCAAGCCTCGCCGTCCAGCGGGGCAAAGCGGCTAGCATTATGGGCATTTCGCAGGATGTTTGGCCACCTGGTGCGACATGACAAACTGATGAAAACCATCATAGGAGGAAAGAGATGACCGGGAAGACCAAGGAGAACTTTCATAGACCAGATAAAACAGGAGGCAGATGTCATGACGTACAAGGAGGTGAAAACGCTAGCAGAAGACCGACAAGCAAGGAAATTACGACGAGATCTATACGCTCTTAAATAATGAATGAATGGATGCCTGAAATTAGAGAACGTTTAAACCATCAAGGCCTTAATAAGTACTCGTACCTACCAAAGCCTTGATGGTTTTAACGATCTCTAATTACTTTTAGGTCATATCTAGTTAGTATTAGTTAATTGTTGGTAGATAGTTTGATTTTATAATTAGTTCAATTCAATAGTGTTGCCTATTTATTATTCTTTGAAACCATCGATTTGGCGCTGAGCGACTAGGTCGTCTCGTCACTCAGTATTATAAAAAAAAATACTAGCTGGTGATTAATTTTATTTAAATTCACAGATTTAGCAGCACTGAAATTATATATTGTTCCGATTTTCTACTAAACATGACATCACCTGAATGACGTCTCTAATGCTTAGTGCGTAGAATTTCTATTTTAATATTCGACCGATCTTGATCATAAAATCTGTTCATGTATGCGCCTCACCCTGGTACCCGATACTTTAATGAGCTGAGATTATTTTAGACGCTGGTGTTGCTAGATCATTGATAAATCTACTAAAATAATAAGCATCATGAGTCAACCATAGCATAGCTAGCGGCTAGCTACAACCCTCAAGTTAAAAATCTGTCTAAAACCTAACGGTATTTCGTCAGCCTCACTTGAGTGCTAGTTCCCATTCTCGACTTGGTTTGATTTGGTAGCTGTGTCGTAAGGTTTGCCGCCGGCTGTACATGAAGAGACAAAGGTAAAAAAAAATAAAAAAATTGTATGGTACTAGAGAAGGCCAACCGCAAAAGAGAGCGGATCCTTTTATGACTTCCCATGGTTTATCATCAAGGACAGAACTCCGGGGAAGAGAGGCCCAGGACATCCAAGACGTAAATGGCTAGATGACATCAAGGAGTGGACTGGGCTGAGCTACCAGCATCTAAAGAGCGCAGCATGGGATCGCATGAAGCACCAAACTTCAATATGAAGATGGCACTCAATGATGATGATGTACATGAACATTTTAGCTTAGGATAGCTAAAATGTTCATTAAAGATTTTACCATTATATCGACAATCTTTACACCTTTGCTAGGCTTATCTACAAGTCAGGAACTAAATAAAATATACATTCTCACACCGAGACTCGCGTCTATCTTATTTAGCGAAAAGCTCCCTAAAACGGCAACACTAGCGAGTTCTAAATTAAAGTCAGCATTGTGGCAGAGGCATTGTGCTGTCTTTTGTACAGTGAGGAGTTGAAATGTTGCGTGGTAGAATCAATTATTGCCTTAGCTTTGGATTTGCCAAGGGATGCTGAAATGCAGGAAATGTTAGGTGCGGTTAAGGAATAGTAGCTTTTAAGGGCTCGCATCTCGGTCGCACTTTTTCAGCATATTTAGGGTTCCATACTTGTAAGGAAAAAAGGAACTCTTTTAGGATCACTTCGCTGTCTATCAGCAAGACCCTTTTTCTCAGGAACGGGTAGAGGTATAAAATGGATATCAAATACTTAGGTCTACGGTGCCTTGGGCTGGAAAATGACCAGGATTTAAGTCAACGCAATCAAAAATACAGCAAATATGCCGTATTGCAAATAAATCAATATCTATATGGCACTTCCCGTTGACCTAGAATCATGACAATTGGAAAGAAGTGAGGTCTTACAGCACAAGTCCTTTGTCACATACCAAAATAGTTCTACAATTTTGCGAAAAAAAAGGTGGCCCGGAACACTCGGTGCGCCGTCAGACTCGCCTTGTCCGGTTTTATTACTATGGGAACTACTATTGTTTTAATTAGATCTTTGGGAAGATGAGTATCACCAGTGATGAGATTTGCTATTTTGATTTACTACTTTTTTATTGGCTAATTATTTGCGCAGGTATTAGAATTGACAGACAGTCAGACATACCGAACAATCCCAGAAAGGCGTGAAACGTCAAAGCAAATATTGCTCAGACTCGCCCACTTTACCTTGACCGAAAATTCGTTATCAATGACTCCAAATACTTATGCAAATATTTAGCCTTTAACAGTTCTATGCATTAGAACTTTTAGTTTAATCACATAAATAGGGACCACGGTGTTCGAAAGTAATACATCATGTAGGCGGTGTTAATTTGGCCTGGAGAATTTTAATGCTTAAATAATGAATAGGTTCGTGCCAGACCGTTAGTTTGTTAAAATGCTAACTAGAATGTCGTTTTTGCTGATGAAGTGTACTGGACTGTGGTTGGGGTATTTTGTACTGTCTGAGCAAAAAAATAAACGTGTGTGTGGACCGAGAGCCCAAACTGGAATTCGCGAAATATACATAGCCAAGATTTTAGTAAAAGTCTTAAAACGATTGTAATAAAAGTTGACAAAGGACATGGACGTCGGAGTCCGTGGAGTCATTAATATAAAAAAAAAAAAAAAAAAAAAAACGAAAATAATAAAATAATTGTAAAAAATAATCTTGTAATACTAACGAGTGCCATAAAGTTGATGACGTCTAGAGACACAGAACATACAATTACGCTAGAGTCTAGAGGATTACAAGGTACAGTGGTACTAAGCCGAAAAAAGCTCATTGTTCTTATTATTTCTGAACATCTTTTACTCGAGGGCTATCAACCTTTGCTATAGGTAGCACCAATCCAAAAATTGCGAAAAAATTCAGCAATTTCGTAGAAAAATTACACTCAAGCTCAACACAAGTAATATTATTAAAAGAAATACCCGACTGCTAAATGTATGCGCATGTAGCATGAGTGACTTCGGACCTCAGCTTCGGAGATAAAGAGGAATCCAAATGCACCTCACTAGTCAAAATCGGCGAAGTCGTTTACGCTACGGAAAGTAATATAGGAGGAACACAGAAACCTACATACTTAATTATTACCCAAAAACAATACCCTCCTTCTTGGGCAGTCGGGTAAAAGGTTTTTTTTTCGCGATAATATGGTCGGTGCCATATAAATAAAATTAAATAGTTTTATTCAAGATTTTTAGATCCATATGTTTTATTATAGATATTAAAATAAACCTTTGCGCAACGGTGTACCTTGCGCCATTCCCCAGCGACGTGCTTGTGGTGAATACTTAGTAGCCTTGACTACCACGGGTTATTTTGCTGGAGAAGTTCCAGACGCATAGCCCGCCACAGCGCTTTGAATGATGTCACCCGAAGGGCCTTTGGGAGTGCCAAAGGCCAATGGCAACGTCGCAGAAGTTTTAGAACCGATAGGGTTATTGCGCGACGAAGGCAAGAGACCCGACAGAATGACTCTCATTCCTTGGAAGATGGGGCGGCCATTAGTGTGGGACGCAACATGTGTTGATAACTACGCTGGCGCCGTCTCATCTGCCAGACACTTCAAAACAAGCGGGTGGCGCGGCTGTTGCGGCAGAATCCCTCAAACTGCGCAAATATTCCAGGCAAAGGTTACTTTTTGTGCCGTTTGGGGTACACTTGGACCGTGGGGGTGCTTTTGATTAGGATTTGTCGGGGAGACTTATAAAAACTGCTCGTGACCAAAATACTGGGCTGTATTTCGGTCAGAAACTAAGGCTTCGCTAATCAGCGGGGCAACGCGGCTAGCGTTTTGGGCACGTTGCCTGAAATTAGAGACTAAACTATCTTCATGGAACATCGGCCTAGATGGTTTAAACGATCTCTCATTTCTTTAAGGTTAGTATTAGTATTTAATTTATGTTGATTTTTATAACTTTTAGGTTTAGTTCAATTTATTAGATTTTATGTTATCTTAGGTACTAATTATATGACAAATAAAAAGGAATGGGCGCATGGTACATTCTCTAGTGCCAATCTTCGGCGCTAGCCCCAGTTAAAAAGTGGTATCTTGATGAGATAAAATAGAACATTGATAAATTCTATTCCATTCATAGCACTTCATAATATAGTACAACAAAATAACCAAGCCCGTAAGAGAAACGAATCTACCAGTTTTAAAACTAATATAACCAGTAAAAATAACAGCAAGAATTCCCAGACAGCATTCCTTGTCTACATTTAGAAATAAGTGATCGAGTTCTACAATTCAACTGGCATACATATCCATCATTCTGATTTCCGTGGTCAGAAACCTTTGACTCGATACTAATGCTTCAAAGTCTTGGTGCTACCTTTTGCACCCATTGATCATAATGGGAAATGGTAACAAGAAACTAGTGTTGCGTTTCGAACGATATGGAATCGGCATTGAAATACAGACGGGATACCTGATATTCGTACTCGATAATTTCTAGATATTGATATCGATACTTCTTGCATCAATGTAATTAGTACTTGTACAGTTTCCAGCTGCGTAGTCACCATGATAGTATTTTCCATTTATGATTCAATAGTGTTTGTTTATTTTCTTAACATATTTTTCAAATTTTTATAATACATGATTATGTGGTGAAAGAACGGACGACAGAAGCTGTGAGTAATGAGGTAGTTACGACTACCTCATTATAGCTACTGCCTATAGTAGGACTCTTTTGTAAAATCCGACTGGGGAAGTACCACACCTTTGCCCGCTATTCAACCGCTAAGCAGTAGTGTGCAAACATTACTAGAGTTCCCGATTAAAAGGTAATGTTACCAGCGAAATTACTGGAGATAAAGGGTTAACGTTTAAATTTACAGGGTGACCAGCGCAGCGCATAGCCGCGCATGGGTTATTGTGAGTGATACTGAGCAACGGCAAGCGAACCGCCTACAATCATTCAAGAGGCATGCTTGTCTTTTCTCTAGTATAAAAAGATAGGACATAAAACCCCTTAGAGCAACGAAGGCCTCCGGCCGACCCGTTCTGGCCGGTACAGAGTTGCTCAATGCAGAACCCTGAAAGACAGAACTAACGCACTAAATTGTTTTTTGTGTTAAAACCGCTTTGAAATTTGTTTCTTTACAAAGGTATTGCAAATTTTATAAACGTATCACGTATCGAGACCTAGTATCAATACTAGATGCGTACTTGGTATCACCAAAGTTTATTACGATAAAGAAATGTTAACCTGACCGGAGATAGATTTACTAATCAATCACAATCGACTTTGAAGTAGCTAATAGATGGTAAATGACAGCCGCAGAATGTGATGGATTTAGCAATATTTGTACTGGCTGATTTACCACGTCTTGTCGATCTATAAATATATTACATAAGCGAGCAAAGAAATAAAGAGAAATAGTTAAATTTTTATAATAAATCACCTGTAAAAAGCAGACCATTCGTTTGACGATCCACACTGATGATCGCGTCTCGTTCTCGCGGGATAAATATGGTGAATAAAATGACCACTATATTTATCCTGCGAGTACGTGACGGATGTATCCATATTCTAGCTTTGTCACGTTGACGCGAAGACAAAACATGTGGACATAACTTTTTCCCGGCGCCCGTGCTAGGCCTGCGGGTTTAACCTATTCTAAGACAGAGCCCTAAATTGCAAGCCGTTCAACAACTTTATTATTTTGCCTCCTGGGGAAAAGCTCAGCCCACAAATCAAGAGATCTAGTTATCCGCGCCGCTGGTGGCAAAGTACTTACATTGATTGTTTATTATCGCAAAGAGAAAGGGGTTTCTCTCTTATGTTTTGGCTCCACACCTTGTTTATTTAGCCAATGTCAAGTATTGTAATATTTCAAGTGAAATAAAATATTGTAAAATTAAAATAAGTCTGTCATAGTCTAAGTCAAGAAAAGTAAGTCACGGTCAAGTCCACGTCATGCCCCAGTAAAAAGAAATTGCCTTTACAAGAGGTTTCTAGGGACTATTGGAACACGAAGAGTCACGATTCACAATATTATACTATTCACTAATACTCATGCACGTTCACGAACCATATGGTGTTTAATTTGAACTTGAATAAATAAATAAATAAATAAATAAATCTGATCTAAAGAAGCTGCCTGCGAGGTTTTTGAATGAAAAATAAGTAACCCATCACACTCGTAGGTCCCCTCCACTAGGATTCCCTGTGTCGAGAATACGATGGAACATACACAAATACACAGTCAACTAACAGCCAGACCCAGAGCAGTTACATTTAAGTTCATCATACAAGCAGTGCCCGCCGGAAATCAAACCCGGGACGTCCTGCTCATAAGGCAGACGTAGTACCGAATGAGCTAGGAGGCTTGTCGAATAAACCTGTATTGTTTCGATCCGCTTTGATAGAGTAAGATTAAAATAATATTAATATAACCTCTAATAAAAACCTTGGCAGAGACATATTTATCAGGCCATTCGAAAGCGACAGAAGATGTTATCAATTCAATGCAAATCGGAAGAAATCTCTATCAATACTGCCACTGTCATTCAAGGTAAACGTTTCGCAAATAGATTGTCTTTTTTAATGCGTTATGCATAAAATTTTTAACATTTTGGATTAGCCAACTTGTGTGGTCGGAAATTTAGAGACATCGCTGCATTTTAATTCAGTTCTACTTCATTGTCATTCAATTTCTGAGGTTCCAGAGCATAGCTATGTTGACGAACATTTTTCTCTTTAAAACGAGTGACAAACAAACCGGCGTATCTCAGGGTAGGATACTGGAACCGTTCCTTATTAACACATCATAACTAAACACCACTTTGTAAGTATGTTTCTAACGCTGTACAAGTGCCGATATTCGCTCTAGTATGCACATGCAAATTTTTACGTCTTGCAAGGTCATGGGCATCGTCATGCGTTTCTTGATTTATTATATGGCGTTACATTACGAGCGGGGGCGATTTTAAAATTGCGCTAAGAATTAATTAGTTTTAGAAATTTATTGATTATTTTATATTCTTATGATTGGCAAATTTTTATTTTTCCCTTTTTTTGTTTCTCTTTGTTTTCTTGGTTTTATTCCGCCTTGTTCCCGATCCTGCGGATGGCGACAAATCTAATTCCATCTGTGACGATCTCCAACACCAGCCTGGCAGATCACGTCAGAAATATTCGTGTCCTTTTCCTGCTGCTTGATTGGAATATCTTATTAGAGTGTGCCCAGAGCTTCATTAAAATCTATTTTAATATTTTGTCGCAACTTTCATCTTTTTGGCTTATTAGCCGGGCCCTTATTAGCCAGCTTATTACTGATAAAAGGGGCGTGTAAGGCCAGTTTGGTAAATTGCGAATTAACTTTTAGCGCGCAGACTTTTTTTTGAAAGATCGTGGAATTATCACATCACACTAATCATATCAAATTATAAATGCGAAAGTTTGTAAGTATAACTGTTTGTTCCCATTCAACTGAACGGATTTGGATGAAATTTTGTATGGTGGTAGCATACATCCTGGATCAATCAATACTATCCATCAAATCTTATACTATCTAGACTAGATACTAACATTATGATGAGGTGGGCTTTGTAATTTTGTTTGTTTGCAGAAGGTAAATGGTAATCTCTGACATTACTGAATCGATTCTGAAAATTCATATATATTATATAGATATTGCTCACCTAATTACCCTTCAATTTAATTAATGTTACTGTTTTCTTTTAATAAAACGGGAATACGTTAAATTGAGTCGGTTATTCCGACTATAGTTTCGATCACATTCGGTGACCTTTATCAAGGAATGCTAAGCGTGACACTCGCGCGACCTCGTCTACAACAAAACAATGCGATTAAAACAAAATGTGTCAAAACCACGTCAGTTTTCATAGAAAAATGTTACTGTTGTTGCAAAATAAAATTGTATTCTTTCAAAGTTCCTTCACTGGTTAAAAAGCTGCACTGTCTCTGGCCCACCCGAAGTGAAATCGCGGGCAAAAGCTAGTATATCGTGAAAATAACTGTATGTGGAAATTTCCGTTCTAGAATGTAGATATTATGACACATTTTACGGCTCGGAAGGTCACGCGGTTGTAGCCGTCACGCGTTCCTTGATTTATTCCGTAGTACAAGTTTTAGGCGACAGCGATGTGATAAGTAACATGTAATGGATAATTATTCACCAGTCTCAAAAGAACACAAGTTTAGATAACTCTTTATATCACACAAATATTATAAACCCTCCCTTACCTCTTCCTTATAAATCCTCTCCATGCTAAGGTTGGAAGAGATCGCTTGAAGCGATAAGGTCGCCAATTGTTATAGTAGTTTTAAGTAGATTGTTGTTTTATGCGCGTTATTTCTGGTATGAACAATAAAGAGTTATCTATCTATCTATAAATTATGTAAGTGTGTTTGTCTCCGTTCAACTATGTGACGGCTGAACGGATTTGGATGAAATTTGGTATGGAGGTAGATTATCCCTGGAATAACACATAGGCTACTTTATATCCTGTTTTTTTTTACTGTTCCTGTAGAATAGCGAGTGAAACCGCGGGCCGTAGCTAGTAAAGAATATAAAGAACAAGATCTTTTGTAGAAATCTACGCACAGACCAAACTGCTCATCATAGAGACGTGAAATTGAAAGCAATACTCCTTAAATGGTCTAGGTGTACGGTAAGGACAGATTTACGTTGACGGACGTTGATAACTAGTACACTAGTTACACTAGTATTAAGTTTTTTGATTGCGCAATCTGGTGTTAACAATTAAGAGTTCAAAATCTTTAAAACTGTTCAACGCCATCACTCGCTAATCGCTAGGTCGCATGACTTAAGCCGTACTTGATTCGAGACCGACTTTAAACCGTAATAAATATCTCGGAATGAATTGCAAATATGGTCTCTCGATTTGTCATGAAGTAGAGCCTTGACGGCTCACTGCTTCAGATTTCTAGACTCTAGAATAGTTATTCTGCAAGTTGTGGTCTTTATGGGTCGCTGAGTCGCTTTATCGAGAGTGAATTATGGGTGGGTGGGATTATCGTTAGGATGTTTTGATGGCGCAGACATCTGTTGTTGACTCACTACTAGATCATAGTTTCGACAAAAACGCACCTTTGAAAGAAAGCGTAGGTAACGAGGACTGGGACCAACTCCTTATCATGGCTGTTCCTGATCGTGATAGCGATAGTGCGCGAGCGAGACCGCGGATAGTGAGTGTAGATTGGTAGGAGCGGGATAGCATGCTATCACAATCAGAATCACGAACGTTCATAATAGGGACACAGGTGTTACATTGGCTTTTTCAAGGCTTCACCTACTCGCGCACCGGGTATCTTGTGAAGATTTCACACTAGGCTACAAAATAAGGGGTAGGAGACGTTTCCATCTGATTCAAGCATTATGGTATGGCTTGCCATCTTACTAATATTATAAATGCAAAAATTTGTGCGTAAGTATTTACTGAAAATGTTTATTCAGTCAACTCCGTAACGGATTTGGATGAAATTTGGTATTTATTCAACCGCCAAGCCGTAGTGTGCAAACATTACTGTATTCCAGAGTGAAGGGCATTGTATCAACTATTAGGCACAATATCTCAGGGTAACAAGCGTAGTGCATTGCCGCTCATGGTTTTGAACTGTTGAACTTCAAAATTCTGAGTGTCACTGAATGAAATCAGGTGCGTGCCACATAAGGTACTTGCTTGTCTCGTACCAAACACCTATAAAAAAAGTCGTTACCCAGACAAATAACGGCTTCTACGGGGAATGATGGCTCACCGAATTTAATGTGGCATAATGATGTAGCTGTATTCGCCCATGTTCGTCTAGTATTCTCGATACAATCGCCTTTTATTTGGCAAGTTTTAACGGGATTGGCATTGAGCTGGACAATTTATGAGCTGCAACAAGCCATGCTCCGTTGGTTCAGGTGTAGAAAGAATGTAAAGAACTGCAAAATACATGGAATTTATACACAGAATGAACCAAACCAATGCCCCGTCCTCCCCTACCCCGAGAAGAAAAACAGTTCTTTATTTTTACAAGCACTTGCAGTGTTTGTATGTATGTGTGTTAAGGTCAGATCTTGCAACTCAATTTGAAACCTGTTTTCCCTTTGGTCAATTGAGTTCAAATTTTGCTGGCCTGTCAAGTTCCGATGACAATACAATATTATGACAGAGAGACGACCTGAAGATGGATACGGAAGGTGAAAAACGGAACTCCTCAATAACTAGCAGTAGATTGATAGCGTTTGGACTCATTTTAATCAGCGTACACTACCAATAACGGATTTTATAAAAGCTTGTCTGGAAAAAAAAAACCACAAAAAGTTATTAGAAATAATAATAACGAAATAATAAGCATTCGAATACTTTTAAGTCATTTGCCAGATCTAATGTTTTGTGGCTCAGTGGGTGGATTTCCACCTTCCGATCTTTAGGTTGTGGGTTCGATTCCCACCCAGGGGCCCTATTCGGCGAAATGACATTTTATCTCGGTCACTGTCTCTCTAATTTAGAATTTAATGGGAGTGAGAGTGACCGAGATAAAATGTCATATCTCCGAATAGGGTCCCAGGACAAACATTTGTGTGATGAACATGGATGTTTATTCTTCGCCTGGGTGTTACTATGTATTCTATGTATGTATTTACAACAAAAAAAATATATTTTTGTATTCTATCAGTTATCTGGTACCCGTAGTACAAGCTTGTTAGTTTGGGGCTAGATGGCGCTGTGTGAAAAACGTCCACCAATATTTATTTATTTATAATCGGACCGAACAGAAAAAAAACCGATGCGATCGGTTTTTGTTTCGCATTACACCCAGGAGTAATGAATGAATGAATATTCGATACAGTTGCCAAACGATTACCTGAATTTAATGTTCCACTACGGCACTTCAAATATTCCAAGCCGCCAAACTCGCTAACCATCAACTCCACTGAGCCATGGTTAATTGAAAGACTCAGTTAAGTATGACAATGAACCTCAGTTCACTGGTGAGTCTGTAACGGTCGCGATGGCGTACAGGCCATAATTAGTAGAACTTTTAGTGGGGCGTTAATTTCAAACCAGTGACTTGGCAGACACGGAAGTGAGAGGTATGAACTTGCAAGGTCGTGCTGTGAAGACTAGATCAGAAGTGCGTTGGACATGTTATGTTATTTATGTGGCATAGTAAACTCTGACTAACGAATCAAGCAAGAAAATGCAATCTAATAACTAAACCTTAGCGGACATATATTAATTTTCATTGGCTTTTATAGCGGTTTGAACATGAGCTGACTAAATCCGTACACTTTTTTGTATGAGATGGTTATACTTCTCGTATTATTTTTCTATGAAGGAAATAAAAGAGTGGCTTGTCTCAATGCGATAGCGAAGAGTTTTACATACAGCTATCACTCTTGAGTCGCCTTCTCGTACCCGCAGGTGTTTATCGGGGGTTGTTACGTGTCGCTGTGCTTGCTAAAATAAACTTTATTATGACGTAACGAGAGTCTCTATTTATTTATTTTTTATCTCGGAGGATTTATTAGTATTAGTTTATTCTGTGTGTAAATTGCAGGGTCCCTTCAAGCGACTTTATCAATACACAATTTAGTTTTAATAATCTCAAAATTTAGGAACACGCCGAATGCGACAACGAAAATAAATATTTTTACACATTTCAATTTCGCTTGATAAAATCCAATCGACGAACATAAAAACTTTATTGAAGAGACAATTAAAACAAACGAGATACGCTTGCGCCGTCACATCTTCCCGGAACACAAAATAAGGCTGGCGCGGCGGCTGAATCCGCAGAAGACCTCAAAAGGCGTAAATGTAATACATTGGACAGTGGTTATATGTTTCAGCCTTTTGGGGTCGAAACTAGAGCATGTAATACCGGAGCAATTTTCAATACCGGTATTGGGTCCGGTACTAGGCCTCAATACCGGGATCCCGGTATTAGTACCGGTATTGGAGTTTTTCCTAAACTTTAATTGATAACAGTTGCCATTATAATAAAATCTCACTACTAACACTGAAAATTAACAAAAAACGATCAAATTGACTTCCATCATCATTACCGGGATCCCGGTATTGAAATGCTCAATACCGGTATTGTAATATTGGTTCGAAATACCGGTATTACGCAATACCGGGATCCCGGTATTTATGCCCTAGTCGAAACCTTGGGGCCGTGGGGACCGGGTACCAAGAAAATATTTAAAGATCTATCTTCTCGTCTGGTCGAAGCAACACGTGACCAAAATGCTGGCCTCTCTTTCGCCCAAAGGTTGAGCATTGCAATACAACGTGGTAATGGGGCCAGCATTTTGGGAACAATTCCCACTGGTAGCGGTCTTTTAGATTAGTTGATTTTATTTAAATTGTGTTTCTTTTTTTTTTGTGTAATATGTTATTAAATTTGTTTATTAATGTATAATTCTTGCCTCATAATTATTGTAAGAACATTGTTAGTTTGGGGTCAGATGACGGTGTGTGCAAAAAATGCCCCGGATATTTATTTATTTATTTATATTGTACCTCTTATATAGAACATAACGTGTTTTGCAAATAAAATTCAATATTACGAAACAAACGTCTCTAAAGAATATAGACACCGAACCTACGATGCATCGCTGTGCCTTTGTTTCTTTTCCGCATGACGTGGTCAGCAGGACCCATTCACCACTCAACTTACAGTCAGATTAACATCGAAGCATTTACGCTACGGATTAAATGCTTTCTCCATTATAACCGAACCACCAGGAAGTGACGGGTATTGTGTTTATCAATCGAAAGTGAGACTTCTTTGTTTACCTTAAAAGACACCATCATGACTTTTCTTGGACTAGATTTATTTGTGGTCCGATTTTTCTTTCTTCGTGGTAAGGTGCTGCTGCAAACACACGGTGGTCCCAAATGATACTACAGCAAGGTCATGGGACCAACCCTGAAATCGAGAAAAAAAATCTGCTGTTCCATACATTTTGTCGAATGTCATTGACATTTTTCTATGGAACATCAGATTTTTTTTCTCGATTTCAGGGTTGGTCCCATAGTAAAACTTGTTCATAATGATGAGTACTATAAGCCCTTTTTGGGGCGGTCACTTGCCGATGGCCGACATTGTATAGAGAACACAAGGGTCATGGAAACAGATTAGCCCAGAAAAAGCCTGCTTCCACAGTCATTTCTCTTCAACGTCTTCCGTGACCAAGGATAGTAACTGTGTTGACCAGTTTTGCTATGCAATAATAATGCGAATATTTTGCATGCTTAGATATCAATAAAAGGGGCAGTTTTCGACTAAGCCCAAGAAATATATGTAGATACACAACACAACAAGCCAGGTAAAATGAAGGTCACCTGGGACAAGGCAGAAGTCTTCTGCCTGATCTATATTGGATATTTGAAGAGGAACGTTATGGGTGTGTGACATGTTCGAGTCTGATAAAGCTGTCAAAACTGAATCAATTCCAATGGCTATTCCACAATTAGGCAGCTGATAGCAGTCCAGTGGTACGCCAGATCCGCTAAAAAGGTCGGCGCGCACTGGACGCACCGTTAGAAGCGGGTATTTGGGTCGCGCGCACGCCCGCTGCAGTATGCCACCGACGCCGGCACAAGATATAAAACAAAGCGGGTTTGCTAGTGGCCGTGACGGACAATAAATACACTTTGAACGCTAGGAGCCGCGCATCGAATCCAAGGTCACGAACCGTTTTTTAATTATTTGGAGAAGACTCGCCATTTCATGTTTAAGGACTTCTAGAAATTTAATAAAAAAACCGGACAAATGCAAGTCTGACTCGCGCATCTAAGGCTCCGTAAAACTTTTATACGTACAAACATTGGTCTAACGAAAAGATAAGTCAGAGGGACAAACTTAACTTTGTAGTTGGAAACATGTTCATCCATACATTGATATTGACAATTATACGTCACAGTCAATTCTCCAACTACAAATTTAAGTTTGTAATCGTAAGAAGAAATATTTTTGTATTTATCATATATCGTAACTACAAGTTAACGAGTTTTAGTTTTTTTTTCTTGTTTTCTGTAACTGTAAGTCTTGGTTCTTGCCAAATTCGATCTGTGTACTCAACATATTTATGCCAACTCATTTAATTTTTTACACTAAGATTCCTAACTATAAGTTGTACTTTATTAAGACACAACTTTATCAAGGTAAATCTCTAGTGTTTTTCTGCTGCTATATCGCTTCTAGTACAATAGTAATGAACCCGTATCCCCAGAGTACTGTGTCGACACGTGTTTTACCTCTAAACGGCATCTTCAAGACGAGTTGACTCTTTGAGGTCACGACTGTGTTTTAATAATTTGAAATTTATTGTTAAAACCTATTTAAGTCTCTTTCGGCTCCTAACTTAGCCAGTTGTTTGAAAACACTAATCTAGGATCTTATGTGTAATGTACGTGACATGTCAGCGCTTGCGACGGAATGTCATCGATTTTATAAGTACGAATTGATGACCATTGTCCAATAGGATCGACTAAGGAATGCCTTTTATTGGTATAATAGATCTACGCGTTTTGTCTGTAAATCGTGTTCAATCCGCGAAAGCAAACCTTATTTCTAATTCATAAACAAATTGATAATATGTGTTTTGCATCAGCCTTTTGAAATCCCAATGCTGGGACATCGGCCTAGTCGAAAGGCCATATCCACCACAGGCCCAGTGGCGGGGTCACATACGCTATCGAATGTCTTCTTCGGAAACATGCAGGTTTCCGAAAAGCCAGTGGTATATATTATCCGTACCTAAGTTCCAAATAACTCAGAGGTAGATACAGGCCCGCCCGGGTTCGAACCCGCGACCCCACGAATGTGAGGCGATAGTGCTCCAACTGAGCTACCACGACTTTAACTTAGATCATATATAAATATATATACGTTGTTTCAACAAAAACTTACCAAATTTGGATTAAAGAGCGGGTTGCTGGGACTGAGACGAAATGAGACGACTGAAGCGTTCTCAATGGCTAGCTCATGATTACGCCTACTTGCACCTAGCAATGACCCAATGAGAGTAAATATTTATAAGTGAGTTTTGATCGATGCTTGGTACCTTTCGATCGTACTGTGTGTGGAATTTAGGTTTGATCTATGTTAGTAAGCAACATAGCTATTAACACTTCGGAGAACCATAATATTAATTGAAAACTAGTGAATGAATCTACTACATGTTATAAAGTGAAATCGTTATAAATTTCAGAATTGATATGTAATGCGTGGTATGGTAACTTAATTAGGGAGAGTATAACTGAGTACACAAGTAAGCAGCTTCACAAAAGCTATAAAACAAAAGCTGAAGTTGAATTAGGTAGACAGGTAATGCAGCAATGAAGCTTATGATAATTTTAACTGTCGAATTGTGCTGTACGCGAATTACCTAATTAACAAAAACAATACTGAAAGTCAAGCTTGAGCTAAACAATAATCAAAACAACAAAAGGCCACTTACCGTTAATGTGTAAATCTTTCAGGCCAACGACATCTGCAAAAGAAACATTTAAATTAGTTTTTGAATTACACCTCTGCATGATAATCGATTTGGCTGTAACTGTATTAAATAGAATTGGGTTAGTCCATTCGTGTTTTGAAGTCGTTTGGGTTCGGTCATCAATTTTATTGAAATCGACGGCATTGAGTTGAAAGCAAGGACGGTGACTCTCTTTATTCACGAGCGAATGCAATTCGTGCGCATTCATTCCCGACAGGTGTTCTGTCAATTGATTCAATGCAGATTAACAGATTTAACATAATGAAACCTTTATTTCAAACGATCAGAAAAACAAAATTATTTTTAAATAACGACACAATTTTGTTGAGCAAAGACGTCCCATATATCACATAACATTATCGATTCAGACTCGGAGCGTGACAAAAATATTTGTCACGGTGAACGACATCACTGTATTATGTAGGTTTGTGGACGCAGATGAGTAGCGGAACGGTGACTGAGGAAAATATGAATATAATGGTCACATAATGACCACACTAACAATTTGACTGAATGTTTTAACAAGGCGAGAGCTGGTAATGGTGAAATGAGAGATGACAGTTTTATGGTGATAGTTTCTGCAATTTAAGATGGCGATTTACGGAAAAATATTAGCACATTAAAGAACATTTGAGGCGAAAAGAGTATCAAACTGTTTCATAGAAGGGTGAATTCCTTTGAAAACTAGGAAGTCGTTATTATAAGCCACACGATAATTTGAGTAAACTACATATTTCGAAAATCTCAGACATTTCAAACACGCTGCATGGGGTACTTAAAATATTTGGGCAAATATTCGTTCTATGGATTTTAAAATAAAAATATATCCTGTCCTATCTATCCTATAATCGGACCTTCTGCAGATTGTAGTTGTAAAAGAAAGCCTTTAATTGGATGAATTCAGGAATCAAACGGTTATGAATTAAATTCAATACTTTTAATATTACGAAGATAAAATTTTACGAATAATAATAACAACATCCTAGATTCCGTATAACTAACACACACTAACGAAATTAGCGATCAACAGACATTATTAAGGTCCGGGAGGCGGCCCACAATGCAGAGATGCGCGCACGCACAATCCGAGTCTATTAGACCAATTACGCGAGCTGTCACCGTGGCCGGCAAAAACGGCCGATGTCAAGACTGGCGATTGGCAACTGGCAAGCAGCAAGTAAGCCACTGGGCGACGAGAGTGACGCAAAAACAGTGAGAGAGGTTACGACGGAGGAATTCCAGGACGACCTTATATGCTTTGGCAGCATTCCGTGCCTTACAAAGAAACAATATTATGCTTTTGTTAGGTTAGGCTACCCTGGTGTGCTAAAAACGTTTGAAAAAAAAAACAATGACATTAATAATTTGGCTTTTGCTGTGGAATTTTAAAATGGGGACATGCTGATCTCTGCGACTAGTTAACTTAATTTTACAATGATTTCAAATTAATCAAATTCTAGATACGATGTATTGCTTGCTTTATATGCTGCAAGCTGCAACTAGCAGACCAGGGGCCTTATCATGTAACTAAGGTGGCAATGGTCATCGCGTGCCGTCCCACTCGCGCCAACTTACTCGCACCATGCGAGCGAGCAGAATAGCAAACGAAGACAATCTCCACCAGAGTTACATGATAAGGCTCCTGATCAACAACCAATGACCCGGAGATGTAAGTATAAACTATTGAAAAGTAATTGTTAACAGATAAAATAACTACAAGAAAAACGCGTCAACATCTGTGCAATACGGCGAGAGAGAGAGCATTAATTATGGGCGAGGTCACAAAGAACGCTGAGGTGCCCTTATATGAGTAACATTTGTCCCCGTTTTGTGGGAATCCCGTACGATAGAATGTGCAATGGAGTGTTTAAATAACTTAGTACAATAGTTATGTGGTTTGTCTTACAATTCTAACTAATATTATAAGTGTCTCGTGTCTGGATGTTTGTCGCGTTATCACGACTCAACGGCTGAACGGGTCGACCTGAATTTTGCATATATTTATAGTTTAAGGGTCGGAGACGGACATAACCTACTTTTTTTTTAAATTGTTGGTCCACGTCAACAATTTACGGGTAACAGCTAGTTTACAATCAAATTACTTGTTGTCGTAAATTGTAAGTAAATTGTAATATCTTGTCCGTATCTTTTTGTGTCTTTCATGCCATCCCCGACACAGGGAAACCCTCAAGTTATGTGTGTAAATCGTTGTATATATATTTTAATTTTATACAATTAGCTGTTAGCTCTGATTACATGACACATATCAGAAAGAGTGGCGAAAGTAACTGGTGTCAGACAAATTACTGGTGTTGTAATACTTAAATATTATGGTAAGCTAAGCTTTTTTTGTAGTGCCGCCTGGGGACCACAATATTGCCAGTTATTCAACCTCCACGCAGTAGTGTGCACACATTGCTGTGCCCGACGGGGTCCATATGTAACTTTGTAAATTTTTTAATTTTTTTTACCACCTTTTTCTTTATGGATAACTATCTGAGTCTGAATAATATCGCAAGAAAAAACAATACCATAAGCATTAGAAGATCTTTTTTGGTGACGTAGAATTTTATCTGATCAAGATAGACTTCCTATAATGTCTTAACTCTAGCTTAGGTCGGCGAGGCGGTCGTTAGCGTTTGCAATCACTATAATTGTAGCCATTATTTTCTTTCAGTTCGCTTGACACGCGAGAGTTACACAATAGTCTAACACTAGGCTAATAATAGGTTATTTTATAAATTATTATATCATATAATAAACTTGAATCATCTTATGCAATTAAATACAAGAAATGTGTATCCTGGTCAAACAAATTTCATTTTGCTATTCACGGACACAAAAAAAAAATAGGATACGATACGAGGTTAGGTGTGGGTGCGCACCGAGCTTAGCACAGGTTTCTAGATATTAAAGTAATGTGGAACCTCCGTTTTATTCACATCTTATTGGCAAAATAAAAATATCTACTATATTACTATTTCAAGAACCGGAAGACGCAGCGTAGGGAGGCCTCCCATTACCAAAGACATTGGGAAAGTCGCGGGCAACCGGTGGATGCAAGTGGCACGTTGTCGGTCGGTGTGGTGATGCATCCAGCAGTGGACGTCTTCTGGCTGATGATGATGATGGTATTACTATTTCAACCCATTGTCACTGGGAGAGCAAACACGCCTTTTTAGTGTTCCTTACACAAGGGGCCAAACGCCAGCCGCGCACTTGTCGCACTGCTGTTCATCTCATTTTCATTTCAGTTTCAATCTCAAAGGTTTTTAGTTAAATAAAATGACTTTCAGTTCAGACTTGGATGTTTTGTGTAGAAACTGAATTCCAAAACTGAATAATTTTGTCAGAATTCCTGTTGACCGCTTCTAGTTTCTGTTTCGTGGCAGGGCACCCTCAGGGTAATCTCGTTTATCCAATTGCATCGAACTCATTCCATCGCATTACGTCCAAAAAATCAAAAAGTTTGACCAAGACAGCAGACCACTACACACGTGTTTGGCAACACCACGTCATTGCGTGGCTTGGTATAATGGTAGTAGTTGAATTGGACGGCACGGCACGCGCTACCACTGGGTCAATGCGCGTGGCGAATCTGTCAGCACGACCGCCCCAAAGCCCTGGTTATTATGGTGGTGGACAAGGTTTAAGCGGCAGCGAGCAACATTACGTCATCACTCATCATCGCGATTTATATTCTTTGTCTTGCTCTGCGTTCTAAAATATATTACCCATATATTTTTATGTTTATTTATTGTGTATAACTAACCATATTATATCCCTATGTTTTTCTCTCTTTTTGGAAATAGTCCTGTGCGTCTCAGATGGTCAGTGCTAAAAATCAGCGCTGCAGAGAAATCCGCAGCATTATCGCTGAGCACTGACCTTTGTTTTGTCGCACTGGACACTACAGAAACTTAAAACAATAAACATAATAGTAAACATAATTATATAATATGCTTTCTTTCTTTGTATCTACTTTATTTTGTGATGTTTGATGTTGTAGTGTTTTGTGCGTAACAAATAAATGTTTTCTTTATTTTCTTCCTTTATTTAGGTGTGTGGATATCTTATCGGTGGAGTGCCATCTCTAATCCACTTGCCTTCTCCTTTGTTTGATGTACTAACGCCACGGCCTGCTTGATTCTCTGTTTTCGTCTACTTTCTCCTCTCGGATGGTTTTAATTTTGTAATTGAAAACACCATTTTGTATTTTTCATCTTTGCCCAAAAAACCCTGCCTATTCGCGTTCCTCGATTTACGATGATCAAAGATCTTGATGGATATTAATACTTCTATCTAATAGTGAATCCATTAAGTTTTATTCCCACGGATCGCGTCCGTCACCAGTGGACAAAAAAACTCTATTTTATCCACAAGAATTTTGGTGCTACGGTTATTTTGCCTAGCTGAGGCTTCACTGAACACGTCCCTCGTATTTATTGAGAGATACAATTATACAATCTGCAATGCAATAAGCTTGTGCAGTCTGTGGGATGATCCTAAAGCTATTGAGATCATTTCCATGCCCTTTTACGTCATGGATGATGACGATGTCTTCAACGAGAGAATAGGAAATAACATGTATTACTTGTGAATAAGCTTGGTAATCATTTCACTCATCATTGAGAATACTAAATTCATTAAATTTTGATACTCACCCCCGAATACTGAAACGTTCGTTAACTTTGACGACAGATTAATTCTAATACTGCCTTTGTCTGGCACTAAGCAAATGACCAAGGCAGCAATAGACTTAATCTGTCGTCAAAGTTAACAAGCGTTTCAGTATTCGGGGGTCAGTCCGATAAATACGATAGTTACCTATTAAAATGTATTGATTGGGAACCGAGTATCGCCATAGCAAATTTAATAACTTTACATTTTCAGTAGCTCTCGCCTGTGTTTGAGACCATAACTGAATATATTCATAAAGATTTACGATTCGCGTAAGTGCTATGCTATTTTTACTTGAATTTATATTCTAGACCAGGTGATCTGTGTCGACTGACAGGAGCTGCTATAAAGTTTTATTGCCGCTATTAAAAACAAGGTAGCAGACTTATACAATTTGTTTAATTTGATAAAATGTAAGAAAAGGTTAATCCACAATGTCAGTCGAAAATACAGAAAGAGATGCAAAATGAGAAATGGTGGATTAGCCTTAAAGCAACAATAGTACAGAAATTACTCTTATAATAATTTTTAAAAACTTACCCTCAATAAGCGAATTTATGCTGATTTTTTATTTGTCAGTCAACTTAAAGTGTAAAGTGTAAAGAGACAAATAAAAAAAGAACAGATGCTCTTATCAAGTTAAAGACAGGTTACGTTTGTTAAGGACCGGCAACAATAGCGAGAAATCTGTCAGGACAGCTGAAATAGTGCCCTTGCTTCTCTTTAGGCTCAAATTTTTTGGGCCATCCCAAGGCCTATAAGCGGAGATTTCCAATTAAGCACTCGGTAGCTCCTCTCACAGGAGCCGCAAAAACTGTCACGAATGTCCCACTGAGCAATATAATTAGCTTTTTTACCTCTGACAGTTCGTGTTCGTGACTTGTTAGAACCTCTGCCCACGGAAAGAAAGTTAATGTGTTTGACATTTCTTATTTATAACGCCTTTGTCGGTGCCGAATGAAATGATGAATGTATGCCGTATTCAGGGTTCACGCCTAGTTGGCTAATTATCCCATGCCGTACCTAGTTTGTTAGGATACGATGGGGATGACGTAGTCTTGAAGTCGAAGTGCCAAAGAAAAGGAACGCATCATCAGAGATCACCAACAGCATTGTAATCAAGCAACAGCTTTGAATGCCTTCATAATTAAGGCTTCACTTTACGGATTCAAACTAAAAATTGTAATTTACAGTCGATAAAAAAACATTACATTACATTATCAGCCAGAAGACGTCCACTGCTGAACATAGGCCTCCCCCTTAGACCGCCACACCGACCGACAATGTGCCACTTGCATCCACCGGTTGCCCGCGACTTTCACAATGTCCTCGGTCCACCTAGTGGGAGGCCTGCCTACGCTTCGACTTCCGGTTCATGGTCGCCACTCAAGAACCTTTCTTTCCCATCGGTTATCGGTTCTTCGAGTGATGTGGTCTGCCCATTGCCACTTCAGCTTGCAAACTCTGAGAGCTATATCGGTGACTTTGGTTCTTTGGCGATTATCCTCGTTTCGGATTTTATCGCGAAAAGAAACTCCTAGCATAGCTCTCTCCATTGACCGCTGTGTGACTCTCGAGTTTCTCCAAAAGGCCAGAAGTCAAGGACCACGTTTCAGTTCCATATGTCATCACTGGCAACACACATTGGTTGAAGACCCTTGTCTTCAGGCACTGCGGGATTTTGGACGAGAAGAAACGAGAAGAAATAAAAAAAGCAGTATTTAACCGAATCGAACTTAATCATAGCAAATTTAAACAGATTCTTAAAAATTTATTTGAAAAAAATCCGTTCTACAAATTAATTGAATATAATTATGTCAATGAAATTCTCGGAATACTCTTTTTTGTGTGATGAACTAACGGAGTTAAGCATAATAAAATGTCTTAATGTTATTAAATTGTTTAAATTATTGATTAGTTTGCCTAATTTAACTCAACACATAGTTTCATTGTAAAAGTGACTTGGCTGTAATATTCAATGGTATTTATGGCCACTAAATATTTCTGATTAAGCATATGGCAATCGATAACTTAAACTAAAACCTAATTTTAGTAATACTTGAGTTTATCTATCCATCTATGTTGGAATGCAGTACTAAGAGCTTCGTCATCATCATCATCATCCCACAAGGTATCTACTGCTGAAAATAGGCCTCCCCCTTAGAGCGCCACACTGAACGACAATCTGCCATTTGCATCAGTTTCTATTCTTTTTTTATATTTTAAAAATGTTGAAAAAGTGCGAACGAGATAGCGAGAGCCAGTGGAGCCGGGCCTTAAGGACCACGTTTCAGTTCCATGTCATGACTGGAAACACGCATTGGGTAAAAACCCTTGTGTTCAGGCACTGCGGGATTTCGAACTAATGGTACTTAAAAATTAAGACCAGTAAACATCTGAACTTGAGCAACTCGCTTCCGTGCTCGTTCACACAGCTGTCACATCAATTAAAATTCTTATTGATCTTTCACATGATTTTGCAGACGGAAATTGCCTTTTTTTTAATCTGCTGATTATGCGCATTTAAATTCTAAACAAGCATCCATTAAGGTGAATATGAAGAGCATTTTTGTAATATTATGTCTCGACTCTGTCAGGTTTATATCTAAACTAGTGGTTACCCGTGACTTCGTTCGCGTGAACATAAAAAAAGTATCCTATATCCGTGTATTTGGTATACAGTAACTTCTTATCAAATTTTAACATGATCCGTTCAGCCGTTTACCGTGATAACGCGACAAACATTCAGACAGAGACAGTTACTTCCTATAGTTCGCTAGATGGCGTTGATCCCTTTTTTGTGCATTTTTGACGTTTTGTAAGGACTGAGAGTTGTAATGTAGGGAGTGCTGAATCGGGCAAGCGTAGTTTTTTTTTATTGGCCCTGATACGACTGCGGATATATTTCTCTGAATTATAATATTAGTTAGGAAGTTAGGATTAGGATGAGTTTAAACGTCAATTTGTCAATTTGCCGGAGCCAAAAACAAACAATGAAAACAAGCAATTTTTTTTGGATTTCCCAAAAATCTCATCTGAGACATCGTTTTCAGACTCATCACAATCCTAAACCCAATCCAGTTTATGAGAACACAACATACGAACAGAACAAACCCTTTTTATGAATATTCTGGGTTGTAACTGCTTATACAGGTTTGTTAAGCTATAATTTAGGATCAGCAGCATCTTCATACGTTATGTTAATTTACGTATAGTAGGTAGGATTCTAGATCGTGGGAGATTCGCAAGTGGCGACAAAGTGTCAACTTTAGTAATAAGCGACCGTAAAATTGATGCTTGCTTGGTAAAATATGCTAATACATACACAGAACCGAATTGGAACGGAACTAATCAAGATTAAGCTTACATTAAAACGGGCTTTGAGCTCGTCAGTGAGAATTATGAATTTGTCGCCTTACTGAAAGAGATAGATCAACGTTTGAATAATTAATATCGTATGAAATAAATAATCCGTTGCTGACGTCGATAATCGATATTAACGAGAAAGGTAGTAGTAGAGAGTAGTGCTACCGCCAAGCAGTAGTGTGCAAGCATTACTGTGTTCCGGATTAAAAGGCAATGTTTGCAGCGTAATTACTGAGCATACAGAGATTTAACATCTAACATCTCAGGGTGACGAGCGCAGTGCATTGCCGCGCATAGTTTTGAACTGTTGAAGTTCAAAATTATTGGTGGCACTGAACTATTATGAGCAAGCGTGACGCTTAACATCAGGTGAGCGACTTGCTAGTCTCGTCACAGAGTAACATAAAAAAAAAAAAAAAAAAAAAAAAAAAAACACGACGTATAAACGGAAGAACTGCGAAGCGGGGTATAAACACTACGCAAACAGCTGAAGACAGGCTCGAGGCTAAAGCTTAGCGTGGGAGAAACCTAGGCCTAAAGAAGATTCATAATGATACGTTATGAGAGAAATCATCTCAAACTACTGAGTATATATCCTTGCTTCTCGCAAAGCATTTTCGCACCTCAAAAACAAACCTGTTTTTCATGTGACTTTCAATATGGTGTTTTCGATATGTTGGTGTTTGCATGGTTTATTGGTTTAGTGTGGTTCTCTTTTGGTATGTGTAAATATTTGCAGTTATTTATGAGTTGATGGTTTAATAACCAGCAGTCAAAACAGCTTTGTTTTCGTAAGATATGTTTGCTTTTATGTAAATCGAAACCGTATAAATCAAATCTGTGACTTGGTTTACATTCGTAGCAGTCTTGATTTTTGGCAAGCTCTGGAATCCTGCCACGATAATATGTATATGTGAGGTTGAAAATAATAAATTCAAAATACATATTATAGGGTAGGTGCACAAACTAAATTACATTTATGAACTTTATAACGCTCCGCTGTTTAAAACTCAATACTCAATACTCAATTCATTTATTGCAAACATTGTGTGGATTACATGCAGATCTTAACTAGCATATTTTAAATAGGTAAATCATAATGACCCTGATTGGGTATGGCAATATCGTGTGGAGCGGGTCAATCTATTCCATAATTATCTTATCTCTCAAAAATTAGGATTTCGCGAGTAATACACTTTTTAGGGCTTTAGCAAATTTGAACTCTTCTTCTATCTCTTTTATCTGTACTGGTAGTTTGTTATATATTTTAGCAGCCATTGGGTTTGGTCCGGAGCTATGCATTTCTAGTTTAGACGGTGGTACTATTAATTTGTTTTTATAATTAGACCTTATTCGGTAATCTCGCTTGTCTGATAATTTTGTAAAGAATTGAGGGTGTTTTTTCACAAATTTGCAGTTTTCTAAAATATATATGGACGTTAAGATTTTAAATTTTATGAAATAAGATCTGTGAAAATGTGGTATTTTGATGTCGGGAAGTTTTATGTCTGCCAGTATTCGGATGCATTTTTTGCATGCATGCATTCTGGACAACAAAAAGATCTTTGGCATCCACGCTGTTTCCCCAGAGTATGACGCCGTAGCTGAGCCACGAGAATGCATAAGCGTAATAGGCTGTTAAACCTTTGTCTGTTCTCACTTCTCACGATACTTTGCCAAGTTTTATCAAGGACGGTACAGGCCTTACAGCAGGCCTAGCACGGGCGCCGGGATAAAGTTATATCCACCCGTTTTGTCTTCGCGTCAACGTGACAAAGCTAGAATATGGATACATCTTTTCGCCGGATAAATGTGGTGGACAAAATTTTATCCTTGCGCCCGTGCTAGGCCTGCAGGAGTGCAAGATCAGAAATTTGTAGGTATTAACATTTACAATAATTATTTGAAGTGTATGAGACCAATATCATCGTCATCCACAACCTTCCTAATCCCATTACTGGTTATAGGCCTCTCTTTCTTGCTATGCCATCTGCCTCTGTCCTGTGCTTATCTAGTCCAGGTTCGACCCGCGATGGTGTCGATATCGTCGACCGATCTCGCAGCTGGACGATCAACGCTCCGCCTACCTTGTCTCGGCCACCAGCCTTACTCCACCTGTCATCTCTGAACCTAGCAACGTGTCCTGCCCAGCTCCACTTATAGACCAATATAATTATCATTATATCCAGCTGTTCCACCTGATAAAGCTGATTAAAAATCTAGCCCCCCCGGAGAAGCCTTAGTGAAATTATATCTGCCAAGAAAGTGTATCGCATACTTTACCTTGCCCATTGCTGCGTAAATAATATTTTGAATGAGAAAGCATTGCCGGACAAGAGAAAGCATTAAGTTACAAGGTGAATTAACTGCTTAACGTGGTGGATGTACACTTTTTGGCAAAAATAATAATCTGTAGTGTGTATTCAGGGAGGAAACAGGACCCTAGAAACCTCTTAATGTAATCTCTAAAGACATCGGTGTTTAGTCAAATCGAATTTGAAAGCTCTGAATTTGATGTCGTCCTCTTCTCACAAATCGAAATAAAAAGAGCAGAAAATTTAAGCTCTGTCGTATTAGTTTAGTTAGTGAATGGTGCAAGGGTGCAACAGAATCGACGTCAAAGTGTTACTATTTTATTTTATTTTTAAAACATTTGATATTTTTATGTATGTTGCTTGATTTTGGTCACTGTTTATTTGGTTTAAAAAAAGAAGGAGATTCTCAAGTCGACCGTTTTGTTTTTATGTCTCACTGTATATGGTTATGCCATATACATAAATGTACATTTTTTTAAAGGTGTAGTGGATAATTTTTTTACTATTTACTTACACTTTACACTGCTAACCAAACATTGGAACACTATATGTTCCAACTCCATTGGAACATATAGTGTTCCAATGTTAGGTTCGTTGGTTGCGACGGGCGCTAAATAGATATTATGAGTCACGGGAAAAAAAATCGCTCCCCGTCTGACTTCATTCAATGTGATGACATTAATGGAAATAAAAACGAAAAGAGAAATAAGAACATATAGTAAACAATCATGAAGATTAGATAAATCATTGAAATCAAAGATCATTCGATAGCCAATTCCATAAACAAACAAGTTTTACGACCATAAATTTATGCACTTCTAGAATTTCTTAATTATTTTAAATATTAAACGCCGATATCGGATTCTGGTTGGGGTGAATAATTAACATATTTTACAGTAGTCACACGTGACCTATGCTACCATATACTTATAATATGCCTCCTAATTATAGAATATGCTTCCTAATTTGATTAACATTTTCTTGCTTAAGTTGGTAAAGATTTGCTTATATAGCTGTAGATTTTCAGTAATGGTAGGGCTCTTTTGCAGAGCCCGCCTGGGGACTTGCCAGTTATTCAACCGCCAAGCAGTCTTGTGCAAGCATTGGCGTGCTCCAGATTGATGGGCAATGTTTCCAGCGAAATTACTGACATAAAGAGATGTAACATTTAATATCTCAGTGACGAGCGCTGGAGTTCATAATTCTGGGTGGCATTGAATTGTTATGGGCAAGCGTGACGCTTACCATGAGGTGAGCGTTCCTTTTCGGTTTTTCAAATATGCCGTTCTACATTTATTTTAAAAGTTTAACGACCATAAATTTATGCACTTCTAGAATTTCTTAATTATTTTAAATATTAAACGCAGATATCGGATTCTGGTTGGGGTGAATAATTAACACATTTTACAGTAGTAACACGTGACCTATGCTACCATATACTTATAATATGCCTCCTAATTATAGAATATGCTTCCTAATTTGATTAACATTTTCTTGCTTAAGTTGGTAAAGATTTGCTTATATAGCTGTAGATTTTCAGTAATGGTAGGGCTCTTTTGCAGAGCCCGCCTGGGGACATGCCAGTTATTCAACCGCCAAGCAGTCTTGTGCAAGCATTGGCGTGCTCCAGATTGATGGGCAATGTTTCCAGCGAAATTACTGACATAAAGAGATGTAACATTTAATATCTCAGTGACGAGCGCTGGAGTTCATAATTCTGGGTGGCATTGAATTGTTATGGGCAAGCGTGACGCTTACCATGAGGTGAGCGTTCTTTTTCGGTTTTACAAAAATGCCGTTCTACATTTATTTTAAAAGCAATTGTAATTAAAATAAGAACCAGATTAACATGTCAGGATGTCCACGTCCGTCTTCCATTATCGTCTTCGAACTTGCCAAATACCTTGGCCTTGGATTTGATGCTTGTGGTAATGAACTCGATCACGTCTGCAGTGGCGTCTAGGGTTTCTGGCAAGGAGTCTTCCACAGAGAGTTTTCAGATATTATCTTTAGATCTTTAGTAGTCTCTGGTCTATGGTCTATAGCAAGGTAAGTAGTTTGGGTAGTTTGTGTTAAGTAAAGGCTCATTCAGAGTAAGTCACTAGCCCTCCTACCACTTGCTTCAATATTATATCGTCACATCACACCATCGAATAACAGGGTCTCCTTTTTTAGACCCACAGTTATTTTTTAGTTTTATAGGATCGCGGTCTTAGCACAAATACTCCCCGAAATTTTATTAAATTCAGTCGGTAAATGGCACCGTAGCAAACTTCCCCCCTTTTTGGAGGAAATACCCCTTCCATCTAAAATCTAAAATCACCGACCACAAAAAAAACTATAAAATTTTAGAATCTGTATACCAGCCAAGTTTAACAATTAGATGAATAATACGACCTGTATTCTGTATGCGAGTACCACATACGGATGAAAGCAAATTTTACCAGTTAAATCAGACTTCGTTCGCTTCGCTCACTCGGTCAAATATACAATGCATATAGCCCAAGCAACTTGGTCTATTTAATTCCATGTCAACTATTGCATAAAATTTATTGTAACTGTCGACACAGAAACAATGTCCAGTGATGATTGGATTCGACGTGTTTATTTTGAAACAATGAATGGTATTGTAATGCCGATTGAATTTGCGTGATACAATATCCGTTTTCAATTGGTTCACAACTGAATTTCTTCATCGTTTTGGTAAAAAAATCCGGAACCATGAGCAAGGAGTCTTTAACTCTTGGACAAGTTTGATCATCGTGGGAAGACTACTAAACAATTGCAGATAGTCGATATAGCATTATTTGAAGAATTATCACCAGACAATTATAAGGAAGAATTCTTACCAGGAAAACCAAAAATTCGTCTCAAATCCGTCACGAGTACGATTTGGTCTTCTGGAGGCCTCAGTAGATAACTAGTTATCATCTTAGATCGTTTGCGTTCACTCCTGTGGCCATATCGTTGTTAGTACAGACAGAACTGTTACGCTCTACATGGGGTGGTACATCGTCTAGCCCGTTTTCATATTTTACCCAACTGCCCAAGAATAAGATAATGTTTTTTGGTTGTATGTAAGTGTGTTTGTATGTTTCTATATAGCCTCTTGTAGCCCTTTACGGCTCGACCGATGTTGATGAGTGAGGTGTCGTTGGAATCCTCTTTACGTCCGGGGTGACACATGCTACATGTTGCATTCGGACATTTTGTTTTTTTTTTCAATAATATTACTTGTTAGCACTTGCAATTATGTCTAATAGTAAGCAGTAGCTTTACGCATCCATTCATCGTGGAAGCAGTCTTACTTGTCAAATTGCCAATTTTCCGAGAAACATGACAGAAAAACATCGGGTGAAGGTCAGCTATTCCACGATTGAGTAAGAATTTAATCAAATGTTCTTTCAACGCGTTTTCCGCTGACCTTGTCCGTTTAATCCAAATATTTTCCGATCAATGATGAAATCTAATTAAGTAAATTGAAAGATCGCCTGACGAAGGTGACCAAGATAAACAGACGGAAAAGGGTTTTACCCTGAATAAATAAGTCTTATAAGAACATGATTTTGTGTATTGTTGTGTGTTGTGTGTTATGTATGTTGTGATGAGTATGTGCGTACTAAGATTAATTATGTCACAAAATTCGATGATTATTTGATCGGGAATAAAAGACGATTTGATTAATTGATTAAGAAACAAAATATGAATTAAAAATTGTAACAAGTAGTTTTAACACAATGAAGAATAACTAGCATCAATCTTATTCTTCGTGCCTGATTCAATCACCTAGGTATAATAATTAATAGGTTAATTAATTAGGTTAATTAATAATTGTTTTTATTGGACATTATTTTTTACCACCGACTACGTTATACTTGACATGTAAATAATACTTACGCATTAAATAAATATGAAATATGTATCTGATAACTGATGACATGACACAAAGCACTAAGCACGTGACTCTACTCCAACCGCCGGAATCCAAGACCGTCAATTCATATGTTCAATATTCATGTCGCCATCTTGCACACAATGGCCATATAATAAAGCACATTACCGATGCAACTGGCGAATCCATTATTATGCACACTTGTCCAACTTTAGAACATCTCATCTGCCCTTTGACAACTCCCACAGGTGAAAATTTAACTCTTATTTCAAAAGGTGTAAAAGCTAATTTGCTTTTACCATCTTAAAGAACAAATAATACCTGAACATCTCCAGGAATAACTTTAGGAGTCTTATTTTTAAGCGCGTTAAGGTTGTCTTCGGTTCTTTAATGGTAAAGTCTTTATCAAACCAAGCAAAGACTGTCCCAAGTTATGCATGACAAGTTCTTCATAATAACAGGGAGAATTATTTCAAAGTGTTTAGTTGGACGGAGTTGTATGAATTTGTATGGTGATTTGTCATCTTTCGTCAATAAATGCGATCTTTAAAGATTAAGGAAATTGTTGATCTTGATAAGAATAGCAGGATTTGCAAATATTTCTTCTCTATGGAATGGTAAACTTTTTATTACAAAACTGGAAAAAATCGGTGCGTGATCAACTAGATAAACACTTTTACTTCATCTATGTAGATACGTGTTTACTTACACGATGTCATGACATTTTTATCATTTAATGAGGGTTTCGTGAGTTTTTTATGTTAAGGTGCAACGTTTCGCTCAGCGCGCCAAATTCAAATTTTCTTGCGTTTTTTCTCAATTACAGCTTAATTACTCATCGTGGGTTCAAGAAAACGAATTTTGCGACGATAAATAGGTCGTATCAAGGAATTACAGCTAAAATGATCACCTAGATAATATTGGTTTAGCTACGAATCTCAATAAGTTGATTTTTATCTTGGTTTTGTGTTTAGTGAGAAGTGTACTTATACTAGCTTTCACCTTGATTTTTCAGTTGGTGTAATTTCTTGATACGACCTATTTATTGTCGCAAAATTCGTTTTCATGAACCCACGATGAGTAATTAAGTTGTAATTGACAAAAAAACGAAAGAAAATTTGAATTTGCCGCGCTGAGCGAAACGTTGCACCTTAAGGTCTCTGTTGTACATGACAGGCCTTATCATGTAACTCTGGTAGCGATCGTTGCGTGCGTTCCACTCGCACCATACGAGCGATCAAGATAGCAAACAAAGAACATCGCCACCAGAGTAACATGATAAGGCCCCTGCTCCCTTATTTTCTAACTTTTCTGGTAATGGTCTTCACTTTCAAGAAAACCAGCCTGGCCGTCATGAAAGCCAGAATGGGTTACATGAAACCCAGTATGGCATTCATGAAGCGAAGACCATTACCAGTTAACATAATTACATACATAATAAGGCCGCTGGTCTGATATCATGTAAAAAGCAAAAGAGGCAAACTACGACCTAGGCCCAGTGATATATTACAAAAGGTAGGTTTTCAAAATTCAACACCAACCTTCAAAATGGCGCTCTGAATTCGGCTCCGCTGCAGTTTGTTTACAGCCCCCTAAGAGTGCGAAAGAAGATGCGGAAAGTTAGAGAGTAAAAGAGAGCTAGTTTGTCCTAAAAGACAGATTTGCGGGGGTTTTTTAAGTGCGCTAAAATCGTATATCTAGTAAAATATCATTGCCTAGGCCTTATTAGCTTGATTATTTTACTCCCACGAAAGTCAAGTATATCTATCTCTTTCGCACATATCAGATTAGATGCATGCGTAGAGGCTTTTAAAATTATCACGGATGCACAATCGACCTCATATGGATCTCATATATACATGTCATCGCGTGCCGTTCCATTCGCGCCAACTTATTTGCAGCATGCGAGCGAGCGGGATAGCAAACGAAGACCATCTCCACCAGACTTACAAAATAAGGCCCATTGTCGGGCCAAGGCCTATGGTCCCCACCGTAATATTATTTGCAAAAAGTGTGGAAACCCAGACAGTAATTCATTTACCACGCATCAAGAAACAATAAACTAGAAAATACATGTTATTTAAACTCTTATTTTGATGTCTGTAAGAGTTACCCATACTATAAGATATTTATACGAATATCTACAGTATCGACTCGTCTGGTCTGGTCTACCCCGCCATTTTTAATTCAAACCCCAGACGCAATCCCATCATTTGTATCCCCTTCCTGGAAAAAAGGCAACAAATCAAAGTCTCCCACACCCTAAAATCTATCTTATCTGCTGTAGAATATAACCCAAAATCTCTTGAAGTCTGAAAAATACTGCGTTCAAGAATCTGCCTTAAAGTAAAGCTGGAAAATGTGTTATATTTCGTTGGCAAAGAGTGTAAGGTTGTTTGAAGGCGGGGGCAAAGGCCCTACGTGCCTAACAGCTGTTTTGTCTGGAGAGGTGTAGTAGCATTGTTTTAATTTTCGTCATGACGCCAAGGACACACAAAGGACCTTTTGTGTGCCTTTGTATAGTGACGTCACGCCGTACCTCAAAAAGTTTAAGTACAAGCTTAAGAAGGAAGCGCAGGGTCGAAGTTTTCGAGTAAAAAAAACTGTTCCGATGACGACGCTAAAAGAGCTATGATTAAAATATATTTGAATCAAAACGTTATTGGAGTATTAATATTCGAATCCTTGTTTTACGAAAAAATCGAAGCAGTAATCATGTCTAACAGTTGGTTGGGTTGGTATAAAAGCTAACCAAATCAACACCAGATTGGTTCCTTCTATTGGTTTTTTGACCTAGGAGATGTTGTATGTATTGTAGGAGGTAGAAATTACGTCCATTTTGCCATTTTCCATCACTCAAAGAAAGATGCATTGATTTTTCTGCATAACAAACACATTATGTAACATCTCAATCAAGGGTTTGGTCTACATCAGTCCGTTAATGTGAGAACTGTAGACAATGGCCAGGAAGGCACGGCTCATCGAATTAATGACCACTGGTATATAGACCAGCTTTGGAAGACCCCTGATATATATCTGATCGATATGGATTTGTGGATTTATATTGGTTTCAAATTATCCTTGGATAATGTGAGTGTTGTTAATGAATATAACAATTTTTAAAGCAGAGCCACACAATTTTTTATATCAAGTTCGTCTTTACAATAAATTATGCTTGTTTATTATAAAATATTCTGTTAATTGTTTTTTATTTTATTTTGTTATTGTATTATTAAACAACGATGGCATGACGACACCCAAAAATTATGCGGCAACATCCGGACGAGATGCAAGACTACTACCAGTCTGATGAGTCTGATGTCTGATGAGTGATGACATAACAGGATGAATTTAATAGAGCCCCAAACAAATACTGACAATAGACAATTTTTATTTATCGAAAAAAAAAATTGTACACAAGAAGTAAAAGCAAAAAGGTAGATAAAAAAAGAGACCTACCACATTGTTTTTAACCACAAACCGGTTCCAGCTCAGCATAATACTGGTTGCGGATAACCAGCGCTGAACTGCTGACTGCAGAATTCAGAAAGTAATAAAATTTACGAATCAAAAATTAAATAAGTTTGCTGTAATGAATGACGCCTTGTGCCTAGATTAGGCTCATATAATAAGACTTAAGAAGAAAAGACTTCTCATAAAGTGATATTAAACATAAATATCTCTTAGCGTTACCATAAACCAAAATTCCGGGCGGTTTAAAAATAACTTTGTAACATAGTCCAAGTGTCTACTCAAACTGGTTAAAATCCACGCGAGTTCTCCATTTTCTTGTTGTGATTACTTTTTAACCTGTGGGAATAAAGAGCACATACGATGTGGTGTAATTTGTAAATGGCTGTAAAAAATCGGATTACATGTTAGATGTTTATTCGGATCTCTAGAATTGGTCTCACGCGGTCTGAATTCGCGAATTGGCGGACAATTTGGAGCAATTCTAGGTAATGTCGAGTGAACTGGGATTTCTTTTTTGTGGTGAATGATTTATGGCTGAAATAAGTCTATACAAACTGAATGGACCCTAGTTTTTGGACCAGAAGCCACCGATATTTAAAAAAGCAAAAAAACAGGTAATATTTTAGACGTCTTCAAAAACAGCTATAAAATATTGAAATGAATGAAGACAAAATGGAATCTTAAAATAATAACATCAGGGATTAGAATTCAAAGTCTTCCCTTATCCGAAACGCCGCAAGAAGGAGGTTAGTTGTAATTTCTGTTTTTTTTAAATTTCTAAGCAGCACTCACACGCAACTTAGTGACAGTTTTAAGCCATCCGAATCCGAACGCCTAAGAAATATCCATCAAGAGGTAAAAAAGTCGGTAAACTTTTAAAGGTTGACCATAACAATAACAGAGTGCCGAGTGCGGTTACTTATTCGATCGCGTTAACGTTAACTATAATTTATATGAAATAAGAGCAGCGCCATCTAGATGGCACTGCTTTGACTTCATACAAATCATAATGTTAATGTATACGCAATGGAATAGGTAAAAACGCAATTCAAAAACTTTTTGTAGTGGTAAGGACTCTTTTGCAAGAGTCCGTGTGGGGAAGAACCACACTTTTGCCAGTTATTCGACCGCCAAGCAATGTGCAAGCATTACTGTGTTCCGGATTGAAGGGAAATGTTTCCAGCGAACTTACTGGGAATACAGATATTTAACATCTAATAATTCATTTATGATAAGAACGTGTAGAAGTTATAATACTTTAGCTAACAATATTGAAATTGATTTGTTTAATACCACTTCACTTCGCCTTAAGCGATTGCTTGCTGACGCATTCTTTAGTCGTACAGACATGATGCAGTAACGTATACCTACATTTTTCTGTCCTAGTGTCTTGTCTTATTCAATCTTTAAAATAACGCTTTTCGACTTGACTTTTTCTATTTATATACATGCCTATTTGTGGTAACTTTTAATTTGCTTTAAGTTAAAATATTAAACCTGTTACTTAAGCGCTAGCTGTTAGTTATCCTAAGAGAATAAAATAAATAAATAATATTTAAATATTTATTAGGGTGACGAGCGCAGTGCGGTGCCGCGCAGAGTTTGAAACTGTAGAAGTTCAAAATTTTAAGTGGCTTTGAACAGTTATGGGCAAGCGCGACGCTCGTACACGACGAGCGATATGCTCGTCTCACCAATCACTACAAAAAAAAAAAAAAAAAACTCGCACTTGGGCCCCTATTCGGAGAAATGTCATTTTTATCTCTCTCTCACTCACTCCCATTAAATTTTAAATTAGAGAGACAGTCACCGAGATAATCTCGAAGCGCACAGGAATAGGGTCCCTGTCACTTTGAGTTTCATCTGGTATCAAAAACAACCAGTTCTTCCTGTATTGTGTAATCTAATATAAAACTTTTTGCGTAAACCACAGACAAGTATGTGTCAACCCACGAAGTGTGAAAATTCTAATTTATTTTGATTTAAGTATCAATAGTGTTTACTAAGTCACACTTACTTACATTTACAATAATTAGCATATTAATATAATAGACGTTTACTCACAGACAAAAAAAATAATAAAATACAATGACATTTTTGTGTCCCATGAACTATTAGAGTATTGCGCGAAAAACTAAATGTACATGGTTAGATCTTAAAAAAGCATTGTGGTCTAAATTTAAGAAATTGCGTTAGGTGTGTCCTCATCACCCCCGTCCTTCTCAATGGGAGTGACAGTGATGGAAACAATAACTTAGCTTGAGAATAAGCCCTGAACCTGTAACGAAACAAAGCCACGACAGAAATAGAACAAATTAAACCCAGTCAATACAGAATAGGTAGCACTTCTCATACCTATCGATCTAGTCCAACAAGTTAAATAACTATTCAATGACATAACTGAAGGTACCTGGTAGTTATCTAATGGGTTGAATACTACGGTATACACGGTAGGCTGTATACTGATTTATTACTATCCTGTCCATAATGAAAACTGGAGTACTTTTTCACAATAAAATGCGAATACGGGCAGGCCACATAGTCTGGCCAGTAAAAATAAATATTGGTGGATGTTTTTCACACAGCGCCATCTAGCCCCAAACTAAGCAAGCTTGTGCTATGGGAACCAGATAGCTGATCTAGAATACATAGATCCTTTTTTATTTTATTTTGCAAACACATAGTTAGAATACATACACCCACCTTTGTCCTGGGTGGGAATCGAACCCACGACCTACAGCCCGGAAGGCAGAAATCCGTTCGAAAGTTCAGCTCTTTAACTGTGATAACGCGACAAACATCCAGACAGAGAGACAAAGTTACTTTCTATAGTTCGTTAGATGGCATTGATCCATTTTAGTACATTTTTTGATTTGGACTGAAAGGTTTTTTTCTCGAGACGAACGTATTCATTTTTAAACCTCGAAGCTTTATTGGTCCTGATACGGATATATTCTCATTGGCGATCTCAAGGCTACGCCTACTCACGCCTAAAACTCAACCAATAGGATTAATTTCGTATAAGTGTATTTAGACTGATGCGTGGTGCGCTTCGAGCGTCCTGAATGCAGAATCTAGAGTGTGATTTGCGTCCGTTCATTACGACACACCCCGTATATAAAAAGTTCCAAGTAAAACCCACGAGGCAAAGCACCTTACAAAGTACTAACTTGCATGTGGGCGTGAGCTTACCCGTAGGTAGGTACTACCTAGCTAACTACCTATAACTTACCTACACGAAACGACCTTGCCATTATGGTATGCCTCTCACTCTAGTGGAATCAGAGGTGCAGTACCGAGCAGTGACTGAGTTTACCAAAAATGAAGGTCTACGTAAAGAAAAATTTTATTGTTGGGTTTTCATCATCATCAGCCAGAAGCCGTACTGCTGAACAAAGACCTCCCCTTAGAGCACCACACTGAAAACATTTGCGTCCAATTACCCGCGACTTGCACAATGTCGTCGGGCCAACTCGTGGTAGGCTTACCAACGTTTATTTTTTGGTACGTGGTCTCCTCTAAAGAACCTTTCTTCGCCATCGGTTAACGGTTCTTCGAGTGATGTGGCCTGTCCATCACTAAGCTATGTCTGTTCCTTTCGTCTTCGATTTTTTATATTAAGATTATAATGGCAGAAAATCATAGAAGGCTTCTGGGTGGTTGGGGGAGGGACGTGACTTAAGTAAGGATTCTTTCAAAGAAGTTGATAAAACTGTAAACATACACTTTACGGTAAAACTATATACATATATTTAACGAGTGACAAGGACAGTGTATTAACGCGCAAGGCCCGTACCGTGAGGTGCTTATTGCGATGATTGTTAGGGTCAGGCGACAACGCTGCGCGACCACAAACCTTATCGCGCGGTGATACGGTTCGAGGTCGCGCAGAGTTTTCGGCTAAACCAACAATCATCGCAATAAGCACCTCACGGTACGGGCCCAGGGCCCGGAATAGTTGAAGTTTAAAACTTTGGATGGCACTAAACTGTTAGGGAGCGTTTACCTATGTATCTACCTCTACCTGTGCCTATCACATATGAGTCGGACGGGCAGCTGGGACCCTATTCGGAGAAATGACATTTTATCTCGGTCACTCTCACTCCCATTAAATTCTAAATTAGAGAGACAGTGACCGAGATAAAATGTCATTTCTCCGAATAGGGTCCACGGCCGGTGGCGGCCTTTCTCTAAGACCCAAACACAAGAACTCAATCACTGCACACAGTCTTACATAAGCACAGTGCTAAGGTATGTTAAATACCTGTATCTATAAACATAAAGTTGTGATTAATAACAGATCAAGTGTAAATGGAATCAACTTAAATGTCAGTATTGGTTTTGAATAGCTATTGAATTACGTACCTTAATTCAAGTGGTATTGATTAGGTATTTTGATACAGCTCGACCTTCTGATAATATGTTTTAGATTACGATTGTAGATCAATAAGGTTTGTTATAATATTTTGTAATAATAACGCAGAATAAATTAGTAAAATAGTTCTTAATTTAATAGGTTGATCGAAATTCAAAATTCTACGGCCCAGTATCATTTGGCAATATACGCAGCATACTGGCGCTGTAGGATATGTTCACACTGAAGTTTGTTCAGACGTCGCCTCTGGCTTTCTGAATTTTTGATGGGTAGTCACCGAGCGGATCGTGTCATCTTATCCCCAAAAAGTCCTTGGGGGACTTTTTAGACGTTTGGGGTGCTAAAGGTGAAAATATTTCTATTTGAGCCTCTGTTTGTTTCGGCAGCCTTAGTCGAGAGTTAGTTCCCGTTGAAGACTAGCAGTGTTATCATCTTCCACCACACCGTTCAACAAACCAAAAAAACACTTCGAAAATAACTAAACAACAGTGCCATCTCTCTACCTAAATAATAGTTTGCTTGAAATACATGAGGCTAATTTAAAAAAAAAATAAGGATATGCATCAGTGCAATCTACGAAACAAGGATAGGCTGTACAAACCATGGACTAGGTTAAGAAAGTTGAGAAACGCCAAAATATTTATGTACCATAATTTACCTAATTCTATAACCGAACTAAATCATAGCAAATTTAAACAGATTCTTAAGCATATCTTTGAAAATAATCCTTTCTACAAATTAAGTTAATATAATATAATATATGTCAACGAAATTTTCGGAATCCTGATTTTTGTGTAATGAACAAACGGAGTAAAAAATAATAAATACCTACCTGTCATACTATTATTCAATTATTTAAATTATTGATTCGTTTATCTAATTTAACTCTGAACATAGTTTAATTTGTAAAAGTGACTTGCTTGTAATATTCAATGTTATTTATGGCCAATAAACATTTCTGATCTCTGAAATAAAAAACATCATGCCAAAAAAAAAAAAAAAAAATTAAAATACAACACGGCTAGGGACGAAGATGCGCCTGGATTAGCTGTCTCGAAGAACCGCCCGATCATAGATTGGCTTTTCGCGCGTTTTTTTTTTCTTGAGGGGTATAAAGTTCGACTTGTCAACCGATTACGATTACAGTTTATGGTCACGATTTGTTCACCGATCTTCACCTTTATTCTTCAATGAAATTCAACACTTTTGTGACTCACAGAAGAAACAAAAGTGTGAATAAACCATTTGTCACTAAAAAAAGAAACGGTTCTAGGTTCCCATAAAAAGTTAACATTCCCATGAATCCCGTGATGCCAAAACACAGGAAAGGGTGGGTGGGTGTTTGTCCGTTTGTTTGTTTGTTCCTAGCCAACTGTGGCTGGGACTAATTAGTGATCTACGTAGTGTAGATCTACATTAGTTTGAAGAGTCGTGCTACAAATAGAGCTGGGTGAAAAACAAACTGGTTTGACCGTTTTTGGTCGCTGTCTGTGGAGCTCGCGCAAGACATTTTTTACTTTATCCTTAAGGAACTAAGGACCTTAATTTAGCAATTGCATATAAGCATCAGAGTTCGAAGAATTCTACATATATCCCCTCGCCATCGCCATGCAATTTAGTTGTACATAATTTTTCGCAGTTGCGTGGCACACAACATTGTGTGAACGACATCCAGAATGTTTTACAAGATTATTACTACCACTACTTGTAACATAAGTTCTGTACTTTTTCGGATAATCTAATGCTCGCTGGCATGTCTTATTGCTTGTCATCGCCTGCAGATGAACACTCCCTGGGCTGGAGAAACCTTGGACGTTAAGGACCCCGAAACTCAGGGACTTTTTTTTTATGTTACTTGGTGACGAGACGAGCAAGTCGCTTACCTCGTGTTAAGCGTCACGCTTACCCATAACAGTTCAGTGCCACCCAGAATTTTTAACTTCAACAGTTCAAAACTATGCGCGGCAATGTACTGCGCTCGTCACTCTGAGATGTTAGAAGTAAAATCTCTGTATGCCTAAGTAATTACGCTGGAAACATTGCCCTTCAATCCCGTACACAGTAATGTTTACACACTACTGCTTGGCGGTTGAATAACTAGCAAAGGTGTGGTACTTCCCCAGGCGGAATCTGCATGAGAGCCCTACCACTACTTTTGGGTCAGCTTTTAGAAAACACTTAAGAGTACACCACTTTGCGGACTACGAGACCGATTCAAGAAGGACGCGCCATTGGTATGCAGAGCTCGAATATAATCTTGCCAATGTCAGACAACACGCGCCGGCCTCCTTATTATGTAACTTACGACTCACTGTTTAGTCGCAAATTTGGTGTATTCTATCTAAGCATTCTACAACTATTCTCAAAGCCGTTCATCCCACAGAACTTCTGTTACACATCTGGCTATTGACCGCTCAGAGATCAGGAAGTCTAACCCCGTGTTTGGATCAAGCTAAATTTAGCACCACCTGGCGCCGACCGCCGTACAGCATCAATGGCGCTGGAAGTTCTGGAACGCGGCCGTTTGGAAACATTGACTCTGATTTTTCCGGCACATAAATAGACTGGATTGAGTGATTTATAGCTTGCGTAGAAGCAAAGGCTAACTAATGGTAATAGCAAAAGGAAGGTCTAGATGTTTCCGCAATAAAATTCGGATATTTTGCGTTTCTGTGGATTTGATATTGAAAAATTGTCATGTGAACTGAAATGCAGGCATTTAATTGCGAAGATATATGGAATGAAAATAAGGAAGTTTACAAAAAAAATTGAGCAAAGGTGACACTACAACTTCCCGTCCGGGTCGAAAACAAAAGCGGCAAAGAAAATATAGACAAGAAAATATACATACTCTCTTAGAGAATACTCTAAGAGAGTATGTATATTTAAATATACATAGATAAATATAGACAAGAAAATATACATACTCTCTTAGAGAATACTCTAAGAGAGTATGTATATTTAAATATACATAGATAAATATAGACAAGAAAATATACATACTCTCTTAGAGAATACTCTAAGAGAGTATGTATATTTTCAGGCTTAGCCCCGCTATGCCACAGTCCTGCTATGCCACGGTCAATTTTTACCTACCGAAAAATCCCGTTATGCCACGAACTCTTTAAACAATAGAGGGTACGCTTGAAAATAAAAGTGTTTAGAAATTAGGATGTAAATAAAGGTTATTTAATTTGTGTCAAGTTTTCGTAAATATGGATTTATATATTTAAAAAAAATGTTTGTAAGTAAAATCACAGATTAGACTTAAACTAAATCACAGTTCCAACAGATTTGTTGAAGACTTATTTTCTATACCTAGCTATAATAAAAAAATAAAAGCTACGAAATTATTACAATACTATTAGATATTCTATACTTTTTAGCTTCTACGTATATAAAAAAATGGTAAAGTATAAACGAAATCACAGTTTCAACAGATTTGTTCTCAACAGTTTTATTTATTACAGATTATACTTAAACTAAATCATAGTTTTATAATTCATAGTTTCATAGTCAAAATTTTTATTTTTTTTTGTAAAATAAGGGTAGCTTCCATATATGTAAAGAGGGGGTAAAATAATTGCTGCACCCCATCGTGTTGGGTATCGTTGAGTAGGTCTTTCCAAGGTGACAATTTTGAAAGAATAAAATAATCATAATTTTATATTAATGGGGTGGCTGTCATACACGTAAAGTGGGGATAAAAAACCCCCACTGGTGGGGTATCTTTGAATAGGTCTTGTAAAATCATTTTAAGGTTTGCTATACCATTTTTTTATCAGATGTACCGCTTGCGAAATATTGGCCGACAAAGTTGCTTGCAATGTGTGCCCCCCCCCCCCTGCCATTTCTAAACTATGCATGTCAGAAACTTGTTATCTTCCGTGTTGATAGATCTTAGTAAAATCTTTCTTCTAAAATTATTTCGGGCAACATCTGATAATAACTTTTTGAGATAAGCTGAAAAAACGGATAATTACTTCAAACGTCCTTCTACGGTCACAGATCCACTGCACTTGATGACACTTCTACGATTCACACAGTACCAACTAGTAGATTTTCTATTTTGTCGATGTTTGTGGTATTTACTACCAGCGCGCAAAAGCGTTTCGCCACCGCGTCAACTTTTTATAATTTTATTTTTATAATTTCGTATAGGGCCACGAGAAAAACCTGCGCCCGACATAGCGACAGGTGAACTAGATTTTAAATCATTTTATCAATTGCCACTGCAACTCAAGGTATATATATCTATCTCTTTTATTGTAATAAGAGTGAAAGCAATAGCCTAATTAGACCAATTAGTGAGGCCTTTTGTCTTAAAGTGTGAAAGGACCGAAATATCCAGGTATAAACTATTGGTAAGTCACCCTTTGCAGGTATCTAGGGATCACCTGTGTCAACTAATTTTGACGTTTTATTACGCCACATATGAAATATTTAACCAACTTTTTACATCAATTTACAATTATGAATTATCTTGTTAACACTTAGATCAGTTGAAAACGGTATTAATTGTTAACATTTTTCATTTTGACTGTCCAAGAAAGCAAATCGTGGCATAGCGGGAATTTTCGGTAGGTAAAAATTGACCGTGGCATAGCGGGACTGTGGCATACGAGGATTAAGCCTATTTTCGGATGTCAATAGAAATTCTGCAGATGACGATGGAGATCGGAGTACGGAGTGAAGACAAAATTTAAGAAAGGTTGACCTTGCCACAAATCCACAGTGGAAATATCAAAAAACTTTTAGAGATGTAGAAAGCAATGGATCCCCAAATAAGATACCTTACCTACTTACCTAGTACTCCAAATATCTTACATTTGAGCACGCCTGTTTGACAAAGTTTGAAATGTTTCTTCATTACTAAAATAGACCACTTTAATGGCTGCTAATTTGTCTGCTTTTAGCGGAATCTACTTTAGAGAAAGTCTGTAAATACGAATAGATCGGTAAAATTCAGCCATTCTGCCTCTAGCGCTGTATAACCGTTTCAATAGAAATTCGATTTGTAGGATAAGAAATGGCCATATTATTCTACTGTAACATTTACAAATTGCGAAACTGGATTCTCTGATTCTTTTAATTGTTTTGCAATGGAATCTAATAAGATTTTCGCCAAGAATGGCCAAAACCAAGATCTCTGATGCCAATAACTACAGAAGAGAAAAAAATTCTTCTGTGCCAATAACTAATCAGTAGGAGCTTGTTATCTTAACTTTGAAATTCAAAGGTATTCTAAGGTATTCTTTGACTCGCGCTCAATTACCGATAGAATCGGGGGCGGCGGGCAGGCGCGGAGCATGATGTGCGCTAGGACTAGTGAGGTGGCCACATTACGGCTCTGCCTACTTTTCACGACATTCATCGAGGTGGCCGCAGCTTTACACATTGACCAATGTAATGAGTAATATCATAGCATAATTACCCATGCAACATCCAACGTTCTCACACATTTTAACCAACATTCAGCAACACAAGACCTAAAAACCGCTTTTTACCAAAACCTAAAATATTTACTAGCACTTACCATTGAGTAAGATTTTATCTACCCACGTTCTAGCAGACAAAGAGCTCTTTCGCAAAGCGTAGTAAAGTTGTAACGGGTTCAAAAACCTCGGCAGTAACAATTTAAACACTTTTTTAACCTCTATTTTATAGTGAGCCATATAATCCGCCATTTCGGAATGTCCCCATAAAGGCGACAAAGATAAGAAACGTAATATTTTATGGTATTACATAAAATGAACATAAGATCACTTTAAAAAGCCCTACTTTTATAGTTTGTGACAAATTTAATCATTCATAGATGTTGTAAAAATTAATTTTAAATGACATACCATGGTTTTCTTGAGCGCACGACTGCGGTTCGCAATATCTACTATGATGCCCTGTGACTTCGTATTTGACATGATTTGGCTACGTTAATTTTTATTTAATTAAGTACGTTTTTGTGAAGTACCATTCCTTTTACTACTTGCGAAGTATAATTTCTTGTCCTAATTGCGATGTACCATTTCTTCTTTAGAAGACTAGCTTCGTCTTTCTCTAAAAGACAAATGAAAAAGATATAAACCATTGATATATTCAGGGCCAACTAGCCTTTGCTTTATCACGAAAATATTCCGTTGTAATAGAGCACAACAAAATCAACATTTAGAGCCAGTTCCCAATCCAGGCTAGAATAAACACCTAACCCGTTATTAAAAACGTGACACACCTTCAACTAAAAGGTAAGTCGGAAACTTGATAGAACAATTTCAATGGTGTTTACGACAATTTTATTATACTTTAGTATAAAGCCAAGAACAAAGAACCAATACACTTCCGCCTTACTGCGCAGTTTCGCATTGGTTATCGATTCAATGAAAAATATTTAACCTAAGACTCTTTGATAAGAAACAGTCAATGAAATACCTAAAACGTCACGTTTTATAGACCTACCAGCAGCTAATAACGATTTCGGGGAATTCCAGTTAAATGCTTGTAGTTATCATAATTGTTCCTTAAGGCGAGGTCCAATCGTAAAACAACAAAAAGTAGCATTTTTCAGCGCTTTGTTCGAATTGACGAGATTACTTAATCAGGTGCAAAAAATACTGCAGATAGAAAATAAAACTGAAATTACGTTTAACCGAATAAAATTTCGAAAATCTGTCTTAGTTACAAAATAAAAAATCGCAAAATGACCCCCTGAAAAACCCTTCTGGAATCAAATGCTCTGAATTTTCAGTGGTAACTACAAATTTTCTTTTACAAATTAAATATCCTAGCTAGGGGTTTATACGGCGAACCAGGTAGTTTTTTTATTTGATTTGTTTATTTCTGATAATCGGCAAAAAAGCAATGAAAAACTACAATTTACATTTTTCTAATCAAGTAAGATATGCGATTTTCAACTTTAAACCTTAGAACTTTGAGCGAGACAGTACTAATTTCAAATCACGATCAGTCCTCGCCTTAACCAAAGGATGTCATTGAGACCCTAGTTAGTACTTATCCTGTCTATCTATATTCTACCTGTAGCTTTTGAACCGTAAAATTGAAATGGCAATGTCCAGTTCCGCCTTTTTATTGTTTCTAAATCGCGTTTCTCAACATTTAAGAGTGTAGCTCCTGTCCTCTCGGCGGAGTAATTTCCAGATTTAACGGCCTTCTGCATGCGTTTTCAACTCCTCGCACAAAAGACATTCTCTTAATCTGGTCTAAGATCGTTCTCCTTAGCCTTCCCGGTCCTCTCTTTTCTTGTATGATGGTTTTCATTAGTATACACTAATGAAAACCATTATACATGTCGTACCAGTTGACCAAACATCTTGACTCTTCTGGTATATTTGATAGCTTTTGGGGTGTATGTAAGTATGTTTGTGTGTTCCTATATGACGTCCTGTAGCCTAAACGGCTTTTGAAGAGTGAGGTGTCGTTGGATTCGTCTTTACGTCATGAACTCCTGAGTTCTGTCGTCCTGAGAGACAGACATTTTGCAGTTGGGTATTTTCTTTTTTTTTTTATAATATTACTTGTCTGTCAGTGTTCATGCAGTCGGTTTTTTTAGCTTTTATAATTTCAATAAAGCAGTTAAAACATTTGTTTTGTCGATAATAATATCATATTATCTCGTTTACAATTTTTAGGACCAGGCTTCCTGGTTTGTCCTATTCTCTATCCAGGGCCTCAATTCTGAGATATGACAAACTGATGTCGATTTCAAGATTCCAATCTCATTTATTTCGCACGCTAGCCATCGTAAATATCTCGAAAGATAGCGTTGAGAATAAGAAATCACAAAGTTAGAAATTTTTTCAAGAAGAGACTGAATCTCAGGTTTTGAGAATAGCCTCCTGCTTATTTTTTCTTTCTAGCGTTATAAGACTTAAATTCAAGTCCAAAAGTCCTTGATATCATCAACGGCCTACCAATGAAATCCTCCATCTGGCCAATATCGCAACATAATAAACCCGAGGTGTTGAAATAGTTCAGATAAGCAAACACGCGGTTCCCACACTGTAACCCGGCTGAACAATTGGTTACGTCATCAGTAACTGCAACGCTACCTTCGGTGTTAATTTGCACTTACAACGCTTCGCTTGTTTGTGGAAGAAATGCCTCGCGTGATTGGGTAAATTTAGAATTCTTCTGAGACATTTTACGGGATAAAACGATATAGATGAATTAAAATAATGAGTAATTTTGACACTTTAAACCACTGTGGTGGTAGGGTTGTTAAAATTTGGACAGTTCTAAGCAATGAAAGTTTTCCTATAGGTTGTTTGATAAGTTATCGTCATCGAAATAGCGTTTGAAATTCATTCCCGCTGTGATATGAAATTTATGATTTTGATCGGGTTGCCTAAAAAGCAAAATGTCTAAGAAAACCGGATACCCAAAATGGGTGTCTAAAAGCAAGCAGGGTGTCTAAAAAGCAAGATGCCTGAGAAGGCAGTGTACTTAAAATGCACCATGACTAACAAGCAGGAGACCTGAAATATACCATGACTAACAAACAAGATGCCTGAAATGCTCCATGATTGAGCGTTCGACTTCTTAGACATTATGTTGTGAAGGCTTTCTACTATGCAGGCAATTTACTTTGCAGACATTCAACCACTTAGGCATTATGCTTTGTTGTAGGTATAGAACTTTGGCATCTTGCTTTATATGGAAGTCGATCAAAATCGTCTTGTCTTTCATTTGACTGCCCCGGTGGCTCAGTTGGTAGTGAACCTACCTTCTGTGTTTGGGGGCGTGGGTTCGATTCCCATCTAGGACAAACATTTATGTGATGAATATTTGTGTTTGTTGTATGTCTGGGTGTTAATATCTATATAAGTATGTATTTAAAAATATCTATGTACGTATATCAGTCTCTGGCAGCCATATCACAAGCTTTGCTTAGTTTGGGGTCAGATGACCGTGTGTGCAATAATGTCCCAGATATTTATTATTATTATTATTTATTTGCTTCTTACCCGACTGCTGCTGCCGCTGTTGGAATTTTGAGGTGTAAAATGTAAGTTAGTATATGAGTATGTAAGTATGTTTGTGTGTTCTCCTATACCTCCTGTAGTCTAAACGGCTTGACCGATTTTGATGAGTGAGTTTTTTATTTATTTATTCAAGATTGCTTTATTCGCATTTTATTTTTTTACTGCAACATTCAAAAATTTAAAACAGTTTCATTGTACACTGGTTCACGGATCCGTGGGAGGACGTGATGAGTGAGTTGTCGTTGGATTGCTCTTCACCTCCGGAGTGACAGAATTTTTATTCGGTTAAACGTAATTTCAGTTTTATTTTCTATCTGCAGTATTTTTTTTATAAGATTAAGTAATCTCGTCACTTCGAACAAAGCGCTGAAAAATGCTACTTTTTGTTGTTTTGCGATTGGAAGCTTCGTTAATTTTCTTACTATGTAAGGTGTTTGGAACAAAATTCAGCCATCTCTTGTTCTGCCTCATTAAGACATTAAAGGTAAGCATTTATTTTTATCATTTTCTTACATAAGAAGTGAGGAAGTACTATAATCCCTGTGAATAAAGCAACAATAGAAAGACCGCATAATATGAAAATGCAACGCAACAAGAAGTGACCGCGAAGTTCTAGAACCATAAGGTCACTAGTCACAGGGATATTGAAACATTTCTTACTAGGTTATAAATAACACTTATTTCGATAGCATCTCGGTATAAAACAGTATTGTCAAAATCCGTTACGACGTAAAATCTGAACAGGGACATGTAACTGCAAATTAAATAACAAAATATTTAACAGAAGCTTTTTTGGTCCACGATCGAAACCGTTAAGGACATAAACATTGATTCCGATACGAATAATCTGAATATACCACGATAAGGAAGTCGTGGGGATGAATCGTAATTTACCGATATCGATAAAATAAGCAGTAAATGTTTCGCAGATAGATACTATACTTCGATGATTATGAGAAGCAGATAATTAAATATTAAATATGACAATATAAATTTGATCAGATACGCCGCACCCATCGTTACGAATCATCACACTGAAAGAGAGCACAAAATACTTAAGTAAAAGTAACAAGCTAAAAGTGATCGTATCGGACGATGAACACGTTGAAGACCGCGTCAGATAGATATTAGGAAAAAGGAAAAAAAAACCAAAGTTCCCTAAGGTTTACACTAAGTATCTAGACATTAGGGATTATTCATATAGCCATGATTTGTAAAATGGTGATATAAATTCGATAAAATCTGACCGATAACTCTACCCGCTATAAGAAACGATTCACAAAATATCGAACGCAGACCAAGCTCTATTTCGATTTCATTCGTTTTGTGTATAACTCAGCTCCCCACTACGATTACTTACCTTTGTCAGGGATTCCATGAAATACACACACGAAGACAACTACCACCCAGAGCCAGAGTAGATATTTAAATTCATTCAAACATCCGCCAGGGACCCTATTCGGAGAAATGACATTTTATCTCGGTCACTCTCACTCCCATTAAATTCTAAATTAGAGAGACAGTGACCGAGATAATCTCGAGCGCACAGGAATAGGGTCCCTGGCCGGGAATCGAACTCAGGACCTCCTGCTCATAAAGAAGACGCGCTACCAACTTAACCAGGAGACACGTCTATTTTTAGTCGTCGATATTTTATATCGATATATCCTTTACCATCCCAAACTATGAGTAAGTGTTCCATATAAGACAATATCGAGAGAAATTGGCCCGACTCGATATATCGCGATGAGATAATCGATGTAGGCGGCGCCTTGACACGGCTCGGCGAGGACAATGGCTCGCGTGGTTTTAATTCAATTAATGATTCTCTAAGGAAACATGCACTAATGAAAGGCATAGCCTGGAACCATAATTCTGGAACTGAAACTGAAATTAAAGACTATTACTAGATAATAATGACAATTTAGAGGAAGCCAAAAATTATGAATCTGATTTCGATAGTTCGGTATTGAAAATCGACTACGGCACCAATGGTCTAGGAAGAATGAATACATCTAATGCAATACCAACAATCTTTAGTGACACAATAAAAAAGCATCATGAACTCACGAGTAAAAAGCCACCAACAGATCGTTACTCCAGTAATTCATTGTAATAATTAAACCACGAAGTACATTTTAATCGATAACAAAGTTGTTTTAGTAGTGCCTGAACAAAATAGCGCAGCAAAACTTTTATTGAACATCACAGTACAATTTAAATTACCCACTTAGTTGATTAAATTTATAAAAGTCGCAACGTTGACGATTAAAAGATTACGGTCCTGACAAAAAACTGAATATTCCACAGCATTGGACATACTTCGAATGCAAATTAAATTTCTATGAACCGCTCAACATAAATGAAAATCTTATGATGCATTGAATTTTAAACTCAATAAACGCTGTACTAGAAAACACTTTCATTTCAAACGTAGTCATGCATGGTACAGAAAATATCGACATAGATTCATAAGTGATTTATAACAAAGCTACCGTGCATTTAAGTCTAAATCAGATAAGACAGATTACAAAGAAAGTGTTAAAAATATCAATACTGAAATGATATATGGCAAAGTGAAAGTAGAAGATATTGTATGCAAAAACTATCATTCATATGTTAGAACCGAGATTAAAGATTAATTGGCTATTAAAGTTGGAGTTTATATCGATCATGCCTTCAATTCGATCTTTGTGACGCTGCATGGGCTATTTTAGCTAACATTCTTGGTAATGTGTTTGTCAAATCATATCAATATCTATTGTGCTTTCTCCTATAGGTATCAGTTTAATACTTTCTTGATAAGATTGACCCAAATGATTTACAGGTTTGAGATTAAGTCGATTATAATATTGAAATTAACGTCGAAAGCGAGCTCTCCGACCGAATTAAGGACGCCTTAAAATGATTTTAATGACAGTAATGAGAAAATACGTCGCAACATTATCCCGGACAAAGAATTGGTAATAACATTATATTTTGAGGGAATTTCTTACAATCATAAAATTTAATTTTATTATTCAAAAAATGTATTAGTCTAGAACAAATTATATGTATATACAGTAGGTACTTATACAGATAAGATTGTTGTTAAAATTTGCTTTTGGCTTGACGTATGATCAGGAATAAAATTTTATTCTTGGTCGAGAAATGAGCATTTTACATGCGAGAAGCAGTAACGCTTCGATACCTGCCAGTTTTTAATACCACCATCCGAATGTTTCTACCTCTTCATATTATATATATATATATATATATTATTAATAATAAATCATGACATGAGCATAGATTGCTGGCGCTCCCACCGCCATTTTCCTTTAAATACCACGCGAATCCGGGTCACATACACATACCCATCACATACTCTGTTATTAAGTAAAGATAGCAAAATTTGCATTTAATTGCGGGTACGGTTTAAATGACATTTGAAGAGAAAGTCATATTTTTCGAACATATTGATGTGACAATTAAAGTCAAATCGAACAGCGGTGATGTATGAGGCACGCCTCACCTTCCGGTTTTAAAAACAATGACAAGATAGACCCCGAGGCGTTATTTGTATACCAGCTTTATGAGTTAGAGATAGTAATTACGATGGTAAATCAATAAATGTCAATGTACGAGTTACAATAAATAAAATATTAATGTCGAAAATTCCTGAGAAACAACAACACTTCTTACCTAGTATTTGACTAATCGAGGATGTTATTGTACTAATCATCATGAAAAACGTTTGAAAAACCAATGGCAATATTCAATGCTTTCAGTCAAAAGACAACAAAAAATTGTATTGTTCTAGTGTCTAGTCCAAAGTTACGAGATTAGTTAATCAGGTGCATAAAATACTGCAGATAGAAAATAATACTAAAAATACGTTAAACCAAACAAAATCTATACCTATAAAGGCTTTGTCCTGACTGACTGACCTATAGACAACGTACAGCCTAAACCGCTGGACGTAGAGACTTGAAATTTGGAGGATATGTTTATTGAGGGGTGTAAACGCACACTGGGAGAGGATTTTTCGAAAATCAACCCCTAAAGGGGTGAAATGGGGTGTCAAAGTGAATCTCATGAAATTTGGTTTCGGGGTACTTATGGCATGGATTAACACATAAGCTATTTTTATCCCGGTAAAATACATAGTTTCTGTGTGATAAGTATAATTAACCTCCATAGTAGTAACTCAATAGATTATTGTTTCCCAGAAAAACGCGGGTGACGCCGCGGGCAGGAGCTAGTAAAAAATAAATAAAATTGTAAGTAAGTGGTCTCAAGTTTCAGCGGTAACAACACATTTTTTTAACATTTTAAATAGGGAGGTTAGTGCTTTATACGGCGAACCATCTAGTTTTTAAATTTGATTTGTATATTTCGTTTAATCGACAAAAAAGCAAAGAAAAAATACAATTCTAAGCACATCGACACTTTTTCTAACCAAGTATGATATGCGATTTTATATTTAAATCATAGAAATTTGAGTGGGTGCATACTCATTACAAATCGTGATCAGATATATCTGGGTGACGAGGAGTACGAGGACAGTGCATTGCCGCGCATGGTTTTGGACTGTTCAAAGTTCTGGGTAGCATTGAACTGTCGGACAACCTTATGGGCCAGCATGGAACTTGCTCGTCTCGTCATCCAATATAATAAAAAAGCTTTCCACTTATTCTAAGCTTTCCGTAAATTTCGCCGAGAGACAGACATTCGACATTTTATTTCGCTTTGGTCCAATTGTCAATTTGTTCATAATGATATCCTACAATAATAAATGTTCGGCGTTAACCGAAAAATAATACTCAAGTAATCAATTTTTTCATTATGAAACAAAATAAACTGTTGACATACTAAATACTTATACTTTGTAAAGTGGAAAAAAATGTTAATCCGCAAAGGGATTTTGAAAGGCGCGGTAATTTAATTCCGTGGAAATGTCCAGATCGGGTGTCAGTAAAAAACAAGAGCTCGTAATTCAAGAGTTCAATACCTAGCAAGGCCGTCAACTGTACTGAACTGACCAAGGACAGTAAAAAAAGGTACATTAAAATACAAAGAACCGGCACATTGCAGATTGTGAGATAAGGACAAAAACTTACAACAATGGAGTTTGAGAATGAATTCACGAGATAAATATAATCGAGTAGCTATGGTGTTGGTACCGCGACTAAGTTCTGACATAGTTTGGCCACGAGCAAAGAAATAATTAACGGCAGACCATTTGGTAGCTTGTACGGTAGCCCGATAAAGACGGTAGCCCTCAAGAATAGAGTATAATCGGCGTTAAATTAATCTATGTTTTATTTAATATAATATTTTAGTGCTCAGTCGGCAGCCTGAGCATTTTATTTACCTATCTGCAAGTCCATTCGCCATCTACTACCTTTATTTAATTACTTGCAAACGACTCATTCACCTTGAGAAATACCATTACAATCGTTTACAAAATTATGTCAGGCAACGCCCTTGTTATTGTTGTATTAGTAAAATTAAACATTTTAAGACGCCCGGGGGCTACAATTTGGTCTTTTGTCTCGTGTGCTTTGATTCTATCCGGAAGATGCACGTCACGTAAAACCCATATAAAACAAAGAACAGATTGTAAAGGAAGGGGCGTAAGACGCGTCCTTGAAGTAATCCTGTTACGGAGTCACGCTAATCTGATAATATTGTTATATGGTTGATGTGCAGATTGTTTCTCATAGTGTTTTGTACTTGTTTATTTTTATTTGAATCTAAAAGGAAACGCAATAAAGACCAAATCAGAAGTGGTTACTGAGATAAACCGAGTAAAACGCCTCTCACAATTCTATTTTAGATTGTTTTTATTTGCTGCTTAATTAGCTGTAGGTAGCTAGGCTAGCCTAGCTTAGAATATTATGTCAGTTAGACAATTTTGGAAGTCGTAATTTTCTAACAGCAGTCATGATTGTAACAATTTAGATAGTGAGTAAAACTTAATAAAGATGATTTAATTTTATGAAGATTCCTAAATGGTATCAAAAATTAACATTTCAAATGCAATCTTAGCCAACGATGATTGCAGCATTTGCAGCACGCCATGTCAAGGACAAATTATAACGAATCTGTATTTTTTTTGCAAGTTGTTTCGCAATGCAAACTTATTTAGGATCTTGTGTTTGAAAATCTCCAGAAGTGTTCGATTGCTATGCTATCAATCGATTACTTTTTACCATTACTTTTTAGTATGTAGGCAACAATACTGTTTGCAACACCCTATAACAGGGTATAATGTGTAATTTAGTACATTCTGTAAAATGTACCATTACGCATTATGTGGCAATGTATACTTAAATAAATAAATAAATAAATTCTTAATTACCAAAGGTAAGTAAGTCTAATGGGAGTCCCATGGTTAACCTTAGTTTTATAGGTCTTTGGCTCAAACCCCCGAATACTGAAACGTTTGTTAAATTTGACGACAGATTAAGTTTATTGCTGTTTTTGTCATTTGCTTAGTACCAGACAAAGGCAGTATTAGAATTAATCTGTTGTCAATGTTAACAAACGTTTCAGTATTCGGGGGTATGTGACTCGTTAAAAATAGATCTATCGTACAGAAGACGTTTTGGCGGCATTTTGATTGGAAATTGGTATGATAATATTAGGTGCCTTGCCAACTTCGAACAACTCGCGGTTTGAGTTATGCATGAGAATAAAGAGTGACTACCAAACCAAATGGTGGTTGAGCGCCCGATCCGAGATAGTAACCAGAATACTATGAATGTTCATCTTCTCTATTAAAAACATCGCCAAATCTGACAAACTTGATAACCAGAAGCGTTAAAACAAAGCGGTAGTGACTACCCACATAGGATTCTTGCCATCTAGTTGGTAAACTTCAAAAGCTGGCTGATTTTTATAAGACCCAAACGATAATCGCGGATAAATTAGCGCCCCGACCGGTCTGATTTGCATTTTAGCGGTCAAAAGCGTCAGTTTTTTCGCTAATCATGCCCGAATCTGAGGTGGATGCCCCGAGATTTGGCGGTTTTAGGGCAATTTCGTGGGCACGGATCAGTGAGCAGTGAGAACAGCTGCTGTTACTGCTGATCGGTTTCCCCATAAATAGAAGGGCATAGGTAACTTGTAGATCCCATACATAGTCTTCGAACGAGTGAATCTTTTTATCCGACTGCCCGAGAACAAGAATAATCTTTTTGGGGTGTAAGTAAGCAAGTTTGTAAGTATGTAGGTTTGTTTGTATGTTCCTATAGTCTTGTTCCTTTAGTCTAAACGGCTTGACCAATTTTGACGAGTAAGGTGTCGTTAGATCCCTCTTTACGTCCGGAGTAACATAGTCTACATTTTGTAGTTGGGTATTTTGTTTCCCTTTTAATAATATTACTTGTTACGGTTCCGTAACAAAACTAGGAATCATTATAGATTCGCGTTGTCCGTCTGTCATGATCTTTGTATTAGAGTACCATCCGCCGTCTTGTCCATACAAAAAGCGTAGTCTGATACCCCCTAAATGTTATCCGATATCGATGATTTTTTTAAATGTTATTTTTGTGCACCGTGAAAAACTATACATGTATGTTTGTTTAATTTCGCAATTTCTGCGTCGAAAATACGGCGAACATAAGTAGTTGTTATTAGAATATTATTTTTTTTGAAAAATTAAAACATAGCTGCATAGATTATAGTTTATCCAAGCCATTGCACCAAAAACAAAAGATTTTGTTAAAATTTAGGGGGAACAGACTACCCCCGAAATGGTAATTTCATCAAAAAGTTCGCTTAAAAAAGTTAGCTCTGTGTATTGCACGCACGATAAGAGACAGCTAGATATACGATTCAAATATGGAATGCGCCAAAACCTCGCGGAAGGACTGTCCTCATAAGACTAACGCGCTGGAATTTTGACAACCTAGGAAGTAGGGATAATAAATATTATACCTAATTCGGTTTTTTTAAATGCAATATTTTTATTTTTGCCCTGACGAGCAAGTCTCTCGCTTGATGGTAAGCGTCACTTGCCCGTAACAGTTCAGTGCAATCTAAAACCCGCTCGTCACCGTAAGATTGGTAGTTACCTAGGTATAAGATATTAAATCTCTTTGTAATTTCGCTGGATTTCTAGGGAAAATATTGAAATTTTGTTAATTTTTTTTTGGGGTGACAAAAAATGTTTACTTACTGGGTCCTAGGGTTTAAGTATTCCTGGGAATTCCGTAGTTTTCGTTTCCGAGAAATTCGGGATTGGCTACAGATATCCGGTAGGTACCTACCTGATTTTAATGATGGCGCGAGTTTAGTGGAACTTGAAGCCTATTAGAATGTTTTTGGATCGAGGAAATGATTTTTGAATAGATTACGATAAAACAAAATCCTAATAAAATGCCTGAAACAAAACGCAATCTTAACTAATATTATAAATGCGAAAGTAACTCTGTCCGGGTGTTAGTCGCATTATCACGGCTAAACGGCTAAACAGGTCGAGCTGAATTTTTGCATAGCTATAGCTACGGATGCAGATGGCCATTGGCTAATTTTTTTTTGTAGGTCGTCGCGAACTAAATCGCTGGTAACAGTTAAGTAGTTCTATAAACTAATAGCTCAATGGTGAGTACCTACCACAGACCTACCTACCGTTTATTATTAGTAAGAACATTGAATCTACTTACATTCTTAATTATATCGATGAGTAAGAAGAGTAAAGGATCGGCAGATAGGTTGGTATACCACCTCGTTAAGGTTACCTAACAATGTCATTTCTTTCAAACTCGGTACGCTATTCACTAGGTACCTACCTAGGTACGTAGATAAATAGCTTCAAAAAACTTGTTGGTGTAACGCCAGGTCAGGTACCTACTTACTTAGTTAATATTTATGTAATAACAAAAACCTATATATGGTTATTCTAATATACGGCTTTTACCCGCGAATACCTGCTGTTCCAAACCGACGAGCCGTAGCTACTCAACGAAGTACAGTTAAATAAGTTTAAAACATCAGGTACTCACGCAACTGACAAACGCACTGAGACGAGAGACTGCTATTCTCCGATGTGGTGGCACAGTGCACTAAGTCCAGTCCAAATTTTAGATATTTGAATATACAACAGGATTTATAATCACGGTTGAATGTTATTTGTGTAGTCACTGAGTTCAAAATCCGGTTATCGGTTTCGGAAATGAGCGCCGAGTAACGACATACGTGCGACGAACGCGACGCGGCGCGGCGGACTGGCGGGCGGCTGTGTTACCAGAGCCAAGACTTCATTTCAAAGCTAGCTGTTCTGCCATGCTTTTGCTGTAAAAGTGCCAAAATGTGTCAAGCAAACGAACTTATAATAATCAGACAGTTTTCATCATTTTTGTTTAATTGTTATGTTTAGTAGGTGAGTGAGTCCGTTGTACCATAATCTCGAAACAAAACTTACAACGCTAAAATTATCATTATCTATTATTGCCTCTAATATAGTCATTGATAGCTAAAAAATATTTAAGCTGCTTCTGTTTCAAAAAATAAGAAGCACATCTGAATTAATAGAAATGCCGAATACAGACGGCTAAAAATAAAATCTCCAAATTCAAAAGGTAACTAGTCTATGTCACTCAGGACAGGACGTAAAGACGGATCTAACGACATAAATTAAAAATGAAGGAAGTTAATTATAAATAAATACTGACAATACACACTACAAAGATACTTACAAACATGATAACAAATACATACCTACATACACCCCAAACACATTACCCTCCTTCTTGGGTAGTCGGGTAAAAAATTAGGAAGTGCCTTCATAGTGATTATACCCCCCTTGGTTCTATCGAGTAGCGTATCGTTGGAAATCAAAGTTGAAACGCTGAAGTAAAATTATAATCAAAGTTGAGTCAATCGAGTTGATCAAATCGGTTTGATTCGAATGCATCACGGAAGAAAAAAAAACAAGAAAAAAAATAATGAGGCGTTTTTCAAAAAAAAATAAACCTAGTAATAAAAGTACCCAATAGATGGCGTTAGATGTAACTTGAACTTTTGCTGTCACTGTCAAGACATGAAATACAAAAAAATGTATTTGAATGTCAGTAGTACTTTGATGGTCAGTAGGCAGTAGGTATATAATTACCACAGAAGATAATTTTACTTCTTCTGTGGTAATTACGCTGTAATTGACAAAAAAACGCAATAAAATTTAAATTTGAGGGAAACGTTGCACCATATTTTTTATATCCATTTACTTAGGTACGTAAATAAAATCAAGTCGGCTGCAATGCAAATTGCAGTGCAGTTATATAACTCACAAACTCGAAACATAATCACGAACGATATGTTAATGTAGAAAACACAGGTAGATTACCTTGCAAAGCGAATGGAATGACATGAATTCGTTAAACCTACGCTTTGTTTCTTTCGAGTTGGCTTCAATATCTGTATTATTGCATTTAGTATTTACTAGCTGTGCCCCGGGGGTTCACCCGCTTTTCTACAGAAACTGAATAATTTCAGGGTTAAAAAAAAAATTTTGCCGATGTGTTAATCCAGGGTGTAAGGGAGGAGGGGCCGCTACTCCGGGCTTTGACTTTTTTTTTTTTTTTTTTTATTTGTTATTCATTACACAGTTACATTTTATTTGTAAGAAATGGAGCACCGCAAAACTACAGTAAGTTTGTCGCGGTATCCACATTCGCAACGCAGCGCAACCTAGCTACTGATGGCCTACAAGCCCAAGTTGAAGCGGCCACATTAGGTTGCGGGGCTGTGACAATGCAGCATCGCAACTGAGGCGTGCTGCAGTGTCGTCGTGCTGGCGAAACGGCAACTGAGGGTTGGAGGCCGCGGCGGGAGAGGACTGTTGGTATGTCGTTGTCACTTTCCCTTCCTTCCGCGGCCTTGAAGGGGTCGCCACCGTTTGATGGCGAACGCGGTGGGGTCGCAGAGGAAGAGGAGTGTCGGTATGGCGATGCGCTGTTCTCCCTGTCCTCTGCGACCGAAGTGGCAGGCGGCGGCGGGGCCACTTATCTGACCCGTCGCACGGGGACTTTGGGCGTTCAGACACGGGGTCGTCTGGCGTTCATCGGCTGGTTTGGTCCTCGCGGAGGAGGGACACCGTGGAGTTTTAGTGGGTTGGATTCCCACATAAACACACTGTCTCCCCGTGGCAGTGCCGTATGCGTGCGAATTTATCAACATATATATATATATATATATATGTAAGCTATACCAAATTTCATTCAAATCCTTTGAGTCGTTACAAAGTTGAACGGGAACAAACACACTTACATATTTACCTATTTACACTCAAACTTTCGCATTTATAATATTATTGTGATTTTTTGTCCCTCACCTAATGCCTAGGGGATCCAATTACTAAGCATACGTATGGGCTACGGAAAACTCGAATTTCATCATCATCAGCCAGAAATTGTCCACTGCAGAACAAAGGCCTCCCCCTTCGAGCGCAACACCGATCGACAACGTGTCACTTGCATCCACAGATTGCCCTCGACTTTCACAATGTCGTCGGTCCACCTAGTGGGAGGTCTGCCTACGCTGCGTCTCCCGATTTGTTGTCGCCACTCAAGTTTTTTTTTACCCCGCCTGTAAGTGGTTGTTCGAGTGATGTGGCCTGGCCATTGCCACTTCAGCTTGCAAACTCTGAAAGCTATATCGGTGACTTTGGTTCTTCGGCGAATATACTCACTCCGGATTTTATCGCGCAAAAGAATCTCGAAAATAACACAAGTTTTGGAAAACAATACAATGACGCGACGTGACTTCTTGGTCCTGCCAAGAAACCCTCAATGTTAAATTATGGCCACAGATCACCTGTGATTATGGCCCAACCACACTACGTGTTGCGGTGATGGGGTAGAAGCGACGTGTGAAATGACAATGTGAATCTTATTTCTTTTTGTCTATTTATAACCAGGGACCCTATTCGGAGATATGACATTTTATCTCGGTCACTCTCACTCCCATTAAATTCTAAATTAGAGAGACAGTGACCGAGATAAAATGTCATTTCTCCGAATAGGGGCCCAGTGGGCTCATCCCGTAACTCTGAAAGCGATAGCGAGAGTTGCGCGAGCGGGACCGCGCATAGTGCGACTAAGTTGGTAGGAGCGAAATGGCATGCTCTCGCAATTAGAATCACGAACGTTTCAAAGTTAGAGGATAACCCCGCAGTTACGTTATAGATTACCGACCACTATGTCGCTTTATAAGATGGGGGTTGCCCGTATCATAAAACTACCTGGTGCTATTTTAATAGACCGTTTTATTGGTTACTTTACTAGACCACAGAACACTCACATAAAATAAAATGTTCAGATCTTGGGGAACATTGTCGTTGCTTATCTTGCAGCTAAAATGTATTACAGGTGTAGGTCGTATGGATATATTATACTAGCTGCGCACCGTTATTCTACAAAAACTGTTTTTTTTTTAAAATTAATTTCAGGATAAAAAGTAGTTCATGTGTTAATCCAGGAAATAAGCTACCTTCATACCAAATTTCATCCAAATCCGTTACAAAGTTGAACGGGAACAAGCACACATACATACTTACATACTTATACACAAACTATCGCATTTATAATATTAGTGTGATAGGTACACAACACCCAGTTCTTTCACAGATTACCCTTGATTATGGTATAATTTTACTGACCAGATTACATAGACAATTTTTAATCATTTTTCGTATTTTTTTAACATTCAAAGACCTGCTTAGCCTTGAATCGAAACCTGGTCCTCCTGTTTATGAGGCAGGATTTTGTCCGACTCGATCGCGTTACAAAAAACAAATTTTGAAGAATAGGTATTTGCCAGATTTAATGCTGTCGCGCTATACCCGAACCACCGAGCTCCCATTCTGTGAGAGTACACTGAGCATGTGTGCGTGCTCGCGCCGGCACAGAATAGATAATAGTGTCTAGGCGTCTCCTCGCAGTCTGCAAGTTGACATTATTTTCAGGAAAGTTTCGTTGATTTTTTCGTGTAGCGTTTCATGTGGTTTCATGCTTCTAATATTTTGTTTGACCCTGGCTTTCGTTTACTGGGTTTGTTTCTTTGCGTATGCTTTTTACGCCGAGATTTTTTGTTACATAGTAGGTATGCATTAAGCAAATCCCTATGTAAGTATATACATGTTTGTGGGTAATTTTGGGCGACCACATTTAAATCAATAAGTGTGAATTTCAAGTTTCCAAAAATTAAAGGTTACCTGCCAATAACATCAGAAATATTTTGTACAAACGTTTTCAAATCATTAAATTTGACGCAAAATATCAAAACACACGCCATCTGTCCCGTGCGAATGTAGATTATCTATTGTTTTCTTTGCTTTGTCGCTTGTTTGTTAGCCCTTACATATGTAACTGGAACTAGTATGAATTACAAATCCATATTATAAACCCACTCAGGCAAATAAAGTACCTAATGTAAGTATACTTATACTGTTAAGACGGCACAGAATTCCAAATTTGCTCATTCCATAAGGCTTCTTCAGACTATGTTATAAGAATGTAATTTCCCTGCACTACCTGCACAAATTCAATGGCGTATGTATCTGTCAACCCGCATTGGGCAGGCGTGGTGGATATGGCACACAGATGAATAGAATATGATATGGCCCAACACAGATCACACTCTAGATTCTGCATTCGGGACGCTCGAAGCGCACCACGCATCAGTCTAAATACACTTATACGAAATTACTCCTGTTGGTTGACTGTTAGGCACGAATAGGTGTAACCTTGAGATAGCCAATGAGAACGCTTGGTCGCACTCCCCGCGAACCGAGCCTTCCTCAAGCTTTGGTGACTTTTTGTAGGAACAACGAATCTCGTAATGCGGTATCTAGTGTGATCTGTGTGGCCCAATCACCCTGATGTCACGAGGGTAGACAGATATCCCAGCACGAATAGCACGGGCGCCGGGATAAAGTTATGTGCACACATTTTGTCTTCGCGTCAACGTGACAAAGCTAGAATATAGATACATCCGTCTCGTTCTTGCGAGATAAGTATGGTGGACTAAATTTTATCCCGGCGCCCGTGCTAGGCCTGCAGCAGCGGGATTGTTACCAGGCTGATGCAGACTAAGACTGTGAATATTTTCAATATCGTAGTCTGAAGGTATCTTCATAGCGGAAACAGTAAATACTTAGCAGTAACTCTGTAAATAGCCAACAGTGCAATTACAAAGTGCTTACAATGAGAGGAGTCCATATTTCTGTCACATTATGCACTCGTCATAGTCCCTGCCTGATCTATGACGCTAGCTTACTTATTTTGAATGGTGTAAGCTAAAGGCGACAGGGACTAATAATTAAGCCTAAGAAGTGTAGATTCTACTGAGTATTAATTAATTTGCCTAATAAGGAATTAGAAAATTATGCATTTTTAGACTTTCATGGCTTTTTTTTCTGTCTACCTGTGAACATGGCGCATGCAACTGTGTCGAAAGTCGAAATATCAGGAACTCAATAAAATTTAAAATCGTGGTAAGTATCCCGTGAGTACTAAAAATAATGTTTTTTTTTTTGACGTGGTTGAATCTTCAAAATATCCCCGATTGCTTTAGGGTGCAGCAGAGTTATGTGAGATTATATCCAATAATATCCTCCCGGTGGCCTGCCTTGGTGCTTCACCGAACCAAGCCAAGCCGGATCTTCAAGGGAACGCATCGAAGCCTTCCGCACCACGGTTCAACTCCTCCCGGGACAGATACGAGCTGTCCTGTCAAGAACTCGACGCTGCCGTCCTCCCCGGGCTCGTTCCAATAATCTACTGTTATCTATAATATTAATTATTAATAACTAATAATAAATAATTAATTAACTAATATTATAAATTCGAATGTAACTCTGGCTCTCTGTCTGTCTGTCTGGGTGTTTGTCGCGTTATCACGGCTAAATGGACATACGGCTTCTTTTTTTTTGGAGGATATTATAATTATTTTAGTATGAAATCTGACATGGTTTTGACACATTTTGTGTTAATTAAACGCCCAGTGCCACCCAGAACTTTGAATTACAACAGTTCAAAACTCTGCGCGGCAATGCACTGCGCTTGTCACCCTGAGATATTAAATGTTAAGTCTCTCTACGCCCAACATTGCCTTCAATCTGGGAATCTGCTCGACGGTTGAATGGCAAAAGTGTTGTACTAAAAAGAGATAAAAAATAATAATATAGATTCCAAAGATAGATTCCTTTCTTGATGTCCGGAGTCTTGACTATATTTAACAGTCGGGGATGATAAAAATGGGATGCTGCAAAAAAAAAACGATTTTCTATTCTGTTTCCTCAAAATAGTAGTTTGTCGTGTACACCAAAATAATAATAAAACAAAAAAATACACAAAAAAAATCAAAATACTTATGTAAGTTAATCTTGTTGGGATCTGAGATATATGTTTTTTGGGTGTATCTTTTAGGACAGATACGGGAGAAAACATGATTACATTACATTTTCTTTTTAGAAAAGATACATGGAATAAACCTCAATTTATACACATATTTCGCTAGATCTCCGACCCCTATGTATATTCAAGTGAGATAGTGAGATAATAATAGCGCACAGAATTTTGATTAATTTCCTCGTTTAGATGTAGATTTTTTGGACGAGCGTGTGCTATCTTTTTTCATTTGCACGCGAAAGTGCTAGCGCTATCTTTGTCTTATCTTTGCCACTTAACCCTCTAGAGGAAAAGACTAGATAGTATTTTCCCTCCCACCCTACATGTCTTGCGACCCTACATCACTCCGTCTGCATATCTCTGTCATCACATCTCAGTGTAGTTAACCGGCGACGACACGCGAACGGTAAACTCGGGCGCATCAGGAATCCCAGTTCTATAATTTTACATTTTATCTATATTTATCTAAATAATCCTTACTAATACTATAAATTCGATAGTAACTCTGTCTCTCTGTCTGGGTTCTTGTCGCTTTACCACGGCTAAACGGCTGAACGAATCGAGCAGAATTTTTGCATAGATATCGGAGACGGACTTTACTTTTTTTTTTGAGGTCCACGCGAACGAAGTCGCAGGCAACATCTAGTATATAATATATTTTTTTTAATAGTTGAATATTTTAATTTATATTTATAATTATGAAATAATTCTTGAAATTATTTAATAATAATGTCAAAATTTCTAATTAATTATCATTGTATTATTATCATTGTAATTAACGATAATAATTAATAATTACAAATACATTAAATTAAATTAAAACGAACACAAATAACATGTAAAAATATTCTGTCGCTAACTGTCAATCAACGCACACCCTAAATAGTCCAGTCATTTGGAGGGTTTATCTCGAGAGCTTTCCGGGAGTTTTGAAAATTGGTGATTTTATAGATTTCGACGTGCTCTTGTATTTTTGCCTCTCGTGCCGCCATATTGGAAAAATGGCGCCCAAACATTTTTTTGTCAAAATTATCTCCGTTACGACTTATTTTACGATGAAAATAGTTATGTAAATGTAAAAGCTAGTTTTTAATTTTGTCTAATTATGGTGGTTTTGTTCATTGGGCATCTTCTGGCTGATGATGATAATGATAAAAGTTACAATTTAATTAATACACGAATCGTTTTTACTATTTATGTGACGTATAATTATTAATTAATTTTAAGTATCTCTTTAAGTACTTTATATTGATTAAACAATATTTTTAACTATTAATCTAGCAGTTTCGTAGTACGCTTGTTTAAAACGAAATGAAATTCAAGTATATTTGTTTCATTATTCTGCATTGTAAGTATTTAATTACCCTGTTTATTTTACTTTGAAGGCAGATTTAGATTCCCTATTTTTACCTGACTGCGCAAGAGCGTAATGATTTTCTAGTAATGTTTTTGTGTTCGCTTTCGATTTATACTTATTTATATTATATTCTATATTTTTGTTCTATGTTTTATATTCTTCTTTCGTCTTGATGTTCAGAGTGTCATGAAACCGTTTGTAACTGAATACTGAATACAACCCTAGAGAATTAGCTAAAGCGTCGCTTATACCAACTGTTTTTTCACATATAGTCAAATGTTTAGAACAGGCAACCAACTACAAACCACTATAAACTATTATTTTATGTACAGATTTAGCTTCATCATGCCTGAGCCGATTTGCCGCAACTCAAAAAATGTCTAGCATAATACAGAAAAATGATCGTAAAAACAAACTCAACGCAATCGAAGAAGACTCAACCAACATAGAATTGCCAGACAAAACTAAACAAAAAACAACAAAACAAGCATTTGTTTCTTTATTTGAAAAGACAAACATGAGGAACAGTTATGGTAGAGACAATACACTTTTTCCTGATTAAATATTATATACCTCAACTTCAGGGTGCATAGCCTTAAAAAATCTTGAAAGTGAAATAAATAATCATTTAAAATTAATAAAATATCCGGGTAAGATCTTACAAGACACATTAGATGATTATTATGATACCGTAGAAGTATATGCTGCTTTCATGTTTAAACAGATGGTGACTTGTGAGCTCGAAAGAGAATTTTATATCTTGGAATTTATTGATTTGACAAACAAATTGTTAGCTAATCAATCTTATGTATTACTGAATAAAATGATGTTAAAATCTAGCGCAAGTAACACCCTCAAAGATGGTGTTGCAACACTAAAAAAATATATAGAAAAAGCAGTTACTGATGAAAAATCAGATAACTTCGTATATATCTGTGATAAACTGAATATTTGCCGATTGTTCCCTGCTTCCTCTGATCGCATAGCTGAAATACTTAATGAGATTATTTTATTACCCGACGCAAAATTTCAGGCTTTACTAGTATTGTTAAATGATATTATGGTAATGAAGAAAGCTTTTTTGATGAGCATCATGGATGTTGATGTGACTTCAAAGCTAAGATATCTAGAAGATAACCCAATTGAGGCACGGGAAGTTCTTATCACACTGAAAAGCATTATCAACAAAAGACATAACATTTTTAGAAGTGAAAATGGAGGGATAAAACTGAGCAAAAAAGCTCTCAGAGTTCTAATTGATATATTTGATAAATCGTTTGAAACGATCTCAGATTATTTTATTCGCACTGAAGTGGAATATGTTATAAATGGCTTAAGAGCCTGGATAAGAAGAGATACAATCGATATACAGAAAATAGTGGCAGGGTTTATGGACAAAGTTGAAAAGGGTCTGGAGAATGTTCTGGAACTGCCTAAAATGAGAATCGAAGCTAAAACTCTAATTGATATAATTGTAAACGGGACGTCGAAATATATATTTTTATTTATTTATTTTTTTTATTTTATTTTATAGAATATGGATCCCCAACAGAAGTTACACATTACATTCACATTATGAAACATAGGCATCAAGCAGGGTGCACCCCCAATTACAGGAGACCACGTCGTGCTCATGGAGGTTCGACTAGACTAAACTAAAATGAAAATATTTTTGCTGCCTGCAGAGTACAAAATAGTTTAAATTAAATTTAGGTTACATTGGAAGTGGACAAATTTACTAGCGAGTCTTGATTATACAATGAGAAAATGTAGCAATATATGAAACGAGTTAAAACTAGGAAACATCAATATAATTATATTTAAATTTGGCAAATATTAGCCGACCAACGAAATTTTGAGAAAAAAAGAGGGAATGTTACTTATATAATGAGATCTATGTAAATAAGTTACTAAATACTTACATTATTAATGAGATCAATGGATTTCTTAAATTTAGATAGAGAATCGCTTATGTCTAAATTATGATTTTTAGTTATGGTTGATGACGATCTCTTCACTAAAGGCTCAAAGTTTGTAAACCATCAAAAAGACAATTTCCAGTCTCAGTCTGAATTGATTGAACCAACCTTAAGCACATAATAAAAACTGTCCTCTCGATACACACATCTCTACTATCATAAAAGTGAATCTTGATTTTAAATATATCCTTGGAGAGATACCTAGATGTTACGACCTCGGAAAGATTCTGTTTATCATTCGAAATCTGAGTGCAAAAGTGCATTTACCTGCTGGCCTTGAAAGATTTTTTAAAATTCCAACCTTTCTATTCAATAATTTTCTATACCACCAGTCTTTGAGAAGCAAACCAGAATAATTCTCAATGCCGCCAGTCCACTAGAAATGCATCAACATCTCATTTTTAGAATAATCGCACTGGCCAGCACGACTACACGACAAAAAAAACTTTTTTAAATTTTCTTCTCTTTATTCAATACACTTTCCACTAATTTAATATATATAAGCTATTTTTCTTGCACCTAGCAGTTTCCTCGCTGTAGTGAGGTGAAAAACTTGTGTGTTTCGCTTGGCAGCAACGTTATTCTGCGTCTCATACCTTTGATACCCTCGCTACGCTCAGGATTCAATACTAAGTACTCACACCAAAAAATAACTTTGCAGCCTTGCATAACAAAAAGCTATTATATAAAATATTTTATTGTGTAGTGTACAATAACTGTAATATATACAGAATAATAATTGTAATAACTATCTACGATTATTTATTAGTTTTATCACAATAATTATTAAAACCAAATAAATATAATACCAATTACCAATTAATTTATAATTAATTAATACCATGAAAAATAATAATTATTAGATGTTTAAATGCTTTATGTTAATAAATATTTTATGTTTGATTAAAATGTTAATTAATGTTTATTTTCGAGGCCAAAGGCCGAGGCTCGATCTTGAGCTTTGAATCCGCAAACAAAGTCGTAGGCATCAGCCAGTATATATATATTCTGTATAAATTTCATCATGTAATATGAAAATTGTGGACACTGTACTGCAAACAACTGATAGCCATGTATCTGAAGTATGGCTGGACTGTACCTGGGCACGTGTTTATCCTAAAACTGCGACCGGAGCCACCGGAGGACAGGCACCAGCATCCTCTTAGTAAAGGGCGAGCGTTCTGCGATCTCCAAGCGTAAGGATTATGGGAAGACCCCTCTTTTCTAAGAAAAAAGGAAGGAAGCCTTTGTTTAGTAGAGTACATCTTTTGGCTGAGGATAAAGTAGCCAAAGTAACTATATATTTATATTAACATCATTATGCCATTGCATCGTCAACAGCAGATATCTACAGATATAGCTTTGCAGATATCTACAGGCGGCGATTTGTTTATCATCCGGTGGACCTTCGGCTTTTTTGCCGTTTTATTATATAAAGTTTTTTTTATACAGCTACTTTCCCTTATTAGCTACGATACTTTATACATTATAGGAAATAGTTCATTAGTTTATTAGTTAGTACTACGTAATTCATAAATTTAAACAAGTGCTACATTAATTAAAATTTTACGGTCAAAGTAATTGTATTCACTGAGATGCAAAGAAACGCAATTTCAATTAATATTTAAGATTTCCAGCCAGTTAAGTAAAAATGATTAAAATGTTACTAACAATATTTTGTTTAATGTTATTACAACGTAAGTATATTTTAGAATAGATTAAGCACAGCAATAGAGAATCAGCAACGAATACAAAATCTCCAAAACCTTTTAAAGAAAATAAAAAAATGAATTTAAACTAACGAAACACCAAAATAAAGAGCTAACGGCATCGTACCCAAAATGCTGATCGAATTACTGCGTTGAATTGCAATGCTTATATTCTTTGAAGTAGGTCATCATCATTGACCATATACTTTATAATCATATTATTATTTTATTTTGTCCATACGATTCTAAAGTTTGCCTAAAGGCTTAAATATAAATCCGAAATAGAGAATACTGATAAAATATGTTCCAGGGTCAACAATTTCATCATGCTGCGCTATCGACATAAATGGAACGATCACTTTTAGTAAGAAACACCTAGAATACAAGGTGTCTGAGCGAGAATCAAACGAAACTAAACTCCCTCACCAAGAAGATGAAACAAAATTGAAAGAAGACCTGATGAAATTGAATGATTTCGTGGTACCGTTTACATGGAACAGTTTTTCTAAATATAGCGAAAAAATTGTCCGTGATGTCGAGAGACAATTAAAGTCGGAAGGAAATTTCAAGTTGACGGCTTTAGCTTACAGTATAAACAGACATTTGGATGGGAAGGTTTACATATTTTCGGTATTAAAAGATATTAGCAAAGACTTTACAATTGAATTAAATGCGTATTTCGATTCTATGTTACAACAAAAGATAACATGCAAAATTGAAGAGGAATTTTACATTCTGGATTTACTTGAAACGGTTCATAAAATATTTGCCACTAAATGCAAAACGTTATTAAATGATTTAAAGCACCAGGCTAAAGGAAATCTGCAACTAATAACCAGTAGAATGCTTTTACAAGAAACAGAAAATTATATTGTCAACCAAAAGAGTGATAATTTGAATTATTTATGTGAAAAACTTGAGCTCTGCGCAATTTTTCCAGCCTTTTCCGATTATGTAGCTGAATTATTAAATGATATTTTAGAACTACCAGATGAAAAAATGTTAAACATTGTAAGGAAAATAAAAGAAGTTTTGGAATCAGAGACGATTTTTCTCGAAAACAACATCATAAGCAAAAATGTTACTAACATAATAAGAAACAAATTACAATCATTACCCGACAACATATCAGACGCACGATATTTTTTTTCAATAGTCAGGGATATTCTTCGTAACCGATTTAATATATTCAAAAGCAAAGATGGAACAATAAAGGCGCGGTCTATATCTGTAAGAATACTTATCGATATGATTGATAGAACGTACGAATTGCTAGGACACCAATATAATAAATTTAATTACAATGTTATGAAGAAAAGTATCAAAATTTGGGTAAAAGGTAAAGGGAACGACTTGCAGATGACCCTGAAAAATTATATTGACAATTTTGAACATATTCTTAAATTAAATTGGCCTTCAGAAGTAATACAAGAAGCAAAAATTCTTATAAAAGTTTTTATAATGGGAACTGCAAAAATTAATGAAAAATATCATTATTTGTTTATAGGAGGGTCTTCAATCGACAGAGTTTTCTTTCAAAATGGCAAGTTCCCAACGAATGTTTTGTATTGAAGTTACAGAGATATGATAATCACAATCTTAGGTCAGGCCCTTAGTTCTAACAAAATGGAAGAAGCAACTGTTATTGAAATAAAACTACGGTATTGCATTCCGTGTTTCTAATTCATAAACTCTCGAAAAGTGTTCATCTGCGCAATACATTATCGTACACGGGCTTGAACTGTTTACTTCAAAATTCTGGGTGCCACTGAACTGTTATGGGCAAGTGTGTGTCAGGTGAGCGACTTACTTACCTCGTCCCTAAATATCATGAAAAATAAAGATATCTGTTCTATTATTTTTATATACATATATATTTATGTGGACTGGTCGACGCAATTTGTGGCAGTACAACAGCGCCCAAGTCTATGGTGCTCACGAAGGCGCCTCACTCGCTGTGTGGATAGATTTTTGCACTTGTTTGATTAGGTACAAGCCGGGCTAAGAGCTCGAGTCCTTTCTCGCTGCCTCTGGCGCTGAATATTGCACATTGCCTGAAAAAACAGAATACCAGAGCAAAGTATTAAGAATATTTGCGAGAGTGGCACGACAGTACCTACTGTTCATTACAGTAGCTGCTGTCGTGCTATTTTCGTAAATATTGCAATATTATAACAACTAATCATGTCATAAATATTAGAAAACCTAGATAATAATGTACCTACCACTTAGTTATAATTACTTAATTCACCTACGCGTACATAGTACCTACCTAAGAAAATGTTGACAATGAGAGTTACACTCTGCCTACAAACTGCTATGCAGTTTGGCAGAATTAGAAAAAAATGCTATGTATGTTTAATTATGGAGAAATAAAAAAAAACCCTGGAGACACGAGTTATATTAATTTTTTGGCGACAACGAATCATTTCACCCCTAACTCTGGCGGGCCATGTTATGAGAATGGGAGCGTTTTAAAAAATGTTTTATTCATAAAAATCGTGGTAGCTCAGTGGGACCACACTCGCCTCATATTCGTGGGCTTGCGCCAATCATTTGTTCCAAAGAACTATACTATACGTACGGATACACCACTGTCTTTTCGGTGAAGGAAACCGTCGCGAGGAATCCTGCATATTTACGGAGAAGAAATTCGATAGCATAATTAGGTGAATCCGCCAACTCGCACTGGGCCAGCGTGGCTTATATGGATCAATCAGCCTTCGAGGGTAGGGCAATATAGTGGGACGTTACAATTATGATGCAGAACCATATTGACTCCATATTGACAGCCTTGTGGCACTGAGCCACAAATCTGTCAATATGGATTTCCACCTTCTGAGCTATAGGTTGTGGGTTCGATTCCCACCCAGGACAAATATTTATGTCATGAACATGGATGTTTGTTTTTTGTCTGGGTGTTACTATGTATTCTATGTATGTATTTACAACAAAAAAAAAGTGTATTCTATCCGTTATCTGGTTCCCATAGTACAAGCTTGCTTAGTTTAGGGCTAGATGGCGCTATATGTGAAAATAATAATAATAATAATTTAAAGTATACGGTTTCATCTATACGCTGATGCTGATGGATCAAATCGAATAATAAGGAAATAACAGAAATATGAAATGGAAAATACTTTAATTAAGTACTGAGATAAGTTGAATTTTATCTTAATTAGAAAGTTAATATTTTTATACAGGTGTACGAAGTCTGTTCGAGGAAAATGAAATTCATGATAATATTATGCGGGTTTCTATTACTGCACTGTAAGTAAATGACATTAAACTTAGAAAAAATATTATATTTAAAGATTGCCGGTTCCTTAAAATTAAAGCCCACGTTTACAATTTTCTTAGTGTTTTTACAAAGATTGTAACCGTGGAAACAATGATATTTTGATAAGATGATTTACAGAAAATGCTGAAACTCGTGTCTATTACTTAGTATATTTTAAAAGTTAAATAACCAAAGCAACAAAAAAAAACTCCATACAACCTTTAACACCCTTTTTCACCCCTTCGTGTTTAATGTCGCAAATTCAACTCGAAGTAAAGGAAGTAGAAAACTACTGTTCAAATTTCACGGCTTTTCTTATTTTTTCACGTCAATTTCAGTGGTTAAGGCTATGCGTTAATGGACATTCACATTTATAATATTACTTAGGTATATACCTACAGATTATTATATTATTACAATTTACTTTGTGGTGTCGATTCTATAAAAATAATAACTAAATTTGAGAGTTCTAAAATTGCTGCCACCCATTTCTCAGTTACATTATAGTTATTATTCTGGTGCCATTAGTTACTCACTGTTTTATGTAATTTTTGCCCGACTGCCGAAGAAGGAAGGTAATGTTTTGGGGTGTATGTAAGTATGTGAGTATAGTATAAATATGTATGTTCGTGTGTTCTTTTATTATCTCCTGACACTCAAACGGCTTCATCGATTTTGACGAGTGACATGTCATTGGAATCCTCTTTATGTCCTGAGTGATGTACTTAGGCTACATATTGCAGTCAGGTATATTGTTTTTCGTTTAATAATATTTCTTGTTTCAGTAAATTTATGTTTTGAATTAAAAACATCCGAAAATAATAAGTTTGAGAAAAGTGATATGGAAAATCAAACAAAGCAAAAACAAGAAAATACAACACAAGAAAATGATAAAAATCTGAGTAAAAGTTCTATGAAATTGCATAAAGGATTGTTTGTTTTTAACGCAATATCGGAAGAAAAAGAGCTAGAACCAAACAATTCATCAACAAAATATATTGTAGACATTAATATTAAGAGTAATAGTGGCATAAATCTACTTTTTGAAATGAAAGCTGACATAATCAAACAAGGTTGTCTCAAATTGAATTCGCTCACAAGGAAAATAACAGATACAATAAATATTAAATCTAATTTATCACAAGCTGTGAATAATGTAACTAAAGAATATGTAACTGAGTTAGATACATATTTTAATTCAGTAAGCAAAGGCGAAGTAAGATCTGAAATTGATTGTGAATTTTATTTCCTACATGTAGTTGATTCATCTCACAACATTTTTTCAAGCGCGTCAAAATTACTTTATCATAGTATCATGGCCCCTGTAAGCGTTGAACTATATGTTGATGTCGATTTCTTAAAGCTAAGAGACGCGATTCAGAAGACTATAGACGAAGAAAAAAAAGAAAATTTAAGATATATATGTCAAAACTTTCTAATTTGCAGAAATTTTCCGGCTTATTCAGATAATTTGTCTAAACTTTTAAGTCAAACTCTACAACAACCAGACACAAATTTTATAAATATTATTACTATACTTAAAAATGTAATAAAAAGCAAATCAGCGTTTTTAGAAAGTATAATGGATGAAAAAATGGCAATGAGATTAAGAACTGCATTTATGTCTTTAAAGCATATCTCAAAATTAAGAGAGTTTTTGTCAGTAGTGAGAGATATTATTTCGCAGAGATACATATTGTTCGTAAGTAAAGATGAGAAAGTAAACGAGAGAATAAAAGCTGTTAAAATACTAATCGACATTGTTGACAAGACATTTGAGAAAGTTGGTAACGATTATAATGATTACCAACTATTTAAGGTATTAAAAGGATTTACTGCCTGGGACATGAAGAAATCAGTACAAATAATGAAGACATTGAATTCTTATTTTAAAGAAATGTTCAATATATTAAACATGAATTTATTCCCTGAAACTCGGGCAGAAATAAAAGTATTAATATCCTTTATCATAACGGGATCTTCGAAAAATAGTTCTTTGACTGAAGAATTATTAGCAAACGGGGCCAAATTTATAAAGGATGACAAAATGTTTTTGCCTATAAATAGATTAGCTCATGTCATATTTTGAGAAGCTTGTTCGAAAAAACAAAATTAAAATGTGTGTGTAATTTGTTACTCTTTTTTATTCATAATTTATTTAAATTCATAATAAATAATGATATATAGATAATAACTATATGTATAATCCCTTATAATTTGTATCTAATAGTAGCATTGCTTGAGTTAGAATCAGGGTAAAATACGAAAAAGACAGAGATAAATGTCCACCCACAAATTGTTTGTTTTTCGTTTGCACACATGCTCAAAGTCTGGACAAGCTTTGTTTCCTTCGCCAAAAGAAAAAGATAATAAATAGCATTATATTGTTATAAAACATTGGCAATGGTATTCTAAAGTCAATTACAAAACATTTTTTTAAATTTCTTTTCTGTTATTTTTATATTAAAAAATGTTGATATAGTGCGAATGAGACAACGAGAACCAGGGTATACGCCACCTTAAAATAATAATATTGTGAAACACGAATTAGCCCCGTCATCTAATTAAGCTTTATAGAACTGACCCTGAAACCGCTCATTGTTTACATAACCCTTGACTAGATGGAGTGAGATTGAAGTTATTATCTACAGTGATTATAACCATACCGCAACAATTTTTGCGTAAGTAGTTACAAAAACTTGATTATTGTGTTATAATCAATTTTAATTCCGATGTAATTTACGTTCATTTAATAACAAAGACAATAAAAATGACAATATAAATATTTCTTCTAATTTTATCCAATAATACCTAGTATTATTTTTACCCAGGGTCCTAACAAACACGTATTATGAGATTAATAGTATTATTTTGCTTTGCTTTCACGCATCGTAAGTATTATTAGTTTCGGTTTCTTAACATTAACACAATAATTATTATTATATACTTATAATTTGTTTATTTTCAGAAATTTCGCTTTCTTGGAGCTCCGATTTGAAAAATGACAAAAATGTATATGCTAACATTGTAAATGAAGGTAGCAGTAAACTGGTATATCTAGGAGAAGTTATCAAAAAACACATAGCTACTTTAAGTGATATTTCGCAAATTGTAGTTAATGTAACAAAAAATTATACTGCAGAGATAGATAGATTATTCAATGTTATGGCAAAACATGAAGTGAAGTATGAACTAGAAAGGCAATACTATTATTTGTACATAGTTGAATCTTGTAATGAAATATTTTTAAACACAGCAAGAAAGTTACTGGATGCTATAATTGATCGGACGAATAACTATGAACTGGATACAGACACAATTATAGAAAAGGTAGATATTAACAAGGCAGTCATGGATGAAAAGAAATCTAGTCTCATGTATATCTGTTTAAATTTAGATGTATGCAGATCTTTTCCAGCCGTTTCAAATTATCTAGCAGATTTACTGAATGAATTCCTCAAGTTACCAAGTTCAAGATTTGTTGAAATAACAAAGGTTTTGAAAGAAGTTCTTGGTGTAAAAGTAGGATTCTTCCGAAATATCATGAATGACAATATGGCGTTCCAAATATGCTACAAGTTAAAAAAAGTAGTTGATCATCCTGGTCTCATGCGTAGATTATTCGGGGTTCTTCAAGAAATCATGACCAAAAAAAACAAGTTGTTTAAAACTAAAGATGGAACGATAAGAACTAGGATAAAAGCAGTGCGGCTCTTGATTGATATTTTCGATAAAGCGTTTGAAACAATCGGTGAAGAAGCTATCTATATTGAATTTGACAATATTATTAAGTCTCTTAAATTATGGGCCATAGGCGAAAGGAGTGATATGGAAACGATATTAACAAATTCGTGTAATTATATTTTCGACGTACTTCATTTTTACTGGGATCCAGACACTAAAGAGGAAGTTAAACTTCTTATTGAGATTTATGTTACGGGAACGTCAGAAAACAGTATTATGTACGACGACTTACTCTACAAAGGCTCGAAATTTTTAAGGAACGAAAAATTATTATCGGCTCTGGACTTCATTGCGTAATCCTATCCTACATTTAAAATGTATTTTTCGGTAGATGTTTAAGCCACTTCCCTACTTTTTAGAACCAGTGCATAGTAAAATATATTTTGGTGATGATTTTGGTTACGATAATAAAGATTTCCAAGGAATGGGCGTAATAAACTTGTTTTTTTTTAAACAGAAAGAGCTGTAATATTTTTTTCATAGTTATTAAATTAACTAGTAGTTTGCGGTGAACTGAGACCTCGCGATCCCTATATCTTCACAACCCCTAAACCGATTCAGCTCATATTCAAACTTGAAAATCGTATTGAAATGAACTACTTGCTAATTTCATGAAAATCGGATCAACGGTTCGCAAGTTATCATCGGAGAAATATACACACAAACATACATACAAATGCCGATTTGTCCCAGTAAACTCTGAGACCTTCGCTTCGCTTGGTCAATTATCGGCATTGCATTTTAAGCTCGTGAAGGCTTCTATATTTTTTTACTCAAAATAGATTTGCGTATTGCTCTCAATTTTGACATATTGTACATATTGGGTAACACAGTATCTAGTAGAATTCCGCCACATCCCTGTTAAGTTCAAAAACGTGGAATTTTAAGCGCTCTACGCGTACGTTGGTAGGGAATTAACTTATGTTTTATCTTTTATGTTATCATAGCCTTAGAGTTCGAAGGATCTAGACGATATTCTTTCTAAGTTTCTACCATGTTCTGATGGCGCTTTAGAGCGTCGTCGGCCTGTTCGTCCGATAAAGAAAAAGGGTTCATTAAGTTGTGCAATTCCAGAGCATACAGTCCAAAATGCAATACAAGACCTAAGATCAACATGCGACCAAATGTCAATACTCAAGACTTTGCAGCCGATCGACTCCAGTCGCAGTTGGTCGCAGTTAGCTGTTCCAAAGATAAGAACAGTACTTTATACATGAGTTTATTTGCGAGTAGTACTAAAGCTATAAAGACAAAGGGCTCCTATATTATGGTTAGCTTTTTATTGAATAGCCATTCTGTTTAAGACGGAATTCATCTAGCAAGTAGCAACTTCTACTGTTGTATCAATGATAATTTGGTTTTTCATTTTAATTATGTCCCGATAACCAGTTTTAGTTACCGTGTAATTTGATACTGTCGATTGTAGAACCATTACTAATATTATCTTTTGTTAATTTTCTGAGGTATATCTGGGTATTGTTATAATCTACTTGTTTGTACCTACCTACATAGTTAGTTTTACTTATATAAAGTATCAGTGATGAAAACTAAAGTAGCATTATTTTTATGGCACTTATTTCGCATTTGCAGTAAGTTTTTATTGAACTCCGGCATAAAATTAATTTAATGCCTATTTTCTACTTAATGTGAAACTCGTAAATGTATTTGTAGTGTTTATTTTCTTTATAGTGTTTCCTATAGTCTGTTGTGAGAGAGTTAACAACTTAACCGAGGTTGACAACTTTATTCATGTTGAGAACCAAACTAGCGTCAACGGCCGAACCAACAATGAAAACTTAACTAGCAATGATATCCTAACATGCTTTGTTAACTTGACGAGTGTTGACAACGTAACATGTGTTTATAATAACCAAACTTCTCATCTTGATGATTTCGGAATAGATTTATTGGGTACTTTCCCAAGCGAATTTCCTGTAGCATTCCAAGAACACATAGACGTCAACATGACTCGGGAAATGGAGTACTTTCGAGACATAATAAGCGAAAATAGTTTAGCAGAAATGTATCAAGATATTGATGAAAATGATGCTAACAGTACTTCACCTGAAAATTACCCCGATGAAGAATTAATAATTATGGAAATGGTAGCTCAGTTTTCAAAATACATGGAGAAGTCTGGAAAACACGGATTAAAAACGCTTGCATACAAAGTAAAAAATCTAGTGAACCCAACTCTATATTTGAATCACATAATAAAAGTTCCCAAATATCTTGCTGAACTGGAGAAATATTTCAGTTTTATCCTTCAGAAGAAAATCAGATGTGAAATCGACCAACAATTTATTATATTAGATTTATTGGAATCATCAATTAAGATATTTGGTAAAGCTTCTGAAGAAATGTGTGGCGTCATTGTACATGACAGTAATATCACTTTATCACTTAAGCAGATTGACATAATAGAAGAATCAATAGGATTAGCTGTCTTCAACGAAAAAAAAAAAACCTTTAACTACATTTGCCAAAAGACATACGTCTGCAGACGATTCCCTGCGTATTCCGATTACATTGCTAAACTACTAAAGTTCTTACTGAAATTAAAAGATAACCATTTCAAGATTATCGTAAGCGTTATAGAAGACACGATAAAAGCCAGAGCACAATTCCTAAAAAGTATAATGGATGATAAGACTAACCATAATATTACTCAAGACTTGGAATCTATAGCTGACAATCCCTTAGAAGTAAGCTCGCTCATGAGTTTTGTTATAAAAATTATCATGCAAAGATTTAAAGTTTTTTACACAAACGGGGTTAAAATAAGAAACAGTACGAAGGCGGTTCGAATTCTGATAGATATGATTGATGTTACATTCCAAGTGTCGGATGAAAACATCTTAGGGACTGACTTTCGAGACCTCACAAAAAATATTTTGGATTGGAGCCACGGCAAAAAGCGAGATATGGAAAGGATACTAGCAGATTTCCTCTATGAGGCTGTAGACTTTTTGGATGTATGTTGGAATCGCGAAATCAAAGACGAAGTTAAAGTCCTAATTCAGTTCATTATACAGGGAACTTCAGAAAATGATACGTTATGCCATCAATTGTTCACTAACGGCTCTAGAATTGGAACTGATGAGCATACTATTTATGCTGAAAACGTAAAAGTTAATATCATATAAGGTAATTTCATTCACGAAAATTACCTAATACGTTGGTAGGTCTACGTCATAATTTCATAGCTATGGTCTACGTCCAATAAATTGGCTTGTGATAAAAAGAAAATTCCATACACGCCATCGGCTACTGAATGAATACCACTAGATATTTGTTTTAAGGTCACGGGGTAATCTTAGGCCGGGAGGCCTAAGATAGTTCTTTGACACATTTTTATTATTTTTCAAGTTAAAAAATCATTTAAAGAGGTAAAAAATAAACGGTACGTTGTCTTTGGAACAACATTGATAAACCATTGAAGCACGATTTTTAACATATATACACATACAGGTGTGTCGTAATGAATAGTCTCTTTATCTGCGGATGAGGACATCATTACTGTTCAGAAACATTAAATTTGTATTCAGTAAGTCTCATGGTTTTCGAGTTATTGAACATTTTCTAAATTCTTTTCAAAGAAATTTGTACATAAAATTACCAAAAACTCGTAAAGTTTGAAATTGTTTAGCAGTTTTCTGGAGCGACATAGTGTTCCCCACCCACAGGTACCGGGTTATCCATTCATTACGATCTGATCCATCACTCTGTACAAAATGTGTAAGTATAAGTACCCTGTACCCTGTACCCAGTATAAGGAGTGTTACTGAAAGGTACAACAATATTAAAAGGTAATATGATAGCTTTTGCTATGGGACCTTTTGCCAGTAACATCCCGTATATACAGAGTGATGGATCAGATCGTAATGAATGGATAACCCGGTACCTGCGGGTACCCCGTATATAGGTGTCTTGTCCTGTATGCCTTCTAAAGGTTTCTTAATCGTGCTAATTCTTTATATAACAACGTCCGGCTTGCATACGTCATTTGGATAATGCGAATTGCAAAATAAAAAAGGGAGATTAATTATTTTCGACCCCACCTTATGCACAGTCGCGTATTTAGGCCGTAAGTAAGCTTTGATCTTAGACCCATAGGTACGTTGAGGGCATCTAAAGACTTTATGATTACACACATTGTAATACGTTTTGATATTAATTTATACTTGAATTTTAAAAATAAATTAAATGGTTAAGGGGATTTTTGTCCAATAATCCCCTTCCGTAGAAACAAAATAAATGGTTAAGGGGATTTCTAAGACTCTTTGTCCAATAATCCCCTAAAATAAAATAAATAGCTGAGGGGATTTCTGGATTGCTTGTCCAATAATCCCCTTCGCCTCTCATGCTCTGATGCCAAGGGAATTTTTACTCAAAAATTCCAAAAATCCCCTTTGCAGGGGATTGTCTAAGGGGATTTCTGGAGTAAGCCGTAAGGAAATGGTAGCAAACAAGAGCAATGTTTTCAGCGAAAATACTGGACCTGAAGAGATTTAACATAAATAATATCGCGCGATGACGAGCGCAGTGCATTGCCGCACACGCATGGCTTTATACTATTGAAGTTCAAACTTTTGAGTGGCAAATGGGACTAAACTGTTATAGACATGTGTGACACCAAGCGACATCTCGTGTTTTATCTCAGCATCATAAAAACAATTAAAAAGATATTCTCTGTTTAGCGCGCTAGCTTTATTTCTTTAATCTGCACGCGGATATGTGATAGCTTCATCTTTTTGTAGTCTTAGTTCGTTTACGTTTTTATTTTTCCAACGGTACTTACGAGGCCCAGTAAAGCGATAGGCGTTCCGAATAGTTTTCCGAAGCCTTAGGACTGAGACCACAGATCCAATAGTTACTACCCGAGGCCTCAACGGAGTGACGAGCCTTCTAATTCTGTATACGTGTTATATTTTTTTTTCTGGATTTTTATTATCATACCAAGTTTTTGGGTTGTTCCGTTTTCATCCTAAGACGTCTCATACTAAAAGGTATAAAATATTAACCTAAAAATTAAAAAGCATGTACTTACTCATAAACGATGACTACATCGTAATAAAAGACAACTTTTTTTTGTAGGTACACGCGAACGAAGTAGCGGGTACAGCTAGTTTTCAATAATTTTACTTATCTCAACCGAAATGTGTTTTGACTCATCCTAAGGCCAAATTGGAAATTTTTATAATGACTACGTTGTTGGCCTCTACTGGCCATTACAACATTTACCGGACTACCGAATGCATATGGCGTTGAGCCTTAAAACTATTATTTCGACGCGAGTGTGACTAGCCGCAAGCGCACCGCTACGGTACAAACGAACCTCAGCATGGGACGTCACCCGGGAGAGGGAAATCAGACTTGCCCTGGCACCCGATAATGTGTGTGCCTTAGGCCCAAGCGGTTTGATTATCGGAGAATCTAATCGATCTTCGGACAGATCCTGGGACTGTTCGACCACGCCGGTGAGGTCTTTGTGTGATTGTGTGCCTTTGGTAACCGGCGCCTATACCAAATACTGAATACTTCCTATAATAGACGGGAGCTGTCGGATCGGTAAAAAAATCTTATCGATCAGTATATCTAGGTATCTGTATTGTGGAGCTCCGTAGGGGTAGGGGGCAAACCATGGTTCTCTTGGAGGAATGAAGAACCATGGTTCTCTTGGAGGAATGAAGAACAATGGTTCTTGTCACAAGCGATAATTCGGGGCTGCCATTATGTCTACTTATATATCTCTAAGTTGTTTTATTTTTGTTATTTTTTTATTTGTTGAGTTGAGAAAATTGGAGCCAATTATCGTGATAATCAATCATTGGGACATCTTGGTGGTCGTTCGCATATCAAGTTTCAGCCCCGGCTCGGAAAAATCGAAGATCCTGGTTTGGTGATGTAGCTACCTATACGTAGCTGTGATCTGTGTTGTAAAGCTAAAAATAAAAACTAATGCGTAAATCTTAAAAATAAACAGTGTCATTAAAATAATATTGGTATGTTTTAAACCAATTTTCATCATGTGCTTTTTTATTTTGGAAAAGAACTTGAAAAAAATTACTTCTTACCTTTCCTTGTCGTAATAGAAAATAATTAAACATTAAACTTGATTTTGACTGTTTTTTTTTATTTCCACCTAATATTGTTTTTCACATATAGAATAAATAGCTCAGGTACAGAGTAACGAGTATACCAATAAAAAATCTACACTCAGCTATCGTGAAAATTATGACCCGGACAGTAACAATTAGTTGAATAAAAACTATACACTAGTAGTGGAACGGAATGTGTGTAAATCGAGGTTTAAATCTCGATTACCTCGAGATCACAGATAAATACTCGAGAAGCATGAAATGAGAAACCCTGTTTTTGGTTTTGCCTCTTCGTCCTCTTGACAATCAATGGTGCTGTGTATGATTGTATGTGGCTACGTTATCCAATTTTCCATAGGTTCTTATTCTATGGCAGCCCTGGACTAAATCATTGGTATAAGGTGAGTCATAAGTCAGAAGTACCTATACAATCACTCATAAAGACCCTTTTATTCCAAGTGTAATAGAGCAAGCGGTAGCAAGCAGCGACTTGCTTGTTGAAACAAACAATCGATTGTAAATCAAATCGCAATCAAACACGCATTCCTCTCGCGATTGTGTTCAAAATAAGCCTTGTTGTTAATGGATTAGATCATTCACATTACGGTTTATATGTGGCATTAGTTTCATAACGAGTAGTATTTAAAAAAAAAAAAAACTGGAATACTCACGTTAAATTGAGTCGGTTATTCCGACTATAGTTGTATTTTTGGAAATTAGCACAGACAATATAACGAATAGACACCCCAATTACACGAATAGTGCAAATGCATCACTTGGTTCGCCTCATAATATTGGCCGGCTGATAGCATAAATATTAATATTATTATTATATATAATAATCATTTTAAGCCCAATTAAGTGCGATTTAGTACATTTTTAATTGTAAAAAATTAAACTGTTAGTATTAAATGTTTCCATTACAAACATTCGGCACGTGGACTATCGACTCATATGCCAGATGACAAATGAAAATAAGGCTTCCCCCAACCTCTCTACTAAAGTGTCGTGGGAGACGTTGGGAATATATTTCTGTAAGATTCCAGGACCAACACTATAAAGGATTAGTCCCATCTGGCCCGGTGGCCCGGCATAGCAGGACTGTGGCATAGCGGGGCTAAGCCGTACTGGGGTGGCTGGAAAAGTTCCATCTGCCCTTTTGCCCATCTTTTGTTATTTCATCGGCCCCGGCAGCACACGCTCTCCGGATTATTTTTCCCAACCGCCCAATAGCGGGGAGATTGGGAAAATGAAGTAGCATCATACCCGGTGATATTATAGGTGTTCCAATAAATAATAATAATAATGTCAGTCACACGCAACTATAGCAGATAATAGCAGAATTTTTCTGCGATTTCACCATAGTCATATATTGTACTTGTATTGTTCATTATAGGTACAACACAGTCATGTACATGTACACGTATTAGGTTAGTCCTAATACCAATACAGGGTAAAATTAATTAATGAAGACATAGGTACTACCTATCTCTCTTAACTTACCTCCATAAGTTCCTTACAATAAAACATCAGCAAAATGGCTCAGTAAACAACTAACTCAGCTCCAAAAATAAATCGCCTCCCCATATCAATCCTAGCGCGTCATCCAATAAGTTTCGTTTCAAGTCGAGGCTACTACCCGCCACAACTCGCGGCAATGTGAAAGGTAAGCAATACATCCTATAAAGTAGCATTGTTGAGGGCACGTGCCAAACCGCGGTACCGCACTGTACTTTTATTTTTAAGTATATAAGTAACGAGCTTAATAATTCGGCCATGGATTGGAAAGCTGATTATACTCAAATTAGCGACTATACTCATTGCTTCGCGCGTATTTTCTTTAGGGAGTGTCGGTTTAATTTTTTGGGTTGTTCCGTCTTCATCCCAGCGGTCTCATCCCATTTATTTACTCATCCCAAACACATTACCAGCTCAACCCACACAAAACTTAATTTTTTTTTCTTAAATCGCCCCAAATGCTATTCTTGCCTTATCACAATATCTTCGCAGTTATACCACGGAATTCTGAAACGTTTGTTAACTTTGACAACAGATTAAGTCTAGTGCTGCCTTTGTCATTTTGCTTAGTACCAGACAAAGAAAATACGTTTCAGAATCCCGAGAAGACAGCTTAAAGTACCGACTTTGTTGGGTTTAATTATGACGTAGAAAAATAGTTTTTATTGGAATGGCGAAAATATTTTAAATAAAAAAAACATAGATTATAATTGATTCAAGCCATTGAAACCAAAAAAAGTTTTGATGAGATTTAGGGGGATTTAGATTTGGGGTTTTTTTTCAAGTACATATTTAATACTCACTATTTAAAATACTACTTTTACACAAGTGTTACTTAAGGAAGTAAAGAAATATGATTACAAAAACATAGTATTTATAAAAACAAGTTTTTGAAAGGAGACTTGCTGATTCAGAAATGATGCGGTCATTGGCGCGTGGGCGGACCTTGGCATTCAGGATGCACTAAACTTGTGGACTTACATTTGGATTAACCCTACAAAAATAACGTAGGAGAGTGCCAAATATACACTTGCTTAGTCACACACGTACATAAGTAATAAGTTTAGCTAGTTCGTATAGTTACCACGGAATGGTTTGTTTATGCCATAAAAATACCCACTTAGTTAACTTAACATCCTATTACTTTGATAAAAATGTGTTTTTTTTATTTAGTGCACCTCATTAGTTATGTAAATAAATAAATAAATGACCGAGTGACCGAAGCGAACGAAAGTTCTCATTTTTAACTGGCAACATTTGCGTTCATCTGTCCGTATTTTGGTACTCGCGTACAGGTCTTATTTTCCGACGAAACTTGGTATACCGGCTCTACGATTTTTTAGTCGTCGGCGATTTTTGATTGGTGGGGTATTTCCCACCAAAAAAAGGGGGGATGATTGCTGCGGCGCCACATACCGGTCGATTTTGATAAAATTTGGTATAAATAATATGTACTCAATAAATTATAAACATGAATCTTGAATATTAGCAAAATCGGCCAAGAGATGTCAAGATATATCTATATCTTGACATCTCTTGGCCGATTGTCTAATCTTGTTGTGAGTTCTCAGATCGATGTCCCGAACTGAGTTATATTAAAGTTGCGTAGGTATGCCAGGGGGTCGGGTGGCACCAGGGCCAGCCTTAGTTAAAGTTTTTAAGCCATAGATGGCCTCTTTGGTTGTTCAGCTCAGCTACCCAGTGACTTTCGGAGCCCTGGTACCGTTGAGTAAATTCCACCACAGATTAAACTAAACACAATTTCGTATAAATTGTACAGTTGAGTCCGGCATTTGTATAGGTTTATATATAACATCCTGCGCGAGTGTAAACAGTTTATTTCTGCTGTGTGTTGAAAGCACAAATTTCTGCTCTTTATCGAACGGGGCATTGACCTTGTTACCCGACTACGAAAGTAAACAAGTATTCTTAACAAAAAACAAAAAACAGATAAAAAGAAATCCGACTGCAAAATGTAGCCTATCTCACGGCGGACATCCGGCCTATCCAACGACACCTCGTCAAAATCGGTCCAGCCGCTTAGGCTACCTACAGGAGGTGACATGAACACTCAAAGATAAATACTTCAAGACACCTTAAAACATTACCCTACTTCTAGGACAGTCGGATAAAAAGTTGTATGGTAAACTGACTTGGACAACGAGCTATTAGTAAAGTTACTGGAATTGAAGTGCCTGCCAAAATTGTAACAGCAAAATTAAAATGAACACAAGATTTGCTATAGTAGATTGTTACTCAAGGGATGTAGGTGATCTTTTACAAACGAAATACATTTTGGCGCATAACGAGCGAAGCGAGGAACGTGTGTAAATAATCTACTTTTCATCACTAGTGTAAGGAAAGACAAAATAAGGTTAAAGTTAGAATGAGATGCCATCTTTCAAGTTGTTCGCTTTCGTCATCTTAAATTATGTTTGAAAGATCATATTTATATAGGCTCCCATAAAGAGGCGTTTTCCAAAAAAAAAAAGTAGTTCTAAAATACTTACTAGATGGCGTAACAGACCTATCGTTTTACCTGTCATTGTCATTTCTGTCGAAATATTTATGTTTATTTTTTAAATCGTAAATTTTGGCTCCACACGTTGTGTATTTAGCCAGTGTCAACTATTGTAATATTTCAAAGGAAGTCAAATGCATAGTTACGTTACTTGAAATTGTCTAAATACACATGTCGAGCCAAAAAACACGAGAAAAAAAAAGGCACACGTACATTTTTTTGTCTTTCATGTCTTGTCAGTGACAGAAAAAACTCAAGGTACATCTAACGCCATCTATTGGGTACTTTTATAACCAGGATTTCTTTTTTTTTTGGAAAACGCGTCATTATGATCTCTGCTAATGAACAGCGACATGATAAAATTACTGATTAAAAAAAACTTAAAAAAAACTGATAAAAAATCTAAAAGTACTAACAAACTTCTTCATAATACCAAGACCAGGATTTTAGATCAGCGATCTGAAGACGTCGTCGAGCGGAACTGGATTCAGCGTGTCATAACTTTTGGTACAGAACATAAATATTGTAAATTTTTGGCGAATTAAGATCTTTTTTTTTCTTCTTTTTTGGCTCCACACATTGTGTATTTAGCCAGTGTCAAGTATTGTAATATTTCAAGTGAAGTCATACTTTTCACTTTTAAAATAAGACTCCAGTCATAGTCTAAGTCAAGCAAAGTAAGTCTTTTAAGTAAGGTTTCTTTGGAGTTTTGGAAACAACACGAAGAGACACGTTTCACAACATTATACTATTCATCAAGACTTGTGCACTTTCACGAACACTTAATGGATAAAAAAAAAACACAATTTTTACACATTAGCACTCGAAATAACACAAGTTTTGGAAAACAATACAATAACGCGCCATGACGTCTTCACGTTCCACCAAAACTCCTGAAATAAGTATGCATGCCGCAGAAAAAAAAAAAATATTACAAAAAATAGGCGCGCAATCATCATTTCTTTGCGTTCAGTTCAGGCGCTATTCGCGAAACTACCACGTATCTTAAAACTACTTTACGGAAGGCCTGTAAAAATGAAAACTTTATTGTTTTGTTTTTGATATTTTTAACTTACTTTATTTATTTTACCCATTATTTGTTTTTATTTAACAATTTATTTTATTTTATTGTTATTTTTTTAAATTGACTGATCAAGAAGGAGGGTAATGTGTTTGGGCTGTTGATTTATGTGTGTTACTATAATTACGTCCTGTAGTCGATTAGCTTAACAAATTTGAGGAGCATCGTTAGATGCCTTTCTAACCGACTTCCAAAAAAAGGAGAGGGTTCTCAATTCGATTGTATTTTTTAAATATAAGGAGTGACATAGGCTACATTTCGCAGTCTATATCCTGCTACCTATCCAGGCTACATCCAGGGACGTTTCAGTTGTCTGTGCATTTAAATTAGAACTGTCGTGTCTATCTAGTACTTATGGCTTATGTTAGTTATTGTTTCTGCTCAGTACCTATATATAATTACCTATTACAGAAACCTATTGCAAAAACTCCATCGAAATGTTGTCTTTTAAAAGTTTAAGAGCCACTGTCCTGCCACATCTGCCTATCGCAGATTTTAATTAATCACCGTCGATACGGACAGGACATACTCAACTTTTTGTACCTGCGGGGTTCGACAGAACATGTATAATAATCTGAAAGGGAGTCATTGTACTCATTTATATGAAGTGCTAAAGACTAAAATTAAATTGCAAAAAACAGTGCATTGGGTCTGGCCATCAACCTATACGAAATCCCAAAATCCCCCTCCCCTCCCTTCCCTTAATTTCGTCAGATATTTTTTAAATCACTTTACTAGTTGTAACTCACAGATAAATAGTCTGTGTTCTAACTCTGCAGCCACACTATGCTACGCTACTCGCGCTGTTCCTCGCGTTGCCGCGAATATTCAGGAAGCGGCGAGAAACTGCTCTACTCGCGCGTCTTAATCGTTCCTTTTGCGTATATCTATTTCGCAGGCCTTTTGAATCACGCTAAAAATGCGGGAGCGGCGGGTAAGGCGAAGAAGATGACGAGTAAAGTGGCAACACAGGCAACGCTACGTCTCCGCAGCAGGTACAGCAATTTTTACATGGTTTCTGGGTTTTTAACGGCTTAGCATAGCCTTTCAGACTTACCTTGTTGTACGAGTACTGACAGACAGGAAATCATGTTTTTAACCAGCGGTTAGGAATCAAGATGCATGTTAAGATAAGCAAAGTCTTATTTATTACTTTTACTCATAGATTTACGATAAATTAAATATATTTACGACAATATTAAATTAGATCATATCCTATTAGGATATGATATAATTTAATATTGTATGTTACTAATAATAATGAACAAGATATGTTGAAAAACTAAAACCTGACTACGTTTATAATTATGTCACTGCGGCTAAAGATTTTTTTAACAATATGCTTGTTAAGAAAATAGCTAACAGTTTTTTTTTTTAAATGTTATCTAGTTATAATTAAGCCCTAAATTTTTTGACATTAACCCCCGAATACTGAAACGTTTGTTAACTTTGACAACAGATTAATTCTAATACTGCCTTTGTCTGGCATTAAGCAAATGACAACGACAACAATAGACTTAATCTGTCTTCAAAGTTAACAAATGTTTCAGTATTCGGGGGAAAGAAACACAAACACTTTATACTAATCATTATTCTAAATACAATCTAACTCTTTTATTTAAAGAGTTAAAATTACAACCAAAATTATTATAAATTAATTACAGATAAAAAACAGAGCTCAGCAGGGCTAGCATGCGCACGCGACAAAATCTTTTTGTTATGCAAGAACAGGACACGGTTACGATTATGTATACGTTTGTCTCATTTTTCACGACATGAAGAGTAGAGAAGATTTTGTCGTGGTGCGCATGTTAGCCCTGCTGGTCACTATCTGCGGGCAGGGTACCCAAAACGCTGGTGAAGCCCTAACACTTGATACGATTCATATCATCAATGAAAAAATAATAGGGTTCGCCGATATATATCAGCGGATATATATCATGATATATATCAATTGATTTTTATCTTGATATATTACAATTGATTTTTCCTGTCTTCTGAACTAAACATTTTGGAGATTAATGTTTATTTACCCTGGCAACACGTAGCGACAATTTAGATTGTTTCCCAAAATGGCAAACTCATTTAAAGTTGGGGAAATCCCCTTTATTTATTTTTATTTTATTTGATATATATTGGAAAATTTGCTTCTTTTTCTTAGCCTGGATATATCGGATATATATAAAAAAATCGGATTTTTGATATTTATTATAAAAATCGGATTTTATCAAACCCTGAAAAATAATGTTTATGATTTTATGTCCTCTAAAGGGCGACATATTTAATTTAATGTCTCGTCACATAGCCTATTAAGCCAGCGGACGATAAAGACCACAGAAAAGAAGTAAAAAAGTTATCTCTTCTGTGATGAAGATTAAGATAGTTGACCGAGCGAAGCGAGGTCTCAGCGTCTACGTGAACAAATCGGAATTTGTATGTATTTTTGTTTTAATAAAACGGGAATACTCACGTTAAATTGAGTCGGTTATTCCGACTATAGTTTCGATCACATTCGGTGAACTTTATCAAGGAATGCTCAGCGAGACACGCGCGCGACCTCGTCTCGTTTTATTAAAACAAAATGTGTCAAAACCACGTCAGTTTTCATAGTAAAATTTGTATGTATGTTTGTGTATATATTAGTCCGACGATAACTTGCGTACCATTGATCTGATCTTCATGAAATTTTGCAGGCAAGTATAGTTAAGAAAAAACCATAGAACTTAAGTGTCTATGTATGATGTAAGGAAACTGCATGCGGAATAATTTTCGTGAAATAAAAATACTTTTTGTGGCTACGTTTTTATGCAGAAAGTTGTCATGTTCAAAAATTAGGCCCGTTGATTGAATTCATAACAATAATTCCACTCTCACTTGACTCGACAATTATTTTATCCCAAATACAATATTGTTTCGAAGAAACGCTCGTAAAATAAACAGCGAAATGACAGACAGGTGTAAGTCAAAAGATTGTTTACGAACGTGGAACGCGTTCACTGTGTGAACAATATTTGTACAAGTTCTTTGTCAGTAATTGTGTTGTGTATTGCTTTACATAGAATAGTGGTATATTACAGGAAGGTAGAAGTACATAGAAAAACAATATACAATCCCTAGTCCCTACTAATATTATAAATGCGACTCTGGACTAAATCTTTGTAGTGTCATTGATGTCTTTGTTCTTCATTCACAGCAACAACAAAGCAACGAAGTGATTTGATTTTTTTGGCAGCACAGTTCAAGGTTCGGAGTGATTTAGGCAAATTTTTGTCCCTGAAAAATGTATGGTTCCTGTGTGGCTTACTTTATTATCCGTCTGCCCAAGAAGGAGGGTAATGTTTTTGGGCTGTAGATGTACTATGTAAGTAATGTATGCTTGCGTGTTCCTATATATCTCTCCTGTAGCCTAAACGGCTTGACCGATTTTGACGATTGAGGTGTCGTTGCATTCCTCTTTTATGTCCAGAGCCTCATAGACCACATTTTGCAGTAGGGTTTTATTATTTTCCTTTGAATTTACTTGTTATATGTTTATTTATTTTATTATCATAAGCGCACAAATTATCAATTTGAATAACAGCAATGTAACGGTTTAGTCGGTTCGATTCCCGGCTCGACAGCCGTCGGATTTGGTCGCTGGACACGACTAGATCGGTCGCGATACGCGGTCATGCCAGGCTCTGTGACTGCGATATGCTTTGCACTTGACATTGACATGCGAACGATGCCAAAGATTAGCTACGAATCAACGGGAAGAAAATATACTTAAGCATTATCACACTAATGTTATAAATGCGAAAGTTTGTGTGTGAGTGAGTAAGTATGTAAGTGTTTTTGTTCCGGTTCAACTATGTCGGCGCAACGGATTTGAATGAAATTTGGTGAGGAGGTAGCTTAGGTACCTACCCTGGATTAATTCATAGGCTACTTTTTATCCCGGAAAAATATTCGGCTTCTGTAGAATAGCGAGTGAAACCGCGGGACGCTGCTAGTTATTAAATAAAATTTCGTCACAAAAATGTGTGGATTTGAAATCACTTGAATAACAAAATGTCGCAAAATAAACGCATAAAACAAAATAAAACGCACAAAATAAAATCAAATAGCATGAGTAAAGCAGTGTGATTCAATTATAGAATTCTTCGCTTGCACAAAAACGAAGCTAACTCTGTTGTCGCGCGAATAAATAGATACTTGTAAATTGTTTTGGTATAAGTTCCTTGCATTTGCTTTGTTTTTTTAAACCGGGTCCTGAAAACGCATATGGATTACAAGTAATGACGCGTACTCCAAAAAAAAAAAGTTCTAAAATACTTACTAGATGGCGTAATATACCTATCGTTTTACCTGTCATTGTCATTTTTGCGAAATATTTTATGTTTATTTTTTAAATAGTAAATTTTGGCTCCACACGTTGTGTATTTAGCCAGTTTCAACTATTGTAATATTTCAAATGAAGTCAAATACATAGTTACGTTACTTGAAATTGTCTAAACACACATGTGGAGCCAAAAAACACGAGAAAAAAAAGGCACACGTACATTTTTTTGTCTTTCATGTCTTGACAGTGACAGAAAAACCTCAAGGTACATCTAACGCCATCTATTGGGTACTTTTATTACCAGGTTTTATTTTTTTTGGAAAACGCCTCATTAGTACTGTAATTGTGGACAATATTAATGAATGAATGAATGTGAATGGATTTGGTCACAGGACATCTGCATCTACAGTTGATAATCTTTGAAAGAAAGTGTCTTTTAAAACGAGTTTGGTGATTATTAGACCGAGCTGAATGCTGTCAAGATACGAAGCAATTTGCTTAATAAGCTGAAATAAACTGTTTCTAATTATAGTGTTATTTATATAAGTAAACGGCTGATCATAATGTGTTGTGATTGATGTGTCAGCGATTAATATTTTTTGGGAACCTGGCCCGAGTCGAGGCCCTAGAAAATAGCGGCAAAACTCTTCTAAAATACTTTTTCCGGTCTTTTTTAGAATTGTCTAACTTAATACACGCTTTCTTGCTCGCACATTCAGTTTTTTCTTTAAAATCATATACTATTGACCGAGCGAAGCGAAGGACTCAGAGTTTACTGGGACAAATCGGCATTTGTTTGTATGCTTGTGTGCATATTTGTCCGATAACTTGAGAACCGTTGATCCGATCTTCATGAAATTTTATCATCATATAGGGGTCATGAAATTTTGTAGGCAAGTAGTTCATTTCAATCAAAAATTTAGGTTCAAATATTAGCTGATTCGGTCAAGGGGTTGTTGTTACCCTGGTACAATGGGGGTGGACGTCAGAATAGCAGGGTTGCGGAGAGTGCGCGAGCGATCCCGCGGCCCGGTTATTTATCCGATGCCGATGGAAATTTGTGGGGTTTTTTAGTCGGTAGGGGCGTTGCGTTTTCCGTGACGTCGAGTCCGACATAACCTGTCCGCCCACCCAGCGGAGGGGTATGCGTAAATGCATTTTCCCCACATTAAAAAAAAAGGTCCGCGAGGTTGAGACCTCGCGCCGCAGTTTTGACCTACTAGTATTAATTTTAGTTCCTCAATAACTCACACACAAGTTGCTTGCTAAATCGCACGCAACTCTCAAAGAGCATTCAATACAAAGTACAAACATTGCACAGACGAGGGCAGGCGATGTCTTGTAAATATTTGAACGTATATTGTCTTTGTAATGAGGTTGATGGAGTGTCACTCCGATTCTAGAAATCTAGTTACAGTGTGTCTTCTTACTATTAAATACTGCGTACATTATTTAAAAAACATTAATCTAGACAAATAACATTAGCGCCGCGAGGTTTCGGCACATTCGATTTTTGAACTTGTATCATCATTATCATCATGCCATAAGACATCCACTGCTGAACATAGGCCTCACCCTTAGACCGCCACAGCGACCGACAACGGGCCGCTTGCATTCACCGGTTGCCCGCGACTTTCACAATGTCGTCGGTCCACCTATTGCCTATTACCTACGCTCCCTACGCTGCTTCTTCCGGTTCGTGGTCGCCACTTTCTTCCCTTTCCTTTCTTCCCCACCGGTTATCGAAATTGAAATTGTATAGCTGGCATAAATTGGATACTATACTATACTTTTTTTTTATTTTTTTTATTTATTATTCATTACACAGTTACATTTTATTTTTAAGAAATGGAGCACCGCAAAACTACAGTAAGTTTGTCGCGGTATCCACATTCGCAACGCGCTGCCACATAAAACACAATAACATAAAAAAATGTGAGAACTGACATACTTAAAAAAAATATATAAAAATTATAATAATAATAACAATAATTGTTAATTTATAAATTAGTACAAATATCTTAGACAATCATTAGAGAAAATATCTTATACTGCCTATTTAAATTATAAGCAAACAATTTGCGGTCCTCAAAATATTCTTTCGTGGTACTTCGTTCGTCTCGTTAAGAATACTTTTGAGATAAGCCATGACTTCCGTCTCTTTTTAAATCTATTTCCTTTAATACTTTTATTTCTAGTTATAAATTTTAATGTAATGTTAATATTATAATTTTAATAATTAATTATTAAAAAATATAAAAGTTATTTTTGTGCCATAATCTACAAACTTTGAACTTATGTATAAGTCTTTCAATTTCACGAGGCACGATTAGACCAGTCTTATTGCCGTGCTGAAATTGAAAGTTCAACATTTGTATATTATGGCGACTATGGCCATTCACAAAAATAACTTTTATATTATTTAATAATTAATAATAATAATTGTATATTTTTAATAATTTATTCATCATACATAAAAATAAGTATGAAATGAATAGTAAATATTAAATTGTCGCAAAAGTTGTTTGTATGTTAGTATCATCGTTCATGTCATGTTGGTGATAAGAATTAAGATAAGATTCAGTTTATCGTTTTAATTTATTTAAGTTTAAAATACTTAAGATCTTAATTAGGTGCATTTTTTTAGCATTGACAAGGGCAAGGTTTGGTGGCGGTAAATCTTTATAAGTATTAATTACTTCTTACGCTACGAAAATAAAATACTCGTAATTAGTTACCAGTAGCGATGATAGCTCAGTGGTTAGCGCGTTCGGTTCGCAATCCCCAGGGAGTGGGTTCAAATCGTTTCGTAACTTTTATATTAAAGACCGCTGACAATTGCCACATTCGTATGATTTGGGCCCAGGTATGCCGCCAGAACCATCGGAGTGCATGCAGCAGCATTCCCTTAGTAAATGGTGAGTGTTCTGCGAGAGTCCGCCTCATGATGTGAGCCCCAAGCTCCCGCAGTGGTCGTTCTAGCTGATAATTACTATGGCTTAATATACGTACACTGGTGTGTTTCTATCAGCTATCTCGTCAATAAGAAGCCCCATTTTGGGCCCCATAAAACCATACAACTTAAATGAGAGAACTAAATTATTCCCAACACAAATTACATAAGTTAATGCAAGCAGATTAAGATGCAAAATGAAGTAACCGAAAACATCAATTACGTATTCTTAATTGCGCACAACAGTAAAAATAGCTTAATAAATCACGATGTCAAACAGAGCATGTAAGTTCTCTCTTCAGATGATTAACAAAGATAAGATAAGGGGAGACTGCGGCGCGCAGTCGCGTTCCGACCATGGACAATTTCGGATACCGCGAGATGGGGTGGCCGTCTCCACTTCAAACACCGGCGCAAACGCCGACGCGCTCTCGATTTTCCGGCAGTGTCCGATCTAGAACGAGAGAAGCTGAAGAATTCCCTCTCAACAATTACAAAGTCAAGAGTATCGATCTTCTAGAGTCTGCACGCGAACCGGGAAAAGCCAAGGAGTATTTGTTCGTCGGACCGTCGCCGCCCTCCGAAGATGCCCCAAACATGTACCACAGTTTCGACGTCGTCGCCGCCGATCCAGAAGCTAGATTGACGGAGGAATCTGTTAGAAGAAGTCTCTGTGAGAAAGCCCTTAATGTAGGCGCTGCGCGATTCTTCGACGATGTAGAATGCGGGTTGATCACAGCGGACAACATTGAGGAACATATAAGTTCGGCGCCTGATGTAGTCGTAAACTTGACGCTGCTTTGGGTCGCGTTCCTGGCGAGGGATGAACTACTTCCCGGCATTTTAGATACGGGAGCCGACATTCACTATTCCGAACCTGCTGGATTAACAGCTTTGCATATGTCCGCGTTCAGTGGAGCAGCAAGATCAGCTGTTTACTTACTGTCTCGTGGAGCCGACGTCGACTTTGCTCCTAAATACTTCGCGCCTCTACACTGCGCAGCCTTCGGAAACTCTTTGGAAGTGGCTGAAGTGTTAATTGCTCATGGTGCATCGCTACATGCCGTCGTCCAACGAGCTGGCTGCGAAGACAACCTCGTCCACTGTGCTGTTAGGAACGATGCCGTGGAATGCATGGAACTTTTTATCGAGAAAGGAGTGGACCCGGCGTACGTGACATCTGGAGGACTCAATGCTTTACATTTGGCTGCTGAATTAGGCGCCATCCGTTGTCTCGCGTATTTGCTAAAAGAGACAAAGATAAGCGTGAATGGCATGACAAAACAAAGAGATAAGGAATGCACGGCTCTACACTTGGCAGCCGCTAGAGGTTACGCGGAATGTGTAGAGTTGCTTTTGTCTGAAGGAGCAAAAACAAATACGAAAAATTACAGAGGGTTGACTGCTCTCCATCTTGCTGCCAGGTGTGCGAGTATAGAGTCTGTAGAAGTGTTACTACGAGATGGAAACGCAGATCCGAATGCAGAAGATTCTGACAAGAGGACTCCGCTTCACGCAGCGATCACCAATTCGGAGCGATCGTGTGATATCATCGATATGCTAGCAGGCTGGGGAGCTCAAGTAAACAAAAAAGATGAATATGGCTACTCTCCGCTTCATCTTGCTGCAATGGACAGTCGTGTACCTTGTGTGGAAACTTTAATCTTTTTGGGAGCCGATGTGACGTCAAAAACAAAGAAAGGACATACTGCTTTGAGTGTTATCGCAAGAAAATCACCAAAATCTCTTGCTATTTTGAGACACAATTTGGATAGTGGAATAACTCTGACACGCTCTATTGAAAGTAATGAAGAAGTGCAGATCGAGTTTGACTTTGGAAAGCTATTGAAGTTTTCCTATCCGCGCGAGATCACATATTTGAACAGTTTGATTGATGAAGGACAAAAAGACATACTGTTGCATCCTCTATGCTCAGCGTTTTTGTTTATGAAGTGGCGCAAGATAAGAAAGTTTTACCTAGCGAGACTCATCTTTTGCTTCTTGTTTGTGACATTCTTATCAATATACGTGCTGACGGCAGTTGCTAAAGCGTGTAACGGAGAAAACTCACAAAAATATGGAGTACCAAACGAACTATGCCAAAAGCAATCGATATTGGGTAGTTATTTGCAACACAATCCAATCGAGTTCGAACGATGGGTGCTTTTATCAATAACTAGTTTTGAAATTATTCGAAAATTGACGGGTATTACCGGATATTCGAGTTTTTATCAATATTTCACTACGTTTGAGAATCTGATGGAGTGGTTCGTGCTCCTTTCAGTCTTCTCACTATACAAGATGAACAATGAGTACAGCTGGCAAAATCACGTGGGAGGCTATGCTGTGTTGGGTGCTTGGACGAATCTCATGCTGATGATGGGTCAGCTCCCGATGTTTGGAGATTACGTGGCGATGTATCAAAAGGTTTTGACAGAGTTTCTGAAATTACTTCTCGCTTATGTTTGCCTCCTTCTCGGCTTTTCTATCTGTTTTTGTGTGGTGTTTCCTAACGAAGAGATGTTTTCAAATCCTCTGATGGGTTTTATCAGTGCGCTTTCCATGATGGTAGGAGAGCTGAATTTAAACATTCTCATTAACGACCCAATGAAAGAAGATCCTCCGCTAATGTTCGAATTGTCAGCTCAATTTATCTTCATCTTATTCTTGATGTTTGTAACTATCATCCTGATGAACTTACTTGTCGGTATCGCTGTGCACGACATTCAAGGGTTAAGAAAGACTGCCGGTCTATCGAAGCTGGTCAGGCAGACGAAGCTGATCCTTTTCGTCGAAATGGGTATGTTTAGTGCTTTACTGCCAAAATGTTTGCATAAGTACGTCTACAGAACTGCTCTAGTATCCCCCGAAGCTGGAAAAGTTATACTGAGCGTGAAACCTCTGAACCAACGGGAGAACAGGCTACCGACAGAAATAATGATGGCTGCGTACGAGCTGGCGCAATTAAACAAATTGAAATCACCAAGATCTGTCAAAGAGATACTTTATAAAAACAAATATTCTCAGAAACTGAGAAATGAAGTTCAGTCACATGATAACAACACCAACGTCAATTTGGAGTTGAAAGGCATGCAAGAAAAATTGGATCAGACAACTTTCAACCTTAAGAAGATAGACCAAGAGATGAGGCATTTGAATAACTTGCTGATGGAACAGCAGACAATGTTGCAAAACTTCTTTAAGTATACAGATGTAATGCCGTTTAAGACAGCTCATACTCATATAGCAACTCCAGCATATTCCGAGTCACCTGTGTTCTTTTCGAGTAGTGCATCTTCAGATATTTTAAAGTAGATCGGGCGAGAATGAGTAAGAAGAGATAGCACAAAACGTATGAGGTATATACACCTCGTATGAGGTACATATAATATGAGGTACGTTCACAAATATGAATGAATTTACCATGTAGTCCATATATGGTAAATTTTTGGTAATCTGATCCGTGTTCTGTATGAGTATCGGAGTTAAAGATAGTGTTTATTGATTTGATCAGGGTATTCCTTAATTTTAAGTTTTGATTTTTTTGCAAGGCATTCTTTTGAATTGCTTGCCTCATGATTGAGAGCATGTTAAATTATCATCCTATATTTTTGAGTGCCATTAAATGTATGAAAAAATAAATTGATGTGTTATTTGGTCAGATAAGAATTTTCAAAGCTGTAACTACCTAGTGTAAGAAAATATAAGAACTAAACATTAATAAATTTAAGATGGTTTGTGATTGAAAAATAGGTTGTTTTTTATCTTATCAATAAAAATTACTAAAATATATATATAAAGACCATTGAGCTATTATTACTAGTAACGTAATAGCTCAATGATTTTGAGAAAAAAAAGTCCATAGAAGTTTATCTTTCTCTCAATTCAGCCCTTTTGGTGTGTCTACTTGTTTGCATTTATTCCGTCGAGGCTTGGTCGTGACCGCAGCAGAAGCGTCAGTAAACAGCATCTCTGCCGAAATATTTAGAGAAATATCACAAAATTATCTTACGCAAACAATTAGCTTTTATCTATTCACAGTTAGCTTAGGTGAATTTAATTAAGAATTTGATAAGGAACGTAGCAAAGTCTTCGAAAAGAAAACTGTAGGTAATACTTATTAGCATAGGTTATATTATTCGACTTGAAGTACCTGCTCAAACGGAATGACACTCAGTATAGGAATGCATGAAATTCTCGACTGATTTAGCGATGTTCCATTTGTATTAGCTACTACCATAGAAAATATAAACTAATTAGTTTTCAGGGTTGTCCCTCTATAATCATTAGTTTAAGCTGAAGTGGCAATGGGCAGGCCACATCACTCGAAGAACCGATAACCGATGGGGGAGAAAGGTTCTTGAGTGGCGACCACGAACTGGAAAACGAAGCGTAGGCAGGCCTCCCACTATGAGGACTAACGACATTGTGAAAGTCGCGGGTAACCGGTGAATGCAAGTGGCACATTGTCGGTCGGTGTGGGGAGGGAGAGGTGTAATGGGGAGGCCTATGTTTAGCAGTGGACGTTTTCTGGCTGATAATGTAATGTCTGTAATGTAATCATTAGTTTTAGACATCATACATTTTTAACATTCAAGAGGACCTTATTAACCTATACCTTATAGGACGGGTTAAAAAAAAAGACATCCATTAAGTCGACACGGAGATTTGGGGAATTGACTTTCAAAAGGTGACGTTTCATACGGACTTAAAATAATTAATGTGATGTCACCCATACCATGATAAAAAAAATACTGACATATCACCAGCTTATGTCATATCCAACATTTTATCTTGTATCGTCATCTTTGTCTAACTTGTTTGAATTACGTATTCCGCTCTGGCTTGCACTCTGCTGATGAAAAGTCATTCTAATATTCATAAGTGACATTAGAGAAACAAGGTGACTGCATCAATGTAACCCAATAGTGCAATACCTGACGTATTTCATTATACTTGGGGGTCCAGATCCAAAGAGTTTTCGTCTTAAAATCCCCAAGTTCTCTATACACCTCAAGAATATAGGAGTTCTGAGACATTCTTTCAGGATGTGATCCAAGAGATCTAATAGGCGATCGGCACGTTAACGTCTCCAAGTTCTCTATACACCTCAATGGGGGTTCTGAGACATTATTTCAGGATATGATCCAATAGGATCTGATAGGCGATCGGCACGTGAACGTCCCCAAGTTCTCTATACACCTCAAGAATATGGGAGTTCTGAGTCATTCTTTCAGTATGTATTCCAAGAGCACGATACGATCGGCACGTCAACGCGGCACGCCATCATACTTACACCCTCAATCGAATTGTTAGGTGGCTGAAACAGGTCAGTTCAGTTATGAGGCCGATGTAACCTCATGAAACTGCCAAATAGTTTTTTTTTTAATCCTACCGTGGAAGAATGTTTGCAGCCCTGTCCCACATGACGGGCATACCAGCATGTACCTACGTCTAATCTATTCCTGCACAGGTAACCGCAACGACTACATACCTAATAGACATGACATGAAACTTATTTGTAATACAAAATTCTGATCACTAGCTGAGGTGCGCGAGATTGGGAATGGGATACTTAACGCTGATTTGTCCATTCTAACTTATGGCAGGCCTATCTCAATGCGAGCACAAAGCGCTTAGCCTTGCAGGAGAGGCTGCTTTTACATATACCATATACCCAATGAGTGTGAAAGTGACAGAGCGACCACTGTCGCCTCATCGCACGGGTTGCGAATTGAGGGTATGATCACGGGTAACGCTTCGTTATTTTAATTTTAGCACTACACGTACATTGTTAAAATTCACTTTATAATTGCGACGTATCGATATTTTTTTTATATTTTTCATTTCGGAGTGTGTTCTCTGTATTGTGCACTCTTTTATTACTTAATTCTTAATTTATGACATTTCATCGGTTTAATTATGTCGATACTGTACAGTTTTATAGTCTAAATTTGCGTCCTATAAATTATTAATTAAATTATCATCCTATATTTTTGAGTGCCATTAAATGTATGAAAAAATAAATTGATGTGTTATTTGGTCAGATAAGAATTTTCAAAGCTGTAACTACCTAGTGTAAGAAAATATAAGAACTAAACATTAATAAATTTAAGATGGTTTGTGATTGAAAAATAGGTTGTTTTTTATCTTATCAATAAAAATTACTAAAATATATATATAAAGACCATTGAGCTATTATTACTAGTAACGTAATAGCTCAATGATTTTGAGAAAAAAAAGTCCATAGAAGTTTATCTTTCTCTCAATTCAGCCCTTTTGGTGTGTCTACTTGTTTGCATTTATTCCGTCGAGGCTTGGTCGTGACCGCAGCAGAAGCGTCAGTAAACAGCATCTCTGCCGAAATATTTAGAGAAATATCACAAAATTATCTTACGCAAACAATTAGCTTTTATCTATTCACAGTTAGCTTAGGTGAATTTAATTAAGAATTTGATAAGGAACGTAGCAAAGTCTTCGAAAAGAAAACTGTAGGTAATACTTATTAGCATAGGTTATATTATTCGACTTGAAGTACCTGCTCAAACGGAATGACACTCAGTATAGGAATGCATGAAATTCTCGACTGATTTAGCGATGTTCCATTTGTATTAGCTACTACCATAGAAAATATAAACTAATTAGTTTTCAGGGTTGTCCCTCTATAATCATTAGTTTAAGCTGAAGTGGCAATGGGCAGGCCACATCACTCGAAGAACCGATAACCGATGGGGGAGAAAGGTTCTTGAGTGGCGACCACGAACTGGAAAACGAAGCGTAGGCAGGCCTCCCACTATGAGGACTAACGACATTGTGAAAGTCGCGGGTAACCGGTGAATGCAAGTGGCACATTGTCGGTCGGTGTGGGGAGGGAGAGGTGTAATGGGGAGGCCTATGTTTAGCAGTGGACGTTTTCTGGCTGATAATGTAATGTCTGTAATGTAATCATTAGTTTTAGACATCATACATTTTTAACATTCAAGAGGACCTTATTAACCTATACCTTATAGGACGGGTTAAAAAAAAAGACATCCATTAAGTCGACACGGAGATTTGGGGAATTGACTTTCAAAAGGTGACGTTTCATACGGACTTAAAATAATTAATGTGATGTCACCCATACCATGATAAAAAAAATACTGACATATCACCAGCTTATGTCATATCCAACATTTTATCTTGTATCGTCATCTTTGTCTAACTTGTTTGAATTACGTATTCCGCTCTGGCTTGCACTCTGCTGATGAAAAGTCATTCTAATATTCATAAGTGACATTAGAGAAACAAGGTGACTGCATCAATGTGACCCAATAGTGCAATACCTGACGTATTTCATTATACTTGGGGGTCCAGATCCAAAGAGTTTTCGTCTTAAAATCCCCAAGTTCTCTATACACCTCAAGAATATAGGAGTTCTGAGACATTCTTTCAGGATGTGATCCAAGAGATCTAATAGGCGATCGGCACGTTAACGTCTCCAAGTTCTCTATACACCTCAATGGGGGTTCTGAGACATTATTTCAGGATATGATCCAATAGGATCTGATAGGCGATCGGCACGTGAACGTCCCCAAGTTCTCTATACACCTCAAGAATATGGGAGTTCTGAGTCATTCTTTCAGTATGTATTCCAAGAGCACGATACGATCGGCACGTCAACGCGGCACGCCATCATACTTACACCCTCAATCGAATTGTTAGGTGGCTGAAACAGGTCAGTTCAGTTATGAGGCCGATGTAACCTCATGAAACTGCCAAATAGTTTTTTTTTTAATCCTACCGTGGAAGAATGTTTGCAGCCCTGTCCCACATGACGGGCATACCAGCATGTACCTACGTCTAATCTATTCCTGCACAGGTAACCGCAACGACTACATACCTAATAGACATGACATGAAACTTATTTGTAATACAAAATTCTGATCACTAGCTGAGGTGCGCGAGATTGGGAATGGGATACTTAACGCTGATTTGTCCATTCTAACTTATGGCAGGCCTATCTCAATGCGAGCACAAAGCGCTTAGCCTTGCAGGAGAGGCTGCTTTTACATATACCATATACCCAATGAGTGTGAAAGTGACAGAGCGACCACTGTCGCCTCATCGCACGGGTTGCGAATTGAGGGTATGATCACGGGTAACGCTTCGTTATTTTAATTTTAGCACTACACGTACATTGTTAAAATTCACTTTATAATTGCGACGTATCGATATTTTTTTTATATTTTTCATTTCGGAGTGTGTTCTCTGTATTGTGCACTCTTTTATTACTTAATTCTTAATTTATGACATTTCATCGGTTTAATTATGTCGATACTGTACAGTTTTATAGTCTAAATTTGCGCCAATGTGTTGGTTGAAAGTGCTCGCCCCGTGGTCGTCTCTGGGGTGGTATGTCGTTGAGTAACCGTGACTGCAGATCTAATGCTCGACGTGTCATACAAGCGTGCATTTGAAACGGTCAGTCCAATCAGTAACGTATTCAGGGGGAATTCGGGACGTCTCAGTTATAGATGACATTTCAACTGCTGGCTATTTCCATTGGAATAGTTGGTGATACACGCTTTCAGCATGCTCACAGGTATAATTGACCGAGCGACCGAAGTCTCTGTAACAACTGAGAAAATTAGCTTCCATCTGTCCGTATCCTGGTACTCGCGTACAGGTTGTATTAACAAATTTGATGACATTTGGTACTACAAGTTTTTTCATAGTTATTTTTTTGACGTTTGCTTATTTTTATTGGAGGTTATTTCGCCCAAAAAGGGGGAAGTTTGCTGTGGTGCCATTTACGGGCCAGGATTTTGATAATATTTGGCAGAAACATTTGGTACTCAATTCTAAACAATAATTTCGAATCTGAGCAAAATTAGTCAAGAGGTTATTAATTCAGAAGGTCGTGAGATAGACCAATTTAGCCTGCGCAAAAAAAGATTTCCCTCTCGCAAAAAAAAAAAAGGAAAAAAGACAAGGGTCTACTGTTCGCAGAACTAATAGTATTATAATTGTTATGGTGTATTGTTTTTTGCAGGTGAAAGTTATTATTGAATATAGATTTGACTAGTGATTTGACGTCAGGGGTCAGTTCGCCCCGAACAGAGTTCGAGAAGTTCCATTTTACAAGCTTTTATTTCACCATACTGTTTCTAATGTATATAATTTTCCAAGTGAATTAAAATATATTGTTATACTAGCTGTTACCCGCGACTTCGTCGTTCGTGGACTAGAAAAAAAAGTAGCCTGTGTCCGTCTCCGACCCATCCAAAAGTTCAGCCGTTTAGCCACGATAACGCGACAAACACCCTGACAGAGATACAGAGTTACTTTGTATAGTTCGCTAAACAAAGTTGTTCCGTGGCGTTGTTCCATTTTTTGTGCATTTTTGACGTTTTTTAAGGACTGACCGTTGTAATGTAGGTTTTTCTGAGTTGCGCAAGCGAAGTTTCTTCCTCGAGACGAACGTATTCATTTTTATACCTCGAAGCCTGGTCCTGGCCTGGTTGGTCCAGTTACGACTGCGGCAACATTCCTCTGAACTATATTATTTTACTATGAAAACTGTCGTGGTTTTGATATATTTTGTTGTTTTAATAAATCGGGAATACTCACGTTAAATTGAGAAAATTATAATATTAGTTAGGATTAGGATTATCCGCTTGACAAGCGTGGCGCTGCCTATTCTATTTCGAATCTTTGGCATCTGCATGAATCAGATGAATGCGTGATTTAATCACTTCTAACGACGATGTAAACTGCTGAACAATCCGGAAAGGTATTCAGTACAACGAAATTATGTGATTTTTACCCGCCTGCTTAGGAAGGAGGATAATGTTTTGGAGGTTGTGTTTCTTATTCTTTCTTTTTCTTATTTTGGACGAGAAGATATCATGCAATTTCCCGAACGCCGCACATCCGAGTTGGATTCTTCGGGCGACTTCTTTGTCGAAGTTGGACTTACCTAACTGGACAGTCTGTCTAAGGTGGCAGGCAGGATCATAGTCATTGCAAAACATAAAAATAATGTCAGTGGTCTGTTGCGCTCACTAATTTCGAACAAACATTATATATTATAGGCCGACGGGGAACCGGTGGGGAAGAAAGGCTCGAGTGGCGACCACGAACTGGAAGACGTAGTGTAGGTAGGTCTCCCACTAGGACCGACGACATTGTAAAAGTCGCGGGCAATCGGTGGATGCAAGTGGCCCGTTGTCGGTCGGTGTGGCGCTCTAAGGGGGGAGGCCAATGTTCAGCAGTGGACGTCTTATGGCTGATGATGATGATGATGATACTGCAGTTTACTCTTTTACGGGCATCGCTGAGTTTTAAGTAAAATATCGACATGTACGCTTATTGTAAAAGTTAGCTTTATTTACTTAGTTTTATCTTATAATTAAGAGGCGGTTTCTACAATCCAGTCGGTATATGAGCTGACTCGTGTGCTGACTCCAGGGTAAGTTTCATTGGCGCAGCCTTCTCCCCAGGACACCACTCCGACCAGGATATCTCCGAAGTAGAGCGGTCCCCCGGAATCACCCTGGCAGGCGTCCTTTCCTCCTTGGTCCAAGATACCAGCACAGATCATGTTGTCAGTGACCACACCAGGACGGGGAAGTTCCAAGTAACGCTGCCTGCAGAGCTCTCGGTTGATGGTATAGATGGTGACGTCGAGAAGAACAGGTGAACCCAAGCCAGCCCCTTCCTGGAAAAAAAGTTTGTCGTGAAATGTGGTGCTGCTAAAGAGTTGTATCAAGAGTTTTTGCTAGGTGCTCATTCTTTGACTGCGGTTCTCCAAGCAAGCAATTCTAGGCGTAACTATTCCTAACTAATATTATAAATGCGAATGTAACTGTCTCTGTGTCTGGGTGTTTGTCGCTTTATCACGGCTAAACGGTTGAACGGATCGAGCCGAATTTTTGCATAGATATAGCTTAAATGACGGACGTAGGCTTTTTTTTTTGTGTAGGTCCACGCGAACGAACTATTACTCTATACTTTATTAACTAATAGTTTTACTACTTTTAATAGTTTCCTTTTCTTTCTTTTTTAAATACTATGGTTGCCTGGAAGAGATCGCTTTAAGCGACAAGGCCGCCAGATGTTACACTAGTTTTAAGCTGATTTTTCGCCTTGTGTACGTCATTTCTGTTGTCAACAAAATAAATATGTATCTATCTACTTTTCAAAATTCCCTTCAATACGGAAAAAGTTACTTTCTTTATAGTAGACTTTGGCGATTGTTTTTTATATTATTCATGTAAATTAGTAATAATTTAAGTAAACTGCTCCTAAGTTTCGAAGTTTTTTTTTTTTTTCTTTTCTCGCATTCTTCAGACTAGCCGTGAACATGGCGCATGCAACTGTGCCGAAATATACTTACTTCAAAACAACATAATCGTGGTAAACATCCCGCGAGTACTAATTTAAATGAAGTAACTTCCTAAGCAGGTTTTCTAACAAATCTACTTACAACCATGTCACCCCATCCAGCGTGCACGACAGGAAGACCATCAGGGAGCTCGTATCCCATAGGTGGGATAGGGATACTCTGGATACCAGACCCGTAACTCAGCGGAGAAGACAGCTGGGCGATAGTGATGTCTCCGTCGAGCCCCATGTTGGGAGTGGCGTAGGATGGGTGGTTGAGGAACCAGTTGATGTTGATGACGACGCCACCAGTGTTGCGGTTACTGGACCCAGCGCGTATGCGGCGACTGGGAGCAGTTCTGTTAAAAAGAAACATGTTCAAACCGATATCTGCAATAGTTATTTTTGTTACATGGGGCCAAAGTAATATTTTGTTCCTTGAGGGCGTAATTTTGAATTCAGAGCGATTCGAAGGACTCTAAGTAGAAATAAATATTTTGGCCCCGAGTGACACCCAATATTTTACATCATTACATATATTATGAGAAAAAGAAAGAGCTACGTCTCAAAACTCGTGAATGAAATATATACATATTTCGCAGATTTGAAATTTACATTAGGTAATGATACTCGTAATAGTAAATTGTTTACAAATAACTTACACTCCCCAAAAGCAATGGGCAGCAGAGACGATGTATCTATTGTTGAGGATAGTGCCTGCGCAACTCTGGCTCCAGATGATGCTCCAGTATAAAAACTCCACCTGCACGATGCTAGGGTGCTGCTCAATAGTGGTGGGGTTGCCACCGACGATGCGGTTGGCCTCCGCACCGCAGACTGCAACTGTAACGAAAATATTCATGGTGAATATAAAGCATCCACGGAAGAAAGGTCCGATCGGTGATAGTAGGTGTGGGTGATGTGTTTCAAATTCAGGATTTTCCGCATTGGCGTTGAAGACCCATCCTGTGTACCTGTTTCTTACCAACCATCGGTACTCGAAGGGTACTCGACAAATAAATATAATGGTAGAGGCCAATGCAAGTTATGGATAAGATTCCACCATAAAATTTGTATATAAAGTGGTATCTCTAGATTCGTCTTGTTTTCAAAATTCCGTAGACTATTACTTTTCTGAAGCATGACTTTGTTGATGACTATGACTGCGACTTATTTTTATTGTGAATACTTGACTTGATATATACTCAAAATTTAAAATATAGCAGAACTCACACATACACAGCAGACACTCAGCATTTATTTATGCTGAGATGGGTCTTTTTCGAAATTATTCGTATAAATATCGTGTACATTTTTCATTGTATCTGTCACTATTTTTGTCTATATTTTTAAGTTAAATATTTAATTTTTGATCATGTTACTGTCACATATTAAATGTTGTCTATGTTTTTAAGTAAATATTTAATTATTGATGATATTACTGTCAAATATTGAAAGAAAGAAAAACATTTATTTTACCCACAAAACACTACAACACCAACCGCACAAAATAAATTAAATACAATGAAGAGAAAGGATAATATATAATTATGTTCAAAAATCGCTGTAGTGATAGTCGCTGATTTTCAGCACTGACCGTCTGAGACGCACGGGACTATTGCCACAGACTTTTTGTAACAGGAAAATCATTCCCCCGTTTTTAACTTTGAGCATAAACAAATAAAAACTTCAAATCTGCACATTTTCAGACTTACCTGCAACCAAAAGCACCCAAATCAACTTCATTGTGTTCGTCTGAATCACTATAAGACAATTAAAAACCAATCCTTATTTATATATCTAACTCCTCATTTGATATCAGTGTAATATCAGTAATATCGTGTTATAATCCGTCACTAATATTAAAATACTAGTTACTAATCTTTTATTGGGATATCCAAAAATTATCAGTATAAATTCCCACTAAATTTGCGAGCCAATTTTTACGTGATGCTGAGTAATCGTTTTGGAGTAACCTTTTGCAGAAACTCAGAGTCACACAGCGGGCAATGGAGAGAGCCTCAGATCAGAGAAACAAGGTCTCTGATCTGAGGAGAGAGCTATGTTCGGAGTTTCTTTGCGCGATAAATTCTGAAACAAGGGATCCGCCGAGGAACCAAAGTCAGCGATATAGCTTAGATATTGCAAGCTGAAGTGGCAATGGGCAGGCCACATCACTCGAAGAACCGATAACCGATGGGTTCTTAAGCGTCCACGAACTGGAAGACTAAGCGTAAGCAGGCCTTCCCTAGCTGGACCGCAGACATTTTGAAAGTCGCGGGCAACCGGTGGATGCAAGTGGCACGTTGTTCGTCATTGTTGCGCTGTAAAGGGGAGGCCTATATTCAGTAGTGGACGTCTTATGGCTGATGATGCGTAATCGTTTGGTCAATGATAGTCAGGGCCGGATTTAGAGATGTGGATGCCCTGGGACAACAAACAAGGAGAGGCCGAACATAACAACCGATTGAGATCCGGTTTGGGGTATTCGACGCAGTTTTTCAAACCCATAAAAAGGTAAGATTAAAAAAGGATCGGCCTGAAAATTTAACAGCTATTTAAAAAAAACACTATTTATTTTTATTTTCGACACCTATATCTCTCGAACGTATCAATCGATTTTGTCCCTCTTTGCGGAATTAGGCGCACTCTTATGAGGAATAGACCTGATTAGCTTTTGGCATAGATCGGCATCATAGCGCTCGCGGGAACTAGACGAGATCACGGAATCAAGGATCGACCAACGGCCGCAAACACAGTAAAACACACAGACATACCCGGTTGAAGCTCCGTTGGGTAATATAGTACCCTTTTTAGGGTTCCGTAGTACTACAAGGAACCCTTATAAGTTTGTCATGTCCGTCTGTCTGTCTGTCTGAATCCTTTACTGCCTTATAACTTCCAAAGTTATAAAGTTACATGCATGAAATTTTGCACAACGATAGTCTAAGCATAGACCTACAGTATCAAAATATTTAAAAAAAACACTTATTTTTTTGGAAAATAAGGGTAGAATTTTTTTTTACCCCCTCTTTACATGTGTTCCCACACATGTAAAGAGGGGGTAAAAAAAAATTCGCTGCACCCCTTCATGTTGGGTGTCGTTGAACAGGTCATTCTAAGGTAACAATTATGAAAGAATAAAAAAATCACAATTTTATATAAATGGGGTGACATGTAAAGTGGGAATAAAAAATTTTTTCCCTTATCCCCCACATATCATTGAATAGGTCTTTTATTAAGGTTTCTTATCTTTATCAGCCTTTTTTAAACATCCCACTGCTGGGATATCAGCCTACCCTCGAAGAGTGATTAGGCCGTATCCACCACGCTGGCCCAGTGCGTGTTGGCGGATTCACATACGCCATTGAATTACTTCTCCGGAAATATGCAGGTTTCCTCACGATGTTTTCCTTCACATTAAAGCCAGTGGTATATCCGTACGTAAGTTCCAAAGAACTCATTGGTACGGGCCCGCCCGGGTTCGAATCCGCTACCTCACGAATGTAAGGCAAGCGTTCTCCCATTGAGCTACCACCATTTAAGGTTTCTTATACCATTTTTTTATCAGACGTACCGCTTGCTAAATATGGGCCGACAAAGTTTGCTTGTAATGTGGCTCCCCCCTGCCATTTCTAAACTATGCATCTCAGAAACTTGTTATCTTCCACTGTTGATAGATCTTAGTAAAAACTCTCTTTTAAAATTATTTCGGGCAACATCTGATAATAACTTTTTGAACTGAAAAACGGATAATTACTTCAAATTTCCTACGCGCCTACGGAACCCTACTGAACACGTCACATGCTCTTAACAAGTTATTTACTCATTATTTTACTACTCGAGGTACCTCAATTGGATACATAAATACATCGCCTTTTATATGTAGGAGAAAAACAAAGGAGCATTACAATGGTTAAGTTGTAATTATGGCAAAATATATTTGAATACGGGCTTTTACAAATAATATCACAAACTAATCTGTGTTTTTCCAATTGATGACTTGCATGATTATTATTTTTTATCGATGAGCCTATTAACTATCTTTAGATTGTAGATATAGCGCTATCACTAATTTTGGAGTTTCCTATTCAAGTGTTTTAGACAATGTAAATTCTAAAATGTTTCTGGAAAAACCTGCAATAAATAATAGACCATGACCATGTTGTAGTTCAGTTGAATTTGAAACATCAATGGAACAATGAAATTCGTTTGGGATTTTGTGGTCGTGGGTAGGTTCTTTTTACCCGACCCAATAAGAAGGATACTGGTTATAACATTTGTACATTACCTTATATTACATTATTAGTTTATTATTATGTAAGTATGTTTGCATTATTACCTTCTGTAGTCTAAACGGCTCGACCGATTGTGATGAATGAGGTGTCGTTGGATTCCTCTTTACGTCCGAAGTGACATGGAATATATTTTGCAGTCGGTTTTTCTTTTTTTTTTTTTAATAATATTACTTGTTATTATTTTACGATAGTGACTGTAGACGCTGGGTCACCCATACTCCTCGACGTGACCATTTACACCATCAACCGAGAGTTCTGTGCTCAGCGTTACTCCGAACTGCCAATTGCTCGGCCCGCCACAGAGACCATGATCAGCGCCGTGATATTGGATGAGGGCGGTAAGGCCGCCTGCCAGGGTGACTCCGGAGGCCCGCTCTACTACCAGGACATCCTCGTCGGGGTAGTGTCACGGGGAGAAGGTTGCGCCAATTATACTTATCCTGGAATTATCGCCAAAGTCAGCTCTTATACCGCATGGCTACTTGAGAATGCTGTCTGAATATTGGTCTAGATCTGATAAAAAAAATTATCGGGTTCCTGCTAATAATCAAAAGCATTTTATTTACTAACCTTACAGTCATGTCATACTTACTTTACTCAAAAGCGACATCTTTCGAGAAATCACTGAAAACTGTTAATATCTAAGAAATTATTACTTTGCTTTTATCATGCTTACATTATCACACACTCAGTGTGAATTATAGATAGTGCATGGATGGAATTTGTTAAGTAGGTTTTTAACAGATGGCGTTACAAAACAACGACTCGGCCTGGGTCCGTCCTTATTGCCATAATTGTACGGATAAGGACGTCACAGACCTGTGCCAAAGCCGACCAAAGCGGCCACGAATGCAAACACCAGTCCAATCATCGTAGCCGAAAGGAGTTCAGTGATTGGGCGTCCACTGATCACCACCTAGGCCGCCACGCTCGAAGCTCACCACGCAACAGTCTAAATACACTTATAAGAAATTACTCTGATTGGTTGATTGTTAGGCGCGAGTAGGCGTAACCTGTAGCCAATGAGAACGCTTGGTCGCTTACCCCGCGACCCGCTCCTTCCTCAAACTTTGATTACTTCTTGTAGGAACAACGAATCTCGTAATGCGGTATCCAGTGTGATCTGTGTTTCAAAATAACGTCCTCAAGGAACAAAATATTTCTTTGGCCCCTTGCTACACAAATAATTATTTAATTCTGTACACTGACGTCTACAATACTATAAATAATCTAGTGGTACATACGGCGCTCTCGTTAGTTAATACCACCTATTTCCCTTGTGCATGTGCAAAATGACTAATGGATGTATTTTTTATAGGTCAGGTCTTTGTGTCCCTTTATAAATAATAAATAAAATATCTGGAACATTTTTGCACACACGGTCATCTGACCCCAAACTAAGCAAAGCTTGTAATATGGCTGCCAGAGACTGATATACGTACATATATATTTTTTAAATACATACTTATATAGATATTAACACCCAGACATAGAACAAACACAAATGTTCATCACATTAATGTTTGTCCTAGATGGGAATCTAACCCACGCCCCCACACAGAAGGTATGTTCACTACCAACTGAGCCACCGGGGCAGTCGCTTTAGCTAGCTTTAGCTATCGTTTGCATCAGAACAGACAGTATGACAACTAGGAACGAGGTCGGAGGCTTTCAGGTGGCCTAGGAACTGTTATCAGGGCTAGCCGATTCTTTCACTATGCCCTTGACGTAGACACGCATAAAGGACTCATAGCATACTTATATGGTTCTTATAAAAGAATATTGAGATCTTTGACTAACAAACAGGAGAATCATCATCATCAGCCATGCACAAGACGGCCACTGTTGAACCTATGTTCAACAGTTCCATGTCGTTCCAATCGGTAATGTTCATTGTTATTTTATGTTTGGATCGGGGGTAAAATAAATCGTAATGAATATTTCTCTCTAGTTTATTAGATAGTGCTACGGTGATACCAACTCCACGTGTCTGTTAGTGCTGTTACTCAACTAAAAATAACATATTTACCGAATTTTCCAAATCCGTTTTGATACGATATCTGTGTATAATAAAAAGCTTCAACTTAAATTAAGATAATGAAAGGTAAAAGACACTAAACGTTAACAGGCATTATTATTAAAAGAAAACAAAATTCTATCCGACTACAAAATCTATGACACTCTAGATATAAAGAAGAACCCAACTACCTGCCTTTCGTGACTTCACCGAACGGCTTCGACGGAAGATCAGCGCTGTTTGCTGAACAGCATTATGCTGAGTGGAGGCCATTTTTGTGACACATGACATTGACAGTTATACTTATTTGATATTGCTCACCCTTCAATTTATTTAATGTTAATGTTGTTGCAAAATAAAATTATTTTCTTTCTTTCTTTCTTACACACATTTGTCAAAATTGGTCAAGCCGTTTAGGCTACAGGAGGAAATATAGGAACACACAAACATACATACTTAGTTAATTAGTATGTACTTACATAAATATTAAATAACTTTTTTTTTTATCGGGCAGGTGCCTTTATTAACTATGAAAAATACATACAAACTACAACTACCTAATCTACTTAGCCTACTACATAAAAATAACAGTTGGATCATCCAGAGGCCATTAAAGGTCTATAGATAATCCAAATATTCGAGCCCACTACCAGTTGGCAGTGTGTCCAGCATGCTGGCGGCATTACCACGCTGAATGGCAATGCTTATGCGTTGTGCCAAATATAAATAAAAATAAAAATAGGTATAATATAAATACTTTTATTATACTTATGTAGCTCATGGCTACACAGGACAGACGGATGGCTACATTACCCTCCTTGGAAAGTCGGGTAAAAATAGATTTAGTAAGCACATTGGAATCAATAAAATAAAGCTTTACTCTCATAACCCTGACTAGTTTTTCCTAACATTCTTGAATTCTTCTTTATGGCCAAAACACAAATGCTCGGATAACTACGCGGAGAGATGCTGATCTTCCTGCCCGTGTTTGCCCACTACACAAAACATGTTTTGTTTACTTGACTGCCCAAGATGGAGGGTAATTTTATTGGGGTGTGTTTAAGTGTGTAAATATGTGTATGTTTGTGTTTTCCTATTTTAGCTCCTGTAGCCTAAACCGCTTGACCAATTTTGACGACTGAGGTGTCGTTGGATTCTTCTTTGTCCTGGGCAAAATAGGCTAAACTTTGTATTTCTTTTAATAATTGACCGAGTGAGAGCAAACGAAAGGCCACAGTTTTATACCTGGCAAAATTTGCTTTCATCTGTCCGTATGTTGGTACTCGAATAGAAGTCGTATATTTCAACCAATCTTGACGAAACTTGGCGTACAGATTCTGAGTTTTTTTTTTTTTGTTTTTGGCGTTTTTGATTGGTGGAGTATTTTCCCCACAAGGGGAGAAAAATAGCTGTGGCGCCATTTATTGGCCGATTTTGATAATATTTGTCACAAACATTCAGAACTCTATTCTAAACAAGAATTTGAATATGAGCAAAATCGGTGACGAGGTTGTCAAGATATAAGATCGTGAGGTTCCCAGTACGATCTCCCAAACTGCGACCTCACGACTTTATACACTAATATTATAAATGCGAAAGTTTGTGTGTATGTAAGTGTGTAACTGTGTTTGTCCCGTTCAACTCTGTAACGGCTGAACGGATTTGAATGAAAATTGGTATGGAGGTGAATTCTTATAAAGTCTTCTCTGATCTCAGAGCTTCTCTGAAGGCGCGTATCTCATCTGCCCATGACTCTTATTTGGAGAACGTCGAGGAGAATTTATCGTGCAACCCTCGAAGCTCCTGGCAACATAATCGAGATTGCGTTCTAAAGGAGGAGGTTAGGTATTATTCACAAATAAATGTATAGGCAGGTAGAACAGCGCATGTGCAATTAGCAACACGGTTTCAGGAGAAAAAGATCAATCGACACACATTAGTTGCAGGCTGTCGATTGTATTTCAGCTAGCATGGATCGGGGTTTTCAGGTTGATGTGTTATTTTTGGATTTTTCGTCAGAGTAAATAATGATGATGATTTCAGAGTTTGCAAGCTGAAGTGGCAATGGGCAGGCCACATCACTCGAGGAACCGATAACCGTTGGAAAGAACCGGAAGACGCAGCATAGGTAGGCCGCCCACTAGCTGGACCGACGACATTGTGAAAGTCGGGGCAACCGGTCATCACAGAACAAATTATTATTGTATAAGCAAGTCCTGATGCCAGTGTGGACCTACGGTTTACAGCTGTGGGGCTGTACCGCACAGAGCAATGTACTTATTATACAAAGGTTCCAAAATAAACTACTGATTGACATTACAAATGCACCTTGGTACGTAAGAAACGTCGATCTCCATCGGGACCTTCAAGTCGAGTTCGTACATAGAATAATACAAAAGTACGCAGAAGCTCACGATAACAGGCTTCATCACCACGTGAACGTCGAGGCCATCCAGCTTCTCGACCACATGGATATATTAAGAAGATTAAAAAGAACGAAACCGTTCGAGTTAGTGTAGTGTAATGTAATCGTAGTGAATATAGTGCAAGTGCTGCTTTTAAAGAACACGTGAACATAGTGTCTTCGCCTTAATAGAGACAATAAGAAAAGTGTTATTGGACACATTCTTAGTCATTAAGTACCTAGAAGTTTAAGCTAGATTTAAATTACTTATTAGCCTGCTTAAGGCTAGATTGTAATTTTATTAAGGAATGCTTTTCGGGGGTTCCTTAAACTTTCAAGTGGTAAAACGGAAATTATTAGATTATTTATCCTGCATATTGTCTATAAATTGAATAACATCTTCATTTTCTAGCGTAGGTAAAAAACATTATTAGACCAATATAATTATAAAAAAAACAACAAAATTCATATTATATGTATATTTAATAAATACATCAAGTTGACATTTCTAATTTAAACGGCGTTGGCTACGATCCAGTTGGTGTAGGAAGCGACAGACGTAGCGACAACAGGGAAGTATTGGTTGCCGACTGGAGCACCGAAAGAGACAATACCGGATTGGATGCCCTGGTAGAAGAGAGGGGTGCCCATGTCACGCACGTCACCGTTGCGACCACCATACTTAGGATCAGCAACGCACACCATGTTTTCAGAGATGGTGAGGAGAGGGACTAGTCGCCAACGGTTGACGCAGGAGTCCCTGTCGGTGACGGCGAGGTCCATCTGGTAGAGGCCGCGGTCGGCGATCAGCTTACCTTGCTTTTGGGAGAAGGGAAAATTAGTTACTAACCATACGATGGCTTTAATTACTATTGAACAAAAAAATAATAATTCAAAATTGGACGGGCCTATAAGTAGTTGTATGATCCATTTTATTGTATGATAACCATCCGACTTAGCGTATTTCTCGTTACAATAATCAGTAATTCAGACTTAATTTTATTTGTAGTATTCGAGTTGTATCCATCATAAGCATCGTCATGACAGTTCTTATAGATCTAGTCCTGGACATTAGCCTCTTATTTTCCTTTCGGTCCTGTTCCGATTTCATTCAAGTTGTACGTAGCTAGCACGTAAATCAGATATTTCATTCTCAGTCAAAGTCTAAGTTTATCCGTTTATTTCAACGATGTTCAATTATTACCTACAATACTGTGCAGTTATTAGGAAGCTAGCCTATTATTACAGAGTCATTTCGAAAGTATAATGTATCGATTATAAAAGAATTATGCTTTTCGTGAGCTATGTTATTTGTAAGTATCCAATAAAGATAGTTTTTAAAAATAATTCTTTCAAATTTTACCTTGCGGTTGATTATACTTACAGCAGTGGAGCCCCAGCCAACGTTAGTGACGCTAAGACCAGCAGGCAGGTTGAAGCCTTGAGGTACAATAGGGGTCTGCTGGATAGTAGCGCCAAGGATCAGATTGGTACCCAGCCTGACGACAGCGACGTCAGCATCGAAGGAGTCACCGTTGAAGTTAGGATGGGTCTGAGCGCGGTCTACGGTTACAATGAGACCGCCTTCGAAGCGTTCAGAGGAACCAGCGCGGACGCGACGGAAGCGAGCGTCGTAGCGCCTGGAAAGAATTATTGAGATGCAAATCGAAATAAGACGATTTCGACGATTCCAATGTTGTAAAAAGTTCAGAAAAAACACCTGCCACAAATTGGAACATGGATAATAATGAACAGAGAACCAGTTATGTAGTCCTTAAAAGTGGCTTTTAAAATATTTCGTTACTTTGTTACACAATGCAATAATTTAATTACTTACTTGCCAGAGAAGCAGCGAGCGGCGGATAAAACGTGGAAGGAAGTCAAAACGGTGCCAGCGCAACCTTGAGCCCAGATGGGACCAGTACCAACTTCAATCTGGACAATGCCAGGGAACTCATTGACTGAGGTGGGGACTCCAGGAGTCGGGGAGTTGTACTGAGGAAGCTCAGGGATCTCAACGGGCCACCATTCGGGCTTCTCGAGCTCGGGCAGGGTAGGGAACCAGTCAGGAAGGTCCAGTCCCTCCAGAACTTCTCTGATTTTGTCGTAGATCTCCTTAATCCTGTCGAAGACAGCAGGAAGAGCTTCAAGGATCTCAGGGATCTTCTCGAGGATGATGGGAATGAGTTCTGGAATCTTGTCAATGATGGTCTCAAGTACTTCCCGGATTTTCTCAATGAGGGCGGGGATCTGAGCGATGATTTCAGGCAGCTTGTCGAGAATAATAGGGATCACTTCGGGGATCTTGTCCACGATTTGTTCAATGATGTCTTCTATTCTATCAATAATATCAGGGATCGCAGCGATTATCTCGGGCAGTCTGTCAATGATGTTTTGGATAGCTTCAGGAAGTTCGAGTCCGTCTACCAGATCGAGAATCCAGCCAGGGATATTTATGTCTTGCAGGCTAATGCTGTTAGCCTCTACAGGGCTGCAGGATGCAGAACCTGTAAACAAAATCATTTTAATTTGAAATATGAGGAAAGTGAAAAGGGAGAAGGTAACCAAATAGCAGGGTCTACCGTTTGCATGTACTTTATGGCTCTATACCGACAGGATACTTTGACTAAAAGTTAGAATAGATTGTTAACATTATAAATGAACTACAAAAGACAAGCTAGTGCATCAACTAAATGCCTTGTTTGCAAAAAAGAACTTTTAGATAGAAATATTCAGAGAAGGCAATAGAAGAGGATAATTTGTCTGTCAGTCATTTTGCAACTGAAGGTTTGTTACATAATTGTGAATATGAATGAATTGAAGAATTCATCAGCTCATTTTGTTCACCGAGAAACGCTTTGGCTTTGGCGATTAATGTCGCCGATTTAAGAAAGTCGCGGTAGCGGTATTCTTATGTTGAGTTCAAAGTGTGTTTTTCGAAGTTTATAAAGATAGCTACATTTATAGGCTAACCAACTTCGAACAACGCGTTTTTCAAGCTCTGTTTCTGAGTGGGGCGGCCTGCTTAAATCGTTAGTGTAAGCCACAAATTACACAATGCTATAGGGCCTTAAAATCCCCACGACTTTGCATGAAGTTCCCGACTTACCTGCCAGGAGCAGTACACAACACAAGAATGCCACTTTCATCTTGACTTCCATCCAACTTGCAGTGAAATGTACCTTCTCCGAAATTATCACGGCTTTTATACCAATGGTCGGTGCATTGTTGTTATTTATCAAATTATCAGTTACGTATTAATGCTTATTATAATTGATAAACAGATAATGACGGAAGACTAAGATAGTTAACGGAAATATTCGACGACCCGTGTTATTTTGGACGGCTTACTTGTGTTTTTTTTGTGTTTATCACTTTTGGCGTATAGTGTAAAAATCTTTTAGGCGCAAGTATCATCTTCTCATCACACTAGGTGGATCAACGAGATTGTGAAAGTGCGGGCAACCGATGGACGCAAGTGGCACGTTGTCGGTTGTCGGTCGGTGTGGCACTCGAAGGGGGAGGCCTATGTCAGCAGTGGACGTCTTCTGGCTGATGATGATGATGATCTTCTTCTCTTAAAGTAATCTTCGTGTGCCATTCCCTCGGTCTCGCGGGACCTAGTCGGGTCTTATGTGTGTGCTTAGAATTTATGTTTTCATTATAGTTTAGATTACTTTTTGTAAAATTCAACATAAACGATTGATCCATCCATTTATTGTACTAGACGCGATATTGCAGTGGAAAGCCACTACAGATTAGATATTATAGATTTTTAGGCCCGTATTCTAGAACAAGACTCAAGTACCGTTTCAACTCCTGATCATTACTTGAGCCTAGGATCATTGCTTGGGTATTAATGTACTAATTAATTTAATTACAGATGTCACTTGCGTGATTGCAGATCAGATCTCAACTTGAGTGCCGATTGACAACTTAGTGACGTTTTAGAATAAGACGATATTCAGGTGAACTGCGTCAGGACTCAAGTATAGTAAGTTCTAGAATAAAATCTCTACTTTAAACTAGTTTTGAGTCGAGATTCATGACTAAGCATCGTTCTAGAATACGGGCCTAATGTATGTTTGCGTATATTTGTCCGACGATAAACTTGCAAACTGTTGATCCAACCTTGATGAAATTTTGTTAGCAAGTGATTCATTTGAACTTAAACATTAACCAACAGAACCAAAAGAGTTCTATGATTATGACATAATATTTTATATACACATAAGTTTTACCAGTTCCTACCAAATTGGTCTAAAATTTTAATAAATAGAAATTGAAATTTTAAAACTAAAACGCTTTTAAACAAAATAAAGAATAATAATTATACCTACTGCAGGAAGACGTTAGTACCCGAGATGCAAAATATCTTGTTCGGGTGCTAACACTCCATAAAAAAAAAATATGTTCTGAAGTTTGAGAGATCGCTAGTAAAAGTAGTACATTAAAGTACTAGTAAATTTGAATTTTCAGGGCTCTTTACCGAGCGAAGTGAAGGTCTGACCCGACGGAAAGGAAACGGCTACGTTTGTATCCGATCTTCTTTCAATTTTCTTGTTCATGCAAATACATTTCGAATATGAGCAAAATCGGTACAGGATTTGTTATATTATAACAGTCGAGAGATCCCAGTTCGAGTCGAAAAACTAGTTAGACTAATGGTTTCTTATTTTTGTTGAATGTGGATAGGATCGGATCCGGAGCGCGGTCCCACTACTTGACCGTTCACTCTTGTTGTTATCAATTGCTAGCACGAAGGTGCAGTCATAATCCACTCCAAAAGATAACTGATTCAGTTGCAATACGGCCATAAACTAGTTATGTAATAATAATAATAGTACAATTAGTCCTACAATTAGAAATGCCGACAGCATGCTGGGTACGCTGCCAACTGGTAGTGGGCTTTTGGATTATCTATAGACCTTTAATGGTCTCTGGATAATTTGTATGTAGTAATTTGTAGGTTAAGTAGTTTATAGGTAGTTGTAGTTTGTATGTATTTTGCTTATTTAATAAAGGCACAAGCCCGATAAAAAAAAAAATATGTCTTTAAAGTACAATTGTCAACCTTTCAAAATTACAAAGAGAGAAAAAGACAAAGCACTGTTTAGGTCCTCCTCCAAAAATATTTAGTGCAATCAAAGAACCTTTACAGGAGGTACACAATTCTCAATATTGAAAAGTATGTATGTACTCATTGTTATGCACAACTTTTACTACAGGAAAAAAAAAAAAAAACTGTTCCAGACATTAAATTTGTCGAATGTCATTGTCATTTTTCTATGGAACAGCTGGTCTGATGCCTTTATTTACTTTATATGATTAGTACATAAGCCGAGTTTCATTGGCTTGGCATGAAAAACGGTTTCATTTCAAAACAAACTTTGGGGGTCCATTTTACCCCTTTAGAGTTAGAATTTTGCATACCCCGTTCTTATTGTTCACACAGGCTACTTGAGGAGTATTGGTTCATTGTGGCGCTCTAAGGGGGAGGCCTATGTTCAGCAGTGGACGTCTTATAGCTGATGATGATGATGGGTTCAAATTTCACGTCTTCATAATCGGTTTGGTCTTTGCGTTGCATCCTATTTGTTCTTTTATATAATACTAGCTGCACCGTGCGGTTTCACCCGCTATTCTACAAAAACCAAATATTTTTCCGTACTAAAAAGTAGCTTTAGCCGTTACAGAGATGAACGGGAACAGACACACTTACATACTTACCAACATACACACAAACTTTCACATTTATAATATCAGTGTGATGGATTTGGGATGATGATGTTATTGATTTCAAACTTATATATTTGAACGTATATTCAAAATACCCTATTTTCCGGAAGAGGAATTCATTTCAATTAGAGTCGTGATACATTGTAGAAAGGCATTATTAGCACAGATTATAAATAATCGGCGTATTTTAGAAAATACGCTTGCTTATGCTGCGGCCATATTCTCATCGAGTGCTGAGGTAAGTAGACTGAGCCGTAGTATGGCCACGTTTCTTGTCCTGCCGCTGGTCATGTTCTTCGTCTTGCCCGCCGCTCCCGGCTTTGTCGGTTCCTATCGCAGATTTTTTGACCGCAGGGTTATCATAATATCTACAGTAATTTGTAGGTACTAAACTGTTCTCTGCATTTTCTGTGCTATCTCAAAATTGCAGGTGGCCAGGTGGTGTGATTATGTGATGCCTAATATTATATGATAAACATCTGTCAAATGACGCACATGGTAGGGTTCCGTAGCTTTGGTATAATAATAATCATCATAGGCCGAGTTCTTAGGCAAGGTTTTTTTTTGCGGTCTTTCCTGGATTAATTTCTTTGACTCTTTAGAAGCTTATGCCGCGGTGTAAGAACCAGATGAACATAACTACCAAAAACTCGGAAATCTTTTTTTTTTTTTCATAAAAGGGTATTAAATGTAGTCCTCCGTGATGTGCCAAAACGACTTAACTTACAGTCAATATTTCACTAATTCAATAATATCATAATGGCCAAAAAAATATTTTTCATTGAACTAGAAGAACGGAACTTGACTACCGGTAAAAAAAAAAAAATGTTGATAATAAATAGGTAATACAAAAAGAACGTACATGCAAAAAAGTCTTTATTTGAATCTTAAACTATTGCTTGGTTGACGATTCTAAGCGAGCCTTAACAACGTATAAGCTTCCCAAATAATGGAACTTAATACGTATAGGTAAACCAGTTTAGAATAAGTAAGAGACAAAATAAATAAATAAATATCTGGGACATTATTGCACACACGGTCATCTGACCCCAAACTAAGCAAAGCTTGTAATATGGCTGCCAGAGACTGATATACGTACATAGATATTTTTTAAATACATACTTATATAGATATTAATACCCAGACATAGAACAAACACAAATATTCATCACATAAATGTTTGTCCTAGATGGGAATCGAACCCACGCCCCCAAGCACGGAACGTAGGTTTACTACCAACTGAGCCACCGGGGCAGTATAATAACGTATATTATCAACCAAAGTTCATAGAAGTGAAATTTACACAGTTTTTAAGCTCTCCTGTAAAATTAAAAAAATGTAGATACGTTTATCTGGATCTTACACCGCGAGGTAATCAAACCAAACACTCATAATTTTACGGGTATCTCAAATTCATGCACTTTTTTTTTTATCAAACTACAATTATACTCGTATTTACTTACTTAAAACATTATAATCTTTACTATCTAGCTTGTTTATATAAACAAGCTAGAACTACAAAAACAAAAAAAAGTATCCTATTCTGTGTCTAAACTGTCTAGAACTACAATACAAATTCAAAAAAGTCGGCTTTATTAATCCAAAATAGTTCCAAAATGTTTAATAGTATATATATATATGAAGGCGCATGTGGGTAGGATGGCGGGCCGTTCATCAGAATATTCATCTTTGGGCGTGTACGTGATGCGATGAAACAAAACGAACAACTACTCTGTTTTGTGCTCTCAAATTATTATAATTCTTCGTAACATAAAATAAATGGTCTATCAGTTGTTTAATTGTCTCCTGTCCCAAATTCAAGTCTTATTTGTTGTAAAATCACTGTAATTGGCGCGATGAATAGCGATTCGTCACAGACACGGTGCGCTGGCGACTCCTCGATCAAAAGTGTGTTTCTTAAGATGGCCGCCCCGCTCCCATAGACGCGACGCTTCGCTAGAGTGACTCTGACAGTGACAGGCCACTCTTGACGTTCACAAATTTAAAATTGGCGTCGGCGCGCCTTCATATATATATGTTTAATAGTATATATATATATACTATTAAACATTTTGGCGCATTGACGCATTTCGCATCCTTATGAAGAAGGCTCGATTTTGCAGCGCGTCGGGCATGTTTTCTGATGCACGAGTTCCTGATTTCTTTGCAATTATTCGATCTCGTATTGCGTCGTTTTGGGACAAAATACGAAGATCGAATAACAGCATAGTGCAGGGCCTGTCCAATAACTTATGTTGTCCGATATACAAATTTTGGATATCTGTCCACCAGAGTGAAAATCGAAAGTAGTAAGTTGACTTATGTTTAATTTTAAATATTTAAAATTTTATTTGTATTTCGAATTTTCTGTTGTTGTTGTGTCTTTAATTATGGGTTTTTGCCTGAATAAATAAACATTTATTATTATTATATTATTATTATATATATATAAGGCAGATATTTTTTGGCCATCCCCTGAATTAGTTTTTACGACATCTCTATATTTTACCTGGATGTTTAATTTCACGTGTATCAAATACGCATTCTCTTGCGCATTCTTCTCTCTATGCAAAAGATATATAAGAAAATAGAAAAATATGGACAAATAACAACGCACATTAAATGTTTATTATTGTGTTCTTTAATAAATCAAGTGTTCGTAGATTTTTTCAAGCCTTCTTTGTTGCGTAGCAGAGTAAATTTTAATATTTTAGAAACCTAAAGTTTTTCAGGAATTATTTGTCTATCGGGTGTTTTTTTTTTTAAATTATAATTGCTCATGTTTCTATATTCTGGAACAATATAATACTTAATATCAAGGTAACATAAAATATATTTCAAAAGGTATTTTAAAAATTCTCCTTTCGGGGAATAAATTTGCGCTTTCATGCGTACTATTGCCCCTGTACTAATGTCCGATCGACCAGTAAATGAATCATATTTTACTAGTTCAAATTTCATGAATATTAAATAAGAATCTTATTTTGGAAAAAGTGGCTTTATATCCATATCAAATCAACGAAACAAATTTATCTCGAATAAATACTGGATGAACCCAACACATTATCACCACGCGCGACGTGCACGGTCAATAAGTGCTGATGCAAGATGGCGGCCCAAGCGCTCAAGTTTCCGTCGTCCAAGAAATCTCCCTCGAAGAAATCTTCGTACTTTTGACTCCTTGCCCCGAATGACTCAAGTACTTACGAGCAACACACGCCTCCGCCGACCCAGAGCCATTCGGGTTATGAACCGAGTTGTTCAATGCTCTAGCTAGTACAACCGCCATGTTCATGAATAGACTAAAACAGCATGTTGTATATAATTTCAAAACCCTTCTTCCCCCTCCTTTCCTCCTTTTTTTTTGTCACGGAACCCTAAAAGGTTTATTAAAAGATATCTTTTAAACAATTACATCGGAAATAAGCGCCTAAAAGATTTGGCTATCATCAGGCCATAATTACGCTTATCTAGTTGACGACAAAATTCAGTTTTGGAAAAACAACTTTGAGAATTAGGACTGGTAAATTTATCTTTTTGGATGTCTTTCTCTTATCATTATATTTTATCACTGGATCTGTTTTGCCCCACTGCTCGGCAACGGCCTCCACATTTTTTTTTCCATTCGTTTATGTCCTGACAGACTCTGAAATAGAGAAAATAAAAATCTTAAAAAAAATTTTTTTTTTCTTTTTCTGTTTTGGTCCCACACTAAAAGTTGTTCATAATGATGAGTACTATGACCCCTTTTCGGCTTAGCATACCCTTTCCTTATAACCCTGTATAGGTATGCCTATCTGTTTTTTTTTGACAGAATGGCCCAGTGCTTGGCCACAATTCACCTTATGGGAAGCTACGACGTGTCATAAAATGGAGCGCACTTGGTCATAAGATGCGACTAAGATGCATATTCCCCGAGGCTCCCTGCCTTCCATTAGTTAAACGTCCTAAAATTCCGCATTCCACTCCTCGTCACGCAGCCGCCGTCGTGTCAGGGGGCTGCCTTGACGTCGACCATTCGGGGGAACCCGTGGAGATCTTTACCCGTGCAGTTATCCGGGTGAGGGTGACCCTATAATAAATATAATTATACTTCGAGCTCGATCCATACCCCGAAAGTGAGTTATAGAGGATATGTGGGTGTTGCCATAATCCCCACGCTTTGCAGGCGGCTTGGGTATCGCAGAACGTTCACCGTTTGCTAAGAGGACGCTGCATGCGCATGTTCAGACGCTACATGACACGCTCTGAAATGTTCACGTGCTGGCGCGGCATCGAAATTAACTCGAAACTTACATTTAATTGCCGTTACCACAAAATTATATGCTACTGGGAACAAATTATATTGATATATTTATAATAGATAATAAATATAATTATCTCTGAAGTGAATGCCTAAGACCGGATGTACAGGTTTATTTCGGGTATAAAGCATTTTAATTCTAGATATAAAAAGATAAATGACAAAAAGAGGGACTATTTACGAGCGAGTATTTAGTAACTAGGTAAAATCCTTACTAATGTTATAAATGTGAATGTGTGTTTGTTGGTATTTTACTTCGTTTGTTGCTCTTTCAAGTAGCAACAGCAAACGACAAACGGTGTGGTGTGTTTTTTTGCATACGTACCTGACATACCTACATTTTATTTATTTATTTTTTCCGGACTGCCCAAGAATCAGGGCAGAATGTTTTTGGGGTGTAAGTGAGTATGTAAGTATGTTATAAGATATAAGATGGCCTACAGCCTAAACTGCTTGACCGATTTTGACGAGCGAGGTGTCGTTGGATTCCTCTTTAAGTACGAAATGTTATATGCTACATTTTATAGTAATAATAATAATATGTCTCTCACAGAATGTCGAAGTTGCACTTACTCGTAGCAAATCGTGGAAAACGTAACAATAAACCAAACTCATACAAATACTAGTACAAGAATTACACTATTATTTATTCTGTGGTACAGTTAAGAATAGCGAAAAATCATACTTTTATTTACATCCAGTCTAAGCAGAAAGCGCCGACCAATATTTCGCAAGCGGTACGTTCGATCAAAAATTGGTGTAAGAGATCTTACCTTCATTTTAAATTACCTATTCAATGATATCCCAGGTAGGACCGGAGATTTTTTTTCTCTACTTTCCATGTTTGACAGCCATATATGTATGTATGCCCCTTTACTATAAAAATATGTTTTTTTTATTCATCCAATATTCAACAAACCAACCTAAAACCCTAAACCTAAAAGAGCTATTCAACGACACCCTTTGATTTTTTTTTTCTGAGATGACACCCCACATGATGGGTATCGCGAATTTTTTTTCATCCCCTCTTTACATACACGGGAGCTACCCTTATTGTACAAAAAAAAGTATGTATTTAATTAAATTTGAGGTCTATACTTAGACTATCGATGTGCAAAATTTCATGCATTTAGGTAACTTTGGAATTTATAAGGTTGTAAATGATTCAGGCTTATAGACAGACATACAGACAGGTGGACGTGACGAACTTATAAGGGTTCCTTGTAGTGCTGTGGAACCCTAAAAATAATTTATTCATACCTTTTATCTATGATTCAAGGTCACGCTTGTACAAAACAAAATATTAGATTTAGATAAGTTTACATAATGTTTTTACATTAATTTTAAAGTTATTTTTGACCGAGCGAAGCGAAGGTCTCAGAGTTTACTGGGACAAATCGGCATTTGTATGTATGTTTGTGTGTATATTTGTCCGATGATAACTTGCGAACCGTTGATCCGTTCTTTTTTTAGTTCGAACATGAGCTGAATCGGTTCAGGGGTTGTGAAGATATAGGGGTCGCGAGGTCTCAGTTCGGCGCGAACTACTAGTATTTTACATTTACATATCTTATTTTACATACTAACCGTCATAAAAATCAATCAATTATCTAAAGTTAATCATTGCAGCTTAACTTGTTTTTCCGAAAATTTCCTTTTATTTGGTGACTCGTTTTGTTTGTAACATATATCGCGCGACGCTTAGCTGCTGGTAGCGGACTGTCGCAAGCGGTTATTGTAGGATAGATGATTCTAATTTTTTAATTTACATTCAAAACGAAAAAGTCTAGTACTTACCACTTAGTTTTTTTAAGTTTATCCAGATTAACTGTCTACTAACTGTCGAAGCATAATTAAAAATACTTTCATATTTAATTTATCATATAAGCGAAATTGTTATTTCTTTTTGAGAAAATAAATTCTTTAACCCGGACTAGCTGATGCCTGCGACTTCGTACGCGGGCTTAGGGCTCAGAACTGAGAACTCGGACTTTGCTCTCAAATACAGAGTTAAAATGTCGAACTTCCACATTAAGTTTCATCCCACAGGAATGCTTATTAGACTTTTTTGGTGCTCAGTCTCACTAAAGAAGATATGCTTTGGATCCTACTTACAAGAAAGCTTATCTAAGAATGTTGAGTATGTTTACTCAACATTCTTAGATATTGCGTAATATCTCCAGTTTTCGTGAACCGATTTTAATGAAACAAAGTTTGTTATAAAGCTTCAGCTGCAGCGCCATGTTCACTGAATATGAACATGGCGAACACGGCGCATGCAACTGTGCCGAAATATCGGGAACTCAACAAAAATAAAAATTCGTGATAAATATCCCGTGAGTACTAATAGTAAGGGAATATCCAGTATTTGATACGCCGGTTACCTAATACGAACCGGCGAGGTCGGTATGTGAACAATCACGATCACACACGTCCGACCTCGCCGGCGAGGTCGGACTCCCGGGATCTATCAGAAGATCGGTCAGTTTTCTCTCTCCAAACCAAATGGGGTCGTACCGTACCCAGGTCGCAAAGTATGCTCTCGCCAACTGTATATCTTATGATTGGCCGGCTTTTTGAACTGGCTAATCCTTGGTGGACTCCCACTACGTGGACCGACGACATTGTGAAAGTCGCGGGCAACCGGTGGATGCAAGTTGCTCGTTGTCGGTCGGCGTGGCGCTCTAAGGGGGAGGCCTATGTTCAGCAGTGGACGTCTCCTGGCTGATAATGAGATGATGAATTCTACGGTGTCAATTCGTAAGCGCGAATTTACCTAGTCCCGGTCCCTACCGGTCCCAACCAACTGGTTTTATTATTTACCCCACTGTGCAAGAAGATGGATAATGTTTTTGGGTTGTATCTAAGTATGTGATCTTTGTTGTAGGTCAATATAATAAATAAAAGTATGGGACATCAGCCAGAAGACGTCCACTGCACTGGGAAAAATACACGGCTTTCGAACACGGTTACATTTTCTGTAGCCATGTAAATGGCTGTGCCAGCCGGGTTTGGCAGCCGTGTGAAGCGCCGTGTACACGGCTAGAGATTTTACATGGCTATGTTAGCCATTTACACGGCTTCGTTAGCCGGTAGAAACGGTCACGTTTACCGTGTTTCATAATTTTCCAACCGTGTAAAAACCGTAGCCGTGCAAAAATGCACGGCTACACTCTAACACGGTCGTTAAAGCGGTGTATACACAGCACATCGGGCCGTGTGTTAAGCAAACACGGTCTGCTGAGCCGTTTTAGACACGGCACAACAGGCCCTGTGCTAAGAAAAAGCTGGCTACGTTAGCCAAGTCCCAATGATACTAGCAGACATGGTTGGCAGAGCCGTTTCAGACACGGCATGACAGGCCGTGTGTCAAACTAAACCAGGCTGCGATAGCCATGTCACACATGGAACCCGCAAACAGGGTTGACGTAGCCGTTCTAGACACGGCACTACAGACCGTGTGCTCAGCAAATCCTGGCTATGATAGCTGTGTTCCAATACAAACTCGCAAACATGGTTTTCTGAGCCGTTTCAAACACAGCACGACAGACCGTGTGCTAAACAAAACCAGGCTAAGATAGCCGTGTCACAATTCAAACTCGCGATTATGGTTTCCGGAGCCGTTTCAGACACGGCACGATAGACCGTGTGCTTAACAAAACTTGGTTATGATAGCCATGTCCCAATTCAGACTAGCTAACATGGTTTCCGGAGCCGTTTCAGACATGGCACGAAAGACCGTGTGCTTAACAAAACCTGGCTATGATAGCAGTATTGCAAATGGAACCCGAAAACAATTGACGGAGACGTCCAAGACACGGCACGTTAGGCCGTGTGCTAAACGGAACCTGGTTACGTTAGCCAAGTCACAATGAACAATGAACTCGTAAACATGGTTGCCAGAGCCGTTTCAGACATGGCACGACAGACCGTGTGCTTAACAAAACCTGGCTATGATAGCCATGTCACGATTAAAACTCGATAACATGGATTTCCGACTTCAATTCTGCTTGAGGAGTTAAATAAAACACTACGATTATGCTTCACAATAAGGAAAATCTCGTAAATAAATATACAAGTGAGCGTTAAGAACATCTGTACTGTAAATATATTACGGAGAGAATCAGGACCACTCATATTAAATATTGCACGAAGACATTTTTTTTGTAATATGAATCACGATCCTAATTCGACTGAATTGCCTCAAAATATGACACCATAACATAGGGAATGGATATATTAATTTATTTTATTGTTTATTTTAGAGATGTGTGTTTTCCAATTCAAATTGGCATATATTGTTACACCTAAGAAATTACCTTCATCTGTTAATTTAACATTATCTGCTCTATTTTTTATATTTAGCTAACACATGCATGTAGACATTGAGAGTAAGCATCTGCCTACAAACTGCTATGCAGTTTGACATAATTATAATAAATAGTATGTACTTATGTTTCGTTATGAATAAATAATAATAAAACAAAACGAAAAATCCTGGCTATGATAACCGTGTCATAAATGGAGTCCGTAAACATGGTTAACGGAGTCGTTTTAGACACGGCACGACAGACCGTGTGCTTAACAAAACCTGGCTATGATAGCCGTGTCACAAATGTAACTCGCAAATATGGTTGCCGGAACCGTTTCCGACACAACACCAGAGATCGTGTACTGAAATCAGGCTACGATAGTCGTGTCACAAATGGACCCCACAATCGTGGTTAACGGTTTCAGACAAGACACGATACATCGTGTGCTAAAAAACCTAACTACGTAAGCCATTTCACAAATGAAATCCGCACAAACATGGTTGACTGACCCATTCTAGACACGACATGATACCGTGTACTGAACGAAACCTGGCTACGTTAGCCGTGTCACAAGTGCTACAAGGTTGATGGAGCCGTTTGAAATACGACACGATAGACCGTCTGCTAACTGAAACCTGACTATGAAAGCCGTGTCACAGATGAAACCCGCATAATCAACATAAAAGCTGTATTGCCACATAAATAGACTTGCCGTTTGCCACTAAAGTAAGGAATTTGAAATTATCTAAGACACAAATTTTTAAGCTTATTAAATAAAAAACACAATTAACTTTATTGTTAATCTGTCAAGGGTGTTACTAATAAGTATGTGTGAGAGTATGAATAATATTTTTGTGTAATCCATTTTAAAATAAGAGTATTATTTTATTATAATGCATCCACACTTTGATATATCTTGTCTATCTCTATAGTAATGGTGTATTTTAATATTATTTATAAATGACAGAAATATTCTTACAGTATTCTACAGAAAACGAATATTTTTCCGGAATAAAAAGTAGCCTATGTGTTAATCCAGAGAATAAGCTACCTCTATACCAAATTTAATTCAAATCCGTTCAGCCGTTACAGAGTTGAACGGAAACAAACATACTTACGTACTTATCGCTTACACAAACTATCGCAATCATAATATTAGTGTGATAAACTAGATGAACACTAAACTTATTTCTTATTTTTACTAAAATGCATAAATATTATTTCTAGGTAAATGACTTCAGATATTTGTGGAACCTGGGGAAATGTCGATAGCCATATCTGGCAGCCGCGCATATATAAAAGTGCGCGCACGCGGGCGGCCAGCCATTCGTTTTCGTTTTGAGTTGAGTTTGGTGTGCTTGTATCTACTTCAAACGCTCTCAACATGTCAGGCGCTATCAAAGAGGAAAAAGATGCAGCTACTGTTGATAAATTACATAAATCCTGTTGCATGGAAGAATACATCGCTATATTTAAAGGTTAGTATCAGTTCGAGTAGATACTTGCGTAAATAGTGTTTTTTTGAGTTTTAGTTGATACAAAACGATTCGCGGGAGAAACGAATGTGAGAACATGTGATTATGCCCGAAATTTTTGGTACCTACCTACTTATTATGAGTAAATTTTGCACAGTATTTGCATGTGAATCAATTTTTCGGCGGGAACAATAGTATTGCAGGGCAGTAGGAAAGCGGCTACGATAGCCGTGTCGACGCGGTAGGCGCAGGCACTTTATACGGCTTCCTCAACCGCGTCAGACGGCTGTCCTAGCCCGTGCTGTGGTCTATTATCTACCTATTCCGTGATGTGGTCTTATTTGACAAGTGCAGTGAGTGGATTGTAGCTCGATGGATAATGAACTAAACTAAGTAAATAATTTTATTTCCAGAAAATGCTATAACAGCAAATGCGTTGCCGCTTTTGTCTGGGTCAAATCGGAACTGATTCCCAAGATCGTCCATCGCATCAAATTTAAAACGTATTGGGAACACTGGTGCAGAAACGTAAGTGACTAATCACGCTGATGTTATTTTTAAACATTATACCAAAGACATTTTTATAAGGAGAATGCTGAGGGTTACACCTATGTTCTGTGCTAAATATGTGAAACTACCGCTCCCTCTCTGTTTGCCAGTTTGTTACCTATCAGTGAATTGTTTGTTCTAAGCAGCCGGACCAATCTTGATAAAATATGGTAATGATAAACACACGAGGACGGACATAGTATACCTACTTTGCTTGAGTTCATTAACATCCATGTATCAGCCGCAGCATGCTGTGTGATATACAGTATGCAGTAAATTATTTTTAAAATAATTTCATTCTAAATAATATTTTTTTTCTAGCGAATGCTGACATTATCACGATATCCAAGTACCAGGGACTGGAATCATCATCTATTTTAGAAACGGCTTGGAAGGCAACATGGTCGCTTCGCAAGCGGTACTTCCTAACATTTTCACGTAGTCATCATTATGAATTTATAATATGAGAAATTACGAAAACTAAATGTATAATTATTACTTATTGTATAATATTATTATGTGATGTAAAAATCTTTGAATAAAATTCTGTTTCTTAAAGTACTTTTTTAATCAACAAATTAACCATCACCAAATCCTAGAAAAATAATATTTAGACAGTAGATTTGAGGGCAGTATTTTTTTAGTTATTTTCGTTATTTTTAATCGTTCGAATGGTTTATTACAGGTCCTACATAGCTGGCGAACCTGAAACATTCGGGTCAAAAAAAGTGTTGGACTTTGCTGAGGCGGTCGTTTTACACGGCTACTTTAACTGCGTCACACACGGCGGCATACCCGTGCAGACCTGCTTGAAGGAGCCGTATTAAAACGGCTGCCTTGGCCATGTCAACACGGATATGCTAACGCCCTTCTTAAGACCCTGCTCAGCTGGCGAAGCTGTGTGACGCGGTTGAGAAAGCCGCTTTACACGGCTTCTTCAACCGCGTCACATGGCTCCGCCAGCTGAGCAGGGTCGTAGGAAAGTGGCTAGGACAGCCGTGTTGACGCGGTTAACGCAGCCGCTTTACAAGGCTTTTTCAACCGTGTCACATGGTTCCGCCAGCTGTGCAGGGTCGTAGGACAGCCGTGTTGACGCGGTTGACGCAGGCGCTTTGCACGGCTTCTTCAACCGCGTCACACGGCTCCGTCAGTTGTGCAGGGTTGTAGGAAAGCGGCTAGGACAGCCATGTTGACGTGGCTGACGCAGCCGCTTTACACGGCTTTTTCAACCGCGTCACACGGCTCCGCCTGCTGTGTAGGTTTGTAGGTGACGCGGTTGATGGAGCCGCTTTACACGGCTTCTTCAACCGCGTCACACGGCTCCGCCAGCTGTGTAGGGTCGTAGGAAAGCGGCTAGGACAGCCGTGTTGACGCGGTTGATGCAGCCAATTTACACGGCTCCGCCAGCTGTGCAGGGTCGTAGGAAAGCGGCTAGGACAGCCGTGTTGAAGCGGTCGAGGCAGCCGCTTTACACGGCTTCTTCCAACCGCGTCACACGGCTCCGCCAGCTGTGCAAGGTCGTAGGAAAGCGGCTACGACAGCCGTGTTGACGTGGTTAACGCAGCATATATTACATGGTTACGCCAGCCACGTATATACTTAGCCGTGTCTAAATCATAGCCGTGTCAACTAGTTCACACGGCTGCAACTGCAGTACCGTGTCCAGATTTAGCCGTGTCTAATCGGAACCGTGTCGACTAGTTGACACGGCTGCAACTGCAGTACCGTGTGCAGATCTAGCCGTGTATGATTATAACCGTGTCGACCAGTTGACACGGCTGCAACTGCAGTACCGTGTGCGGATCCAACCTTACCATCCTAGCCGTGTGCGATTTTAACCGTGTGTCCACTGTAGCCGTGTTAGCGCCACACGGTAACCCTTGCCGTGTTTACACGGCTGCAACTGCAGTACCGGGTTTACACGGCCTTGCATAGCCGATAAATCGACCCTTTTTTTTCCCAGTGTGCTCACAAAAGCCTTAGAGAAGTTGCCATAATCCCCACGCTTGGCAGGTGGCTTGGGGACTGCTAAAATGATTCTGCTGCACGTTCTTCGGTGATTCTGGTAAAAACACAACTAAAAAGTATAAGTTACTTTTATTGTTACTTTATTAATGTTTTATCACTTATGGACAAATTATTATTTTATTATATTTATGTGCGTTACGTAACGATCGTATCGATGCACTTACACGTTGCATAAGAAACTTATATCGATTCGATATCAGTTTCATTTATCACTTACTTATAAACTATTTATGATACGAAAACACCGACTTTTGGTTGCAAACCGCGCTTTGCTGAGCACTCACGCTAGTACCTTTTTCCTAAAGTTGCTTAGGCGACGTTTTTTCCATACAAATGGGTGGCACTGAACTGTTATAGGCAAGCGTGACGCTTTACATCAGGTGAGCGACTTGCTCGTCTCCTCATTCAGTTGAATAAAAAAAGTCACTTGGAGATACGATTAGTTCTTTTGTAACCAACAAAAAAATATAATCTAGTTCAGACAGTACTTATCAATAAGAAATACAATAAAGGCGACTACAAAATGTAGAAACATATTTTAATGTTTGTTGTCAGGACTTAACCACGCTAAAAGCTATTTTATAAATAACATATTTTTATAAATAAAATTGTGTTCAATTCGCGAAAGTTTAAAAGATACTTTAAAAAAGTGTTATTTTATACAATGTGGATCCCCAACAGAAGTTACACATTACATTCACATTATAAAACATAGGCATCAAGCTGGGTGCACCCCCAATTACAGGAGAGACGTATAATTACCAATTACACGTCGTGCTCATGGAGATTCGACTAGACCAAACTAAAATGAGAATATTTTTTGCTGCTTATAGAGTACAAAATAGTTTAAATTGGCTATTACTTTAGGTTTACATTCGAAGTGGAAACATTTACTTGTGAGTCTAAATTATACAATGAGAAAATGTAACAACGTATGAAGCGAGTTAAAACTAGGAAACATCAAATTAATTATTATTCAATTTTGGCAAATATTAGCCATCCAACGAAATATTGAAAAATAAATAATAAACAAATTTACTTATATAATGAAATCTATAGGTATGTAAGTTACTAAATACTTATTATAAATGAGATCTATGGATTTCTTAAATGTAGGTAGAGAATAGCTTAGCACTTATTTCTAAATTATGATTTTTATCAAGACCGTTGCCTAGTCAAACCAAAGTAGAATCCTTAGTTACTTCTGCAGTATGGTACTTTAAAGAAATTATATGTTTTGTTTCTTGGAAGGCGGGATGGTGCATTGACTCGTAACTCATTCAGCAGGTGTGTATGTATTCTGACACTCAGGATCTAAAGTAACATTTACAAAATGCACCTAGTCTGACGCTCATGATACAAAGTTACATTTACAAAATATAGTCTGACACTCAGGATATAAAGTTACATTTACAAACTGCACCTAGTCTGACACTCAGGATACAAAGTTACATTTACAAAATATAGTCTGACACTCAGGATATAAAGTTACATTTACAAAATGTAGTTAGACACTGAGGATCCAACGACACCTTTCTCGGCAAAATCGGTCAAGCGGTTTAGGCTACAGAGGTTAATATAGCTAAACACAACATTAATAAAATTATTATAATGAGGCCATCAAACACTGAAGAACAGAGCTATTTCGATTTCCAAGGGATTAGATATAGCTAAGCTTCCTTTACTGATGTAATTGATAAGATTTAACGTAAATGTAATCCAATGTAAATACCTATCTAAAAATATATTTGCTATCTTAAGAAATTTTTAACGTTATCTGCCGCAATTAACAAGTGATTTGATAAAGGTATTAAGCATGTTATGTACATCAGCAGATCTATCAGATGTAAGGTGAAAATATGATGATAACTTTCATCGAAAATTATTATGATCTTAGGTCAGAAAGGTCAGAATCAGAAGGATCTTCAACCAACGTGTGTTGCCACTGATGACATGAGTATGGAACTGAAAAGCGGCCTTTTGAAATAACTCGAGAGTCACACAGCGAGCAATGGAGATAGCTATGTTTTGAGTTTCTTTGCGAATCAGGGACGAGGATATTCGCTGAAAAACCAAAGTCACCGACTTAGCTTTCAGGGTTTGTAAGCTGAAGTGGCAATGGGCAGGCCTCATCACTCGATGAACCGATAACCGACGGGGAAGAAAATATCCTTAGTGGCGACCCGAACTGGAAGACGCGGCGTAGGTAAGCCTCCTAGCAGCTAGGTGGACTGAAATTAGGTGAATTTCATATTGTGATAGTCGCGGACAACCGGTGTATAAATGGCCAGTTTTCGTTTGCTGTGGCGCTACAAGAGGGAGGCCTATAATTTCACAGTGGACGTCTTACGGCTAATGATGATGAAAAAACAGGATTTATTATAGTTATAATGTTTATGTTGCGTTTATTAGCAAAAAAAAATACGAAGAAAATAACTCGAAAAAATTGTTTATCTCCTTCGATACAGGAAATATCAACATAAAACTTGATTCAAGCTCTGCTCTAGTGCTACTATAACTATAGTGAAATTATACTGGGCATCTGCACTAAGCCAATGCCAGTAAAATTTTGCCAATGCTGCTCTTAAGTTTATACTTAACTCTTTAGGAACTTAGGAGCATGCCTAAATTCGTAAGAAATGTCAGAATCAGAATATTTTATTGCCTTTGAATCGTTCTTAGTTCGACTTAGTTTGCTAGCTGCAGTGATGCTTAGCTAAATTTTATCTTTATTGACTTGTGCAGACGGGCATAAGATTGCTAATGTCAATAGAAAGATGCGTAACTCGACTGTAGTACTGATAAGGACGTAAGATGTCGCTAGTGCTTTAATCTGCGACATGATCGTCACAATAATAATTTTAGCTTGACTTAAAATAGAAACCCACGCTAACTCATTCGAAATGGTACGGAGAAAAAACGCGACTTGTTATGAATATTTTTGCATTAATAATATCAGTAAAATTGCTAATTTTACATTTTATTTGCAAAACTCGTTAGTTCCTCACAAGATGGCGTTGAAAACATTATTTTTGAAATTTTTTTTTTTTACGACGGTGGTATATTGAAATCTAGCTTTAATTATATTATGTGTATACCTAATATTTTATTTAAACTAATGCTTAAATAGCAGATATTTACTAATACTATGTTTCTATATTAACCATAATTATTTTCATCGGATTTTATAGCGGTTTGGAGATTAACTTACTAAATACTTAAGCGCCATCTAGCTTTAAGCAGATTTTTCGGGGTTACACTTTTTATATGATATTGTTATTCGTTTCGTGAAGATTTTATTTGTTCTAAAGATCAATGACAGCTTTTTTTTAATTTTCCCTGAATACAATATAACTTTATTATAAACCAAATAGTTATTAAACTTAAATATAAGCAATAGTAAAAAAACCGGTAGTATAATGGGCCTATGGGCCTTATCGCCTAAAGTCCCAAAAAATCCCTCAATCCCTCAATGTTTTTTTTACTTGAAAAACGTTGAAAATGCCTGAAAGAGATAGCTTATGCCGGACGCGCAACCTTCGTGTAACTTCTGTCTTATTTAAGTAAAACACTGCATTTAAAACTAACGGTTTTATTTCTAGTTCAGTTGTAATATTAAACAGCAGTCTGAATTATCCAGTCGGTGTATGAACCGACACTTGTCGCCACCACTGGGTAGTCATCATCACTGTCATCCACTCCGAAAGATAGCAGTCCAACTAACGTGCCCTAAAAAGAAAGAAAAGGTAAAACAATGAGCGGTTTTCAAGGTTAGTTTTATGAAATTTAACTAGATGGCGGTGCTAATTTAAAGTGGCAACAGACCTGGACTTGATCACTTTGTGTGTTAGAAATAAAAAGAAAGAGAGAAAAATATATTTTCCTCTTTACACAAGTATTGGTCCGCTCTCCGTCGTATAATTTTTTTTTCAACAGGCCTCGTAATCTTTTCTTTCCGACTCGGTCGGCTAGCTACCTTTTTACCCGACTGCCCAAGAAAGAGGGTAATGTTTTTGGGGTGTATGTAAGTATGTGAGTATGTAAGTATATAATTGTTTGAGTATGTATGTTTGTGGGTTTGTATAAGATGTCCTGTATCCTAAACGGCTTGACGGATTTTGACAAGCGAGGTGTCGTTAGATTCCACTTTACGTCCGGAGTGTCATAGGCTATATTTCGCAGTCGGGTATTTTATTTTTCTTTTAGCAATATTAGTAGTAAAATCTGTCGCCAAGCACCCAATAGTGTTCCGGCATCCTAAGTTGAGAGCTAGTTCCCATTGTGGGCTAGAGTTTATCACCCTCGATCACCGGCAGACCTAGCACGGGCACCGGGATAATATTTTGTCCCCGCGAGAACGAGACTGATGTATCCATATTCTAGCTTTGTCACGTTGACACGAAGACAAAACGGCTGGACATAACTTTATCCCAGTGCCCGTGCTAGGCCTGCAGGTTAGTTTTTGGTCCCTCGTACCTATATCTATAGTTTCTTCCTCACACATTTTTTGTATTTAAATCTCACTCAATCATCTCAAAGTAACGAGCGCATTGCATTGCCGCGCATAGTTTTGAACTGTTGAAGTTCAAAATTCTGGGTTGCACTGAACTGGTATGGGCAAGCGTGACGCTTAACATCAGGTTAGCGACTTGCTCGTCTCGTCACCGAGTGAAATTAAAAAAAAAAAGTTGATACTAGTAGTGGACTTCTACCGACTGATGTTGCAAGTCAAAATTAAAGAGAATAAAACGTACCTGATAGAAGAGCGGCGTCCCGGTGTCAGTTTTGTCCATGTCCCGACCCTGCGCGAAGTTCAGTCCGACGCAGACCATGTTCTCAGTGATATATTGTTTGTTGAAGTAGCTGATCAGACAGGTGTCGTGGTCGTTCACAAATAGGTCTACTGAGTAAAGGTCATCACTGGACACTTTGCCGCCCTCCTATAACCACAGAATAAAAAATAAGACATAACGCACAGATCACACTCTAGATACTGCATTCAGGACGCTCAAAGCGTACCACGCATCAGTCTAAATACACTTATAAGAAATCACTCTGATTGGTTGATTGTTAGGCGCGAGGAGGCGTAACCTTGAGATAACCAATGAGAACGTTTGATCGCACTCCCCGCGACCCGAGCCTTCCTCAAACTTTGGTGACTTTTTGTAGGAACAACGAATCTCGTAATGCGGTATCTAGTGTGATCTGTGACATAACGTAACCATCGCTATATTTTTAACAACGATTCACCTGAAATCCCTCTGAAGCCGTAAATTCTCCCGGGATGAAAATAAAAAATACCCTATGTCAGTTTCTGGCTCCCCTGATATGCGCTATTTCGTTCGCACTTTTTTTAACACGTATAGTATTTTAAAGTGTATTTATTTTTATTTTGACTTTGTACAGTATATTACTATTTTTGTATTGATTATTTACTTGAATTCTAAGGAACAAATTTATTTTTTTGTGTGTTTTCTGTTTCGTCCTCTGAAATGAACAGAGACTTTTTTTTGTGTGTTTTCTGTTTCGTCTTCTTAAATGAACAGAGACTTTGTACAGCGTACACGCCGTGGTTTCTACCAATTTAATTTTTGTTTGCTGGTCAAAGTTATTGATGATCCTTGACCTGGGGATAAAGGAATATAGTGATTAAGGATACCTGTATCTGCATATATCTTTTGTTTAAGTAAGTATCTAATTAAATACATTAATTAATAGTATAATTATAACGTCATAAATAAAAAGAAATATTATACCGTTTTATGCTGTCAGCAAAGTCATTAACGTAAAAATTTGTATTGTTTAAAATCGGACACAATTTAATTTTAGTTATTAGATCGAATTCAATGGTTATTACATAATGTGACTAGCTGATGCTCGCGAATTCATACGTGACGAAACTGGGCCTTTAGCCTCGTTAAGCTCTCCATAAAAACACTTACACTTACAACACCTGACACTTACAATTACGAACACAACGATAAAGAAATCATCACAATCTGTCAAGCCGTTTTTGAGTTTTAGCGAGATTAACGAAAGGCGATTCATTTTTAAATATATATATAGATAATATATTTGTTAGGAAAAACAAGATCTACATGTAAATATCAATAATGTTTGCAATAAATGTATCTATTCTTTATATATGTTGTATATAAAAAATCGCTCTCCGCGTCTGTCCCTCTGCCTGTCTGTATATCCGCTGACTCCTTCCAAACCACGCAACGGATTTTGATACGGTTTTCCCCATCACTTAGATATAATTTTGTCAAGGAATTTTTATTTAAAATAAAATAATAATTATACAAATATTTTTTCTAGATTACACCCGTGAGAAGCTTGTGCATGTCGCTACTTAAGTATACTACAAATAATGAAGAATCTTTAAATTGGTTATAAGAACACCGAAACGCCTGAATGTATTTTCATTGAAAATTATAAAGCCACTTGCTATGCAAAATATTAAGGAAGCAGCCTACTTAATTATTTATCCCTACGTATTTTTTTAAATGCGAAAGTGTTTGGGTTTATTTGTCAGTTTGTTCCCCTTTCACTCTGCAGAGCTGAGGATCGCCCGAATTTTTGCACGAGTATAGTTTAAGGGTTAGAGAGTGCCAAGGACTTTTTGCCGTTAAAATTAACGGTATTTTTCCCTATTAAAATTACTGTTATAACGACACCGGACACTATTTCAAGGTACTTTATCAGTACAGTTGAACAGCGACAAACTTGCTCGCTAGTTGTAGGGCTCTCTTGCAGAGTCCGCCTGGGGAAGTACCACACCTTTGCCAGTTATTCAACCGCCAAGCAGTATTGTGCAAGCATTACTGTGTTCCGGATTGAAGGTCAATGTTTCCAGCGTAATTACTGGGCATACAGAGATTTAACATCTAACATCTCAGGGTCACGAGCGCAGTGCATTGCCGCGCATAGTTTTAACTGTTGAAGTTCAAAATTCTGGGTGGCAAGGAACTGTTATGGGCAAGCGTGACGCTTAACATCAGGTGAGCGACTTGCTCGTCTCGTCACCGAGTAACATAAAAAAAATGTAACCGATTTCTCTTATAAATTTTCTATATGTTTTCGATGAAAATATTAATACTTTTTTCTCAGCTCCGTGAGGTTAGACGGCGTTGAACGCTCACCATCTGGCATACGGCCCGCAATGCCATCTGGCATTTATCTATTTTAAATTAGGTACTCACAGCAGTGGTTCCCCAACCAGCATGATTTACGACCAACCCAAAAGGCAGTTCAATCCCTTGTCCAAGAATTGGTGCCTGCTGCACAGAAACTCCGAGGCCAGCTAAGTAGCCAACCAGAACAACCACGGTGATATCAGCGTCTAAGCCCAGGGTGCCGAAGTCGTAGTGGTGATGAGCTGCTTCTACCCCATAGACTTGACCGCCCACGCCTCGGGTAGATGTGCCCACACGTACGCGACGGATGGTGGGATGATAATCACTGAAATCATGATATCCACAATCACAAAAACGATACTGAAAGTTGGAAACAAACAATGTTGAAATTTGAATATTGACGTGGAAGTACGGCTTGTTCCATCTTCGACCCAACAGATCTCAATCCATGACGACATTTTCTTAAGAATGAATGAATGAATGAATATTCTTTATTATCATACTGTTGCATTCTTAACAATTACAAAATAAAAAAAAAGTTGAGAATGCTTCCATTATGGACTCGTCAACTTGCTAAAATTTTTAACAATATTATTTATATCACTGTATTATATTAGGCATTTGTTGTCTCCCTCAAAAAACGACAATATTAGGAGGATTTATCAACTTTTGAGTTAAGTCAAACCACTTTCTATTGACTCGTCCCACACCTATTTTTTAATTGTTCTATTCTCGAGTAATACCAATTTATATTACCTGCTATTATTAGTAAATAGCACAGCGTTCAATTAATATTCATGGTAAATCAGTATTTTACACGCAGGATATTGAATTGAATTAGAACTATAAATACCATTTAAGTCTTGAGACAAGTTCTGGGCCCGTACCGTGAGGTGCTTATTGCGATGATTGTTAGGGTCAGCCAACGACGCTGCGCGACCACGTACTGTGTTGCCCCGCGATAAGGTGTATGGTTGCGCAGCGTTGTCAGCGGAGCCTAACATTCACGCAATAAACACCTCACGGTACGGGCCCAGATCAAGATTGTTGACCTGTTAACATTGATGTAAATATTACCCGACGAACTACGGACGAATGAACATTTAAAATGGTACCGACTTCATGGTGCGTACAAGTAGGTACCAATACTACGCACCAGTGTGAACTCAGTCGAAGGCGACTCGCACGAGCGTGCGTTTGTCACGCGTAGCTGCTGAGAGCCACGCGTCGTGCCTTGATCTCGCTGTCTCACTGTTCGCACTTTTTCAACATTTTAATATCAAAATCGCAGAGAGGATTTTTCTTAAGCATTTGATATCCTAAGAATACTATTGTCAATGTTATAAAGCAATTTCCATGTTATTATTTTTTATATTGGGGGTTTTTTTTTTTAAATTTTCGACTTTGGCAATAGTATTATTCTAATGATATTAGGTGTTATTTTTTTTTTATTTCCTTCCTGAAATTTTGGTTTTCAAAAGTGCGAACGATTTAACTAGAATCAGGGAAAGCCAGCCCTTAAGAAATACTTACACTCCATAGAAGCAGGTAGCCGCAGACAGCAAGTGTCGGTTGGTGATGATGGTGGCTGCGCACTGCTGGAGCCACGATCCCTGGTTGTAGAACTCCACCTGGGCCAGGCTGGGGAACTGCTCGATGGTGGTGATAGAGCCGAGGGTTTCCGCTGAAGCTACTGCTCCTGGATCACATAAATGTTTAGTCTGAATCGGCCTTTTAAAATCACACTGGGATATCGGCCTACCCTCGAAGGGTGATTGGGCTATTTCCACCACGCTGGCTTAGTGCGGATTCACATAACGGCATTGAATTCTTCTCCGAAAATATGCAGATTTCCTCACTATGTTTTCCCTCACTGATATAATCCGTAAGTAAGTTCCACTCATTGGTACGGGCTCGCGCGGGTTCGAGGCCGCGTCCCCACGAACATGAGGCGAGCGTGCTCCCACTGAGCTACCACGACTTCTTATAATTTTTTAGAACTAGCTTGCATAGAGAGAGAGAGAGAGAGAGAAACAGGTTGCATGAAACAGGCTTCGCTCGCATAGACTACAGTAAATTCAACACCCCATTTTACCTCTCGCTTGATTTTCGAAAAATCCTGAGACACTTTTCTTTATTTTTTATTATGATTAGTACCTAAATACAGGTGACATACGGCGCAGATGCGATTCAGACGCGTTGTGGGCGTGGAACGGACATCTCGCGGACGCGCGACGTTGAAATATACAGAACTAGTTGTTACCCGCGACTTCGTAAAATGTATCCTATATCCGTCTTTGTGATACACAGTAACTCCTTATCAAATTTTATCAAGATCCGTTCAACCATTTAGCCGTGCATGATAACAAGTTCAACAACATCGAAAATCAAGTTTTCGAAAAATCCTGAGACACATTTATTTATTTTTATTATGATTAGTACCTAAATACAGGTGAGATACGGCGCAGATGCGATTCAGACGCGATGTGGGCGTGGAACGGATATCTCGCGGACGCGCGACGTTGAAATATACAGAAATAGTTGTTACCCGCGACTTCGTTCGCGTGGACGTAAATAATAGTAGTGATAGTGATAGTTTGTGATACACAGTAACTCCTTATCAAATGTTATCAAGATCCGCTCATACGTTTAGCCGTGCATGATACCGCGACAAACACCCAGACACAGAGACAAAGCTACTTCCTATAGTTCGCTAGATGGCTTGAACATTTTTTTTTGCATTTGTTAACGTTTTGTATGGACTGATATTTGTAATATAGGGAGTTCTGAATCGCGGAAGCGAAGTTGACTGCCCCGGTGGCTCAGTTGGTAGTGAACCTACCTTCTGTGTTTGGAGGCGTGGGTCCGATCCCATCTAGGACAAACATTCATGTGATGAATATTTGTGTTTGTTCTATGCTTGGGTGATAATATCTATATAAGTATGTATTTAAAGTTATCTATGTACGTATATCAGTCTCTGGCAGCCATATTACAAGCTTTGCTTAGTTTGGGGTTAGATGAGTGTGCAAAAATGTCCCAGATTTTTTTTTTTCCTCGAGACGAATGTATTCATGTTTATATCTCGAAGCTTTATTGGTCCTGATACGACTGCGGCTATATTCCTCTGAATTATAATATTAGTTAGGATTAAGATAACAGTTAGGATTAGGATAGACGGCGATATGCCGAGATCTGTCAATACGTGGGCTGTTCCAAAGATTGCTAGTGAATTGAAAAATAGTTGGAATATGAAAAAAGTCTAAGATAATGATAATCAAAATATTTCGCTCCAATCCCAATGCATTTATGCATTCGGGTGAACCAGGCTTCGAATCATTAAAAAAAAAAACTTCATAATCTTCGAAAAAAAAAACCGTTACCACGCTCTGTCTGTTTGTCGCGTTATATTTGCCATTTTAATTTTTAATTGTTTATTTTGTTTTTCAACTATTTATTTATTGATTTTTAATTTTTTAAGTTTAAAATGTATAACTAATAGAAACTGACGTGTAACCAATGGTTATTAATAAACTACATTGAGATTGATTGATTGATCGACCTGAATTTTTGCATAGATATACCGGAGAGCGGGTAACGGATAGTACATTTATATTTTTGTATTTTCTTTGAATCGCGCGCAAAACCACGCGCGAAGAGGCAGGGACCCTATTCGGAGAAATGACATTTTATCTCGGTCACTCTCACTCCCATTAAATTCTAAATTAGAGAGACAGTGACCGAGATAAAATGTAATTTCTCCGAATAGGGTCCCTGGGCAAGTGACGTGGCTACACTTCGTCTCTGCCTATTTCCCTTCCTACTTTCCTCGCCACTCTCGAGTAGCCGCAGCAACAGTATTTTCTTAAGGTGCAACGTTTCGCTCATCGCGTGAAATTCAAGTTCTCTTGCGTTTTTTGTCAATTACAGCTTAATTACTTGAATTTTGCGCCAATAAATAAGTTGTTTTAAGAAACTACGGGTAAAGTGATCGCCTAGATATCATTGGTTTAGCTACAAATCTCAATAAGCCGATTTTCATCTTGGTTTTTGGTTTAGTGACAAATGTACTTATACAAGTTTTCAACTTGATTTATTGATTAGTGTCATTTCTTGAAACGATTTATTTATTATCGAAAAATTAGTTTTCATGAACCTATGATGAGTAATTAAGCTGTGATTGACGAAAAACGCGAGAAAATTGGAATTTAGCGCGCAATCTCTTACCTGCAAGAAGTACTAAGGCCCAGACTTGCGCAGACATCGTTCTTCCTCAGAGTGACTAAACAGCATTGATCCTATGTTTGTTATACCTTTTATAAGCCGAAGCCGTCTATCTTAATTCTATATAGTAATAAAATTAAAAACTGTATAATATTTTGTCTAATCACTATGATACGTAGTACAAGTTTTATGAATATGTATTTTGAAATCAGGGATCCATGTCCATGATCCGTTCGAAATGATAGAAATCAGGAATAAATATTTTTTGCAAGAACTACATTTTTTACTTCGTGAAGAAGGGGCGAATGAACATTATAAATGGCGACGATTCAGTGGTGCTATAAAGTATACGTCGCTCGGTCAATCGCACGCCGCCTTCGCCTGCGTAAAGTCTTCTCGCGTTGCAGCACAAAATCTCAATCCAAAATACGATTTTAAAAAAATAATCATACAACAGGTCTATTGTCGACAACAAGCCTGATATGGTGGTGTAGTCGACCGGTGCCAGCGCCGAGCAGTGATCATCCCTAGTGACGAGAACCTCGTGAAGGCTGAGAAAGACCAACTCAGCATGTGTCTTGAATTAGTATTTTTTTTGGGGTGTATGTAAGAATGACCGTAAGTAAGTATGTTTGTGTGTTCCTATAATAATAATTACCTCCTGTGGCCTAGACGACTAGACCGATTTTGACGAGTGAGGTGTCGTTAGATTCCTCTTTATGTCCGGAGTGATATAGGCTACATTTTGCAGTCGGGTATTTTGCAATATTACTCGTTTAGCGTAATTACTGGGCATACAGAGATTTAACATCTAACATCTCTTGGAGACGAGCGCAGTGCGTTGCCGCGCATAGTGTTGAACTGTTGAAGTTCAAAATTCTGGGTGGCACTGAACTGCTAGGTGAGCGACTTGCTCTTATCGTAACCGAGTAGGTACATAACATAAAAAATAAAAACTGCTATTAGAATTCTCGCTGTAGGTTACCTATCAGGGCCCCTATTCGGAGAAATGACATTTTTATCTCGGTCACTCTCACTCCCATTAAATTCTAAATTAGAGAGACAGCGACCGAGACAATCTCGAGCGCACAGGAATAGGGTCCCAGAGGTTCTGATTAATCTCGAAGGTTTAAGAAATATTTATACGGAACTCTCTGTGAAATAGTAAGAAATCAAACAGTGGCTTACGCGTGATCTTATATATAATATCTTATTGCACGCTATACAATAAAGATATAAAATAATATCTACCTGCCTACGCCGTCAGAGATTAATATTATTTTAAGTAACACAATTGGAATGATATATAGAGGTGTTGGAGTAGATAAGTTGCCTTATGCCTGTTCCAGACTAATTGCAGGCCGAATAACGTTCGCGCAATGTCTGCGAATCAGCGACGAGTATAGGCGTCTCTGATTGGCGGATATCGCTTCGTTTCACGCTAATTCGGGCGATGCGCTAGTCTGGGAGAAGCAAAAGGGAAAACTCATTAGGCAAATCTATTAGAAAGGCAGAGTGATGAAAGTTTGTAAATAAACAAAGAAAAAGAAAAATTTAAAAAACGTGTTTCACCTTTTTAGAAAATAAAACTTTATACAGGACTATAAGCAAACCCTTTACTATGGTAATGGGACCAACCCCAAAATCAAGGAAAAAAAATCATCTGCTCCGTAGAAAAATGTCAATTACACTTGACAAAATTTATGGAACAGCGGACTTTTTTCTCGATTTCAGGGTTGGTCCCATAGTAAAAGTTGCTAACAATAATGACTACCTCGAGCTCCTTTCGGCATAGCATACCCTTTCCTTATAGCTATGTAGAGATGAATTGGGGTTTTCAGTGCTTTTTTTTTCATCAAGAAACCTCTTCCCAATTTTTTTTCTTCTTTAACCGACTTCCAAAAAAAGGAGGAGGTTCTCACGTCAACTGATTTTTTGGATGAAACTTATGTATTAAAATAAGCGAAATTACATAAGTTTTCACGATTATTTGAAAATCAACCAAACGAGATGTTAAATTGATATGAAGTACATTTTTTGGAAGATGAAACTATGTAAATATAACAAAAGATAATAAGAAATAGGTGTTTTACTGTTCTTTGACAATCAGACTCCATGGGGTGAAACAGGATATTCACATTTATATTGAGCCTATAAACAAATACAGCTCAGTATCGAGCAGATTGCTTTCTTCAAGATAGACTAAGAAACTGTAAATTTCTAAACACAAGAAAATAACTAGTAGTTCGCGCCGAACTGAGACCTCGTGACCCCTATATCTTCACAACCCGTGAACCGATTTAGCTCATATTCGAACTTAAAAATTGTATTGAAATGAACTAGTTGCCTACAAAATTTCATGAAGATTGGATCAACGGTTCGCAAGTTATCATCGGACAAAATATACACACAAACATACAAACATTCATACAAATGCCGATTTGTCCCAGTAAACTCTGAGACCTTCGCTTCGCTCGGTCAATAAATGCAGATTCCTTCGTCTTTCCAACTTTTTAACCATTTTTCTTTTCAGCATCAACTCCTAGAAAAGCGTGAAACGGGAAAAAGTTACGTGGAAAGGTGATCCACTTCTGATTCCAGCTTCGGAGATAACGGCAGCTGACGTCTCTTTCAAGAAGACAACAGTGCGGTGTGGCTCGTATCGTTGCAGAGGAAATATAGGGAAATACTCCCAGAATTGTAGCCTAACGCAACGCGCTATGGGAGCACCAGTGCGATGTGCACCAAAATGCAGCCTAAGATGGTCTAATTCGAAAAATTCCCCGCCAAAAAAGCTAAAAAATTACCAGTTCCGCCTGTAGTGACATATTCACGGCTCAAAATACGTAACTTGGTAGAATTCTGTGCTCGGTAGGAATACCTGACCATGACCACGTCATAGGTAGTAAGTACTAAGATTACTAAGGTATGACCATAAATAATTATTGTTTATTTTACCTGATAACCTGTTTGAATTAACACATTCTTATCATTATAATAAATTAATGATTACATTTACCTTATCTGAGAAGATTGATATTTTCTTACTTATTTTTTATTTAGGCGCCATCGCTTAATTTTTTTTGGCATTGATTCGTAATTTTCCATCTGATTACAAAAGCAACAAAGGGAATTATAGCAGAATTTCATAGTATTCAGCTAGCTGGCATACAAAATGTTTCAATAAGATTAGTAAAGATGGCGCTTTTTGTTGACAATGAAAATCACACGACATTCCTAGAATCATGGATAATGTATGTAAGATTCATTGATAACCCCAACCCTGCTTTAAAACGGCAATTTGTTTGATTGGAGGAAAAATATAATAATTTTTTTTCATCCTACAAGGAATCATATAAAATAATATAATATCATATAATATAATATAATCATATCATATAATCATAGTAAAAATCTCAGTAGGTATGCACATTTTTTAAAACCAAACAGCGCAAAAAAAATACAATTTCATATCGACCCTAGTGAAGCCTCTACGGAAAAGAAAACGAAAATTAAAATTACTAGGTACAGAGATAATTGGATGTGACGTAGATAATCAGCGTAGATGATCTGTACTGAGTACGTCCAATTCTCTCTGTAGCTAGTAGGTAATTTTAATTTTCTGAACGGTTGTAGGTACAATACAATAAAATACAATATTTTATTTATAACTCCCTAGTTACATATCAAAATCAAAATTGTTTAAAATAAAAATAATTATTGTATAAGTTCTTAAAAATTGTCAAAAATTAATCTGTCTTAAAAAAAGTACCAAAAAATTTTTTAAATAATTCTGGGAACTTCATGTACTCGTTATTATTGTAAAATAATTGTTCATGAAGCCAGTGGGCTTATCCCGTAACTCTGAAAGCGATAGCGAGAGTTGCGCGAGCGGGACCGCGCATAGTGCGACTAAGTTGGTACGAGCGAGATGGCATGCTCTCGCAATCAAAATCACGAACGTTTCAAAGTTAGAGGATAAGCCCGCAGGTGTCTCAGTCTTATTTTAAAAGCGGCGAGGGAATGTGCGTCACGCACATGACTAGGCAGTCGGTTGTAGACAGACTTCTCCGACCTCACGAGCTTATGGAAAGGCGTCACAAGCTGGTTCCGTTTCTTGTCACTACGCAAGTTCCGCGTCCCGTTCACGCCCCTTTTTTTATACAGGTAGATAATAGGATCTATTCTGTGTGGACGGCTAGACGGACACCGAAGCGTAGGGGCTCCTATTGACCTTTTAGATACCTACGGAATTATTATAGGTAGGTATACTATACTAAGTATGCTAAGTTTATCAGGTTCATGAGGATTACAGAACACTAGCACGTAGTAAATTATAAGATTAATAGATACCTACAGCCAGCTTTATTAGCTAACTATACCGATTGCGACTGTGGCGTTCGCAGCGAGAATCTCTATAGCGATAGCCGAGCTTAGTAAGATCTATATATATAAAATAACAAGCCCTTTTCTAGGAACCAGCAAATAGACCAAACCGCTTATGATAGAGACGTGAAATTTGAAACGAATAAACTCTTACTCCCAATACTAACTAATTCACTAGTGTTTATCACTTTAATTGGTTTTTTAACAAGTAATTCTCGTCGCCAATGTTTTATCTAATATTTATGGGAGAACGCGATGCATATTGAAACCGCCATCTTTACGAGACTATATTTATTAGATGGACAGAGACAACCATACTTATATAACATACATCTATATAAGCATACATAAAACTGACGGGCTAAAATGCACCCCAAAGTTTGTATTTGTATAAAAAAAAAAAATTTTTTCGTACTAAACTCGGTTTGTGTAATTATAATTGAAACCGCCATCTATACGAGACTATATTTATTAGATGGACAGAGACAACCATACTTATATAACATACATCTATATAAGCATACATAAAACTGACGGGCTAAAATGCACCCCAAAGTTTGTATTCGTATGAAAATAAAATTTTTTTTCGTACTAAACTCGGTTTGTGTAATATTCGTTATTACTCGGTTTGTGCATTAAAATAAAGAAAGCATTGTCACAGGATTTTTCGAAAATAAACCCCTGAAGAGGCGAAATGGGGTGTATCATCACTGCCTACGCGAGCGAAGCCGTGCAGGCAAGCTAATGGACTTGTGCGCTTGTGTAACAAATGTTACTGCGGACCAATTATCGACCTAGCGGCGCACCGAATAAGTACCTAAAAACTCATTAACTTAGAACAACGAGTAGCAGATCCGACAGCTCGCGGCAACAGGAAGTGTTCAGTATTTGGTATAGGCGCGCGGTTACCAAAGGCACACAATCATACATCGACCTCGCCGGTGTGGTCGCAGAATCTCAGGACTCTGAAATAGTGCGACTAAGTTGATACGAGCGAGATGGCATGCTCTCGCAATCAGAATCACGAACGTTTCAAAGTTAGAGGATAAGCCCGCTGTCCGAAGATCGATTAGTTTCTCTCCAAATAACCAAACCGCTAGGGCTATAAGGCACACACATTATGGGGTGCCAGGGCAAGTCTGATGTCCTACCGGGTGACGCCAACCAAGCCAAAATCCAGTAAAGCTGTAGTGGCCAAAAGCATACCGAAAAACAACGAGCTTTTTGAGTTCTGCATAAGGGACGGTGAGTTGAACGCTCTACCGGGTCTGTGTTAGCGAAAGGCACGCGACCTCCATTATAAGCCACATCATTTTCTTAGCATTGCACCAGGCAGGGTGTGATCAAACGCCCACCTATTAAATAAATACTATTGCCACATAATATTTGGTATCATTAAAAAAAAGTCCTGAGCTGAATGACAAAAAGCTCGGGTATTTTTTCACAAAAGTTGCTGCTTCGAGGATGTACATAATTATTATAGGTATATTTAATGTAATAATAATATATATAATATATTATATCCTGTCAGGTGGCGCCCCCTATACTGTATGTTTTTTTATTTGGCAAGGTCAAGGTCGCATTTTTTGCATTTTTTTGGTGTGCTATGAAAATCGATGATTTATTTATGCTTGATAAATGTAAAGATGTTTTGTAAAAGGGGGTCTACAGCTGCCTCATTGGGGGATGTTCAAATGTACAAATGAACATTGAAACGTATCGGCTTAAAAAAAAAATAGTAACTCCTATTTAAAATATATATGATTTGTTGCGCCAGTTTTAGATGCTAGCGTCGATTATTATCGCTAATCACCCCAACTGTCGCAGTAGTTAGATAATAAGACAGCGGCAAAGGTTTATAAAATGGCATTTATCTGATAGCTGTATCTATTGTACTGTATTGCAGTTGAAGAAGACAAAATGAAATTTGTCTGGTTTCTTTTGGTGGCAGGTAGATAACACTAAAATTTTATTGTCAAAGTCTAAATAAAACATATTGATTTGTCAGCATAGAGGTGTTATGTGCTATGTACTAGAGGGTGACTAGAGGTGACATTGCAATGCATTGTTCCATTTTACTATGGCCGCTTTGCTAAACTTCACTCGTCACAGCTCGTTTTTTTCTTCTTATGAAGGACTGAAGTTTGGCAAAGTGGGACAACTAAATGGGACATTGCAATGCACTGCGGTGTCGCCTCTAGTATACGCAGTAAATAATAATTAGGTATTTGGACTTGACGTCCTACGTCAAAGTAGTGGAACGATAAAAGGGTCGTGGCTCTTAGTGCTCCTACAGATTGTCTAGGAGGCACGACCGCTGGGCAATTGCCGCGATTTCAACTTTTGGTTAACGATTTGCTTGTGTACTTTTAAAGTGTGTGCATCATGCTTACCGGGTCAGTCATTCGCTCAGAGGTGGACGTTAAGAATAGATCATACCGCAGTCTTGTCCATACAAAAGATGTAGTACCACCCCTAAATGTTATCCGATTTCTATGATTTTTGTATATGTTGTCTACGCCGTGGAAAACTATGCTTGTATTTTTTTTAAATTAATTATATAACTTCGTTTTTATAGGCACTTAAAGTGACATTTTTTATGCGTCGAATCTACGGCGAAGAAAAGTAGTTGTTATTTAAAAAAAAGTGACATAGATTGTTTACCCAAGCCATCGACACAAAAACAAAAAAAAAGATTTTGGTAAGATTGAGGAGGTGTTAACAGACTACCTCCGAAACGCTACTTTCATCAAAAAGTCAGGAAAATTCACTAAATATCTTTATTGCACGCACGAGAAACAAAGCGTCAACTATACAATTTCAAATATCGAATGCGCCAAAACCTCGCAGAAGGACTAAGCGAAGAGAAACTGGGCAAACGTGATGACAGGGAGATGATAGGTGACAGGTGACGACGTGTGGCAGGTGGTGCATAGCCTTAGACATAACCGTTCCAAAAAGAGTCATACGAATTTAGACCGACAGAAATCAAATAATTATATTAACAGGTTCAAAATGGATCAGTATGTTTCAGACTCAAGAAATAATTAAAGGAAAACAAAGCAACAGAAGCTGTACAGACCCACGTACCCAGAACCCTTAGAATAATATAACCATTTCAAAGCATAACAGATATAATAGTTCCAAAACTAGATCAGTACGTTTCAGACTCAAGAGAAAATCAAAGAGAAACAAAGCAACAAAAGCTGCAACTTTTAAAGCTCCATAAATGATTTCAAATAAATTTTGTTTTAATGAATCTGCTTAAACCATTAAATTTTCCCCTTAGTTTGGTTTCTAGGTGCTAATTTTAGTTAATACCTCAAAAGGAAGAAAAATAACCAAGCATGCTTTCAAAAAGGGTTGAACAAAAAAGCTTTTCAATTATTATTTTTAAACGCCGTCATAAAACAGTCTTCTTAAATCTTTGGAAATTATTGTGAATTTCAAGTGACTGTAAACAAAATCTGATGGCACACACGCTTAGTACATGTTTTGTTAGATTGCTTACACATTACTTAATAAATAATTCAAATTGGGACCAATTTGAATTATTTGGTCCACCTTTTAAAATTAAAATTTCGGAGTTTTTCGACAAAAACTTTAAAAAAAAGTAAAGATAAAATTGTCATTGTTTTAGACAACCATGGCTTAAAGGGGCTTAAATGATCTATGCTAGCGTCGCCATAAAGCTTTGAACACATCTCCTCATCACTCTCTATGTATTCTACATCTCTAGATATAATTACTATCGAAAAACTTTCGTTTGCGTATTCATTTCGTATTCGACACCAAAATGCGATCAATATTTTTTATTTTTTTTCTTTTCTTACATATCGCTGTATATTTTTAAATCTGGTTTTAAATAAGCAATTTTTCCGTATCCTATTTATTTATTTTTCTAATGCTTACTGTGCTTACCACACTATATTGTGGTTACAGTTGCCAAAAGTGCATAGAAATCGAAAAATATATATATATTATTTTATTAATTATCGCAGAATACAAAAACAATAATATTTTTCTACCAAATTATCTCTGGATCGTGAGCAAGCACATTATTGAGCAGATTAATTGCCCGTGTCGTGAAACTATCTATTATTATATGATATTAGCTGTTACCCCGACTTCGTTTGCGTGGACCTACAAAAAAAAAGTTGCCTATGTCTGTCTCCGATCCATAAGCTATATCTGTGCAAAAAGTAAGGTCGATCCGTTCAGCCGTGATAACGCGACAAATACCCAGACAGAGAGACAGAGAGATTAGTTGGGATATAATATGATTTTAGCGGCCGTCTGCAGCAGCGATGCGGAGCGCATCGTTGGCGGAAACCCCACCATCATCGACCAGTACCCAAGCATTGTGCAGGTGGAGTTCAGGACTCTCCTTATCTGGGGCCAGTCGTGTGCTGCCAATACCCTCAACAGCATCTACCTACTCTCCGCCGCTCACTGCTTCGAAGGCCTGTGAGTAATAACACACAGCCTTATTGATAGTACAAACAAACATCAGTTACTTAGATTATGACTACATTTTTACCTGACTGCCCAAGAAGGAAGGTAATGTGTACATAAATAAATAAATAAAATAAAATGACGGTTCACACTTATAGCTCCCGACTAGGTGGCCCTGTGTCAAGGATGCCATGGAACACACACAAAGCCATACAGAAAAACACTCAGACCTAGAGCAGATGTTTAAATTCATCATACATCCACCCGGCCGGGAATCAAACCCGGGACCTGCTCATAAAGCTGACGCGCTACCAACATAACTGTTGGTGTTGCTGTGTTGGTTTCTCTGATGAAAAGCAATTTTCGGCAAGATCGTAAGTAATTGGTTGGTGCTCACTATCGTCTAACAATAGACGTTGGTCTGCTGTCTGTCCGGTATGTCGAGGGTCTTCTTCTTCTTCCAAGAAACTTGGATAATGCAATGGTTTCTCCAAATATCAGCTTTAGTTTTATAGAAATAAGTTTCCGTAAATCTTATTCAATTTGAAAAGAAATGCTCCTAGTATCTGAGTAAGCTTATATGCGAGTAAACAATACCTACCAATAATACCCAATTTCAAGAACAAACAACGAAAATGAATCCAATGGTTTACGAAACATATTTTCAATGAATACACCACAACATGTATCAATGGATTTCCGCGATTTAAAATTCAGGGTGGAACAGAACTGATATATTATAGTCATTGCATTATTTTTCTAAACATGTGTTATTTCGAGGGTAAATGTGAAAAAAAACGGTGGATTTTTATAGATTAAGTGTTCGTGAACATGCACGAGTGTCCATGAATAGTATAGTGTCGTGAAACTTTTTTCTGATTGTTTCCAAAACTCCAAGAACACGCTTAGTAAAGTCTTGCATGACTTGGACTTTACCGTGAATTTATTTGCTTGCCTAAGACTACGAAGAAATATTTTACCTTACTTTATTACTGTGTTCTGTATTGAAGGGTAATGTTTCCAGCGTAATTACTGGGCACACAGAGATTAAACATCTAACATCTCAGGGTGACGAGTGCGGTGAATTGCCGCGCATAGTTTTGAAGTGTCGAAGTTCAAAATTTGGGTGGCACTGAACTGTTATGGGCAAGCGTGACGCTTAACATCAGATGAGCGACTTTCTCGTCTCGTCACCGAGTAACATAAAAATAAATAAAAACTTTAAAACACTTTAGAAAACTTGACACTGGCTGAATACACAATAGCCATAATATAGGAGAACTTCAATTCATTTCAATCATTTATTTATCAGTAATTATTGGTAAAGTCAGTATAGTTTTGAACGTGATTCAAGTTTGTTTAACAGTATTTTACGATCTTACAATCAGATTATAATTATATAATAAGCAATTGTATTATAACTATTTCCTATCATCTACGCCTATCACTTAATAATGACGATTCTAATTCCAGCCTGTTCTCCGTGAACAACCGCCGCATCAGAGCTGGAACGACCAATCGCAACACTGGCGGCGTGGTAATCGGCGTCCGCCGTCGTATAAACCATCCCTCCTACGGCTCTCGGAGCATGGACGCTGACATAGCTCTCGTGCAGCTGCAGTCGCCCCTCACCTTCTCCAGCTCAATCCAGAGCATCGCCATTCCGCCGCAAGGCTTTGAGCTACTTGATAATTTGCCGGTCGTGCACGCCGGATGGGGTAGTACTAGCGTAAGTTTTTTTTAACATGTTTTTTATGACGGGGGAAATCTTCTAAAGATACCCGAAATATTATGTAGTATAACCACTAAAGCCTCCTCGGCGGTCTGTATCTGTGCCTGTTGGAGGGTACCGGGGTCTGTTCTAGGAATGTACTAGTAATCACGTTGCCTTAGGCAATACTCCAAGGTCTGGTGGGAGAACTTCCCTTCTTTCCCTCTACAACAGCATTGAACGAACACACCTCGCCTTTGTCTTCCCTAGGCTAAGCGTGCCTAGCCGAGTGCTTAATGTCATGTGCCTTGGGTTGGGAGAGGGCTATGTCCAGAAGTGGACTATGATAAGCTGATTACAATGATAATGACAATTTTTGAGCTTGGCGCAGCAGGTTCTCGTCTTTGTTTGGGTGCGCCTATTACAGCTCGATGTATGGAGCAGGTCTTCTGTACCTATTTATTTTGTGACATTATGTTAGCTTTTTTCCAACAGCAAGGAGGGTTAGGGTCATTCGTTCTTCGCGATGTCACCATCTACACAGTCAACCACGCGCTCTGCACGGAGCGGTACGCCAGCCAGCCACGTCCAGCCATTGTCACCGAAAACATGATTTGTGCCGGCATCCTGGACGTGGGCGGGAAGGACGCCTGCCAGGGTGACTCCGGAGGCCCGCTCTACTACGGAGACATCCTCGTCGGTATCGTCTCCTGGGGCTCGGGCTGTGCCCAGGCTCACTACCCAGGAGTTAGCACCAGGGTCTCTTCGTACACTAACTGGATTATTGCAAATGCGGTCTAACCGAATATGATAAAATTATAATTGCAAACTAACGTAAAAATTTAAAAAATATAATTATTCCAGAACTTATGGTTTCGTTTCTTTTGAAAATGTTGTATAAAATAATAATATAATATCACCAATATTTGACGACCTGTTTGGTTCAGTAAGCTTAGCTAAGTTTTATCTTTATCTTTGCTGACGGGCTCGATCAGAGATCGAGAAATAATTATACTAAAGTGCCTGGATTTCGGTTATTCAAATTAATCTTACTTTAGTCACTCTTATCTCATTTGCTAAGCAGGTGACAAGGAAAAATTATACCAGTTACCAGAGGATTAACAAATAGGTACTACTAAACACGTTTTCGATTATGAGATTAACTGATACGGAGTAGTTTAAATATGTTATTAGGTAAACTGATGCGGCTACTATATTGTGAGTGTAGAGAGGCCAAGATGAAATTCGTTTGGGCTCTTTTGGTGGCAGGTAAGCCGTTTTTTTTATATTTCTAGAGAAATATCCAAGCTAAGAGTATCACGGCAACCCACCTCTTTACTAACGGGGAAGCCTTAAGGTGAAACGTTTCGCTCAGCGCGCCAAATTCAAATTTTCTTTCGTTTTTTGTCAATTACAGCTTAATTATTACTCAACGTGGATTTATTGAAACCAATTTTGCGACAATAAATAGATTATGTCAAGAAATTACCGCTAAAATGATCACCTAGCTAATATTGGCCACGAATCTACCTAGCTACGAATCTCAATAACCTGATTTTCATCTTGGTTTTTGGTTTAGTGACAAGTTTACTAACTTCCATCTTGATTTGGTTGGTGTAATATCTTGATACAACCTATTTATTGGCGCAAAATTAGTTTTTATGTATCCACGATGAGTAATTAAACTGTAATTGATCGCAAGACAATTTAAATTTATCGAATTATTATTTATATTTATATTTAATTTATCTATGTGAAACGTTGCACTTTAATTCAGCAGAGGACATCTTTTGGCCGATTATGTATAATTTAGCAAAGGACCTTTCATTAATGCAAAAATACTATCTACGTACATATATATTGTGCCATATAAGTTATAACTCTAGCGATATGAAAAGGTTTATTATCGAAACAATTATGAAATGGTGTTTGGCAATTCCAGCGGCCGTCTGCAGCGGCGACGCGGCGCGTATCGTTGGCGGGGACCCCACCACCATCGAGCAGTACCCCAGCATTGTGCAGGTGGAGTTCAGGACTCTCTTCATCTGGGGCCAGTCGTGTGCTGCCAACATCCTCAATAGCGTCTACCTAGTCTCCGCCGCTCACTGTTTCGAGGGCCTGTGAGTACTTCATATTTATCCAGTGTTTTCTCAACATCATCATCATTAACAGCCTGAAGACGTCCACTGCTGAACAAGGACCTGCCCTTAGAGTACCACACTGAACGACAATTATAATTAGCATCCACAGGTTGTCCACGACTTTCACAATGTCGTCAGACCACTTAGTGGGCGAGGCCTACGCTGCGTTTTCTAGTTCGCGATCGCCACTCAAGAACCTTTCTTCCCCATCGGCTATCGGTTCTTCGAGTGATGTATCCTGCCCATTGCCACTTCAGCTTGCAAACCTTAAAGCTGTCGGTGACTTTGTTCTTCAGTGAATATCCTCGTTTCGGATTTTATCCCGCAAAGAAACTTCGAGCCCATTGCCATTGCTATTTCTCTCTCCATTGCCCGCTGTGTGACTCTGAGTTTCTCCAAAAGCCAGCACCTAAGCACCAGTCCCTACTAGGTTTTTATTCACAAATACCTCTACGGCATAAAAGAACAGGTACTTCCAATAAGTAACATTTTAACGTAACTTTCAAAGCAGGAGGTCCGAGGTTCGATTCCCGGCTAGACAGATGCTTAAAGAATGAATTTAAATATCTGCTCCGGGTCTGGATGTTAGTTGTACGCGCTGTAAGTATATTTATGTTTATTCAATGGCATCCCCGACACAGGGAATCCTAGGCTATGAGTGTAGAAAAAAAAAGACATCTTCGTATGAAGCTTACTTGATCGCACGCAGGAATACCACCTGACCACACCCGTTTTTAAAATGTCTTTCTTAATTCCAGTCTGTTCTCCGTGGACAACCGCCGCATCAGGGCTGGGACGACCAACCGCAACTCTGGTGGCGTGGTCATTGGCGTCCAAAATCGTATCAACCACCCTTCGTACGGCTCTCTGGGCATGGACGCTGACATTGCCCTCGTGCAGCTGCAGTCGCCTCTTTCCTTTACTACCACAATTCAGCCTATCGGCATTCCGCCGCAAGGCTTCGAGCTACCTGAGAACCTGCCGGTTGTCCATTCTGGATGGGGTACTACTAGCGTAAGTGTTTTTCTAACCGTGACCAGTTTGAAATTAATCAAAAGTCATCTTTGTACTTAGGCCAACTATTGATCAGTGGCGTCCATGGATAGATGAATGAGAACCATAACACGAGTAAGAGCTGCAAAGAAGGAGGCAGTCCACGAGCAGGCAGTAGTAGTAGGGCTCTCTTGCAGAGTCCGTCTGGGGAAGTACCACACCTTTGCCAGTTACTCAACCGCCAAGCAGTAGTGTGCAAGCATTACTGTATTCCGTATTGAAGGGCAATGTCTCCAGCGTAATTACCGGGCGTACAGAGATTTAACATCTAACATCTCAGGGTGACGAGCGCAGTACATTGCCGCGCATAGTTTTCAACTGTTGATGTTCAAAATTCTGGGTGGCACTGAACTGTTATAGGCAATCGTGACGCTTAACATCAGGTGAGCGACATGCTCGTCTTGTCACCGAGAAACAAAAAAAAAAAAAAAAACCTATACCTATACCCTACTCTATACTCAATACATTAATTGTAAACATTATAATATTATCACGCAGATCATAGCATATTATATATAGTTGGGTAATACACATCAAACCTGACTGGATGTAGCAACATCGTGCAGAGCGAATCAATCTATGGATTCATCTTATTAAATAACCTTTACTAAGGGACCTAGCCTGAAATAGCGAAACAAAATATCAGGTGTTCCACACATTTTGTCGAGTGTCATTGACATTTTTCTATGAACAACTGATATTTTTTCACGATTTCAGGGTTGTTCATAATGATGACACCTTTCAATATTGTTGCACCTTTCAATATTATAATAGTAGAGATAGGGATTCATCATGATCCGGAACTGCTGAACATAGGTCTCCCCCTTAGAGCGCGACACTGGTCGACAACCTGCCACTTGTATCTACCGGTTGCCGCAACATTCACATTGTCGTCGGGCGACCTAGTAGGAGGCCTGCCTAAGCTGCGCCTTCCGGTTCGTGGTATTATCTGTTCTTATATCTTATCTTATCGGTATCGAACCGCCGCACCAAACTTTACACATCTTTGAAACTGTGTTGAATCCAAAATGTCTTGAATATTTTTGTTTTTTTTTTGTAGCAACAAGGTTCAGCATCATCTGTCCTTCGCGATGTGACCATCTACACCATTAACCAGGCGCTCTGCACTGAGCGTTACGCAAACATGTGGCCCCGTCCAGCCACCGTCACCGAGAACATGATCTGCGCCGGAATCCTGGACGTGGGCGGGAAGGACGCCTGCCAGGGCGACTCCGGAGGCCCACTCTACTACGGAAACATCCTCGTCGGCATCGTCTCATGGGGCTCGGGCTGTGCCCAGGCTAACTTCCCTGGAGTCAGCACCAGAGTCTCATCGTACACTGACTGGATTGTTAACAATGCGGTCTAATTAAATTGTGATAATTGTAATATTAGAAATAAAAAGATTTCATCTTCCAACCCTTTGTTTTTCTTGCTGTTGTTTTAGAAATGCTATCTAAATACTCCTATCGGTAGCGGTATAATGAGTAGCGAGGCACTTATATAGTTTCTAAATAGTTTTGCGGTTGACCACATCCTTCCTGATGTTAAACAATGGTAGGTATCACAGAAGAAAAAAAATCTTTCTCTTTGCTGTGGTAGGTATAGAGCATGCTTAGCTAGAAGTTACCTGTTTCCTCTAGTTTTGAAGGCATTTAGATTTTTTAGATTTATAGGGAAGCAACAACCTGGCTTCATTAAAAAAGTACTTATAAGTATATTTTAAGTAGTAGTTATAAGTAGTTTTTGTAGTTTTGGAGTCGTTTGCAGAGTCCGCCTGGGGAAGTAACACACAACTGTTATGGGTTAGAGTGTCGCTAGGATTATTTAAAAAAATGGAGTGGTTTCTTTTTCTATTAGTTATTTTGAATGATTTATGAATATTAATGAGAAAGTCGGTATTGTGTGAGTGTGCTACTACAATGACTTGGCGATTGTCATGATATTGAACTGTTGAAGTAGTTTACTCAGAGTTATTTTTACCTGACTGCCCAAGAAGTTAAGAGGGTAATGTTTTTGGAGGGTGTGTGTTTATTGACCGAGTGAGCGAAGCTAACGAAAAGTCTCAGTTTTAACTGGCAAAAGTTATCTCGTGAAATAATAATAATAATAATAGTAATATTATCTCTTGTTTTTATGTGTCCGTATGTTGGCACTCGTGAGGTCGTATTTTTCAACCAATCTTGACGAAACTTGGTATGCAGGTTCTACAATTATTTAGTTGTCGGCGATTTTTGATTGGTAGGGTATTCCCCCAAAAAAGGGGGAAATGTGCTGCGGTGCCATCTACCGGCTGATTTTGGTAATATTTGGCATAAACATTCAGTACTCGATTCTGAACAACAATTTTGAATACGAGCAAAATCGGTGAAGAGGTTGTCAAGATATAAGGTAGCGAGGTCACAGTTAGGGACATCGAACTGACAATTTACTACCTTTCTTATTTGTACAGTATTTTGTTGAAGTCGGTTTATTTTGTTAAAATTATTACATCTAACAAACAAATTTGAAACTGACATTATGACTCGCCATCTCGCACGCGTTCCTCGCCTGTTGGGGGTTTTCGCAAGTATTTACGAAAAAATAAAATAAACTTTATTGCGTCGTATTGACAGTTCATCTTGAAGTGAGTCTATGTGTGATACTATTATTGATTCTGTGTCATTGTCTTGATTTTAATTTAAAAAAAGTGTTGATCAACTGCGAAAGAGATAACGAGAATCAGGGAAGTGGATTGAACGCTTTAATGTCCAGGGTGATGCCATACGCAAGGTGATATATCCGAGGATCTGCAGCCCTCTCCTACGGCTTTATGAGCATAGCGCTTACTATTACGGGGCAGCGCGTGCTTTCCGATCGCTGACGAACCATTTTCCTCTTCTCTTGGTTTTGGAATTGTAATGAACGGTGCGGAACTCATCGGAAAACAACCTTACCGAAATCAAATTTAAGACATCTTAACTATTTTACTATGAAAACTGACCTGGTTTTGACACATTTTGTTTTAAGCGGGAATACTCACGTTAAATTGAGTCGGTTATTCCAACTATAGTTAACTTCATAACGTATTTAACTTAACTACTGCCAACTGACATAATTACTTACGTGACTAATGTGAAATACATTTTCAATGTCGAAATCGGCCGAAGTCGGTCTGCAGGCCTAGCACGGGCGCCGGGATGTCCACCCGTTTTGTCTTCGCGTCGACGTGACAACGCTAGAATATGGATACATCCGTCTCGTTCTCGCGGGATAAATATGTTTGACAAAATTTTATCCCGGCGCCCGTGCTAGACCTGCTGGTCGAAGTCTTAGGACATATCTACCCCTCGCGTAGGTATATCCTGAAACTGCGACGAGAAATATCTCCAAACTAAATAAAAAGATTATAAATTATAGCATTTAACAAAATTGTTTGATAGTAAGTATTATGAAGTGGATCATGACTAGGTAAGTAGCTTATCAATAATCAATATATCTAATCAAGCCAAATCCTGGCAGCTTACTAGTTATTGTGGTTTAATAATTATCTACCTAACACGAGAATTTGTTGTAAACAAGTTTTTAATTAGTATATATAACTAGCTTGCCCACACGGCTTCGCTTGCCTATGCCTATTAAACCTCTGTAGGGGTTGATTTTCGAAAAATCCTGAGATCTTAATTTTGTATACTCAATACACAGTTCCATTGACATAGGATTTCTTAGTATGTTTTTTTTTTGTTTTCCATACAAACTTTGTGGGTCTATTTTACCCCTTTAGAGGTGGGATTTCGCCAAATCCGTTCTTAACGTTCACCTAGACCATTTGAGGAGTCATAGAGATTAAAGTCTCTATGATAAGTGGTTTGGTCTGTGCGTTGATTCCTAGAACGGGGCTTTTTCTTTTATATACATGGTGATACTGAAAGAAGCAACAATATTGAAAGGATATTTTTACATTTACAATTACAATATTTTTTTTTTTATATTACTTCAATTTATTTATTTTCTTTTTTATATATTAAAATTAATTGTATGTATACTTATTATTATGAACAACTTTTACTATGGGACCAACCCTGAAATCGCGGAAAAAAATAATCTGTTCCATAGAAAAATGTCAATGATGATACTCTACAAATGTATGGAACAGCCGGCTTTATTAATATCAGTTAAATTATTAATTTTATATTTTACAAAACAAACTAATTTCTCAATAGATGGCGTTGGAAAATATATTTTACATTATACCTATTTACAATGATGTCTTATACTGGCAGCACTATATTTTTTTTATATGTTTACTTAATAATTAGTAATTTAATAGTAATTAGTAATTTAATTTAGTAATTAGTAATTACCTAATATAATTAGTAATTTAATAGTAATTAGTATTTAATATATATATATTTTTTTTTTTTATGTATGTTAAGCTGGGATTGTATTGGACAAAAAATATTTTAGATTTAAGACCTGAATTGTAACAACAACTTGCACCAGACTTAGGAGGTTGCATAAATGCGTAAGACATGTCCTTTCCTTTGAGATGCCTAAGTCCAACTTAGTTTAGGTTGTGCTTAGCTAAGTTTTATCTTTGTTGGCTTTAGTGCAGACAGGCATACTTGTTAATTATTACCAAGTCTTCACGCCTGCCAATCGTGGGGATTACGACACCAACATTCGGCGTCTTTTGTTTTTTTTGTTATGTTTCTCGGTGACGATACGAGTAAGTCGCTAACCTGATGTTAAGCATCACGCTTGCCCATAACAGTTTAGTGCCACCCAGAATTTTGAACTTCAACAGTTCAAAACTATGCGCGGCAATGCATGGCGCTCGTCACCCTGAGATGTTAGTTGTAAAATCTGTATGCCCAGTAATTATGCTGGAAACATTGCTATTCAATCCGGAACATAGTAATGCTTGCACACTACTGCTTGGCGGTTGAATTACTGGCAAAGGTGTGGTACTTCCCCAGGCGGACTCTGCAAGAGAGCCCTACCACTATAAAAAAATGAACGTCTTTGTGAAAAATTAAACTTTATTATAGGTGTTTTTTATTTATTTTGTACTTATGTAACTCCGATTATCCGACTCTATTACATATAGTTCATAAATTTAAACTTAAACAGCAGTATTGATAATCCAGTTAGTGTAAGAAGAAACCTTTGTGCTGACTCCTGGGTAGGTTGCATTGGCACAACCTTCTCCCCAGGACACAACTCCGACGAGGATGTTTCCATAGTAGAGTGGGCCGCCGGAGTCGCCCTGGCAGGCGTCCTTGCCGCCCACGTCCAGGATGCCGGCGCAGATCATGTTCTCAGTGACGGTTTGAGGCCACGGTCTCAGGTCGGCGTAACGTTGACGGCACAGCTCGAAGTTCACGGTGTATATGGTTACGTCCAGGAGTTGAGGAGACGCGGCACCTCCTTGCTGTTGATTGTAAAGATAAATGAGTATCCAGAATTCACTACATCAGCCTCTAATGGCCGCGCTCCTGGCCAGAGCCATCTTTCAGACATAAATACTATATTAACTGAGCAATTGATAAATCACTTCAGTTTTATTTATGTTATAAAAACTCGGCATGATTGATTTCGTTAAAGCTCATCATGTAAGATATCATAATTATTAATGTTAAATTACTGAGTGATATTGAAAAATGACGAGTGATACAGAAAAATATTTTTTCAATATCACTCAGTAATTTTACATTAGTAAAAAATATGAAATGTGCAAACTAAAGATACTTCCTTTATTCCTTTTCTACTTTGAATATGTTTCCTGTTCAAATAAAATTTGTCAACTTACGGAAACCGCTCCCCATCCAGCGTGCACGACAGCTGTGTTATCAGGAAGGTTGGCTCCTTGGCTTACGATAGGGCCGGCTTGCACCACCGGGCTGTAAGTCAGGGGGGTCTGCAGACGAACTACAGAGATGTCGCCGTCAGCACCGAGTGACCCGTAGCTGGGGTGGTTTATTTCACGAACGATGTAGGTGATGACACCGCCGGTGTTACGGTAAGTGGAGCCGGCGCGGATTCGACGCCTGTCTGAGGCGTAGAATCTGAAATGACGATTTTATGTTTGAAACAGGACAATTCTCAAGTCGATCGAGAGTTGCGCCAAGAGGCTCATAGGTGACGACGCTTCGGTAAAGGGTCGGCTGCAAAGCTTATAGCATTGACGTCAGGTTGCATGTTAAGTGATTTATAGTGTAGCAGCTTTTACCTCTGGTTTATGAAACGTTTGTTAACTTTGACAACAGATTAACTCTTATACTACCTTTGTCTGGCACTAAACAAATGAGAAAGAGAGCTAGACTTAATCTGTTGTCAAAATTAACAAACCCAAACCCAAGGCTAAGTATTGTACAGTTAGATGTCCGTTTATAAGTGAAATGGCTAATCAGACGCCGGGATACAATATTCCCGATCCTCTTACCAATCGTCGCTACCAACTTCATATTCAACTGACTGTCATGGCGCAATTACGACATTCGTAGTTTCGTCTGTAGGCTACTCACATTCCAGCAAAGCAGTGGGCAGCAGATAGCACATAGACGCTGTTTAAGATGTTGGCACCGCAGGACTGGCTCCAGGCATTAGTGAAGATGCCCAGGGAGTCGACCTGGACGGCGGAAGGGTATTTTTCTATGGTGGTAGGAGATCCGCCGACGATACGGCTGGGTAAAGCAGAGCATGCCGTGCCTAAAAAAAGAAGCAATAGAGCAACAAAATAGAAGTTTGAAATAGAGAGTAATGCCTGTCCCACTCTTGCAGGCCGAATACCGAATATTCGTGTAACGAGGCGATATCGCCACATTTCGTCATTATTCGGGGCGGTAGACGCTAGTCTGGGATATACATAGGAAAATGTACCGTAAAGGCCGGCACAGATGACATGTAGCATATTTTGAGGATGAAATATGCGAGAGGGAAAAATGGAAAAAAAGAAAGTAAGACTGCATCAGTCAGAGCGAGAAAAATAGAGTGACAACTAAAGGTCTGTCACCAGCGGTGGCCCTAAGCTTATAAATCAATCTAGATACAATTTTTCCTTCCGTCGGTGTGTTCCTAACTGGTAATTAATAATCAATTTCTGGTTCTTTCTCGCGCATTTTTAAATTACAGAATATATAAAAACACTAAGTGTGTATTTTCAAAAAGCGTAAAAACTACACGTTGTAACCACAGATATTCTTTTCTGTGGTTGTAACTGACCGACAGAAACAACGCTTGAATGATTCAACAAATGAGGTATTTAGGATGATTGAGATAAGAGCGAGTATTAAATAAACTCGAAATGAAATGCATTCATTTCATTGGAACGATCAACCTGCGAGGGTGGTGGTAGCTAGGACTCTTTTGCAGACTCCGCCTGGAGAATTAACACACCTTTGCCAGTTATTCAACCGCCAAGCAGTAGAGTGCAAATATTATCGTGTTCCGGATTGAAGGAAAATGTTTCCAGCGAAATTACTGGACTTAAAGAGATTTAACATCTGATATCTGAGGATAAAGAACGCAGTGCATTGCTACGCATGGTTTTGAACTGTTGAAATTTAAAATTATGGTTGGCACTGAACTCTTATGGGCATATGTGACGCTTAATATCAGGCGAGCGACTTGCTCGTCTTGTGCATTAAAAAAAAGAAATTTGTAAGTAGCGTACACCTACCTGCCAGCAGTATGAAAGCCAACACTTTGATTTCCGCCATGTCAACTGTTTAACGATTGAATTGAATAGCTGCTAGCGACTTTAGATTATTTATATAAGTATGTCTAATCATGTTTATAAAGATTAATTGTGGGTTTTCCGCTTTATTTGCGGTTAGTAAGATGGAAAACCCAAAAACGATAATGTGATAGCATGGACTTTTAATATATCGGTTGACAGTCTTAAAAGTGACGACATGATGTCGGCTTAATAAATTGGTAAACTCTTTTGACAGCACTAAAATGCAAGCAATCTACATCTGGTGTTCCTATTAGTGAAAGACGAGGCTGATCATGCAGCAAAACAAGCTATAAATGACGGAATTTCAAGCCACCATTTGCCGCTATACAGCGAAGTGCTTAGTGAAGTGAAAGAGCGATGTAGGCGTTAATGACGCAAGTGTTTTGACTAGCCTTGTGGCTCAGTGGCACGTTTTCCGACTTCTGAGCTGAAGGTTGTGGGTTCGATTCCCACCCAGGACAAACATTTGTGTGATGAACATGGATGTTTGCTCTATGTCTATGGTTTCTTTGTATCTATTTATGTATTTAAAAAAAAGTATTTATGTATACTATCAGTTTTTTGGTTCCCATAGTACCCTTGCTTAGTTTGGGGCTAGATGGCGCTGTGTGAAAAACATCCACCAATATTTATTTATTTGGTGCGCTCACTTATTTCGAACAAACATTATAAAGGCCGATGGGGAAGAAAGGTTCATGAGTGGCGACCACGAGCCGGAAGACGCAGCGTAGGTAGGCCCCCCACTAGGTGGTCCGACGACATTGTGAAAGTCGCGGGCAACCGGTGCAAGTGGCCCGTTGTCGGTCGGTGTGGCGCTCTAAGGGGGAGGCCCATGTTCAGCAGTGGACGTCTTGTAGACTTGTGGACGTGTCTGTGGCGCTGTGTGAAAAATGTCCACTAATATTTATTAAATTAAATCACATGGATTTCGACTCTATCTAAACACCTGTTACTGGTGTACATATCAAAACTGTATCTGATTTTGAATGCTGTAAACACCTGTTACTGGTGTACATATCAGAACTGTATCTGATTTAAAAAGTGTTACCCCATAGTTAATAATTAATATGTATACTGTTGGTGTTTCTTAAAATAAATAAAGAACAAATAATATAATTGTGCCAAAATATTAAGACTTGTTAAGGTAACTTAGAAACTTTGTCTTCTATATATTTCACGAGACCGTAAAAAACACTAGTCAAGATAATCTTATTTCTCAAGATATTCTAAGGTTTTGTCATTACTTCACACGTATAGTTCTCTTAATAGGATTCCGTCGATCGGCCATCATTATTAGCCGGAAAACATCTACTACATAGGCCTCCACCTTAGACCAGGTGTCTCCAAACTTTGAAGCCTTGGGGCCATAATATTTTTTTCGGTATGTTGCAAGGGCCATAACAATTTAAATTTTTCTGCCTACCTAAGCAAACATCAATTATCATTCTGTGTTTTCATTCTCTTCCATTCAACTTATCACAGCAATAGTAGCAACAGTAAAACATTGGCTGTCGTGGGCCAGATTGATGACACTAGTCTTAAGCTGTCGCGGGCCGGATTGATGGCAGTGGCGGGCCGGATTTGGCCCGCGGGCCGTAGTTTGGAGACCCCTGCCTTAGACCGTCACTGTGGGCGGTCAAAGCCATACTCAATGACAAATTGCTTGATGCATACACAGGTTGCCCGGTTCACAATGTCGTCGATCCATCTAGTAGGAGGCCTGCCTAAGCTGCGTCTTCCGTTTCATGGTCGCCACTCAAGAACCTTTCTTCCCTGTCGCTTATCGGTTCGGAGATGCTATGGAACACACCAAAGAATAATACCCAGACACAGCAGAAATTTAAATTTATCATTGAAATATCGAGTCGGGAGTCGAACCCAGGTCTTGCTCGTAGGGCAGACGTACTACCGACTAATACAAGAAGATCACCGAACAGGCATAACAGGATTTCTAAAATGTAGAAAAATAGGGAAACAAAAAATGCTAATGCGTACTTAGTAACAAAATTAGCTTCTAATTTATTTATTCGTATAATTTACAGCAAGTATTCAAACGGCAGTCTGCACGATCCAGTTGGTGTAGGAGGCCACCCTGGTGCTTACTCCAGGGTAGACGGCTTGAGCGCAACCCTGCCCCCAAGAAACTACGCCAACGAGGATGTTTCCATAGTACAGTGGGCCTCCGGAGTCACCCTGGCAGGCGTCCTTTCCGCCCACGTCCAGGATGCCAGCGCAGATCATGTTTTCAGTAACAGTGCCAGGCCAAGGAGCGTTCAAGTAGCGCTGACGGCACACCTCTTGGTTGACGGTGAAAATGGTCACGTCCAGAAGAATAGGTGACGCCGGTCCTCCTTGCTGATGAATAAATTTTAATAACTAAGCAACATATCATCTACAACATTTCTTCGCAGTTCAGTTTAAGATTTATCTGTATCAACGAAAGATCAGATTTGTATTATAACGACCAAGTAGCAATGAATGGTGGTTGGTATTGAAAAAACAAACAACTCTTCACACACATTGGAAAATTGGCCAACAAATATCGGAGTATATTGCATCTAGTCTACTTAGCTATTTCTATCATATTTGCTCTCATTTCATAGAAGTAAAAGCGCCCCGTGTGCTTGGCTCAAGGACTAACGCAAAGTGAACCATTACTGTTGGTCCAAACGGTGACGTGACACCGAAAAATTTAGGTTTCTCATACCAGGGCTTCATAAAAATACACCATGTATCTTTTTCGTAGTTTAGGAGCTATGATTTTTCTTATTTACTTAAGGATTTTCCGCCTAAAAAAATAATATTTTTATGAGTGGATTTTCCTATGGTGTTTTTCGGATTCTTCTTCGACCCTCTTCGAAAAATCCATCCAAAAAAAAGGTAGAATATTTTTAAGCCGCTCATATACAGAATGGTCGGAACGGTGACGACAATCCGAAAAATGTAGGTTCCACATACCAAGAACTTCACGAAAATACCTCATGTATGTTCTACGACTTTTCGTAGTTTGGGAGCTATGTTTTTTTAATTTTCTTAAATTTTCCAAACAAGCGGATATTTAAAAAAATAATTATGAGATGATTTTTCGATGGTAAAACACCATCGAAAAATCATCGCATTCTTCTTCGTCGAAAAATACTATATTTTTAAGCCGCTCATATAAATAAAATCATAACTACTAAACTATGAAAAATCTTAGAACATGCATGGGGTATTCGTAAAGTCCTTGGTACGAGGAACCTACATTTTTCGGTTGTAGTCACCGTTCCGACCATTCTGTATAAGACAAAACAAAAATTAAATGAATCTTTTTTTTTCTTTTTTTGTTACTCGGCGACCAGACGAGCACACTTGTATTTAGCGACACGCTTGTCCATAACAGTGCAGTGTCACCCAGAATTTTGAACTTCAACAGTTCAAAACTATGCGCGGCAATGCACTACTCTCGTCTCCCTGAGATGTTAGCTGATGTTAAATCTCTGTATGCGCAGTAATTACGCTGGAAACATATCCCTTCAATCCGGAACACAGTAATGCTTGCACACTACTGCTTGACGGTTGCATAACTGGCAAAAGTGTGGTACTTCCCCAGGCGGACTCTACAAGAGAGCCCTACCACTACAAAGCTGCTAAGTTAATGTGTTTCAAGCAATTATTCTAAAATAATTTTGAAATAAAACTAACCGAGACTGCACCCCACCCGGCGTGCACAACAGGAGAGTTATCAGGTAAGACGGAGCCCTGGGAAATGATAGTTGCTGGCTGCACCACGGGGCTGTAAGTCAGAGAGCTGCTGAGGAGAACTACGGAAATGTCTCCGTCGTAACTGCTCGAGCCGTAACTAGGATGGTTTATCGCTCGGACGACGTTGTTAATAACACCGCCGGTGTTGCGGTCGGTGGTTCCGGCACGGATGCGGCGACGTTCGGGTGCGTATGACCTTGAAAGACAAAAAATATGTTTAAAAAAGCTTATCTAATTGACCGAGCGAAGTTTACTGGGACAAATCGGAATTTGTATGTATGTTTGTGTGTATATTTGTCAAACATTAACTTGTGTACCGTTGATCCGATCTTCAAGTTCATTTCAATACAATTTTTAATTTCGAATATGAGCTGGATCGGTCCGGGGTTTGTGAAGATATAGGGGTCACGAGGTCTCAGTTCGGCGCGAACTACTAGTAATAAATTAAAAACAAAAAACCCGACTGCAAAATGTAGCCAATGACACTCCGGGCATTATGAAAAAATCCAACAACTCTGCACTCGACAAAATCGATGAAGCCAATTATGCTACATGAGGTATTGTAGAAAAACAAATATACATACTTTATACAGTCGGGTAAAGGGTTAGTTAGTTTTAGAAGTCAGTATTACACATTATTTGTTTATGATTGAAGTATGCTTTGTACTATATAACAAAACAAAATGTCACAAAAATGTTAAAATAATTAATGTTAATGTCAAAATGTTAACATGTCTCTCCGTACTAAGGATGTCTGGAAGAGATCGCTTTAGCGATAGGTATGGCCGCCATTGTTACAGTAGTATTAAGTCGTATTACTGCGCGTTAAGGTTCACGGTCGCGCAGCGCCGGTGGCTGATCCCAGCAATCATCGCAATAAGCACTTCACTGTACGGGCCCTGGTTTCTGTAGAATGACTTAATTTTTTGATGATAAAAAGTCAACGAGGTCGTTTAAGCTGAGCTGAATCTCATTTCTTTATTTTGCAATGTTTTTAAGGGTTTTTAAGGTTCAAATTCAATAGAGGTATGTGATAAACATAAGTATTATGGACAGTGATGGTTTCTACCTATTCTGCAACGTAGTTGGCACTATTATGATTTGTAAAATAGGAGTCTACATGTTGCCCTGATGCCGGGGCACTAGAATACGGCATCGGTATCCCCCGCCTGTAGTAAGAGCCTACTAAAAGGGGACCTCTGGTCTCGGAGGTGGTTAGATGTGGGGCTCTAACCACCATCTACCGAAGCGAGCCCCGGGAAGGACGACAGCGTCGAGTGGCGGACGCTGTCAGAGGCTTAGGTGTCTCACGACAGCTGCTAGCTGTCCTGGGAGGAGCTGAAGCGTGGTGCTGAGGGCTCCGGTGCGTTCCCTTGGAGATCCCGGAGCCCTCGGTCAAGCACGAAGGCAGGCCACCGGGGGGGGTTTTAGTGGGTATAATCCCACATAAACCGACTGCACCCCATAGCAGTCGGGTATCATGTGAAGACATCAAGCAAGCAAAAAAAAAAAAAAAAGGGTTTCTACACAAGGATCTTCAAGTTCTACGATCGCCGATTTGCCAACGCAACGCCTTTCGATGGTTACAGAATATGTTACAGTTTCTACGTACCATCCCTCGAAACAGTGAGCAGCAGAAAGAACGTAGCGAGAATTCAAGATGCTGGCTGCGCAAGACTGTCCCCAGACATTGCTAAAAACTCCCAAGAAATCCACTTGAACGATAGACGGGTACTTATCGATGGTGGTGGCTTCACCGCCCACTATGCGGTTAGGTAAGGCAGTGCATGCCGCACCTGGAAATAAAATTCAACAGTAGTTAATTATCTAATGCTTTAGGAACCAGCTGTTCAGTGTCAAGGTGCTTCAGCTAAAAAATACTACTTCTCAAATGCTGCTGTTTAGCCTAGTTAATTTATCGTTTGACCCGGAAGCAATTAATACCAGGATTCTTTTTTCGTTACAACTTCATATATTTATTAATATATAATAATTAAACACAATGCGTATCCGGAACTGACTCAAATTTTACATTTTGCAATATCGTCTCTATTTGTGCTGTGTTAGAGTTTATTTCATATGACGATCGTACCTAAGCACGGCAGTGAGTCGTCGGCGACGATAATGTATTATGGCTCAGGCATAAAATGCTATTTCTATGTTCCGTGCCTCCAACGTTTAATTTAATTTAATATTGATTGTACGTCATTGATATTATACCAAACACAATTTAATATTTATCTTATGAATTATCTTACTCTTACTTAAAGTCTTCAAAATTTTCTTACTTAGGCCCGTCCATTCATTTTGGTCGAAGCCAAACACGGCATTAAGTATTTGTCACAATTTTGCAATTGTCAGTTGCAATTGATTCCACTTAAAATCTACCATATTTAGTTACATTTAATGTGATCGTTGTTGACACGCGAAGTAATAAGACCGAGCCCAGAGACTATCCCGCCGGAATTTGATAAGTGGTTTAGGAAATTAGATGCAACATGGTGAACATAATTATATCCAGGGTTATAATCTCCATACATTTTGTCGAGTGTCATTGACATTTTTCTATGGAACAGCTGTTGTAGCAGTAAAAGTTGTTCTTAATGATGAGTACTATGAGCCCTTTTCGGCATAGCATACCCTTTCCTTATGACCCTGTATAGACTATCAACATCATAAACCTCTTTTTGACGTAGTCGAGTAAGCAGGTGATCAATGACTGCATTATCTAACGAACTTCTACGAATTACATCAGTGGTCCAAAATAAATAGAACTCACCTGCTAGCAGAACAAGAGTAAACACCTTCAGCGCCGCCATTGTTGTTTGATATATCGATTGAAGAAGACTTGCTTCTGGATTTTTATATTTATAGATCTCGAATAGGCGTTTAATCTAAGTCATTTAGATAACTTACATATTAATCTGTACACTAAATTAAAGATAATTCTTAAGATAATTGTATTTAGTTACAGTCAATTAATATTGGGTTCCTTTTTATTTTATTCGATGCTAGTGATCAATTAGAATTATGCGGATATACATTTAAATTGTTTATTTTTATTGTTCTCTTTTTGTCCAAGTATTCTCACATATATATTTCTGAGATAGAAAGAGAACACCTGGATACAAAAGTCATATCGATCAACTATCCTGTATCATCTAATTTATCATGTTTTGTATTGTTTTTCTAATGTTTTTGATCAACTCTTTTTGAAATTTCTTTCTAATACTATTGATCAACTGTTTTTTATTGTTCGTCTTATCTTATTGATCAACTGTTTTTGTAATGTTTTGCTAATCTTATTGATCAACTGTTTTTTATTGTTTGCTTTATTGATCAACTGTTTTATAATGTTCTTCTAATATTATTGATCAACCGTTTTGTATTATTTGTACAATTTTATTTTTGTTAATTAACTCTTTTGTATGTTCTGTCTAATCTTATTAATTACTTGTTTTGTTTTTTAGTAAAATCTTATTGATGAACTGTTTTTTTGGTTAGATTAACCGGCTTGTCTTAACTAGATTAGACAGCTGACAGCCATTATGAAGTCAGTTCATATAAAGTAGTTGTATTTTATTTCATGTTTCAGCAGCCAAAATGAAATACCAGCTTCCTAGTCTATCACGCCTTCTGGATTACATTTAGAATAATATTGTTTGGAACACTCAAGATACAGTACCTAAACTAGAATAAAAGGCTCTATTACAATCAGCATTATAATCATAAATGTCTGCATTATGGTTTTATTTACTTTATCCTTTGATTCTACGCAGGTATATAATCAAAGACTTTATCGCATAATTTTAAGTATTTTAGCTGTTGCTTGCTACTGGAACTCTGATAAAAGATTACCGCTAACATAGAGAACTTATATAAAGAAGAGTGTGAATGGCCATATAAAGGCGCATAACCAGATTGTGTAGTAACTGTTAAGCACTTAAGATATCGCTATTGCTTTAAGCTGCTACATGATGGTCACAATTTCTGCTTGACTTGAAATAAAAACCCAAGCTGACTCATTCGTAATTATGCATATTCATATTTACGCATTAGTAATATCAGTAAATACCGGTAAATAGTACCGGTAGATGCAAGTGGCAAGTTGTCGGTCGGTGTGGCGGTCTAAGGTTGCGGCCTTTGCTCAGCAGTGGACGTCTTCCGACTGATTATGAATATCAGTAGAAACTTTATATTTTATTTGCAAAACACGCTAGATGAGATGGGGTCAGCCCCATACAATATTTATAGAATCATAATTTTACGTCAATACAATTTTAACTAAACCTTAAATTCCGGACATATACCTATACTATTTTTCTATATATACCATATTTTTATCGGCTTTTATAGCTGTTTGACCATTAGTTGACTAAATACGTAAGAGCCATCTAGTTTTATGCTGTTTTTTCGGTAGTACACTTTTTTGTATGAGATTGTCATTCTTCTCATATAATTTTTCTATGCCACTACCTATTAATTGTACCTTATCAGTAATCAGCACCGTTCGTTATATTCGATCTACTTTATTTGCAATTAAAGTTACGACAGATTGTGAATTTTTTGGTAGGTATAGGTTAGGTACATAATATCGGTACATTTTGGTATTTTTTTAAATGTTTGTTTTTCTATAATGAGGCGTTTTCCAAAAAAATAGTTCTAAAATACTTACTAGATGGCGTAATAGTCCTATCGTTTTACCTGTCATTGTCATTTCTGTAGAAATATTTTATGTTTATTTTTTAAATCGTAAATTTTGGCTCTACACGCTATGTATTTAGCCAGTGTCAACTATTGTAATATTTCAAATGAAGTCAAATACATAGTTACATTACTTGAAATTGTCTAAATACACATGTGGAGCGAAAAAACACGAGAAAAAAAAAGGCACACGTACATTTTTTGTCTTTCATATCTTGACAGTGACAGCAAACCTCGAGGTACATCTAAAGGCCATCTATTGGGTACTTTTATTACCAGGATTTCTTTTTTTTTGGAAAACGCCTCATTCTGTTTTAATTTACTAAGGATTATATTTTCATAGCCACCCTGCAGGGAAATTGTAACAGACAAAAAGTTTTAAAATACTTCGGAACTGACCGAATTTATGGATTTCGACACATTTTTGTTTTAATTATACAGCAATATGTTGGTTCAAAGGTGAATATTCACCAAACAAAATGGGAAAATGCTACTGGTTTCGTTTACTATTAGTACTCACGGGATATTTACCATGATTTTTACTTTTGTTGAGTTCCCGATATTCTGTGCCGAAATATCGAGAACTCAACAAAACTAAAAATCGTGGTAAATATCCCGTGAGTACCTACTAATAGTAATGTAGTAAACAACCACGAAACTCTATAACAGTGTTTGGTTTCGTTTATTCATTATCGCCCTACAAAGTAAGTGACATGGTTAGAACGTTTATATTAGAACAGCTGAAAGCTAAAACAGATTTATCAATTACTATCTAATACATCTTGGGCAAAAACGCGGCATATTGATGGAACATTTTGGCGTAAGTAGCGCAAGTGGCGAAAGTACGTTAAAATCTCCCAGCGCAACATCGGCTTCTCTAAAAACACCGTTTTTTAAATTACACACACTAACAAACACACTTACATACTTACAAACTTTCGCATTTATAATATTAGTGTGATTACTGTGTGTGAGTAGCCCTACCACTACTCTAGGTAGGGCTCTTCTGCAGTGTCCGCCTGGAGAAGTACCACACCTTTGCCAGTTATATTCAACCGCCAACCAGTAGTGTGCAAGCATAACTGTGTTCGGCACACTACTGCTTGGCTTTGAGATAAGATTCTGATTTACTTACTTAAACAATGTCTTAGTTAATCTAGGATTCAAGGGTATTAATATTATGTGATGTGCAAGTTTCATACAAATCCATTTAACCATTACTGAATTTATTTGAAACAGGGAATACAGCATTTGTAATTATCACAGAATTCTCCTTATAAATTTGGTAATTATATTAAACTTGTTAATAATGAATTTACTATTATCTATGATAATGACGATTATGATATGCTTGAATATGTCCATAATATTATAGGTAATGTGTACAATTGAACTCCATACTTGTGTACATACCTACTCGCTTACAAGCTATCGCATTAACAAAATTTGTGCACTAAGTACTTTTGCCGGACCTAGGAAATCCCGGGCGCGATCAATATGGCTCCCTTCTTGTTCCCGCGCATGCGTGGCGGCCATCTTGAAACCGGGACACGACGGGACTTCAGAACCAAAAACAAAGAGTTTCTCATCTTTTCCCGTGATATTTACTAGTTACTGTGAATAATGAGTCCGGAAAGAGAGAATGATGGTAAGTGTTTGTAAGAATTGTACTATTATCTCAGTTTTAGTGTTGTAGTGACCGTTTTATGTATAGTTTGGGGTCTATTCCGGTGTTTCCCGGTCGACCAGGCCGGTTCGCCCTATACAGAATTCTCCCTATTATATTATAGCCTATAGGTATAATTTGACAGTCATTGATTCTATGAATAAAAATAAAATGTAAGAACCATTCAAATATTATTTACTTTATACTCTCAGAACAATTTAATCCTAAGCGATATTAATGGTCAACTATGGGATATGCCATTTAAAAAGAAATGAAGATTTTAGTGGATAGGAAGTGTTTTTTTTTTGTAAGTAAATTCAAATAATTGCATATAATTAATAGTAATTGTTTGCAATCTTTGTGTTTGTTTGAATTATCCCTATTATTTTGCTCGTACGTTTATGCTTGTACTAGCAACACCCCGGGTATCACCCGCTTTCCTAAAGGAACCGTAAATTTTACAGAGAAAATAAACATATATTAATCTAGAATTATATATATTAAGAGCTAATTACCTCCGTACCAAATTGCATTCAAATACACTCAAAAAATCAATGGGAAAATACAAATACGATAACATAGCCACTCACAAAAAATAAATAAAAACAAGAAAAGACTTGACTGCCCACACTGTCAATTAAAAAGTAGATACAGTTTGGGGATAGGTACTATCTTTATTCACCTCGAGTGAAACCGCAGAGCGCAGTTAGTATGTAAGCTCAGAATGTAACCTCTTGTTTCAGCATCAGAGGACATGATGGAGTCAATAGACGAACTAAAAGAACGCCTCTCCTCCATGAAGAGAATGATGGAGGAGCGGAAGGCCGCTGGGTCCGGCACGAAGGACCTGTTCCATGGAGAAGCCAGGAGTCTCCGGGGTACTACCATGATTGACGGGAACTTCCTAAGCTTTGTGTTTGGTGGAACTCTCCTAGTAATAGTCAGTGTATCAGTATACGCGTTTTATAATTTGTACCATGCGGTGTTGAAGAAATTCCCTTCTACCCACACGGAACTGTGAATCTGTTATGTGCGCGTACGCTACACTACGCATCGCAATTGGTATGCGATTGGTTGGATAGGTCGACAAGTGATCTGATTGGTTGGTTTGAAATGGGCCGGTTTAGTTTCGCTTGGGTTTCTTGGTTTTCATAGTTATTTAAACCCTTTTTCGGTTTCTATTTTCTGAATTGACTTTTTTCGTTAAAATGTGAGTACTCAGTTTTTCGTTTTTCTCTTTTTTCTTTTTAGGGCATAATATTAAATGTGTCAGTAAAAATAAGACAACTACTTGCATAAAATTTTGCATTCAACTACAAGATTCTACAGATACTAGTCAAGCCCATAGTAAAGCTCTGGTCACACAACAAATTTGTATTTTACGTATCGATTATACGTGTTCACCCTAAGAATAATTTGTTTCAAAATGTTGTGAATTCTGTTTTTCTATAATTAATATCTTAAATAATTTTATTAATTATTAATATTTATTATATTTTTTATTTTATTTTAAAAAATCAGAAAAGTGATACAATTAATATGTTTAAAGTTTGAATTATTAAATGGTTGTAATTATATTGTCAAATGCAACAAGCAAGACTGCCAAATAATTGACTGAGAGAATATCAGGAATGTTGAAAAGTAAGAATTTCTGCATAGGTACGACTGTGCTTTCGATCTGAATCGAAATTTCTATAAGGAGCTTTTTCTCGAAGTTTCCTTGCAATAATTTCTATCTGTAGCAGCTGTTTCAACGTTTGTAGTTTAGATTTGACGTCAGTAAAAATGTCATGACAAATATTATGGTCGGAGTGATATATCTTGATATTATTTAAATCGTAATTTAAATAATATCTTTGTAATATCACTGCCTGATGTAATAGGATTATTGTAACATTGTATGCCAGTATTGTAAGCAAAACAGCGCTACGTAAGTACCTTATGTAGTTAGTTGCGGTGCGTATCGGCGATACGGTGTAGTATGGTATTGTGCGCTCACCCTTAGAATAGCTTATTTAAGACCTATTCAAATGTAATCGATATTTTCCGCCGCTGCTGCTAGCGAAAAATACCGAGCTGGGTCCCACCTCGTATATAAATTAGAACTTTGTCTCGTTTTTTTTTGTAATGATAAAAGCAGTGCTGTTATACTCCACCCTCGAGTCGTAAGAAGTCTAAGCGGTAGATGGACCTTTAAAATTTCAGTACGGAGTTTTGGTACCAACGTGAAAAAATTGTCAACATTGTCACTGTATTATTAAAGTGCAATAGTGAGGGCAAATCGTATAAAGCGGTGAACCGTGTCTTTCGTGTTATTTTTAAAAACTCTGTAGATACCTTCATTGAAACTTCCACCGCTTTATTGAAGCACGACTTGGAAAACAATTACACTGGATTTGCACTTCTATGGGTGAAGTCAAAGTTTAAGAAAAATAATGTCATTACTTAAGTAAAATTTCGATACAAAAAGTCAGAATTATAACAAAAAATTGCTGAATTCATCGGATTTCGCTAGCAATGGCGGGAGCGAATATCACGAGCTTGTTTGAATAAGCCTTTACAATTAATAATTTTCGTATGTTAAAGGCGACAAGGAGGTTAAACATTAAAAGAACTGGCAATGCCAAAAAAAGGAGAATATAAAGGGCCAAGTCTTATCATAAGAGTTTATGTATACCTACTATGCTAAGATTAAAAACATCATTTTAAGAAATAAAAACTTTCAGATGTTGTCAAGTATTATTTTAACCCAATGTTTATTTATTGTTATTATGTTGTTAAATTTGAAAATTAAAAAAATCTTTACTAAATTTTAATCAAAACTTGTTACTTTTTAACCGAAACGGAAAATTTTGTGTTTGACAGGCCTATAGCTATCAAACTCGTGCCTTGTAAAAAAACACCGCAAACTACACTATCCTTCAAACAATAGGCGACTGTGAAAATTAAAATATCTGCAGACGCCATGTTAATACGAGTAGCTCATTATTTTCCGTTTCGGTAAAAAGCACGGAACAAAATAACAAGTATTTTTTCCGTGGTAGAAAGTCATTCTACTCGTACTAGGTACACTATCAGGTCAGGTATGACTATTTTAGGTACAAAATACAAATAGTCATCATCACCATCTATACTGAATTGTATACCTACTACTTAGGGGCACATTACCGCCACAGTCGTCTATAGCGGGCCCTGTACGAACTAACGAAGTCAATCATCATCATCATAAACCACTAAAAGTTACCAGCTGAACAAAAGCCTTAGGCCATAATCCCCACGCTTGGCAGGTGATTTGGAGATCGCAGAAGACTCATTGTTTGCTAAGAGGACACTGATGCTGGTTGTTCTGTTCGCAGTTCAAAGACATACCAGGGATCTTATCATGTAATTCTAGTGACGATGGTCATCGTGTGCCGTTCCACTCGCATTAACGTACTCGAACCATGCGAGGGAGCGGGATAGCAAACGAAGACCATCGCCACCAGACTTACAAAATAAAGCCGAGGCCCGACGGCAATACTTGAGTACAAAATTTTATATTAAAAATTTCAATATAAATTGACTAAATATAAACAATTTGACATATTTTGTTTTAACAAAACGGGAATACTCACGTTAAATTGAGTCGGATACTACGACTGTAGTTTCGATCACATTCGGTGACCTTTATCATGGAATGCTAAGCGTGACAAGTGCGCGACCCCGTCTTGCCTTGCACGACGAGGTCGCGCGCGTGGTTTTTTTTTAAAACAAAATCGATATAAACACATTAATTAAAAGATTAATTTTAATTTATATTCTTTTAACTTTTTCTTCTATGTTATGACCATATTCTGTTTGAAATAAACGAATTTTGATTATGATTATGATTTCATAAGTGGCTTGGTCTAGTGACTAGTGACTAATCGTGGCTTGTATGTTTGCGTGTTCCTGTATTACCTTCTGTTGCCTAAACGGCTTGATTGACCGATTTTGATGAGTTAGGAGTCGTTAAACTACCGTTTAGGGGTGGAATTTTTCTAAGCCCATTCTTATTTTACTAGGAGGAAGAGGAGTACTGTACCCATTTGAGGAGTACTGGGTTCCAATTTCACGTCTCTATCGTAAGCGGTTTTGGTTTTGGTCTGCGCGTTGATTACTAGAAGTCTCACAGTAGATTCCAAACTGCAGTGGGCTCCACATACCTCTTCTCTGTCAAACAGACTCAGTTCGGCTGTCTATGCGGTTCGGAAAATCCACTAACTCACTCACTGATGAAGCTACAGCTCGCATGGTTTACTTCAGCTACTTCCATAGCGTTATGTCGTATGGTATAATCCTATGGGGAGAGCGGCAATGCCTTTGTGCTCCAAAAATGGACGATCAAAGCAGCCTATGCGATCTCAAGGCTCGGACGTCTCTTAGGAATGTTTTTAAGGCTATTAATATTATTACAATGCCATCATTATTTATATAATGTATTTAAGGAAAAGTCGTGGTAGCTCAATGGGAGAACACTTGCCTTACATTCGTGAGGTAGCGGGTTCGAACCCGGGCGGGCCCGTACCAATGAGTTCTTTGGAACTTACGTACGGATATACCACTGGCTTTACGGTGAAGGAAAACATCGTGAGGAAACCTGCATATTTCTGGAGAAGTAATTCAATGGCGTATGTGAATCCGCCAACACGCACTGGGCCAGCGTGGTGGATATGGCCTAATCACCCTTCGAGGGTAGGCTGATATCCCAGCAGTGGGATGTTTAAAAGGCTGATATAGATAAATGTAACGAAAAAATTCCATTCACTGGAAACACTTAGTGACAGGTATGCAGGCAATACAAGGCATAGTCGTAGGCTGGCAGTTCCATATACCAGAGTGACTTACCAGAGTAAATCTTTCTTAATCTGTAGTGTGTGTAGTGTGTTGTATAATAAAATTCCACGTGCAATATAAGATTTAAATGGAACAAAATTCAAGAAAGTTGTAAAAGGTACACCTCAAGGGCGGATATAATATAAAGTAGGTGATTATCTGAAAGACACTAACCCCCGAATACTGAAACGTTTGTTAACTTTGACGACAGATTAAGTTTATTGCCGTCTTTGTCATTAGTGCCAGACAAAGGCAGTATTAGAATTAATCTGTTGTCAAAGTTAACAAACGTTTCAGTATTCGGGGGTAAGGTCTGGAACCTGCCCATACAAACAGGTACATCTGAAATGTATAATATGTAGATATATTATATCTAATGTTAAGCTGACGTCTTCAGAGCATGTAATTTCCTACGGAATAAAGATTTTTGACTTTAGCAAAAGGGCTTGTTCTTTACACAATAGAGGTAGAATTTCGCAAAATCCTTTCTTATTGTTTACGTAGACCATTTGAGGAATGTTACTGTCTTGTTATTGTTTTTGTCCTGCGGATAGTGACCCGAGGTCTGTTTTTTATCTGTAACTAGTCCATAATAATTTCAATTTTGTTTCCCTTTTTTTGCTGAAATATATTTGTAAAATTTAGTGTAAATTAAGATGTGGTATTGAGTCACATAACAGATCAATCATTGTTTGCATAGTTATAGTTTCATAATTATATTCCGTCAATCCGTGTTATATTTTGGAATGTTGGGTCCAAATTTCATGTCTGTATCATAGATGGTTTGGTCTGTGCGTTGATTCCTAGAAAAGGGCTTCTTTTTCATATAACAATTATCTGATTTATTGACTAGTGTACGTCAACTGTCTCTTTTCATCTGCACGCATAAGTGTATAGCGCAATTTTTTTCTCAAATCAGCCAGCACCGTAACTCCAAAACTCGAAAAAATATTTTATCCGTCTCCTTCCCCAAAATAAAAATTATAACTTGAATATTGCTATAAAACTTTGGCAACGGGTATATAAAAATCATTTATTTTTTTATGCCATAGGTGGCAAACAAGCAGACGGGCCGCCTGATTGTAAGTGATCACCGTCGCCTATGGATACCTGTAACACCAGGGGCATCACAGATACGTTGCCGACCTTTAAAGACTATTAACAGCACTTTTGAAGAATCCCATGTTGTAATTACTCGGATATTATACCACCACCATTTAAAAAATGTTTAAAAAGTGCGAGCGAGATAGCTGAATTAGAGGAGCGTGCCCTTAGTTAATCTGTTGAATTGAATGGAATCCACAAAATCAAAAAGTATTATGATCAAATATTTCAGAAACAAAATCCTTGTAAAGATTGGAAATCTCGTCTAACTCGCAAAGTTGGTTAAATCATAACAAACGAGGGTTTAACCCAGTTGTAAACAAACTTCTTGTGAACTCGTAAGCTCCATGCTTATATCTTAAATCTTCACATCACATAGGTACTCGCTTCACAATGTACCAAGAAGTAAAATTTAGTCGGCATCTCCGCGGACGACTCTACACAACAACTAATATTATTAAAGAAAAAAGAAAATACCCGACTGCATAATGTAGCTATAGCTATATAAGAACACATAAACATACTTGCATACACCGCAAAACATTACCTTCTCCTTGGGCAGTCCGGTAAAGAGGTAAACTATTGTTTTTACCAGAAACCCTTACTAATATTTTAAATGCGAAATTCTGTTGGTTGGTTTGTTTGGTCCTCTCTCACGCAGCAACAGAGCAAGGGACCTGTATAGTTAAGAGGTTGGAAAGTAAATAATAATAAATAAATATCTGGGACATTTTTGCACACACGGTCATTTGACCCCAAACTAAGCAAAGCTTGTAATATGGCTGCCAGAGACTGATATACGTACATATATATATTTTTTAAATACATACTTATATAGATATTAACACCCAGACATAGAACAAACACAAATATTCATCACATGAATGTTTGTCCTAGATGGGAATCGAACCCACGCCCCTAAATACAGAAGGTAGGTTCACTACCAACTGAGCCACCGGGGCAGCCAAGTGACAGAGGCTAGAAAAATATACGGATCTAGAAGAATTTTACCACGCGGGTGAAACCGCGGTGCAACTGGTTATACTCCATATAAAGGGTTATAAGGAAAGGGTAAATAAGCAGAATAGGGATGATAGTACTCATCATTATGAACAACTTTTACTATGAAAATCGAGAAAAAAAAACCAGCTGTTTCATAGAAAAATGTCAATGACATTCGACAAAATATATGTAACCGCCTATTTGAGGGTTGGTCCCATGGTAAAAGTTGTTCACAATCATGAGTACTATGAGCCCCTTTCGGGTTAGTATACCCTTTCCTTATAACCCTGTATAAAGTTAAATTATTACATAATATACAACTAGAAACCATATCACCGTTAGAACTCGCTTCTTAATTTCATGTAGTATGCACCTATAATTGTGGTGACGTTTAGCCTGTTTCCATTGCTTGCCTTCTTCTATGTTACAATGACGTACATCATGTTGGTGTCTATTAAATCGGATTGCACCTATTCTGTCGTAAAGAAAATTTCGGCAGCGTAGGCAGGCTTCCCACTAGGTGGACCGACAACATTGTGAAAGTCGCGGGCAACCAGTGGATGCAAGTGGCGCGTTGTTGGCGCTTAAAAGGAGCTTATGTTTAGCAGTAGACGTCTTATGGCTGATGATGAACCTTTGGAAGGAGAACTATCTACACTCCACTACGAAATACGCTGAATATGTTTGTGTGAAGCTACGTTATTTTTTATTTTTAAAACTGAGTGACGAGACTGTAATTTAGCTCGCCTGATGGTAAGCGTCACGCAAGCCCATAACAGTTCAATGCCACCCAGAATTATGAACTATATGAGTTCAAAACACTGCGTGGCATTGTAGGTATAGCCTGAAATTTTGCAAATATTCATCTCTTATGGGGTTTAAATAAAGTTATTTTTATTTGTTTACTGTAGCGACCCGTCCCGGCTTCGCACGGGTGTATCTAGAAAAAATATATAGTGAAAAACTATCTAACTGATGATGCAAGTCGCAGCAAAATCTTTTTCAAGGTTTAGGAGGAATTAGCGGATATACATACAGACAGACAGAAGCGGAAAGTAACTATTTTATACTATGTAAAGATTAAGATATATAGATAGATAGAAACTCTTTATTGTGTACACCGAAATAATAAAAACACATACAGAACTATCTTATACGCTAGTGCCACGAGTGGCTGCCTTATCGCTAAAAGCGACCTCTTCCAGGCAACCTTTGATATGATATATAGATTTGCGGATTTGTTGTGACGGTAGGTGGAGTAGGTCCCAGACGGAATGGCGGCCACGTTATGGTAACCATAGTCTCAGAAGACCGATACAGCGCCAGGACGTTTTTTTTTTGCGGCCCCATGTGGAAGCGGTTGGAATAAAACAAAAAAAAAGCAACAACAAACAAACATTAGCGAAAGAGCGAGGAGGCTTTTGCTGTGCAGAGGGCTAAATAAGGTGCCGATGATGATGATAATGATTTGCGAAAATGAAAGCCAAGTCTCATTTCGTAATTTCGAGCCCTATACATACGAGGCCGAAGGATTACCAGCATCGCGTACGAAGCCGCGGGCATCAATCAGTCCATACCAGAAATTACACTTTTTAATTTTGTAGTGGAAACAGCGCTTAACGCTCTTTTCTAGCGAGAAAAACATAACAAAAGAGGTCGTTTGTGAAAAAACTTTTGTAGATAGGAGCGAACTTTTAAGCAGTTTCCCGTTTGTTGACTGAGCTGAGCGAAGGTCCAGAGTTTAAGGAACTAATATGTACGTGTATCTATGTTTGTTTGACGATAACTGACGCACGGTTCCTCCGATCTTAGCGAAATTTTGTAGGCTAGTAGTTCATACAGATATTACAATTTTTAATTTTTAACATAAATGATCAAAATCGTTCGAGAGGCTATAAAAATACAATCGTTAGTACAGTCGTATTTAACCACTATTTAACACAAGTTGGGCAAAATAATACAATGACGTTACATTTTGGACATTAGCTGACTAAATACGGGGACGAAAGGAACGTCGCGTCATTGTATTGTTTTCCAAAAATTGTGTTATTTTGAGTGTTGAGCTTTCAGAGTGTGCTATCTAAGTAGTGGGTAAGAAAGGTTCTTGCGTGGCAACCACGTACCGGAAGACACAGCGTAGGCAGGCCTTCCACTATGTGGACCGACGACATTGTTAAAGTCGCGGACAATCTGTGGACGCAAGTGGCACGTTGTCTGTCGGTGTGGCGCTCTAAGGGGGCTCTATGTTCAGCAGTAGACGTGTTCTGGCTAATGATGATGATGATACTTGAATATTTTACTAAGCTTGAAATATTACATAACTTGATACTGACTAAATACACAACGTTTGGAGCCAAACCATAAGTATCATCAGTATAACGCAAAATCGTAACTACTACAGTGCGTTCAGCTATTTAACTTCTGACATCTGTGTGTTGCTTTTTAGTATTGTTGAAAAGATTCTTGGATTGTTCTGTTCTGTGATTAATCTCTTAACTTACCGAAAAAGATTCAAAGTAGCGGCAGAAAAAACTTTATAGCTACTGTGAACGGAGTGTAGTCAGAATGTGATTCTTAATTCGGCTCCAGTATCTAGTTCGGCTTAGTTCGGTTTGTTTGAGTGTATAAATCACAAACTGTGGGGGCTGAGTGGCCACCAACTCCAAGTATACACGGCATCACTACTAAAAAAGCCCTACGCATTCCCATCTGACTACAATATGGCGCGTAGCAAGGTCTACGTTGCGTAGCTTCGTAGTACAAGCAGGTCGTAGCTGCAGCTACGGAACAATAAAATTACTTTTGTAGTATTACGCTGGTACTAAGCACACCACTGATGTCTCGCTTGCGCATTTTCATATTAAAGACTAGCTGCGCCAAGCGGTTTCACCCGCTAACAGAAACCGAATATTTTTCCTGGTTAAAAAGTAACCTATGTGATAATCCAGGGTATAGGCTAACTCCATACCAAATTTCATTTAAATCTGTTCAGTCGGTACAGAGTCTAACGGGAACGAATACACTCACATACTTACATACTTACATTACACACTTGTAATATTCGTGTGCTATTTAATCACTAAGTGTGACTTCCATTTTATGATAAGATCAAAAATGTTTGAAGGAAAATTCAATTTTTATATCTTCCAATTTGTAGAAAAAGATCGATGAACTGGATTTTTCAATACGCAATTCAAAAGATTCTAGCAATTCAAAATGTTATGATAGATAGATCTAATAGCACACGTCGTTTTTGGTTATATATACAGTATTTAAAAAAAAAAAAACTTAAAAAAACACTAACCGGAAGACGAAACGTAGGCAGGCCTTGTGAAAGACACCGATGACATTGTGAAAGTCGAGGGCAACCGGTGGATGCAAGTGGCACATTGTCGGTCAGTGTGGCGTTCTAAGGGGAGGCCTATGTTCAGCAGTGGACGTCTTCTCGCTGATAATGACGTATGTAAAAAAAACTTCATGTCATGTGAGTAAAATTGCTATGACACGACTATATATTCCCCTTAAATTAAAACGGGTGTGAGTAACAGATTTTCCAAATGCTACATCATTAAGGCTGATTTTGTGCATGCAGCTTGTGCCACTTAATGACGTTTATCCGAAACAAAGCAAGTTTTCCTTGGTATAACACTATCCATTTCGATTTCAACCGCGTGAAAAGTATTAGAAACATACTCTATTCTCTCCACAAGATACGTGTACAGAAAGGACCAATTAAATCTTTATACTATCGAGTTATAAAGTTTAAGTACCGATACTTCGAGCCCGGTACATCCCTAGCACCCCTCTCCCTAAACAAAGTAACAGGTAAAGGTAACAGTTACCATCGCCCCTTCGGTCTTCAGTATCAGCCCGGCAGCCCAGTGGAACGGTCGCGTCTCTGGGCCCACACATTTAGTTTCAAATATTACTGTGATTCGGTTCCTGTCGGCTCTTCACTACAAAAATTAAAGGTAAGAATCAATCAAATCCTCTTTTTCAATTGTTTTTCTTTAATAATAATTAATAGAATAAATTATTTTTTAAACAAAGGCGCGGTCGTTTGTTTTAAAATTTCTAAGGCTTTCAATTTAGAAAATATAATAATCCGAAACAAAAGAAAGTTTGAAAGAACCACAACAAAATAAACATTTTTTCTCGCGTAAAATCTTAACGCTGTTTCTGAGAAACAAAAACGTTATAACCTATTGTCATTTACATTTTTTGAGGTAAGAAAGATATAAAGTATAAAGCACCGTAAAACGACGCAGTTCCCCTCTATGTGCCTCGAAAGCCTGATATCACAGACAAAGGAATTACGTATCTGTTGCGCTTTTAATCAACAAGTATGAGGAGGATTTTGTGATCTTATCGTTTAAATTGGGGGTTGATTCTTCGATTCATGTTTTTTTTTTAAATCGCTGTAATTGTGTCGTAATGAGTATGGAATGTAATTTCAACGTTGTCTTCTGTGTTTGTATTTTCTTTGTTTCTTTTAATAGGACGTTTATTTTTGGACGCTCGTATAATTATTGTAAGACAGACTATGTGAATAAATAAAATACAGGACTTTCTTTACTATAGGCAAGGTATAATTCCTAGTTACATTTAATTTTAGATGATTATTTTGCTCTATTTTCGAATTATATCGAATATCGGAGTTTAAAGGAAACTGTCACTTTGGTCGCAGTTAGTTGTTTAATACTTCTCTTAATATTAATTATAAATATTCACGTTCAACAACATACATTCTTATTTTAAATGGTTTTTTTGTCATCTATCGATGCGATGTGTCGTTAAACTATTTTTTTTTTTAAGTATTATGGCTTTGCTTATCATCACATAATACTTTCTCAAAATTGTTTCAGGTAACTTAGATAAGAAAAAGATATTTCAGGAAAAGATAATTTAATATCTTTACTTGTACTTTGAGTAAGCATTTGAAAATGAATGTACAGTTAATACAAAACTTTTATGTCAGGTACTGTTCTGAGATAAGCTTTGTCAATGTGGCGTTCACATATCGTAAAATTTCTAAATTGTTACACTTAAATACTAACATCAGTCCACATAGACGAAAATAAACTAACATAAACTCTCTTTAAAAAATATTTCGAGCACTTTGAAATACGAACTAGGCCTGTGTCGGTAGGTCATTTCCCGCGACCCGGGTCGATCGTAACGGATAACCTACGTGAACGGATCAAATGATTTTGTCGATCAATCGATCTTGTGACCGATAACACAAGTGAATCACTACACGTCATCAATCAAAGACTGACTGGATCCTGTGCGATTTGCGGTTCGCGAGCAACCCGAGAGCCGGCTTCCATGCACGAATAGGCTACTTCGTACTATTTTACATCATTCATTTAACTTCACTCATTTCTACATGCCAAAGAAAAAATATCCTTATGACTAAGGTAAAAAGATTCTAGTACATTTTTCTGTCAATATCGAAAGAACGCAAGGCAGTTGCGTTTACCTACTACCGTAAATCTATGATAATAAAGTTTAAATTAGTCCGTCAGTGACGCGACCCGTCGGTCGAAATTGATCGAGTGTTTCGAAAAGTGGTGACCGTCTCGGTCATGCATGGGTCGCGAGCCGGTCGTTTTGACTCGGTCGGTCGTGATCGACACAGGGGCGCTAATCTAATATGAAATATTTATTTTTTCCACAAAGCAAATTGATTGCGATGTAATTAGTGTAGAGCTATGAGCTAAATTCGATTTTGATTTTGCAAATTACATGTCTGGAACCGTTGGCGTGGCTCGACACGCTCTCGACTTATTTGACAGCTTTTCTTATACATACTAGTAGCGTAATCTGAGAGGTAATTTAATATTTATACCAGTATATCTTGAGTATAATACGTCAAAGCTAATGAGACCTCAGCAGTAGAAGTTTCCGACTTCCAATTAGGCTTTCAAGAGTAATTAGTAAAATAAATATATAATACGAGTACTATTTGTAATGGTGTAGATTCTGTTGTCATACTTAACTAATGTGACAGTACTAAAATTACCAGCGTCTCTTTTCAATTCGATGTGGCAACAATTTTAGAACGGCCAAATTAAGTTTAGTTTACAAAATGCAGCAACAGAATCGATACCAATATCATTTTATACCAAAACATGCACATCAAAAACATACACATTTGTCTTCTAGATTATGTTGTTGGTATTTTTTTATTAAGGAAATAATGTTGAAAAGTTGGCCTTCAAACTTGCAAATACAAAGACGAACGATCAATCTAACATAATCACTTATTAATAGATCCCTTTATGGATGATTTTCAAACCTCTTTCTTAGTGCTATGCATTAGCCTTTAAACACTTTAGACTCTATGTTCAAAATCGTCTGTCTGTCCGACATTCAGCAGAGTTTTATTAAGTAGATTTGATGTGACAATGAGACGACGGAAGCCGCAGCGTAGGTAGGCCTTACTCTAGGGGGACTAACGACACTTAGTCGCGGGCAACCGGTGGATGTAAATGGCATATTGCCATTCCGTGTGTCGCTCAAGGGGAGGCATTAAGGCAGTAACACTGGCTAATTATGTTATACTTGTATTTTCACTAACATGTTTTAAATGTCAATTAATTATTTATACCTGTTATCAAAATACTGATATAGGCGATCCCAGCCCGATAACTGAAAATATTTTTCTTTCTGTTATGTACAATTACTGGAATGTGTCCGTTTTGTAAGTTATACGTTTTATGATAAATAAAGATCTTTTTAAAAACAAAATCAGTCAGCAGTGGACGTATTCTTTTTAAGCCTCTTTTTTAAATTTATGTAAAATTTTGTGTTAACAATAAACAGTTTATCTATCTATCTATTCTGGCTGTTGATGATGATTATGATGACGTAACTTTTTATTTGATTTGGTCAGAAAATGTCCCATTTATATTTAACAAGAGAAAGTTCTCTGAATCAACCTAATGACACGAATTCTCAAATTTCATATTTTTGGCAATCAAAAAACTTGTTCGTAATTTTGCTCCAATTTCTTACACGAGCTTAATTTATAAGTCTGTGTAAAAACCTAATTTGATTTCTGTGAAGTTGTCAAAAATTCTCGCTACTATATATTACATGATAGATAGATAGATAGATAAACTCTTTATTGTTCACACCAGATCGTACATAGTAGGACAGAAAACAAAACATTTTAGCTAGTGTAACAAATGGCGGCCTTATCGCTGAAAGCGATCTCTTCCAGGCAACCTTAGGATGAATGCCTCTAGGGGAAATACGTTATTTTATAATAGAGCACTAGCTTTTTACTTACGGCTGTACAATTACTAACAGATTGTTGGAACTAAGCAAAGTCATTGTATTTTAATTCATTGCCGCGAGCTTTTTAAGTGTGTACAAAATACTCAATACTCAATACATTTATTGCAAACATTATGTAAATTACATGCAGATCTTAACTAGCATATTTTAAATAGGTAATTATAATGACCCTGATTGGGTATGGCAATATCGTGCGGAGCGGGTCAATCTATTCCATAATTGTCTTATGTTTCAAAAATTCGTCTAGGGTATGACTGGAATGTCTCAACGATTATATATTTTACTTCACTTGAAATATTACAAATCTTGATACTTGCTAAATACACTGTTTAGAGCCAAAATAAAGAAAAATAACTCGTGTTAAATTTAAAAGTACCTCATAACACAACGTTTATGATGCCCACCTAAAACTACGTAATGGAAAGTCAACTAAAGCAATTACTCATGGTTAGTGTGGACACAGAGTGACGTCATCAGGAAACACTTACGGGGGTAAGGGTTCGTCCCTAAGGGGGCGCTATGAGTAGCCTTTTTGTCGTCTACAGTGTACACTGTTAACGAAAAAGGTGTTACCTAACGGGAAGTATCCGAAGCGTGAACGAACGGGAAAAAATAGAAGCCATCGTCGACACTGTGAACGAACGGAAGCTTTTTTCCCGATCGTCAACACTGTTAATGAAAAGGGGGGGGAAGTACCCAGCGGGAAGTACGCGAAGTGTGAACAAGCGTAAAAATATAACAGCGTTCGTCAACACTGTGAACGAACGGAACTTTTTTTCCCGATCGTCAACAGTGTGGACGAAGGGGTGTTACGGAGCGGGAAGTTTTGACTTTGACAACAGATTAATTCTAATGCTGCCTTTGTCTGGCACTAAGCAAATGACAAAGACAGGAATAGACAATCTGTTGTCAAAATTAACAAACGTTTAAGAATCCCGGGGTTATTAGAGTCAAACGTATTGAGCATCACTATTACCAGATCCTAGTGTAGTTTCAAGACAAGGTATATTAATAGGCAATTCAAAACAGGTATTTATGGCCCATGTTTGTTAACAACCTCATTTAATAGCCTACCTTCATTATTCAATTCAAACTCGACCGGGTCTGACCCACTCTGGAATTCTAACGTCGTTCGGTTCCATTCATCACCGACTACGAGTAACTTGCCTTTGAATAATGTATGGTTATTTTGAATGCGGCGAATCAAAGGGATCCTGTAGGTCCCGAAATAATTTTACAACTACCAATAAATCGTTTGTTGTTTTAAACAATGATTATAACCATTGAACTGTTTCAAACTTCTGATTGGTAAAACTCTCTTTGAATTATGTGTGGGTTATTTTGATCTTTTTATTTATTTACTAGTTGCGCCCCGCGGTATCAGCCGCTATTCTACAGACACGGTTAACTTTTTCAGGATAAAAGTACCCTAGGTGTTATTCCGGGAAATAAATTACCTCAATACCAAATTTCATCCAAATCCGTTCTGCCGTTGCAGAGTTGAACGGGAACAAACACTTATATATTTACCTACTTACATACAAACTTTCACATTTATAATATTAGTGTGATACGACGGAGTGACTCGAACAAGTCTCACTTGAATGCCGAGTGCGAGTTTTTCCAATTGCGTTTACTTACTCGAAGACGTTTACGTTAACTATGATTTGTATGAAGTAAGAGCAGTGCCACCTAGATGACGCTAGATGGCACTGCTCTTTCATACAAATTATTTGTTAGTAAGTAAACGCGTTTGGAAAAACTCGCACTAGGCGCTGTGGTGGTAACTGTCACGATTGCCCGTAACAGGTCTATCCCATTCAGGATTTTTGGCGACTCAAAGGTAGGTATCCTATATTATGGGTTAGTTCCCGCAATAATTCGTTTTCGTATCTTTTATTTTGATGGAATTGAACAAATTATATATTGTTCCGTTTGTTTCGATCTCCTGCATCAATTTAAAAGATTTAACGTATATATAAAGTATCATTAATAGAAAAAAAAAAAAAGTAGTCTACCCGACTGCAATATGTATCGTTAGATTCTTCTTTACAGAGTGACCCATGTCACTCTGTAGAATCTAACGACAACTCACTTGTCGGAATCGGTCAAACCTTTATGTTACAGGAGGTAATAATCAAATAAAACACAAACGTACAAATATACATACATATACGTATATACTTACATACTCACATTCTTACATACACGCAAACCATTAGGTACTCTGCATGTCATTTACCGGCCCTAGAACTACTATACCTATGCAAAAACTCACACTGCACATATTTTGACGATCTGGTTAGTCCAAATTATTTCTTTGGGTTTTTTAATTTATAATGAACCTTTTATTTACTAAGATATAAGGATGTATTTTAAATAAAAGAGTCTAAATATGACGCATTTTATAGATAAAAACAAGGGCAACAGGGCAACGGATCGACGCATCGATCCGTTGCTCTGTTGCCGTTGTTTTCTATTGCTGCAAGTAAAATAAACTAATAAATAACTGTGGGTGTTTTGTTAGTTCTTCGCATTTATAATATAAGGAGGGAAGTAGAAATTCACGAACTTCGTCATTAGGTACATAATAATAAATAATAAATAAATATCTGGGACATTTTTGCACACATCGTCACCTGACCCCAAACTAAGCAAAGCTTGTAATATGGCTTCCAGAGACTGATATACGTACATAGATATTTTTAAATACATACTTATATAGATATTAACACCCAGACATAGAACAAACACAAATATTCATCACATAAATGTTTGTCCTAGATGGGAATCGAACCCACGCCCCCAAACACAGAAGGTAGGTTCACTACCAACTGAGCCATGTCTTGCCTGAGCCTGTTCATGTCTTCGACTTCGGTAACAATGTTAGGAGATAAGTTTGAGATCTCGTTATATTTTTTTCGACAACTTTCTTTCATGTTTCGTGGACATAAGGTTCTTGATTTAGGGTTACTTCTAAGTTAGGTATTGTTGTTGATGTCACTTGTTAACGAAAAGTACTAAATGCTGCTTCGACAATTTTTATAAAATTCGACTGGCTGGATTCGCTAAGTTTAAATCAGTAAAATGGTAAGTTTATGACACTTGTCATCAGAAACTGTACCCAACAATGTTTTTTTTGTAAATGTCGGCACGGGCTGAGTTAATAATAGCAGGTTATATAAATTGGAATGACTCGAGAATAGTAAAATTTGAAAATAAGTGTGGGACGAGTCAATAATCGAAAGTGGGTTGACTAAAGAACATGACGTCATGGGATGAGATCTGTTGGGATGAAGTCGGAACAAGCCCAAAAATGTTCTAATTTTGCTTAGACCATTTTCATTGCGTTGCAATATTCGACTTGGCAAGCATTCCGGTCGTTCCGGTTTTTCATATTGAAATATCACTATTTCAATATGAAAATTTAATTTTAGAAATTTGGCGATCATGTGGTCTTTTTATTGACGTTTTTTGTGGTAAGTTATTTCACAGAAACGACCGGAATGCTTCACAGCCAAGGTTGGTTGTTTGAAGTGTTACCTATTGCATAAGGATACATTACTGGCTCTTCGAAATAACGTCCACCTGCGCAGGGGTTTTTGAATCGCTCATATGATTTCGCACGAAAATAACATGCGAAATGATAGATTTTCTATTGTTAGAAAGCAAATTCGAATGTTCAAACCACTTGCGTTGCGTTAGGGAGTGATATGATTATTTCAAAAATGCGACTTTTGTTTGGGATTTCGTTCGAAAGTCAATCATTTCGTATACGCATAATATTTTCGTGCGATATATCATGCGAGCGATTCAAAAATCGAGCCTACGATGAAAACAGGTGGAGTAAACGCGAGCTAGCCTAAAAGTTAAAAAATCGCTTAATATACAAATATAGCTAAACAAGAAAATAAATCATAATTCTGCGCACTAAGCGTTCCCAGAAATTATCATTAGATACCTCGCTATTATATTAATGAAACTTGGAGATCTGGCAAAATGTATGGTAATCAAAGTCTTTTAAATACATTTTTTATCGAGCAAAGCTATGTAACTATGTCAACATCTTTCAAAAAACATATTGATTTCAAAAACTTTTCAACGCGCTTGGTTGACACGCGCTTTATCAAACTGCTGAGACGTTTATTTGGCACAACGCATTCAGCATGGTAATGCCGCCAGCATGCTGGGTACGCTGCCAACTGGTAGTGGGCCTGAACATTTGAATTATCTATAGACCTCTAAAGGTCTCTGGATATGCCAACTGTTATTTTTATGTAGTAGCCTAAGTAATTTAGGTAGATGTAGTTTGTATGTATTTTGTTTATTTAAAAAAGCCGTTGCTCGTTTAAAAAAAAATTGTTTGTTTGTATGTAAGATATCTTATCTACATAATAAGGATTTTGGCGGGAACGTGAAGAAATCATGTCGCGTCATTATATTATTTTCCATTACTTGTGTTATTTCGAGTGTTAATGTGTAAAAACTGTGAATTTTTACCCGTTAAGTGTTCGTGAACATTTACGAGTGTTGGTGAATGGTATAATGTCGTGAAACGTGAATTTTCGTGTTGTTTCCAAAACTCCATAGAAGGCTCTAGTAAAGTTTTCACCACTTTACTGGGGCATGACTAGGACTTGACCGTGACTTACTTTGCTCGACTTTGACAGTGACTTGTTTGATTATATCTAACTAAACTTGAGAATAAATATGTATACTTGACACTGGCAAATGCATAAGACGTGCGACGCCAAAATCCTATTAGGAGGAAAAAGAAAAAAAAAAAAAAAGGAGCACAAAATAGAAAATGGAATAGAAAAATTGATAAATATCGCTCTATTACATGATTATAATGATAATGTTCCAATTCCAACTTGTTCTGTATTTATACAGCAAACAAACTTCACGACAAAAACAAGCACCAGGAATAAGTAAATTACAGCCCTTATCATGTTAAAATCCCACGTCATGCCATGCTGGTTTGACAAAAATAAATAAAACAAAATATTACGTGTTTGTATTTTTATTTAGTTTAGTTTTACCTTCACTTGAAATATTACAAAACTTGGAGCCAAAAATATAAGTGAAAAAAAAGAGTGTTTTTGTGGCAAATAAACGATTGTCTATTATAATTAAAAAACCGTAGTTTTGTCGGGAAAGTGAAGATGTCATGTCGCGTCATTGTTTTATTTTCCAAAACTTGTTCGAGTTTTAATGTGGTAAACAGTGGATTTTTATCCATTAAGTGTCCTAGAACGTGGACGAGTGTTGGTGAATAGTATAATGTCTTGGAACATGACTTTTCGTGTTGGTTCCAGAACTCCATAGAAGCCCCTAGTAAAATCTCCATCACGTTACTGGGGCATGACTTGAATTTGATCGTGACATTGTTTGCTTGGCTTAAGACTAAGACAGAGACTTGTTTTAACTGTGAAATATTTTACTTCACAAGAAATATTACAAAACCTGACACTGGCTAGATACAAAACGTGTGAAGCCAAAATATAAGATTTAAAAAAAAACGTTGTTATATTCTGATCCGAATAGTGTCGACAGACAACACGGCCATGCATAGTGTATGAGTCAATCGATATTTACGACTCGTAGTCGCTATTTCTGGACTAAACTAGGGTGAGTTTGCTTTTAGATCCATTGAGGTTTTGCTGTTTGAAACTACGTATATCCAAAATGTATGCGCATGTTAATATACTCATTGACCACAAAGTGCCTCACCTGAATGCCTTACATATAAACGCATCGCAAAGTTAAGTGACGTCAGTATTGCGTAATTCATATTGGTATTGCGTAGAACATATGACTTACTAGTTGTTACCCGCGACTCGTTCGCGTGGACATAAAAAAGTATCCTATGTCTGTCTCTGTCATACAGTAATTCTTTATCAAATTTTGTCAAGATCCGTTTCGCCATTTAGCCGTGATGACGCGCCAAACATCCAGACAGAGAGACAAAGCTACTTCCTGATACACTAGATGGCGCTTTTTTGACGTTTTGTATGGTCTGACAGTTGTAATGTAGGGAGTTCTGAATCGGGCAAACGAAGTTTTTTTCTCGAGACGATCGTATTCATTTATATACCTACCTCGAAGCTTTATTGGTCCTGATTCGGCTGCGGCTACATTCCTCTGAATTATAATATTAGGATATTATTTGACCACAAAGTGCCTTACCGTAATGGGTTATTTATAAACATCTCGCAATTTTAAGTGACATTAGTATTGCGTAATTCATATTTGTATTGCGTAGAAATGTATGACCGAAATGAATTTAAGAGGCGTTTACAGTGTCTTGGCATTAGTCAGTTGGTGATATCAGCTCTCTTTTTTTTTACATTTATGTACCTACCAAATGTTCTTGCCTTCAGCAATCCAAACCGAGGTGCCCTTGGCCCACTGGCCTGCCAGAACCTAACCATAATAGGTGCGGGGTACGAAGCGGTCAGTACATAAAGTTTAATTTCTCATCAAACCGAAAACACGTAGGAAAGTCGCGTGAAGCTTAGCCTAATTTTTACCCGGCTGCCCAAAAATAAAAGTATGTTTTTGTGGTGTATGTATGTTTGTGTTGTAAGTACCTTTTTTTATTAGGTACGTTTTTTGTAGTGGTCGGACTCTGTTGGAAGAGTCCGTCTGTCGAAGTACCACATCTTTGCCAGTTATTCAACCTCCAAGCAGTAGTGTGCAAACATTACTATGTTCCTGATCGAAAGGTAATGTTACCAGCGCAATATTGGGCATATATAGATTTAACATGTAATATCTCAGGATGACGAGCGCAGTGCGGTGCCGCGCAGAGTTTGGAACTGTTGAAGTTTAAAATTTTGGGTGGCATTGAACTGTTATGGGCAAGCGTGACGCTTAACATCAGGTGAGCGACTTGCTCGTCTCGTCAGTCAGTACCATAAAAAAAACCTCTAGCCTATGCGGCTTGACCGATTTTGACGAGTGAGGTGTCGTTGTGTTCCTCTTTACATCCGGACTGATATGTGCTATATTTTTTTTATTTAATATAATTTTATATTGATTCTACTTCAGCAAGTTATACCAAACGCAATTTTATATTTATGTTATCGATTATATCCGTGCCCTCCATATTAATCTCGGGATTCCGAAACGTTTGTTAACTTTGACAACAGATTAAGTCTATTGCTGCCTTAGTCATTTGCTTAGTGCCAGACAAAGGCAGCATTAGAATTAATCTGTTGTCAAAGTTAACAAACGTTTCAGAATTCCGAGGTTAGTCCCGTAACTTGACTGGGCTAAGGTATTCAACAGCCAAGCAGTAGAGTCCAAATAATACTGTGTTGAAGGGCAATGTTCAGCGTAATTCAATTACTGATAAAGAGATTTAACATTATCTCAAAGTAACGGGCTCAGGACAATACCACGCAGTGGTTCTTATTGCTACATTTAATTTTTTTGGGTGGCATTGAACTGTTTTGGGCAAGCGTGATGCTTGCCACCAGGACTTGCTCGTTTCGTTAATCAGTTCCATAAAAATGAGAGATTTCTTGAAGATAGTTTGAATCTGTATATATAATATATAATATTTAAAAGATGTTTGGGCTCGATAGTTTTTTTTTTTTTTTGGTGACGATTCTGTTGTTCTCTAACGGCCTCTACAGCTATAACCGGACTTTTCTCGATAGTTCTTTTTCTTATCAGTTCTTATACTCCCAGCGCTGGACCAAGTTTCCATAAGCCCCACGCTTGGCAGTTGGCATGAAGATCACAGAATGTTCACTGTTTACGACGAGGACACTGCTGCCCGTCCTCCGATGGTTCTGATCGCAGTATTAGGACATACAGGTCCTAAAACTAATAATTTTACTTCTATTATTTCTTTGAGTTTTAATACTGGGATAACGTATTACAAGAAAATAGAGAAGGCGTTTCCATTTAATATTTAAGCAGGTGATAATTGCTTTCAACTTGTAATTAGGGTGGGGGTGTTATCCGCGATAAATTACTAGTAAGGTTAATAAGAAATATAATCATGGTTGTTAGAATAGAAGTGGGTTTGAATTTTTACCCGAGTGTCCAAGAAAGAGGGTAATGTTTCTTTGGAATTTATTATTGACCGAGCGAAGCGAAGGTCTCAGAGTTTACTGGGACAAATCGGCATTTGTATGTATGTTTGTGTGTGTATATTTGTCCGATGATAACTTGCGAACCGTTTATCTTCATGAAATTTTGTAGGCAAGTAGTTCATTTCAATATAATTTTTAAGTTCGAATATGAGCTGAATCGGTCCAGGGGTTGTGAAGATATAGGGATTGCGAGGTCTCAGTTCGCCGCGAACTACTAGTTTTAGTATGTATGTTTATGTGATCCTATATTACACCTTTAGCCTAAATGGCTGAACTGATTTTGATTTTACTGTAGACAATGAAAAATAAAAAAATAAAAAATGATTGCTATGAAAAATAATTGCTTCTACTGTTTTCTGTGGACGAACCGACGCAAAGTGCAATTCGTTTCTATGTAGACTAATTTGAATACTTCCTGCTAGACATACTTCGTATGTCAAGACTCCTTTGCCATCTAGTCGCTGCATACATTAAAAGCGCAGTAAAGGTCGACGAACGAGCATTATTAATATAAGAAAAGTAAAAAAACCGACTGCAAAATGTAGCCTATGACTTTCCTGACATAAAGAGAAATCCGACAACTCCTCACTCGTCAAAATTGGTCAAGCAGGCTACGGGAGGTAATTTTATCATCATCACCGACCAGAAAATGTCCGCAGCTTCTTTTAAGACTAAATGGGCTGGGGTTGGTCACAACCAGCCTGATGGAACGATGCCTTCGAAGATGGAGTACGCTTGCCCATAAGATGCCTCTCGTCTTGAAAAGACCCAGGTTGTACATACCACGAAAAAAAAAAACAGCTGCTCCATAGATTTTATTTATTTATTTATTTAATACTTTATTGCACACACATACAACGTATTTGGTACAACAGGAGGACTTAATGCTAAAGCATTTTTTACCAGTCATCGCCATGGTGAAGAGAGGGAGATGTAGGCGTGCATCAAAAATCACGATTAACAATAAACTAATTTTATTGCAAGATCGACGAACATTTTACGTGGAACTGCTGTTTTCCCCCTGTAAATTTTCAAAAGCCGGAGAACCGCTCCCTTGCTAATTAAAAACACTATGTGTAGTATTTAGGTAATGTAGAAAAAACATACATACATATATATAATGAAGACGACAAAAGCAACTGTTGAAACAATTTATTTTCGCTTCCAACAAAACTTCAAAAAAAATCTAGGTACCAAACACAAACACTATATCCATCTAACAAGCAAACGCAAAAGCGGCAAATAAAACCTTTACTACCCAGTTCTTACCCTAGGCCGTTACTAAGTACTAAAGCACTAAGTAAGTGCGCACTTAGGTCTTGATTTGTAGATCCTGACATCAATGCTGGAATAACTTGGAATTGGCTTAACTTGGAAACGTCCGTGCTAGAATTACTGTGTCTTAAATTAGAATGGCCTATCTGAGAGAAAAGTTTTTGGCTTAAGAGAGTTTACACGCTTTTCGTGCCATAATTAGCTCAACGCAAATCTATGTCGAATAAAACAATGCTCTTTTTACATTGATTATGCTTTTTTACGTCAAATAATTCAACTGAAACGGAATTGCAGAGGGTGTTTTCGAAAATGTTGCTGCAACATTTTGGTATTTTTAACAATTGAAGTTTCTAAATATATTTTACTAGCTTGCCTGCATAGCTGCGCTCGCCTAGGCTACAGTAAAATAAACACACCATTACACATCTTTAGGGGTTTATTTTCTAAAAATCTTGAGACACGCCTTTTTTTATTTTTTACGCTTTTTTTTACACAAACCGAGTTTCATTGAGGTAGCAGGTTTTTTTAAAACATTAATATGCAAACTTTGGGGTCCATTTTACCCCTTTAGAAGAATTTCGCAAATAAAATCTGTTCTTATTGTTCACCTAGAAGATTTGAGGAGTATTCATTTCACAATTCACGTCTCTAACGTAAGCGGTTTGGTCGGTGAGGTTGATTCTTAGAAAAGGGCTTGTTAATTTATAAACGAGTATATAGATTTAAATTTACATAAAAAATATTTGAATTCACGAAATATTAAAAAATAACATTACAATAGCAAAATTAGCATTAGAACACTAACGTGTTTTTTTTTTTAAAATAAAAATGTAATTTAATTATGACAATAGATGTTTCCATATATTTTTAATTTAAATTTACCTAGATATAAATTGTATTCATGAAATAAAAAAATATTACTTTACAATAGCCAAATTAGCATTAGAACACTACGTATTGTTTTTTTTTCAATCAAAGGTACTGTAGCTTTTATATGTTTAATTAATAGAAAACAAGTGAGATAGAGTGAAAAGCTTAACCCCACTCTTAAATTAGGATTGCCTGCGTAAGCGGGTCTGGCAGTCGTCATACATTAACTTTGAAATGTTTTTGTCTCGGGTAAGTTGTTAAATAACTATTATGAGAGTTCTTCTTCGAGTTTTCAGAATTCCACCGCTGCCGCTTGAGTCAATGTGTGTTCAATGTGCCATTACGTTATAGCGATAATAGCTCTGTGGTTAGCCCGTTCAGATCGCGCGCCGCAGAGCGTGAGTTCAAATCCCCAAAGAGAACTACAGGAGAAGGAAATCATCATAAGGGAAATACAGCTCGGTAGTGGTATACTATCTAGTAAATCGGCTGGCGACGCTACCACCATAAAAAAAAAAAAAGTAGCTAACCCCCGAATACTGAAACGTTTTTTTAACTTTGAATACAGATTAAGTCTATTGCTGTCTTTGTCATTTGCTTAGTGCCAGACAAAGGCAGTATTAGAATTAATCTGTAGTCAAAGATAACAAACGTTTCAGTATTCGGGGGTAAGGTCTGGAACCTGCCCATACAAATAGGTACATCTGAAATGTATAATATGTAGATATATTATATCTAATATTAAGCTAACGTCTTCAGATAATGTAATTTCAATATAATGAAATAACTAATCTGTAGTGTATTTTCGCTGCAACAAAAAAGCGTAATTGCAGCGGAAAGACTCTACAGATTAGATATTTTAGACAGTTTGAAAATGAACTTCCGCAAAGTTACGCCTGAAACAATCAACTACTTCAAAATAAACTAGTTGAAAATTATACAGAAATATTTATTTCGTAACGAAAAATACAGACACACAAAAGAAACATAATAGTAAATTAAATATAAAAGTCAGTCAAGAAGTGTACCTATATATTTGTCACGAAACCGATAAGCTGGCTGTAAACAACCAGCGCTGGTATTCTGTTGGGACCGGCGGGTGACGTCACGTGCGGTACAGTTTAGGGTGTCTACACATGGCCCGACCCGACATCGCTTGAAAGAGATGGCTATATATAAGTTTCTGGGGAAGCGAAAGGGAGAAGCTATAACCTTAATAGTTTGTTTCTTTTGCTCCCGTGAAATTCAAATCTAGCTGTCCCTTTCACACGATGTCAAGTCGGGCCATGTGTAGACACCCTAATATCCGCCATTACGAAATTTGAGCAAGAGCCTAGCAACCTAAAATACTAAAATTTGTCGCGAAGCACCCATCAATGTGTTTTGAACCCTCGAAAGCCAGTTCCTATTCCAGGCTAGACGTGTTTACCATCCTCGACCACACCTAAGTTTGTCGTCGAATGCCTAGCTTGTCGTTCATATAAAAACCCTGGAATGTCTCCTAATCCTCTATTCATAAATTCGTTATTTTAATAAATTGTTCTATAAAACTATAAAGATTAAAGATTAGATGCGAATTCAGAAAGGCATTCCGCCTGTGTGATAGAAGCCTAAGGATATGTCTTAAATAATATCATAATACCTTTAGCAGCATACAAAAACTGTAATATGTTTGCTAAAATTTCTTTTGTATAACGCGCCGTGTCTACAAAACTGATTTATGACAATGTTACTTTATGCGTTCCCAGAATTCGAAAGTTATTAAAAGGCGGTTTCCATAAATTTTGTCGGAGGCCGTACTTTCTTGGAAACGGTCCAACTCGTGTCGCAAGAGGTATTTATTAAGTACATAGAATAGGTAGGTATACATTATGCTAGGCTTTATGTCATGTAAAGTTAATGCGCCTAAAATAATGTCAGTTGAAGAAACAAGCCTAGAGAAAATGACATTAAAATTACGTCAGAGCAATAGACAGTCAGCAAAATGGGATCAATTTATTGGCGTGTCACTAAGTAAGGCATGTCACCAATGGTATATTAGTGGTATACATATTATACAATGGTACACGTAGCAGCTGTTGTAGAAAGAGTGATTTTAAATCAGCAAATCGGGTGGGGGAGAGGCGATGCTGTTTTTTTTTTATTTTATTTTGTTTTTTGGTGACGAGCCGAGCAAGTCGCTCACCTGATGTTAAGCGTCACGCTTGCCCATAACAGTTCAGTGCAACCCAAAATTTTCAACTTCAACACTTCAAAACTATGCGCGGCAATGCATTGCGCTCGTCACCCTGAAATTCTGTATGTCCAGTAATTACGCTGGAAACAATGCCCTTCAATCCGGAAGACTGGTGGTGGTTGAATGACTGGCTAAGGTGTGGTACTTCTCCAGGCGGACTCTGCAAGAGAGCCCTACCACTACTAAACTCTCTCTAGACTCTTTTTGCTGGAAAGATATTTGCAGGCGCACTTGTACCGTGACGTCATAATTCAAAATAGTGAACGCTATTATTATCCTATTATCTTTATTAATGAAAACAGTCTTTTCAATTCAATTCAAACATTTAACAGTTTCGAAACGTCAAAAATGCCTTAAACTTTTGCCGTGGCTTGTTGAAAGCTACCCGTCTTCGTTAGTTTAGTTTTTCGTGTAATGTAAGTGCGTATACACGTACATCAGTACTCTAAGTACCATCTGGACCGAATCAATAATCGTAGGTTCTATTGTTTCAAAATTCAAAATTATTTAGTTCGTCACTAGCCAGAAGACGTTCACTGGGAAAGGTCTCCCCTAAAGGGATGCACACCACAATCCACACGCTTGACAGTTGCAAAAACACATTTTAATTAATTTAATTGACTAGGCGCGAAAAAGGTCGAAACTAATGTTCGTAATTATGAGTGAATGAACTTCTTTCCGTTTAATATCATACTTTTTTTTTCTATTGTTTTTTTGGCTCCACACGTTGTGTATTTAGCCAGTGTCAAGTATTGTAATAGTACAAGTGATTAAATAATTCACAATGAAAATAAGTCTCAGTCATAGTCTAAATCAAGCAAAGCAAGTCACGGTCAAGTCCAAGTCATGCCCCAGTAAAGTGGTGAAAACTTTACTAGAACCTTCTATGGAGTTTTGGAAACAACACGAAAAGTCACGTTTCACGACATTATACTATTCACCAACACTCATGCACGAACACGAACACTTAATGAATAAAAATCCACCATTTTTACACATTAACACTCGAAATAACACAAGTTTTGGAAAATAGTTTAATGACGCGACATGACTTCTTCACGTTCCCGACAAAATCATACGTTTCATGGTGGTAGGACTCTTTTGCAAGAGTCCGCCTGGGGAACAACCACGCCTTTGCCAGTCATTCAACCGTCAAGCAGCAGTGTGCAAGCATTACTGTGTTCCGTATGAAGGGCAATGTTTTCAGCGTAATTACTATGCATACAGAGGGCCGAGCGCAGAGCGGTGCCGCGCAGAATTAAGAACTACTCTGCACACTATCTCGTTGCGAAGTCGGCTGTCTCGATCTCGAGTGCAGTTACCTTTGGTTGTAGTGCTTACTTAATATTTTGCTTTTAAATACTAAGTTAAATTTTTCTTTTCTTCTTTGTTAAGCCCGTAGGAAGACGTTGGCATCCGGAATTCAGAATTTCTTGTTTTCGTTTGATTTATATAAAATTTATTTAAAATTACACTTAACAAAAACTGTAACGATTTAATTGGTTCCATTATTATTATTGAAATAAATAAATAAAAAATAAATAAATTGGGTGGCATTGAACTGTTATGGGCATGCGTGACGGCTATAATCAGGTGAGCGACAACAAAAAATACGGTCCTGTAATAACCTGTACCTACAGTTCTTGCTATATGGTACGAGTATCTCGTATCATAGTACTTCGTGTAAGTATTCAATTAGGTATACACGTGCTCACTTATAGCATATACTTTTAGACCTTTAACATTTTATTGTTGCTTATTGTGTTACCAATAATACCATTTTTTTATTATTAAGCAAACAGTCCATACAAAACAAATAAATATCGGAATATCTTTGATCGAATTTCGCCGAAATAATTTTATTTTATTACTATACCTTCCTTGGTCCCTGGAGATTCGAAAACAATGAAATTCCCTTATATTTGTCTTCATTTCTTTGTGAATCTGGGGAAAATGTAGGTACGAATGGGAGAGGGTTACAACCATCGGTTTGATATCAAATAGACATTACATCAAAGTTATTTTACATCATAAGCATTGATATTCAGTGTGGTAACGCTGCCATTATACTGGGTAATGTTACTTGGTGACGAGACAAGCAAGTTCTCTCATCTGATGTTAAGCTTCACGCTTGCCCATGACATTTCAGTGCCACGCAGAATTTTGAACTTCAACAGTTCAAAACCGTGCACGGCAATGCACTGCGCTCGTCACCCTGAGATATTAGATGTTACATCTCTATGTGCCCTGTAATTACGCTGGAAACATTGCCTTGCAATCCGGAACACAGTAATGTTTGCACACTACTGCTTGGCGGGTGAATATCTAGCAAAGATGTGGCACTTCTCCAGGCGGACTCTGCAGAAGAGCCCTACCACTACTAAACTCCAATTACTTACCTCCAATTGTGTTTAAAAAACAGTTTCGTTTTGTAGTATATAACGTATATATAATACAGCATATAACGTAGTAGGGTAAAAATGGCAAAAAAATGTGCCACTAGTTGAGGTGAGCGGGCGTGGGATACTGATCTCTCATTGGTCCTCTCAAAGTAACGACATCGATACTAGCTAGTATGGTTTGGTGGTGGGCTTACAGATGATTGGAATTTTCCTGACATGTCTGTCTGTCTGTGATTCTCTTCCAGAGAATCACGCGGAAAAAATGATTGTCAACATTTTTCTAAAGAGATTGATATCCGCATGACTTTATCGCTAGTCGAAAGTGACGCTCGTCGATCATAAACACATCACGCTAAGGCGCGTAAATATTAACAAAATAAATGTAAGGAATTGCTTAGGTATAAATCAGGGTTATTGTTAGGAAATCTTATTTTTATGATGTACCTGGTAACTCTAGATGTGTGGAGTATTTTATATGCAGTTTTTCTGCTTATGTGTCGACAGAAATTGCTCGCTTTGTGTCACGTGTCTGTTGGTAGGAAGTCGCTGGTTAGATCTGATATGTGATGTTTGACGACGGTCGCGCAAAAGCCTACGATATTAGAATGTTTGATGAGGTCTAGAAAAGGTTTCTATTTTTCTGACAACCTACTTATAATTTATCAAGTACATTTATACTGGGGTATTGGATTATGATATCGAAGTTATAAGAACAATTTATAAGCACAAGGAGTCGTAAAGATCTTCAAAAAACTGATCGCCAAAATATTAAAACTGAGTCTATAATAACCAATCCGTAGTGTCTTTCCGGTGCAACATCGCGTAGTAAAAGTTTTTTTTTTTTTTTTTTTTTAAATTAACTGCCGCTAAGTAACTTCTTAGGCAATCAACTGATGACATTTTTTTTCGCGCCGAACTGAGTCCTCGCGACCCCTATATCTTCACAACCGATTCAGCTCATATTCGCACTTAAAAATTGTATTAAAATGAACTACTTGCCTACAAACTTTCATGAAGATCGGATCAACGGTTCGCAAGTTATCATCGGACAAATATACACACAAACATACATACAAATGCCGATTTGTCCCAGTAAACTCTGAGACCTTCGCTTCCCTCGGTCAATTAATTGTTATTTTATTTTGTATATTGTTACTCTAGATTTGTGTGGAGTATTATATATGCACTTTTTGTGCTAATGTGTTGATAGAAATTGCTCGCTTCACGTCACGTGTCAGATAAAAGAGAAGGCAGAAATAATATCGTACATGGAGGTGTAACCGATGGCAGAAGACTGACAAGCGTGGACATGGCTTCACGGACAAAAGTTTTCACTAACCTTGCTCGAACAAGGCGACACTTAATAAGGAAATTCTAATCTAAGCAAAGTCCTAAGCGTAATCTTCTGTATCACTAATCCATTTCCAATAGGTAACACAAGCTAAGAGTTTTGTTTTAATAAAACGGGAATACTCACGTTAAATTGAGTCGGTTATTCCGACTATAGTTTCGATCACATTCGGTGACTTTTAAAAGGACCTTTTACTAGGGGAATACTCACGTTAAAACAAAATGTATCAAAACCACGTCAGTTTTCATAGTAAAAGCTAAGAGTTGCTTACATTTTTGAACCCAACCCAATGATATCTTGCTACTCTAGCGCGTTTAAAATGTTCTGTTAAAACTCTTTTACTCTCTAACGTTTCGCATCTTCTTTCGCACTCTTTGGCGGCTGTAAACAGACTGCAGCAGAGCCGAATTCAGAGCGCCAATTTGTATTCAATACATATTATTTACATGAGAGCGAGAGAGTGCGGGCTGTCAGTTTAAGGGTTGCCTATCATTAGGCACCTCCGAATCGGTGTCGTAACTATAGGTTACGCCTGACGACACTTATTAGTTATCACCTAGATTTCTTGCACTACCCAACTCCTAAATATTCAGGCATCTGATCCTAGGCTCAATCTGCACTACACTTTGACAGCTCCTAAGTTCTTAACTCTCTAGAACAACAATAAAAATGCTGCCCCAAACTTAGGAGGTAGCCTAAATGCGTAAGACATGTCCTTTCCTTTGATATGCCTAAGTCCGACTTAGTTTAGGTGTTGCTTAGTCAAGTTTTATCTTTGTAGACTTTAGTGCGGCCATAAATGTTTAATGAAATGCCTAGCCTATCAGCAGTACAATAAACTTGCTTGGCAATACTTCTGAGATCATGTCGTTAAATAATTGTAAAGGTTATATGAAAATTATTCACCTGGATCAGTACGCGGGTCACGTTCGAAGGTGCTCGCCCCCGTCCCGTGGTTCAATTGTTAATTTACAAGAAATAGGTTTTGATGAATGTTGAAATTTACATGATTTATACTACTTGATATCAGCATCAGACTTTAAAATTCCCGCTGCTGGGATATCGACCTAGCCACGAAGGGTAGGTATAAGCCAGTGCGGGTTGGCGGATTCACAAACGACAACGAATTTCTTCTATTTCTTCTTCCGGAAATATGCAGGTTTCATTAGACAATAGACAATAGTTTATTTTGTAGCTAAAAACATATAGAAAAATAAATTAAAAAAGACGAAAAGCCAGTGGTATATCGGTACGTAAGTTCCAAAGAACTCATTGGAATGGGCCAGCCTGGGTTCGAACCCGCGATCCCACGAATATGAGACGAGCATATAACTTTGGTTGATCCCTAGGCGAGAGTAAGATTAACTTTGAGATAACCAATGAGAGCGATTGCTCTCAGCCCGCGCAACCCGCGCTTTCCTCCAATTTTGGTGAGTTTTTGGCGAACGATCTCGCTATATATGTATCTGTTTCATGAGCTTATTATTATTGAAAACATAGAAAACATAATTTTGCTTTAGTTAACTATATGAAAAAAATAACAGTTCCCGTAAGATAACGATAAGCCGTTCATAACAGCAGCGAATTAAAGTTTTTTATTTGTGTCTCTATATCCCTGAATGTTTTAGTGTATTATTTATACTACGTTGCGGCTAAACAGATGTTGATAAACATTGGCAGCAGAGTAGTGAATATTAGGAAAACGAACATAGAATCCTGTTTATCACACAAAAACAGCACAAATAGTGGTACATTTAGTAGAAGCCGCGGGTGACAGCTAGTCTTCAATACATTTATCAAGCTAAGCTATATACCCTTATGATCCCACTACTTAGTTTTAATCTTACTGTCTCAACAAAGCTTCACATGTCTTCATTTCACTCGACAGACATTAATCGCTCCGCTCGTCTATCTCTCCGACTAATCCCTACTGATGTATTCTAACCCTAAGCCAGGTTTATAATGTATCGTCCTCCTTGTATCCGTCAATGGCAAACGGCTAGCTTCGGTTATGAGCACGGATGTGGGTCGCAAACCAATTGCTAAAACATTGCCAATAATAATCTGAAGAAAACTGTTTCTCCTTTTAATTTTTCTCAATAGGCTGAAGATATAAAATCACCGTTTAAAAATCTGAAAATGATAGCCTGGCCGGAAACGCAGCCTTAGCAGCCAAGTTCTATACATAATCAGCCAGAAATAAACAAAGTTATAGTTTAACTTCAATAAAAAAAATACTAATATAGTTCTAAAAACACTGAAAATACAAATTGAAACTTTTTAAAACCCTAAAAGCAAACAAAATTGAAATTATTATACATTATTTACAGAGCTCAGGTCATTGCAGTCCGCAGGCAACGGTACCCAAAAGACTGGTGACGTTGCCTCGTTGAATAGCAAAGCTAATTCTCTGGCCGAGGTTTCTGCACCTATTTATTTCGTGCTCCTGCCTGAGTACGAACAGTCTTTTCAACACAAAAACACAAAAACACCCGTTTGTAAAAAATATGATGCCGGAGATCCTAAAAGAAAATGACGGCGCATTGTTTCAGAAAGGTCTGGAATTTTCTTTGTAGATTCAAAGTAGAAAATTTAATAAATGGCAAAAGTTTTTTTTATATTTTATTTTATGACTATGACCTGTTAAGGGCAATGGCCGATTTTTCGAAGGGATTTTTAATTAGAATATGAAAACAAAAACTTTATAAAGAGCCTGCAAAGTAGACTTAAGCGAACGACTTTGTAACAGTTGACTATACTAAAAAAACACTATTATGTCACCACAAAATTATATTTTTTTTATTAGCAAGCCGTCCTGGATATATTTTTTTTATTGTGGAACTGTGAAGACTGTAGATTTGCATAGATAATTCGAATCATGGTTAACGATCAGTTATAATCCGTCGGAAAAACGAACCATAAAGAATATTGCTTAGCTTTGGCAGAGGCTGAGGCCGGCGAGGTAGATGAGATTCATCACAAGCGCTACGACGTTATGTATAGAGTTTTAGAGATATAGGTGTTTCAATAAGCTCGATTCACGTCGGATAGCCTCTCATCGTCCGATGGGTCGTTATCGCGCGTCCGGCTCTGTGAGCAATCGTGCCGTGACCGGAAGTATGGCTTTCACCCACTCCAGACAATACGTAGCACCCCAGTAACTCAGCTGGGTTATGTGCTCTTTAAGCTTTAGTCATACAGTTAATAACTTAACACCCCTAGCTCCCACTAGGTTTCCCTGTGTTAGGGATGCCTTGAAAACTCACAAAGACTTACATGCACTTACACTAACATGCACTACAATGCATTACAACTTACATGAATTACAATGCTGTTACACAAATTGTTTATGACACTTTCTGGTATTTAATTTTTATTCCGTTTCGAAGAGCAGCCGCTGTAAGGAAAATTACATTCTGAAATTATATTCACAGCTATGTAGACTTTCTTCCTATACGCTATAGAAGGCCACTGCTGGACGCTGCCTCCTCTATATTGAGGGGGATTGCCATAATAACACGCTTGGCGGCGGCGATGACAGCGGTTGGTTGGTAGCATAGATCACACCCTAGATTCTGCATTCAGGACGCTCAAAGCGCACCACGCATCAGTCTAAATACACTTATAAGAAATAAATCTGATTGGTTGATTGTTAGGCGCGAGTAGGCGTAACCTTGAGATAGCCAATGAGAACGCTTAGGAACAACGAATCTCGTAATGCGATATCTAGTGTGATCTGTGGTTGGTAGTCATTCTTCTTACTTATATAGAAACGTAAATTACATAATATAATTGTATAGTAGTTTTTTGACGGGGTTAATGATAGCGAAGCAATGCTAAGCTGGAATCGATGGGTGACTGAGACGATTTTGTTTTCAATCGAGCTACTGTGTATATTTAGTAGTATGGTGCTTCCAACACTAACGAAATGTGCCGCAAGCCTCAATGAAGGACGGCTTTGAAAGGCTACAGTAATCAAAATTAGCTATCTTTTCTTTTCGTATTCGTTCTAAAAGAGAAGATAAAAGACTAATTAAATGTTATCGAGTTTGATTTCCACAGTTTAAAGTGTTGTAAAAATCCAGATTTTTGTTTTAGCGACCGTTTTTTTTTCAGTGCTTTAATCTGCAACATGATCGTTACCAATTTTTGCTAGACTTACTTGGTTATGGCAGATTGTCTGGCGAATAATAACAAATTTAAGGAATACAAGAAACGTTTTTTTTTACGACATTTCTTGTTTTTCAAAAACTTCAAAAACAGTAAATGTCAAACTTTGTGTAGTTTTAGCTCAAACTCAGCTCTGTATAAATGATTTTTGATTTATAGCATAACAAAAATATTAAAAATTGGTCGAGCGTGAGTCGGGCTCGACCCGAACTGAATGACGGAAGACGCAATTTGTTTGGTAACTTTGGTACGGAATTCTCTGGGCGCGAGTCTGACTTGCACTTGGCCAGCTATTTTTCGTACAGCCTTTGCCAAAAAAAAAAGAATCTGCTTACAAATATTTGTAGTACTCAGTTTGCGGAGTTTGCTTGTTAAAATTCCCACTCTGAAAAAGTAATAATTATGTTCAATAAAATTATTCAGAAAATGTGGGGAGCTAGACATATTGGCGCCTTCACAAAGCAAAAAACATATTTCAACATTGTTTTAGTGAAGGAGTCTAAAGGTCGAGTGATGTATTTATTTGAAAAATGACTCGTCTAGACCAGGGGTGTCCAAACTTTGAAGCCTTGGGGCCATAATATTTTTTTTCGTTATGTTGCAAGGGCCATAACAATTTTAATTTTTCTGTCCACCTAAGCAAACATCAATTATCATTCTGTGTTTTCATTCTCTTCCATTCAACTTATAACAGCAATAGTAACAACAGTAAAACATTGGTTGTCGTGGGCCAGATTGATGACACTAGTCTTTAGCTGTCGTGGGCCAGATTGATGACACTAGTTTTTAGCTGTCGCGGGATGGATTGATGGCAGTTGCGGGCCGGATTTGGCCCGCGGGCCGTAGTTTGGAGAACCCCTGGTCTAGACAATGATGAACGGGGGATTCGTGGTAATAATTTTTCAAGAAATCTGTTCATAATTTGTCTAAGCTAGGTTTTGTTTTTGGAGCAACATTGGGTACGTCGCGTCGCCATCCCACTCAATCGCCAAAGAAAATAGTAGCTATCTCTTTTTATAATCATTTTATTTAGCTAGGCTTTTGACTAGAACTCACCTGATGCTACGTGACGGTGAGGTCAAAGGGTGGCTGGGCTAGACTAGACTTTGTTTGATAAAAAATATTAAAATTAAATATTAAATATTTTTTAACCTTCATTCTACGCCGCGTTTTGGCCACTGTTGTATTTTCAACCTTTATTTGTTTTTCTGTTTTCCAACATCTCGATAGTGCATTTTTTCAGTCTTTAGTTGAAGTGGTTTTTTTTTGTTAAAATGGTTATTGATTATTTTCATTCGCCTCATGAAGCAAAAAAAAAACTTTGTCTTTTGATCCCACGTCCTGCAGCTTGCCATCCTAACGCGCTAACCACTGATCTACAAAATATATCGTTACAATCTTTTGTTACTTCATACTAGGGCCACAAGAAAAAGCCTCGTGCTCAGTTTAGACTATTCGTATTAATATACGAGTGTACTACATACTTAAAATTCCAAACTGTTTTTTATTAGGGTAACCTCAAATCTCATAACAAAAAAGTTTACCCTCGAAAAATCTGCTTAAAACTAGATGGCGCTTACGTATTTAGTCAGCTAATTTCTGTTTGGACCTGACAGACACCTGGGGCGCTAGTCTCGACTTTTCGCTACAGCACTTTGCGACCGAATTCGGTCGCTATGACGCAAAAATTCTACAACGAACACGAATTGTTAACGAAAAAACGCAAACAAAGCGTTGAATTTTGCGTCATAGACACCGACTTCGGTCGCTATGACGCAAAAATTCGACAACGAACACTAATTGTTCTGAAAAACGCAAAAATAGCGTTGAATTTTGCGTCATAGCGACCGAATTCGGTCGCAAAGTTCATAGCGAAAAATCGAGACTAGCGGCCCTGACTGCTACAAAACCCGATGATACCTATGGGTAATACAGAAACAAAGAATCATTATAATTATATCCTCTATATAGAGGCTTACTCATAAAAGTTGCTTAAATTTAATCAATGCTTAAAAAGGTCTGTCTCGTTTTTGCGCGTCACATTTCACGTCAGCCTGAAGTTGACAGAGAATTTTAAGCATTGCATATCTTAAAGCAACTCTTATGAGTAAGGCCCTTAAGGTTTAATTCAGATTAGATTGCAATATACGACGTAAAAAATATGCTTTGCAAATAAAATATAAAATTAATAATTTTACTGATATTATTAATGCAAAAATATTCATAAGAAGTAGCGTTTTTCTCCGTACTATTTATTACGAATGAGTTAGCTTGGGTTTCTATTTCAAGTCAAGCACATCTTACTTCCTTATCAGTAGGTACTTATAAGTGAGCGAGTCTGACTCGCACTTGTCGGATTTTTAAAGATTTTATTGATTACTAGTTACCCGCGACTTCGTTTGCGTGGACATAAAAAACGTAACCTATGTCCGACTTTGTGATATAGTTACTCCTTATCAAACTTTATCAGGATCTGTACAGCGTTTAGCCGTGATAACGCGACAAACATTCAGACAGAAAGACAAATTTACTTCCTATAGTTCTCTAGATTGCGTTTATCCATTTTAATGAATTTTTTGACGTTTTGTATGGACTGAGAGTTGTATGTACGGAGTTCTGAATCGCGCAAGTGAAGTTTTTTCCTCGAGACGAACGTATCCATTTTCATACCTCAAATCTTTATTAGTCGTGATACGACTGCAGCTATATTCCTCTGAATCATAATATTAGTTAGGATAGTTAGGAAGGATTAGGATTAGGATAACTGTGGCATTTTTAAAGTCTTACTAACTTTTGTTTAAATAAAATGATCTATCTTATTTAGATGATGGATATCCAATATTTTTTTGACAATTATTTTTGTCGAAAATCAAAGAAGCTTTCTGCCACTTGATACCGCTGAAATGTGACGCTTATCAAAAGGAAAATAATTTGGAATTGACGAAAGCTACAAAGGCGTTAAAATTACCTAGCAATATAAGGTATGGAAGAATCTATTTTCTTTTGTAAATCCTTCTTTGTGAACGTGTTCTTCAGATCTTTTGTGTTTCTGTACAATAAAAATTGTTTTCCGACAATATCCTATGACTTTATAAGTCTGTCCTCGTCTTTTTGTTGTTTATTGCGCTGCACCGCAAACGTTTAAATGGCATTAAGCAAATTTTCGTTTTTTTCCGGAATCAAAAATTGTAAAAAATCTTTTTTTGTAAATGACGTTGAGAAGCAGTCAATAATAGAATAGAATCGTTTATTGGCCTTATAACATTGGTAGTTACACTGGGCAAGTCACATTCACAAAATATTTAGTTCATAATTACATAATTTCAAATATCATATCAAACAACAACAAAAAATAAGTACTAATAATAATTAATTTAATAAAAAAAATAGTTTAATTTAATAAAATATGATTAATAACAATGTCAGCAAGTTTTATAAAATAATAATAATTTCGCACACAATACTCGTGTACTTATTTGACTTTATTGCAATAAACCGAAAATTAAAGCTAAGACTACTTTAACAATCTTAAAACAAGCAAATGGCACTCTTGCAGGGTCCGCCTGGGGAAGTAACACACCTTTGCCAGTTATTCAACCGCCAAGCAATAGTGTGCAAGCATTACTGTGCTCCGGATTGAAGGGCAATGTTTCCAGCGTAATTACTGGGCATACAGAGATTTAACATCTCAGGGTGGCGAGCGCAGTGCATTGCCGCGCATAGTTTTGAACTGTTTTAGTTCAAAATTCTGGGTGGCACTGAACTATTATGGGCAAGCGTGACGCTTAATATCAGGTGAGCGACTTGCTCGTCTCGTCACCGAGTAAGATAAAAAAAAATATAAAAAAATTGGACTACTGATTCAAAGACATGTATAAGGAGAATTCTGTGGAGGGATTGCATCAAATAGCAATCGTTCTCCCACAGATCCGTGAAGCAGTGCTAGAAATTGTTGTTCTCTATTTTTGAATCTTGTGTATAACAATTAAAAAACAAGCGAATAATATAATACTGTTTTTTTTTTTAAATGAATAACTACTCTGAACGAATGATCACTATATTTTGGTCAAACAACAACACAGCTACAGCCACAAAAGTCATACTTCTGTAGTGTCCCCTTAAAAAGGTCTTCAAACACCTCTCCGACATGGCAATGCATCGAAAACACCAGTGTTGCAGTTGTCAATAGGCGGCCGTTTGCTTACCATCAAGGAGGAAAGTCTGCTTGGTTGCCGCTACTTAAAAAAAACAGTTTCTCAGTTTTCGTGTTATCTACAGTTCATCTTATTCTGGCTAACTGCCTAACCTATCAAAATAAAAACTATAAAACCTAATAACTTTGGCATTCATATAGGATAGTCGGTTAGACGAAGGGTATTCTCAGTGGCGTAGCGTGGGTTTCGGTCACCCGGGGCTGTGTCTCATGGTCATGGTGCCGCCCCCCTAATTAAAGCAATGTTTGGAACAGCCTTATCTAGTTTAGTGTGGACTTGTGAAGATGCTAAATGAATGATTAAACCATGGCCCAAGCTAGGCTTTTGAATAGACATCCGTTATTCTTTGCTGCACTCCTGGGCCGTATTCAGTAAGGTCGTCCGACGACGCTCGATGACATTTGCAGCACACTTCTAATGTCATGGATCGTCATCGGACGATCATACTGAACACGGCCCTGTGTGTTTTCCAGCCATCGCCATATCGAGAGCTCACTCTCTACAATAAGATAGATAGATAGATACGAGCATATAACTCTTTAGTTTTCGCCCAGAAATGACATACATAAGACAAAAAAAAAAACTTAATACTAGTGTAACAACGGATGTAGAAAAAAATATTGAAAAACAACTCAAAAAAACTCTGTAACGGCTGAACGGATTTGAATGAAATTTGATATGGAAGTAGCTTAAGTAGCTTGTAATATGGCTGCCAGAGACTGATATACGTACATAGATGTTTTTAAATACATACTTATATAGATATTAACACCCAGACATAGAACAAACACAAATATTCATCACATGAATGTTTGTCCTAGATGGGAATCGAACCCTCGCTTCCAAACACAGAAGGTAGGTTCACTACCAACTGAGCCACCGGGGCAGTCTTAGCAGTCTTCTGTAGAATATCGGGTGAAACCGCAGGGCGCAGCTATATATTAATATCCTCGAAAATGCTGGCGCCTAGCTTAACACCTGGTATATATATACCTTTTTTTATACATAGTGTTGTTAATAATTTAGTTAACTTCGTGAAGTTTCACCGCAGTGCAGTCCTCCTCAAATCTCATAATATTTATACCGGCCGGAGGTATAATAAAACTTTTACTGCCAAAAGAAAATAATGAGATCGCTGACTATATATAGCCAGGGAAGTTACAAGCCATGTTTTTTTATATTACCACGGAACATAGGTAATTGGAAAGGTCATGTTGTGATTTATGTGTCGTCACAAAGAGCAAAAGTAAGAGCACAAAGACAACGACAACTAGCCCAGAGCATATATTTCAATTGATCACTCAAGCATCGGAATCGAGCCCGGAACCTGGCAGACGTTCTACCATTGAGCCAAACAGATAGTCATTAAAAGTCATCGTTTTGTGGAAATACCTATGGAAAGAGGCCTATGTTCAGCAGTGGACGTCTTGGCTGATGATGATGATGACCTATGGAAATACCACCACATTTCGAAGATATCTCCCCGGATGGTAATTACCAATTACTCTCCCCGGATGGTAATTAACAATTACTGCCATCCGTGTTACAAAGCAATAACAAAGCACTATTACATTACACGGAACTAATTCGACGTGTGTATTTCCATCCATTTCGAATATTCGCGAATTATGGTTATATTCGGTTACCATAAGGCCACGCGGGCGAAGGTTGTTCACAAAGAAACCACTTGGTATTCGAAACAACCCCCAAGTTTTAACAAGATCTAGAAACTCGGGGGCGGGATTCTGCGGATTTCGCACACGCTTTTTGTTTTCGAGATTTGGTAAACTACTGAATGGAGCTATTTTTATGACAGACATAATAACTTCGAAATGACGTTATAGGAGAACAAATGTTGAGAAAATTAAGGACTATAGTCTATTCGACATAGCATAGAGCGAGAGACACGTGGGTTTTTAATGAATTGCTGCCACCATACAGTACATTGAAGTGTGTGAATATTTTGTGCCTTTATAAACTAGTAGTTCGCGGCCGACTGAGACCTCGCGATCCCTATATCTTCACAACCCCTGGACCGATTCAGCTCATATTCGAACCTAAAAATAGTATTGAAATGAACTACTTGCCTACAAAATTTCATGAAGATCGGATCAACGGTTCACAAGTTATCATCGGACAAATACAAACATACAAAAATACATACAAATACCGATTTGTCCCAGTAAACTCTGAGACCTTCGCTTCGCTCGGTCAATAATAGTTGTTACCCGCGCCTTCGTTCGCGTATACTTAAAATAAGTATCCTATATCCGTCTTTGTTATATAGAGTAACTCCATATCAAACTTTATCAACATTTGTTCAGCCGTTTAGCCGTGATAACGCGACAAAATCCAGGGGGAGAGAGTTACTTCCTATAGTTCGCTAGATGGCGGTGATCTATTTTTGTGCATTTTTTGACGGTTTGTATGGACTGACAGTTGTAATGTAGGGAGTTCTAAATTGCGCAAGCGAAGTTTTTTTTCCTCGAGACGAACGTATTAATTTTTATACCTCGAAGCTTTATTGGTTCTCATACGGCTACGGCTATATTCTTCTGAATTAAAATATGGGATTTATTTTGATTGGTACAAAATATTCACGCGCTATTTTGTGCTGTCCTTTTATAAAGAATTTATTTGTATCATCATCATTATAACCAGCCAGAAGACTTCCACTACACTGAATAAAGGCTCCTCCTTCATTGCCATAATCACTTCGCTAGGCTTCGGAATCGCAGAACGCTCGCCGTTTATTAAGGGACGAACCCTGAAATCGCGAGCCATTCTAAAGAAAAATAACATACGTAGTCAACGAAATGTGAAAATCGCGGGTTTATCCCGGACAAGATTGGCACAGGACCGGGATGACTGGCGTACAAGAAGAGAGGCCTATGCTCAGCAGTGGGCGAATCCTGGCTGAAAATGATGATGATGATGAGTTAATGAAATCTATGGAACAGCTAATAGACATGCAATCGGACAAATTAAAGAAGTTGAAAGGTGTCTCCACAAGGGCGAGTGAGACTGATTTATTCGAAAAAGACAAGCTAGAAATTAATTTCACGGGAGTAAAAGAAACAACTTAAGTACATATAGCTGTAGTAGTTTGTTTCATTTACTCTAATGAAATTGTATGTCTTGCGATCCTGTTCACAAAAATTTGATTAGGCGCGTGTGACACCTGATAATAAAACCAGCACCGGTTGTTCACAGCCGGCATCATGCTGAGGTGGGGCCTGTTTGTGTGTGTTTATTAAGTTTTATGTAATTACTTTTAACTTGTATTCTTTTGTTTTGTTTTTGTGACAAATAAATAACTGTTTATTGTCTACTGTCTATTGTATTTTTGACCGAGCGTAGCGAAGGTCTCAGAGTTTACTGGGACAAATCGGCATTTGTATGTATGTTTGTATGTTTGTGTGTATATTTGTCCGATGATAACTTGAGAACCGTTGATCCGATCTTCATGAAATCTTGTAGGCAAGTAGTTCATTTCAATACAATTTTTAAGTTCGAATATGAGCTGAATCGGTCCGGGGGTTGTGAAGATATAGGGGTCGCGAGGTCTCAGTTCGCCGCGAACTACTAGTTATTATTGTCTATAAAACCAACAGGAGCGCGGTCTGGGCAGCGGGCTTATCATCTAACTTTGAAACGTTAGTGCTTCTGATTGCTAGAGCATGCCAGCTCGCTCGTACCAACTTAGTCGCACTATGCGCGGTCCCGCTCGCGCAACGCTCGCCGTCACTGTCTGAGCCCACTGGATAGATGAACAACAAGTTCCAGAAAACTGCGAGACGGGATTTCTTACAGTTGTACAAAACCACGAGCCACAGCTTGCAAATATTAATCTCGATTTCCTTTGAAAAATTTACTGATTTGATAGATAGATAAACCCTTTATTGTTCACACCAGATTGTACATAGCTAGGACAGAAAAATAAAATAAAAATTTAACTAGTGTAACAACTGGCGGCATTATCGCTGAAAGCGATCTCTTCCAGGCAACCTTGGGATGGAGAGGATCATAGAAGATGTAAAAGACAGGGTGTGCAATAGTGGAAATTATGTGACAATTTTGTCCATCAGTTTTCTCTAAATCAGCGGTATAATTAGTAGATAATCTGCTATCAACGTTTTTTTATTACTTCTTTCGCATCTGTACATTTTCACCAGATACCGGATAGGCATTTATCATGCTCGAGTTGCTTTGTCACGCCTAAATTATATTGTAACCAGTTGCGGCCCGCGTTTTCACCCGCTATTCTACTGGAACGGGTACATTTTTGAGGATAGAAATCCTGTGTTGATGTGTGAAATGATGTGTTTTTCCAGAAAATAACCTACCTCCATACTAAATTTCGTCCAAATCCGTTCAGCCGTTACTTACTTACACACTTACAAACAAACTTTCGTATTTATAATAATAGTGTGGTTTATGCTAACGACTGAAGACTCTCAAACGACTTTTTTACCCGACTGCCCATAGAGGAGGATTATGTTATGTGTAAGCACGTTTGTATGTTCTTATATTATTACTATCTCAATCAGAGATATGAGATAGTAATATAGGTTTTTGGATATTTTCTGAAAGTGTCAAAAGTTATCAAAACAACTTTTAAAGATAAATAAAAATGCTCAAAGCATGATAAATGACGTCTCCCTGACGCGATACTACTAAAATTAAATGTTAGCTACACAGGGTTGCCATTATCTAAAGTTAGCACTATACAAGATTATAAGCAAAGGGTATGCGAAGCCGAAAAGTGCTCATAGTACTCAACATTATGAACAACTATTACCATGGTACCAACCCTGAAACCGAGAAAAAATATACTACTCTTTTCTTATAACCTTATATAATACATAATACACAGAGCATATAAATAGATACCGCATTACAAGATCTTTTTTCTGACTAAAACTCATCAAAATTAGAGGCAGGCGGGGGTTGCAGGGACCGAAACTAAGCGTTCTCATTGTCTATCCCGCGAATAGGCATCTCCTAACGTCTTTTTTTGCTGACTGCGTTGGGGTGCAGCCGGGTTATGTGGGATAATACCCATTAAAAACCCCCGTTGGCCTACCTTGGTGCTTGACGGAGGGCTTAGAAATCTTGAAGGGAAAGCACCGGAGCCATCAGCACCATGATTCAGCGCCTCCCGGGACAGCTACGAGCTGTCATGAGACGCCTCCGCCTACGACAACGTCAGCGACTCGACGCTATCGTACTCCCCGAGCTTGTTTAGGTAGATGGTTAGAGTCCCACTTCTAACCACCACCGAGCTTAGAGTCTACTCGCGCCTAGCAACGAACCAATGAGAGTACATTTTTATAGGTCACTTATATCAGTCACATCTGCTTTCTCATCATCGAAATAAAAGTAAATAGTCGACAGCCCTACACGTTATTAAATGCCACTCCCCTAAACCCAATTACAGAGGTGTACTCAGAGTAATAGATCATGTGGAAGCATCGGACCATTTTTCATTATAGAAAGTGTTTTTTCAGACAGTTTTCGGCGAAAAAGCATTATCGTCGTTGTGCGGGCATAATCGCGAATGTAACGTAATATCGAAAAATAATAAAAATGCCTAGAAATCTAAGACTGCAATTTATTTTAAATTTGACTAGACACATAATGTTTATTTGAACATAAACTAAATTAATTTAAACGATGTACAATTTATTTGTTTATTACTAGCTGCGCCCCGCGGTTTCACCCGCTATTCTACGGAAATTGAATATTTTTCCGGGATAAAAAGTAGCCTATTGTTAATCCAGGGTGTAAGCTAACTCCATGCCAAATTTCATTCAAATCAGTTCAGCCGTTACAGAGTTGAACGGGATAAAACACACTTACCTACTTACACACAAACTTTCGCATTTATAATATTAGTGTGATTTAATGTTATTTAAGTTATGGAAATAAAAAATCCTTTAATTTAAAAAAAAATGATGTACAAGTAATGTTATTAAAATTAAAATAAAATACCCAACTGCAAAATGTAATTACCCTATGTCACTCAGGACGTAAAGACGAATCCAACGACACCTCACTCGTCAAAATCGGTCTAGCCGTTTAGGCTACAGGACGTTATATAGGAACATACAAACATACTTACATGCATCTTACATACACTCCAAAATCATTACCATGCTTCTTGGGCAGTCGGGTAAAAATCCGATAGATTTTTTTTTTAAATAATTGTAATCTTGTCGTAAACAGACACGTTACTTTTTGTAAATTGACACTTAGTGATTTTTTATAAAAAAAATTTGAAAATGTGAGAGCGAGATAGCTGTGGACTTAATTTTCAAAACTACTCCATTTTACATACGCGGTTATAAAAGCCCAACGTTATCCGAAACGGTCAAAGAACGGTTTTACGATGTAGGTACTGCTTTGGATAGAAAAAGATGTATTTTGCTACATTTCCCGAATATGATAATATTATAAGGGTCTGAGTAGAAAAGTTGGAATTTAGTTATCGAACATAAAAAAATACTTTGCTATTTATATTGCATCGTACTTTTATTAGATTTTCCTGTTTATTCTAGTCGTTGGCAGTCTTGATAGATATCGTTATAATCAGGTGATAGAATACGGCTTTACTTTGCGGAACTTCGTTTGCTAACTTATATTTTTTTGCTAATGTATGTATAGTTTTTTTTTTAATCTGGCAAGTGCGTTTTTTAACTAAGCAAAATACATACAAACTACAGCTACTTAGCCTACTACATAAAAATAACAGTTGGGTCATCCAGAGACAATTAAAGGTCTACAGATAATCCAAATGTTCAAGCCCACTATCAGTTGGCAGCGTACCCAGCATGCTGGCGGCATATAGTAATGGTCATACCATATATAGTTGATTGTTTCAGGTGTAGCTTTACGGAAGTTACGCATAGTTAGTTGTTGTTTAATTTAAATAAATACAAGGTAAAAAAACAAAAAATTGATCCTTATTCCAATTCTACAGGAAGCGATTTGAATGCGAATTCGGTTTCTGTTGAATAGCAGGACCAACGGCGAGGCGCAACTAATTCTAATTCTAATGCTAATTGGGGGCGATAAGACCTGCACTGACGTCCTGCTAAGGGTGTTTTGTGCATTAAGCCTACCCAAACCAGCCGAGCTCATTAAAGTAACGGAGCACGGCCTTGGGTCGCTTCCATACCTGTTCCACTCCTGTTTCGTCAGATGTTATGCTATTGGAGTCTTGTTGTCGAGATTCTTGAACGAGTCCCGACCTTACTAGTATGTCCTCTGTGGCTTTGCAGTGCAGTAGCACATGCTCCACAGTCTCGTTTTCCTGTAGACAGCCTCGGCATAGGGGACTATCTGTGGCTCCAACTTTGTTCAAATGATAGTTTCGCTCACAGTGTCCTGTGATAATACCTATCATTAGACGAAGGTCCGACTTATTTAATTTTAGTAGTTTATTAGTCATTTTGTTATTTATCAATGGGTAAAACTCTTTTGCGTGTTTGCAACCTGTGATTTTATTCCATTAATTTTACTGTTCTCGTTCTGTGTAGAGACTTAGCAAATTCCGTGTTTCCATAGCTGTTGGCTTACACATTTCTGCCACATTTGCATTGATTTCCTTTTTCGTGCCTTCCTTAGCAAGTAGCGCAACTAGTAAGTATATATTCTGATCAGATATCTAGTTACCATAGCTTTATATTCCATAGTGTATATTCCATACCTGTATATTCCATAGTCTTGCTTAGTTTTGGGCTAGATGGTGCTGTGTGTGAAAAACGTCCACTTCCACCAATCCGTCGCCAGTTTTCACATTTATCGGCCCAGGCTCCGACAGTAAAAATGCTCTCATTAATTTTGTATGCCCGATTTTTACGTGACACTGACCCGGAAATGGTTTAACTTCCTTGGTAAAACATTCCCTCGTGTTGGCGCTTTAACGCCTTTCTCGTGAACAATTGTACAGGACTATTTCTGCATCGTTTATTTTCTCGGTCTACCCAAATACAGGTCGCTGATTGGTCGGTGCGACGGTTTTCCTTTGTATGCCTACGTATTTCCGTTTGTAAGCTAACTTTATTTTTTAACATACAGTAGCTATTTGGGTATGCAATGTCATGGCGCGTAGCTGTGAAATATTATGTAAGAAGACGAAAGAGAATTATACAGTTTCTGTAGAATAGGGGGTGAAACCGCGGGGCGCAGCTAGAAGTATATTTATGTATTCTATCAGTTATCTGGTTCTCATAGTACAAGCTTACTTAGTTTGGGGCTAGATGGCGCTGTGTAAAAAAGTCCAACAATATTTATTTATTATATTGATTTAAAATCGGCACGTGCAACAAAAATCAACTTTGCTCTCTTGTTGTTCAAATAACTATATCCGTATATAGATTTAAAAAAAAAAAAAAAATACCGTCCAGTCCCAGGCCCTTTTATATAATAACGATACTCTGATGGTGACATTCAATTAAAATTTAACAACTTCGCCAAATAAATTGGACTGCGATATTTATAAAAGAAATTCTGGAACACTGTGGGATTAATTAAAAAGTTAATAAAATTCGGATCCATTTAAAAGCCTTGTAAAAATAGTTTTCTATTATACAGAGTGACTCAAAACAGAACATAAATTGAGTATTTTTTTTTTACATTTATAATTTATTTATATAAGCTTTTTAAAGTTAATTTTATAATCTCTATTTACTATTATAAACTAATTAGTCAAAACCCGTGCTAATTTAAATAAATACTTTATGAAAAAAATTCTAGTTATTTTCCATTGTTTAGGTTTTACACACCTAGATTTAAATTTGAGTGGTTGTTTTGAAGCTTATTACCGTACATACACGATTACTTTGAGTTTATTATCTGACTGCCCAAGGAGGTTAATGTTATTAGGGTATGTATGTTTGTGTGTTCCTATAGTACATTCTGTAGCCTGAACGGCTAGACTGATTTTGATGAGAGGTGTCGTTGGATTTCGCTTTACGTCCGGAGTGACAGACTACAATTTTAGGAAGGTTTAAAAAAAAAGTTTTCAAATTAGGCATTTTGATTTTTAATTCTCATTATTATAACAATCTGTCATTATTATGAGACAGCCTGTAGATATTCATGTAGCAGTAACTCTAATACAGTAAGGCTTGGTTACTCCATAATCCCAGTTAATGTTACTGTTACAGTTAAATGAGCTATAACTTTAACCTTAACCATGAAGTTTAGTCAGCGTTTGTTATCCGTCATTTTGACCACAGTTAAAAAGATGCAACAAATTTTTCTGCTTAACGGGAGTTTTAACTGCAGTTATGACTGTAGTTTAAAATTAAATTAAATGGTGCAACCCGGCCTAAGTATTTAATTGAGCCTTACTGAGGGGGTACAGTAAGCAGCTTTTTTGCAGGCATACAATTAGGCACTTTTGAAATTACAAAACGCTTTCGTAGCGAAAGCCGCTGTGATTTTATTTAATTCTCGACTTTATTTCCATGACACTAAAGTTTCCTAAAAGCTAACACAAAATTGCCAAAGTATGCTACTGATAACGTGCCAGCGAAATAATGGTTAAACGAGTAAACAAATGATTTCAAAGGGCGAGAATAAAATTATTCAATGTTTGGAGAGAATCGAACCGCATACAGGGCCCGTACTGTGACATCCTTAGCACGACAATTCTTAGATTCGCAGCCACCGATGCTGCAGCATCTACGTCTGAACCTAAATACTACGGCACCCTAAAAATCAACGCAACGTCACAGTATACTGGCCCAGGGCCCCTATTCTGAGATATGACAAATTAATCTCGATTTCGAGTTTCCAATCTCGACTGTATCTCTTCTCGATTGCCTCCGACCACTCGCACGCTAGCCATCGTGATTATCTCGAAATATACCGTTGATAATAAGAAATCCCGAAGTTCGACATTAATTATTGTATGTATTTCTATGTAAGCTTTAGGATTATGCGTGTATCTCATATACTATATTATATATGTCTTATGTAGATATCTACACCACCGCATTGTTTTTCATTCATATACTTCTGTCCACCCCAAGGTTGTCTGGAAGAAACCGCTTTAAGCGACAAGACCGCCCATTATACTACCGGTTTTCTATTATTGTTTATATTTAAGTTTAATTGTCTTTTTGATGTATAATAAAGCTATATTGTATTGTATTATTTCGAGGTGCGATTAAATCTCAGCTTTTGAGAATAGGGGTCCAGTGAGCTTATCCTGTAACTCTGAAAGCGATAGTGCGAGAGCGCGACCGTGGATAGTGCGACTAAGTTGGTACGAGCGGGATGGCATGCTCTCACAATCAGAATCGCGACCGTTTCAAAGTTAGAGGATAAGCCCGCAGATCTGAAAGAGGCGGTCACCGAAGACGATAAATCGACGCGATGACAGCCAGTCGATCATGCTAAAAACTGGTATCAATCACCCAACACGAGTAACGATGATGCGAATCTCGTTATTTGTCGACTTTGGCGTTTTTCCATCGCCAAGCGACCACACGGGTTTTTGTATAGAACAATTGAACAATGAAGAATACATCATTGTTCAGATTTGTAGGTACATTTTGAATATGGAAGTTGTTTCTCTAAAACATTTGTTAATTTATTGTTGTTAATAGGAATTCAAATTCAAGTTCAAATTCAAAGAACAACAAGAATCAAACAACAGCCGATCACCAATAGAAAATGTAATATGCGATTGTTTTTGAGCGTTAAACTTTATTATGGATCATTTCTATAAAGCCGAATAAATTAAAACGAAAGGACATTGGGTAATTTTGTATGGCTAGTGGTATCGTAAGCTTTTTCTACTATTTTTGGTGGCCGAATATTATCTTTTACAACACAAATCGCGAATGAAAATTAAAAGTATTTTCGATATAAAATTTGCTGGTTTAAATATTGATAACTGATCTCAACAGTACTCGCATCCTCTATATATTCAGAGGAATATAGCCGCAGTAGCAACAAGACCAATTAAATCTTCTTTGAGATATAAAATTGAATAGGTACATTTGTCTCGAGCCATCGAACCTGATATTTGCTGTATATTTATCTAATTGTGTATTATTCATACTAGTGTATATTATTCGTATTATTAATTAATACATTAATTTAGTTAAAGTAAACAATATGGCGTCATCGTATTTCAACGTAATTGGCTCAAATATTTGCCGATACATTTTACATTAAAACGCGAGTTCAAAGCCAACATTATTGGGTCATTATTGACGATATAACGACACTCTAATATAATAACAATGTTATCTAATGGCACTCCCACCTCCCACGCAGTCAGTTTACGCTTCTTGGTGACACGAAACGGACATAGTCTAGGATGACATTGTCTCATCATTATGAACAACTTTTACTATAGGACCAACACTGAAATCCTTATCCTAACTAAAATTATAATCCAGAGGAGTATAGCCACAGTCGTATCGGGACCAATAAAGCTTCGAGGCATAAAAATGTATACGTTCGTCTCGAGAAAAAAACTTCGCTTGCGTGATTCAGAACTCCCAAATTACGTTTACTGTCAGTCCATACAAAACGTCAAAAAATGCCATCTAGCGAACTATAACTAACTATATAGTAACTTTGTGTCTATGTCTGGATGTTTGTCGCGTTATCACGGCTAAACGGCTGAACGGATCTTGATAAAATTTGATAAGGAGTTACTGTATATCACGAAAACACAGGATATTTTTTTATGTCCACGCGAACGAAATCAAGGATAACAATTAGTAGTATATAGATTACTTTTTTAATGTGGACAATAACGAAAGTGTTTATCCATCTATCTGTAATGTCTTTGTTTTAGAGGCAATTTCGTCGAATCAATCCAACAATATCAATAAAACCCATATTCGATACAACAAACTGGGCCGATTATCGTTAGACGAAATAGGCACAGATTAAACAATACACGCCACGAGACTCGTGGGTGTAGAGTATTTGATATTAAACTTTAGTACGGTCTTGATAAAATCTATTTTACGATCACTAATCGCAAGCTATCCTTTCAGGTAAGGCGTTTTATGAAAGGAAGCTGAGAGAAGGGGTCCGGTGAGTAAAAGAAATAAGGCACTATTGTAACATTTTCTAAACTTTTTTCTGTACTTAACTAAAGAAGGTCAGACAGCTGACGGCCGAGCGTTAGCATGTGCGCTACACAATCTATCAGAACAGGGATCGATCAAAAAAAAAAATTGTTGTGCTGAAGCAATTTTATGAAACATAAACATCATTGCTTCGGGTCATCAGAAATTCGAGTAGCATCTTATTGTATTGTATTTGATAGTTACTCGTAGTTATTAGTTAGTTGGATCTGTGGGAGGACTGCTTGTATCAAATAGCAATCGTCCTTCCACGGATCCGAGAACCAGTGCAAATTGAAACTTCTGTTTTAAATGATTGAAACTTGCTGTGTACTTTTAAAAAAATGTGAATAATAATAATATAATATAATATTTTTAAAAAACCCGCTGCGATTCTCGGCCCTGTACCAATGACTTAATTAGTAATTAAATCAATTATGTGCAGTTTTCGATGCTGACGCTAAAACACGGTGAAGGAACTTTAACAACTAAAAGAAGTAATCTTGAGGAAACCGATATGCTTAAGAACCTCAAAAAGTTCAAAGATATCTGCCATTCACCAATATGCACTAGGCCAGCATTAGGACCCATCCTCTCTCTCTCTCTCTCTCTCTGAGAGAAGGTCTATGTCCCAGCAGTGGGCACATGATACGCTGATAACGTAAAGGGCCAAAGATCAAGGTTATCATGAAGACAGCGCAAGATTAAGGTTGCACAACAGACCATGGAGCGTGCCATGCTAGGCATCACGTACGCGATAGCCGCGGCTACCGGTGGATGCAAGTGGCACATTGTCAGTCGGTGTGGCGCCCTAAGGGGGAGGCCTATGTTCAGCAGTGGAAGTCTTCTAGCTGATGATGAGGTCGTGATAGAATAACGTGGAAGACGCTGGATCCCGTATAATTAAACTCAAGTGGCGGTGGACAGGACACTTGGCTAGATTTTATTATGGAAGGTGGTGTAAGGTGTAGGTCTCTGATGAATTGGTGGCCACGTGATGGCGAGTGTAGCCCTGGAAGACCGACATAATGAACGACATTAACGTAATTAACATTTGAGGGTATTAAAAAAATTGAGACAGCGTCGGCAGCATGGACGAGATTGGCACAAAACGCTCTGTTTGATTTGGCGAAAATGGTTTGCAATAAGCTAATTGACAGAATAAGACAAAATATGATAAATCAACCAGGGCTCATCTTTTTTCAAGTGGAAGCAGGTGAAGACGCTGACATGTTCGTGGTCGTAGATTCGGGAGCGAAATTGTAAGAATCTCATGAATTTATATTGAACTAATTCGATACAAGAGATATATTTAAGTTATAGAATGGATTTCATACCACACGACAAGTTACAAGATTATTCTAAAAGCGCAGATGTTAAACCGAAGAAGGCTTATTGTTTTTCATTTGTTCATTTTTGTTTTTTTTTCGTTTTTACGTTGTCCCTTTTGGCTCAGCATGCTAAAAAAGACTAACGACTTTCTGATATACATATACATCTCTAGATTTTTTCTGCTTCTACTCAACAAGTTTAAAATTTTGCACCAGAGTTCTTAATACAGGGTTGTTGGTAACCAGTCAACGACCTCTCGTAGGTATCTTCGTATAATCCTACTCAAAAACTTTTGGTCAATTAATTATTACAAAACTTGATAGCAACACCAAAAAAAAAGTTTCTATCGACCAAAATTTTTTCTATCGACCAAGTTTTCGAATAACCTTGTAAACGCAATTGCTAGCTACGTGAACGGAAATAAGAACCTATCTCTGTATGAGCTGTCAGTGTGTGAGTTAATTAGTGGCCCTTTGACGTGTTTGAGCTTTGCTCCGATGTTGCGACGCAATTTCGTCACCCCCTGACTCAGGATTTCTCGACCAAATAGGTACTAGAGCTTTCATTACTGTAGATAGATCAGCCATCTCTATTTAACAAATGGGTTGATGTGACGTGTGCAAGACCAACAAAATGATGGCGCTAATCTGTCATAAAATGCTCTGGTAATGACACATGGAACTGAAACGTGGTCCCGTTTTGGAGACACTCGGAATCACACAGCGGGCAATGGAGAGTGCTATGTTCGGAGTTTCTTCGCGCGACAAAATCTGAAACGAGGGTATTCCCCGAAGAACTCACTGACATAGCTTTTAGGCTTTGCATGCAAGTTGAAGTGACAATTAGCTCCACATCGCTCGTAGAACCGATAATCGGGGAAGGAAGATTCTTGAGTGGCGACCACGAACCGGAGGACGCAGCGTAGGTAGATCTCCCTCGCGGTTAACCTGTGGATACAAATGGCAGATTGTAGTTCAACTCAAGGGGAGGCATTTGTTCAGTAGTAGAACAATTCTGGCTGATGATGATGATGATCTGACGCAACGCAGAAGCTTTGCCAGCGTTTTCAGCATGGTTATGCCGCCAGCTTGCTGGTTACGTTACCAACTAGTAGAGGTCTGAACGTCCTGGGTTATCCAACTATTCGTTTTATGTATTACGCTAGTTAGCTTAGATTTATAATTTATTTTATTTTGTATCTATGTATTTTTTTAGTTAATAAAGGCACTATCCCAAAAAATATCTAGTAACATTTGGGTACAAATGCCAGAAAGGTAATGATTTTCGGGTGTTTGCAAATTATTATGTACTAGCTATTACCCGCGACTTCGTTCGCGTCGACCTACTAAAAAATAAAAGTAGCCTATGTCCGTCTCCGGCCCTTAAGCTATATCTATGCTAAAAATCAACTTGGTCCGTTCAGCCGTTTAGCCGTGATAACGCGACAAACACCCAGACAGAGAGAGAGAGAGAGAGAGAGAGAGAGAGAGAGAGAGATAGACAGGGAGACAGAGTTACATTCGAATTTAAAATATTAGTTAGGATTAGGATACTTTGTCTGTATAGAACAGTCTTACTTCACTATTACAGCGCCGTAGCTCCATACCGTGTAAGGTATTCACTTAATATGTAAAACACTTAACTACCCGTAAAATAGGAACACTTGTGTACAGAACGAAACAGACTTAACCGTAAACTAGGTACAGTTGTTAACAGAAACACCTAGTATGTAGCACGCTCTGCTCGCCCAATCAATGGCTATTGTTTGATTTAACTGAATTTGCCGCACAGGGAAATGTCGGGGAAGTAGATATCTGTACCCAGAGTATGCGGTAGTACGTATTCTGTGGCCGGATGACAATTTGTAGATTTGTATTATTTGAGGCCGTTCCCTCATTTGTGGTGCGATTGCGGTACAGATTTACACAACAAATAATTCCGATCGGTGGTTTTCGCTTTGCGCAGAAAAGCGCAGATCGGTTTCCGACAGTAGCCGAACGTGTTAATGATTATTTACACATATTTAACTTTACTTGCAAGCGCACCTGTCAGTTTTTTTAAAATCTTTGATTTTGGCTCCACACGTTGTGTATTTAGCCAGTGTCAAGTATTGTAATATTCCAATTTAATAAAATATTCAAGTGTGAATCATAGTCTAAGTCAAGCAAAGTAAGTCACGCAAGTTGTAGTCATGCCCCGGTAAAGTGGTGGAGACTTTACTAGAGTTTTCTTTAGAGTTTTGGAAACAACACGAAAAGTCACGTTTCACAACATTATACTATTCACCAACACTCGTACATGCTCACGAACACTCAATGAATAAAAACCCACCTTTTTTAAAAATACTTTATTGCACACACATACAACGTATTAGGTACAACAGGGGGACTTAATGCTAAAGCATTTTCTACCAGTCATCCCCGTGGTTGAAGAGAGTGAGATGTAGGCGTGCATCAAAAATCACAATTAACAATAGTGTATGAGCATGATATAAATAAAAAGGAAAAATAAATAATGACAGTTGAATATTATGGATCTTTATCTGAAATAAAAATATTTGACTTTGAATTTGAATTTGAAAACAAATAAAAAATTTACAAATATACTTGAGCTTCTTCTATAAATAAATATAATAGTTATTGCTACGTACATTAACACTCTAAATAACACAAGTTTTGGAAAATAAAACAATGACGCGACATGACTTCTTCACGTTCCCGCCAAAACTGTCAGAGTATTGCTTTCTATGCATTCTTATCTACGGTACGGGCCCTGTTCCGCTTACACGACTCGTACACTGTCGGACATAGGTGGCACGGACGGCGCAATTTTGCTGCGAAATCGATCGACCAATGATAGCGCAAGATTTTAGCGCGCCTAGTTGCCATTGGTAGATCGAAGTTTCATATATACAAACAGGTCTAGGCTCTTGAATTTATTCTCCTAGACTCAAAGTAGGAGGCCGAAGACTCAACCCATAGCTTGTTTGTGAATAGGCATGTAGACACAATTCAGACTGTAGAGTGCCGTGACTTCACACGAGTGCTGCTTGGTCTTCGGCCTCGCAGGTTTAGAGCTCGGAACGGGGCTCATTCTCCGGCCTCCAAATCAAATCTATGCCCACGACTATGGACTGGTTCCGAAATGAATGATTTTTAATTTAATTAAATCTCTACATAGCATAAAATAAAGTCGCTTTCCGCGTCTGTCTGTATATCCGCTAACTCCTCTTAAATCACGCAACTGATTTTGATGGGGTTTTCACGGAAGCTTATATATTTATTTTCATAGGCAGTAACTTCACATTTTTCACCTCTTTTTATCTAAATTACACACGTGCGAAGCCTGCGAAGGGAACTTTTAAATGTTGTTTTTTTGACGTCGGGGGTTTAATTTATGATAATTATTGTAAAACTTCAGGCACATTTGAATTGTTGTTTTGACCAAAAACAATTACTTTTCGTGGCTTAATATTATGCGGAAACTCCCATTGTGAAATTCCTACTGTTGTTGGATTTTTAAATATACCTTTCGCCAGTGTTTTCAGAACACACAAAAGCTTTGAAGTTGAAACGGTTACGTGGATATAAATAAGACTTAATTATATGAAAATATATTCGCCATGAGGGCGCAAATACAAACCATTCTTGGAGCTTTGCGGCCTACACTGTCGAATAAAGAAGTTCCCGCCAGTCTGCATCAGCCTTTAAACATCCCACTGCTGGGATATCTGCCTACCCTCGTAGGGTGATTAGGCCATATCCACAACGCTGGCCCAATGCGGGCTGACTGTCTTTAGGTACTAATTTTGTAGCTGAAATTCGTGGCCTTATTCGCGATTTCCATTATTAAATCTATACGAGACTCTTTACGAGGGACACCAATTTCCTTGCCTTCTATAAAGATCATATTGTTTACGCGTGATTATAATAATAATATTTTTTTATTCCAGTTTTAGTTTTTAGTTTTTTTTATAACTATTGGTGTAATGTAGAACACCAAAGGGCTTATTGGGAAAAGGATAACGCTACGCACGCTTTTGCGCGCGATATCAAAATCACGAAATCAAGAAAATTGCCTAAATCATTATTTGAGTAATGAATCAACCGAAACTAACTAGGGGTTCGGAGATGAAGGTCTTTGCAATGCTTTATTATCTAGAATATATCATGTAATCATGTTTTTCCTCCCAACTAGACTAGACGATACAACCAGAAAACAGTTTTATCTGAACATTATCTACATAACTAATGAGGGGAACGGAATAGAAAAAACTATTTTCTTTCAGTTTCAGCTTGATAAATCTTTTAGCAATCCCGGAATTATTTTTTTCCGAAGTTAACCACTAAGTTGGCACCATTGAAAAAGTTCCCCTAACCGAATCCTTAGGCACGAAACATAGTGATAACATGCGATTCAGACGCGACGTGAGGGATCAGTCGCACGATATTGAAGAGACAACGATAGTCCTATCTGTCTGTTAGTATCGCCCACATTTTTTTTTTATGTTAGTCGGTGACTAGACGAGCAAGTCGCTCACCTGATGTTAAGCGTCACGCTTAAAGATAAAGATAAAGATAAAGAATGTTTATTTGCACAAAACACGAGAATTACACATTTACATTATACATTTACATGCACAATCAAATGGATGTTAAAGTAGTTTTTGTTGCTTTAAATCATGCTTTGCCTAGAAGGCGTACAAATTTATTTGGAGATGGCACGCTTGCCCATAATAGTTCAGTGCCACCCAGAATTTTGAACTTCAACAGTTCAAAACTATGCGCGGCAATGCACTGCACTCGTCACCCTAAGATGTTAGATGTTAAATCTCTGTACATTGCCCTTCAATCCGGAACACAGTAATGCTTGCACACTACTACACTATCGCTTCCCCGTCCCATCTCTTCGGTATAATTCACACTGCGTCGTTTTCATACATTTAGTATGAAAGCGTTTTGAAGTGACATTCGTCTACGCCGTATCCGCGCCTTACATCCGATCAATATGTTTCGCGCCTTACGTTTACGATTAAAGTAGTCATTGATCAATTTTTTTTTTGACCGCCACCGGCATCGTGTCAACGTGCACAAAGCTGCCGGAAGCTTGCGCAGACGCGGGACCGGTAATCCCCGACCTTCGTGCCATTGTGTTCGTTAGTTATTGTGCCCTGTGAGCCTCAATGTTTTATTCAGGGCTTAACGATAGGCGGAGAGCGTTCGGGAAGATTTGTTACGAATGGGAATCATTACCAATTTGTTTTTACACGTATTCAAAATATTTTGAAAACTGTACACTTCCTTAATTGTTTTTATAAAGTATGCTTGCGTGTTCTTATAGTACCTTCTGCAGCCGAAACGGCTTGACCAATGTTGACGAGTGAGGTCTCGCTGGATTCCGGTTTTTTTTTATTGATTGACGAGACGAGCATGTCGCTTACCTAATGTTAAGCGTCACGCTTAACATCAATAAAATTTAGTGTGTAATAACGCTTGTGTATATTAAGGTACTCTCCAAATACTGTCATCATCATCAGCCAGAAGACGTCCACTGCACAACTAAGGCCGCCCGCTTTTAAAAAAGGTGAATTGCCATAATCATAGGGATCGCAGAATGCTTACTAATAGGACACTGCTGCCCGTCCTCCATTGACTCCAAATACCATGCCCACGTGCAAATGCATTTATGAGTTCGTGATTAAGCTTTGCAGTAGCTTGCAAACTACAAAGGATAAATTCCTGCGCTCAGTGTAAATCTGGTTAGATACAAGATGTGTTAGGAATTATGATGTTTTAATTATCTAAGTATCTAGTTGTTACCCGCAACTTCGTTCGCGTGGACATTAAAAAGTATCTTATATCCGTCTTTGATATACAGTAACTACTTATCAAATTTTATCAAGACAAGCTTAGCCGTGATAACGCGACAAACATCCAGACAGAGAGACAAAGTTACTTCCTATAGTTCGCTAGATGGCGTTCATTAATTTTTGTGATTTTTTTGACGTTTTATATGGACTGCCAATTGTAATGTAGGGATGACGAACGTATGTATTTTTATATCTCGAAACTTTATTGGTCCTGATACGACTAGCTATCTATTCCTGTGAATTATAATATTAGTTAGGATTCCACGTGCAGTGAGAACTAAGTGATCCAATGGTATTTCAAATGTAGTCACAGTGTTAACAAGCTATAAAACCATGAGGAGCAACAATTTTTTAATATATTTTTTACCCGACTGCCTAATAAAGAGGGCTATCTTTCTGGGGTGTATGTAAGTATTTAGGTATGTTAGTGTATTCCTATAGTCTAAGCGGCTTGAATGATTTTGATGAGTGAGGTGTCGTTGGATTTCTCTTCAAGCCCGGAGTGACATAGACTACAATTTGCAGTCGAGTATTTTCTTTTTCTTATAATCGTATCAATTTTATACATTTTTTTAATATTTTTTTTGAGGTAGCTTTATTTATTTCACTAAAAATAGAGCTTAAAATACATGATGGTAAGTGTGTGCTCCAATCTATTATTACCCGACTTCAAAAAAGAAAGTTCTCCATTTGGCGCTATGTGTTTTATTTTGTTTCTTACGAGATTGCGACGCCAATGATTTGATTTTGATGATTATTTTTTTTTTTAGTAGGTCTTACTTCCGAGGTGGTCTCATATAAACTTTATCGAAATTAATTCAGCGCTCTTTGAATAAAACCGTATTTTTTTCTAAATTTTTTTCTTTTATTTATTTACGATTATGAATATGGAAAAGACATACATTATGTACTTGTTTTAATTTTTGTTAATGATCAGATTAATTTATATTCATCATATTTTACCAAAATCATTGACATATATTCTACCGACAGACAAGGAAATTCATGAAAACCATTAGTTCAAATGCTGGTGAGTTAGAACACTTAAGTTCGCTGCAGCGCTAAAACTTCTGTCTAACGAAACAATTATAACATGCAGCGCTATATCGCTTATACAGTTTATTTTACTCGCGACAAAAAACGTCGTAAGCGCCATGAAATTCATGGTGCTTACGCGTTTTGTTCAGCATAGTGTATCAACAAGGTTTGCGGCACAGAATTCTCCTTATAAATTGGTTTGCGGATTGCAGTACAGTTCACACGTCCAATGCGAGGGGTAACCTCCTCAATCTACTCGCCGACGAACTCCCCTTTGACGTAATCCCCCCGAATACCCCGACCCACTTCCCCTTAAACCTGGACAACAGACCCGACATACTCGACATAGCACTCCTAAAGGGCGTAACCCTCCAGTTTCGCTCGCTAGAAGTGCTTCACGAACTCGAATCCGACCACCGACCCGTTCTGATGTGCCTCGGCCCCGACCCGACAGACAGACCTCCCCTAACAAAGACAGTGGTGGATTGGAAGCAATTAGGCGAAAGCCTAAAAGCGATCAACTCACCCGACTTAGATCGAATCCCCGACGATATCTCGACCCCCGACGACATTTCCCGCTCGATTGACGCTCTCACTAGTCACCTTCACACCGTCATCGGTGAATCCTCTAGGCGGGTCCCAGCTGAGGATAACTTACGCTGGGCCCTCCCGGAGGATGCGAGGGAGCTACTGAGAGCAAAACACTCGGCCACTAGGGCCCACGACCGGAATCGCACCGAAGAGAGCAGAGCCACTCTGCGGTATTACGAGCGTGCCGTAAAAAACCGCATTAGTGAACTCCGCAATCAGAGGTGGGAAACCAAACTCTCGGAGATAGAGCCATCTCACCTGGCATACTGGAAGTTGACTAAATCTCTGAAATCCAACACTGTAACAGCCATGCCCCCCCTCACCCGACCAGACCTCCCCCCCCGCATTTGACGACAGCGAAAAGGCCGAATGTCTGGCCGGCAGCCTCAAGGACCAATGCACTCCTGACCTACACTTAGTCGACCCTGCACACCTCGATGCGGTGGACAGTGAAGTCGAATTCAGATGCTCCCTTCCCCCCTCGGATTACGTCGAGCCAGCCTCGGCTGCCGAAGTTGAGTCGATCATTAAGGATCTCCACTCCAAAAAGGCCCCCGGCCCCGATGGCATTACTAACAAAGTGCTCAAGCACTTTTCCCCTCCCCTAATTCACCTCCTAGTCAGCATCTTCAATGCGGCTATGGATAAGTGCATCTTCCCCGGTGCCTGGAAGGATGCCGACGTCATCGGCATCCACAAGCCCGGCAAAAAGGCCACCGAGCCCACTGGCTACCGCCCCATAAGTCTCCTCAGTACCCTGGGGAAAATCTATGAGCGCATCCTTCTGAAGCGACTCCAATATCACATCAAAGATAAAAATCTCCTCCCCGACGAACAGTTCGGCTTTAGAGCCAAACATTGTTGCCCCCGTCAAGTGCTCCGCATCACGGAGCACATCCTTGAAGGTTTCAATAAGAAGCCGTCCGTCGGCCATAATAAGGCATACTCCCAAGCGACAGTCGTGGTTTTCCTCGATGTCGCTAAAGCTTTCGATAAAGTCTGGCATAACGGACTCATCTACAAGCTCTTCCAGCAAGAATTCCCTGACCGCCTCGCTCTCATCATACGAGACTACCTCCAAAATCGTCACTTCCGCTACCGGGTAGAAGGCGAACATTCAGCCCCCCGCGATATCAACTCCGGTGTCCCCCAGGGTTCAGTTGTGGCCCCTATACTCTTCTCGCTATTCACGCGAGACATCCCCAAAACTCCCAACGTAGAGCTTGCGCTCTATGCGGACGACACCGCCCTCTACACAACAGGTTGGCATAAGAACCACCTCCGTGCCAAAGTCCAAAAAGCTCTCAACAGTCTTAGTGACTGGTTTACCAAGTGGGCCATCACAGTAAATCCTGAAAAAAGTGCAGCTATGTACTTTCACCCCACGAAATCGACTCCTCCCCCGATTCCCCTCAAGATTCACGGCAAACCTATCCCTTGGGTTAGATCAGCCAAATATCTCGGTGTGACCCTTGATCGTCGACTCACCTTCTCCAAACATATCCAGATAGTCCGCAATCGAGCGAACTTTTTCCTAGCCCGACGGAGAGTCGGGAGAGTCGGAGGAGTCCCCTCCTCTGCGAGCGAAGTAAATTGTCACTTAGAAATAAGTTGACAATCTACAAAACTTGCATCCAGCCCGTCATGACTTACGCCTCAGTCGCGTTCGCACATGCCTCTCATGTCGACCTGGACAAACTCCAGGTCATACAAAACCGCTTCTTACGCAGAGCAGTCGGCGCCAGCTGGTACATGCGAAACGCCGATCTGCACTGTGATCTCGAACTCCCGTCCATCAAACAGCACATTAAGCACATCTCCCGCCGCTACTTTGACGCGGCCCCCCACCACCCCAACCCCCTAGTAGCCCAAACATCCAACTACTCGACAGACACGACATACCCAACTCCCCTCCGTAGACGCCCAAAAAATATTTTGGGCGACCCGGACGATCCAATCGCCGTCGTCACCTCCGCGGCGCTTGGATCGGCCGATCCGACAGCTCCCGAAAACAGGAAGTATTCAGTATTTGGTATAGGCGCCGGTTACCAAAGGCACACAATCATACACCGACCTCGCCGGTGTGGTCGAAGAATCCCAGGATCTGTCCGAAGATCGATTAATTTCTCTCCAAATAATCAAACAGATACAAACCAAACCGCTAGGGCCCCAGGGCACACCCCTTCCGGGGTGCCAGGGCCAGTTTGATATCCCCCCTCCCGGGTGACGGCCCAAGCCGAGGTCGTACCGCAGTCGGTGCCCTTGCGCTAGTCACCCTCGCGCCGTAAAAATAGTTTTTAGGGCTCAACGCCTTTTGCGTTCGCCAAAGTCCGGTTATAGCTGTAGAGGCCGTTAGACGCCAACAGCTTAGTAAAAAAAAAAAAAAAAAACAGTACAGTTCAGTCGAACAGAGTGAGTGTTCGCATTACGAAATCTAGTGTAAATACGGATTGGTAAATATAGTGTAATATATATCGATGCTAAAATCCTATTCATTAATTGGTTTTACGAATCAAGAGATTTGCTAGATTTATTTACAAAGCCCCAATTAAGAATCTATTCGTATCCGTCAGGACCTTTATGGTCCTCATCTCGGTTACTTAAGTTACTGTCTAGCTGAAGGAATACTTGATTTTAACTTAGGTTGTTCGTGCACAAAGCGATTCCAAGAGCATTGCGCAACATTTTAAAACGATACAAATTAAATGTCAAAACAAAATGGTGGTGTCGTATTGCTATATCTGGACTTGTGCTGCCAGGTTCAATTTTCTTCTCCAACTTTCTGTTCATTTTTTCTGTTCAAACGCATATAATTGTGCTACGCTGAAAAGACATATGTCAATGACATGCGCTGTCAATCAACTAGTTTTAGAGTATCAGACGTAAGTAAAAGCTAAAGCTTAAGTGTAGACACAGTGTTAGCACTTGAGCGCTTTCAGCTTCAAGTTGCGTGTTCTTCTGATGTACGAAGAAAACGCCGGCTTCTGCAATAAAACTATCTAATTGAAAACGCATGCTTCTTTTAAGCGAAACATTTTGAAGTGTAGATGCTTAAAGAACGTGCGTCTAGTAGCATTCAATTCTTGCATGCACGAGAAGCAAGACGGAACAAAGTTGAGAACGCAAGTTGAAGCTGAAAGTACTAGTGTGTACTTAGCTTAAGCCATTCAAGCTCACGACAATAGTCACGACGATGCTTGAGTAACTGACTAGCGTCGCCTTTGTGTACGAACCGTCTTATATTCTGGCTTTCAGTCCCGTTTGTAACTTAGAATACGGCCCTAAGTGAATTCTGTTAGCTGTGAACTTGTGAGACGTTAATTTCAAGTCTTAATTAACTTAGTTGTTTCCAAGCAATGTGTTGTGTGAAGTATCTAATTAACCTTACTAACTTGTAAGCATATTATTATTTTGGGCAATGAACTCTAGGAATCTTTGAGAATATGCCGTATTTCATTAGCAACAGTGGGTGTTTGGTTAGACAAAGGATAATTTAATATCCAGGAAAATAAGTTCTTAATTTTTATTCTGATATGTTTTGGCGGCTTGGGGATATCAGAATTATTGTTATTATTATATAATAATTATTATTTATTGCAGTTTTAAAACAATCCTAAGTAATATTATAATTCAGAGGAATATAGCCGCAGTCGTATCAGGACCAATAAAGCTTCGAGGTATACAAATGAATACGTTCGTCTCGAGGAAAAAACTTCGCTTGAGCGAATCAGAGATCCCTATATTACAACTGTCAATCCATACAAAACGTCAAAAATTGCACAAAAATGGATCAACGCCATCTAGCGAACTATATGAAGTAGCCCTGTCTCTGTCTGGATGTTTGTCGCGTTATCACGGCTAGAGATAGGATACTTTTCTATGTCCACGCAAACTAAGTCGCGGGTAAAAACTAGGAATACAATCTTTAAAGTATCAATATGTGAAAGTTCTTCTGAATTTTGCCTACGTCTATCCTCGTAGTTCAAACAATAGATCATTCTCGCCAAAATTTCTTAAGATCTAGAAAAATACAAAAGGAGAGAACGAGAGAAAAGGATTGAGATTCGATTTTCTGTCGGATAACAAAGTCATAAACTGACAGACAGAGACTGTTCCTTATTAGTGTTATGATTGAAGAAATATAGGTTTGATAAAAATTTGAATAGCTAATTGAATCCTGGCTTAGTTCGTAGCGGCAGCCGGACAGACATTTGACTAATGAATTTAAACATTTACTCTGGGTACATTGTCCTTGTGTGTGTTCCATGGCTTCCCCGACACAGGGAATTTAGCTAGATTTTGTTCTGTCCTAGCTATTTACAATCTGGTGTGAACAATAAAGAGCTTATCTATCTATATATGAGTGTGAATCGATTTATAAAAAATAGGTATTTTTTATATACGTAATAACAATAATAATAAGCTTTTTTCTTCATGCTACAGAAAATGCCGATAATAATAACATTTCAATTTATTCATAATTTCTTTAAAATTCTTACCCCCAAATACTGACACGTTTATTAACTTTGACGACAGATTAAGTCTATTGCTGTCTTTGTCATTTGCTTAGTGCCAGATAAAGGCAGTATTAGAATTAATCTGTTATCAAAGTTAACAAACGTTTCAGTATTCGGCGGTTACACAGTTATGTAGTTAAAGTTGCTGATTCAGCAAATAATTTTGGCATTAAAAACAGAAACCGTTCTCCAAATTCGCATGAATAACCACGGATCCGATAAAACTAACAGGGCCGAATAAAAATAACTGATCCAACAAAAATATTCGGATCAAAAGAAATGTAACCGATCCGGATGAAATTCGCAAACATTTGGAGGAAGAAGAAAGCTTTGCATTTGTAGAAAGCTTTTTACTTTTAACAACGGATCCGAAACGAATCATTATGTGAAGGATCAAAGGCGCAGAGTCCTTTAAACGTGCCATGCTAGTGATGCGATACCTGGCTAGACCTTAATCCGGCTTATCCGATCTAGTAAGTTCAACAAAATCGATACTGTATGATTTTACCATACTGTAGAAAACAGTAGATAATTATAAATAAAAAAAAACCGACTTCAGAACCATTTATTTAAATTTGCTTCGTCGTAGTCGCTTAACTATTATTATAATCGAGATTATCTTGGCGCCTCTCGTGAAACATGTATCATCAAGGAAATCCGGTGGCCATCTTTGACTGCCCCGGTTGCTTAGTTGGTAGTGAACCTACGTTCTGTGCTTGGGGGCGTGGGTTCGAATCCCATCTAGGACAAACATTTATGTGATGAATATTTGTGTTTGTTCTATGTCTGTATAAGATGTTGATATCTATATAAGTATGTATTTATAAAATATCTATGTACGTATATCAGTCTCTGGCAGCCATATTACAAGCTTTGCTTAGTTTGGGGTCAGGTGACCGTGTGTGCAAAAATGTCCCAGATATCTGAGGTCTTCTGCATCAGTTCCACTTCAGATTTGATGATGAAAATACCAAAGTCGCTGTATGTATGCCTATAATATTTGAGGAGCTATAATAATATTCAATTCCTTATGGGTCTCATCATCAGAACTAGATTTAATTAAAATGGGACCGCGTACTGTTGCCAGTGACGCCTCACGAATGTACGATTTCCGTAGAGAAACTCTATGAACTATTGCAACTGACTTTATATATCCATCCTTATCTTTTCTTAGCATGACATAATAGGTTAGGGCAGGATGGGGTTGTTTATAAAGAGAAATAGTGGCAAAAACTAGCACAGCAGGGTACCATTACGAATGAGTTAGCTTGGGTTTCTATTTCAAGTCAAGCAGAATTTGTGTCGATTTGGTCGCAGATTAAAGCACAAGCGATATCTTACGTCTTTAGCAGTACAATCCAGCTACGCATCTTTATATGGAGTTTAGCACTCTTAGTATGGTCTTACTCTTAATTTCTCTGTGGTTTGGAGTCACTTGCGTCATAAGGTAGCAAGATGTAACATTTTTGGTAGTAATTTCACATTAAAATTATGTCAATTCTGCAATACCAATTTCTAAACTAAACTAAATTTGACAGCTCTAAAACGTTTGCTATTTTCTTCTCCCATATAGAAACAAAACGAGACCCAGATTAGCTTAGTTCAGGGAGTGGCACAAGAGAATGGACACCTACTTATTCCTTCTTTTAACCTATAATTTTAAATCGACTTTTCAATCGACAAATTTTTAACATACCAAATCGACCACAGACATGACTCGTTCAAATATTCATTGCGTTTTGTCCAAACCATCAATTTCTCAGTATTTTTCAAGTCAAATGTAGATCTAAATTAAAAGTGTGTGTCGGACCATGCTTAGTAGGGTTCCGAAGGCGCGTAAGACGTTTAAAGTATTTATCAGATTTTCCCGCATATCTCAAAAAGTCCATATCACATGTTGGCCAAAAAATTTTAAAATAATGATTTTCCTAAGATCTATCAATATGGAAGATAGCTTCTAAGATGCACTTTTTAGAAATGGCAGGGGGAGGTCACATTACAAGCAACTTTGTCGCCCCATATTTCACAAGAGGTACATCTGATTTAAAAAACAATAAGATCCTTAACAGACTTATTCTCCCCACTTGTGGGCGACAGGTGAAACATTTTGTTCTTACTAATTTCGAACGCGCACATCGACCGCAACTTTCTCGAACCGGCGATGTAGCCGCCAAACGGTCCCCTCTTAATACAAACTGTCAAATGGAACGTAATGCAGCCGTTCATTAACTAACTACGAGTCAACTATCTTCAAAACCCAATTTACTTCACTAACTATACCTAACGAACTCCTAACTAACGATCGTAGCCTCGTAGCATCTCGTAGATTCTCGTGCTACGTAGCGCTACGAAGTGCTACGTAGTTCGATGTCCATAGCTGGGTATCGACATTGCGAGGCTGGCACGCGAGGCGAGGCATGCCTCGCGAGCCCTTATTATCTAAGTACATGATTCTGAGTGTGATCGCATGCCATCCAGCTCGTACCAACTTACTCGCGCCATGCGCGTTCCCGCTCGCGCGCGATCGCAAGGCTATCCCAAGGCGGCTGGCTTTAGTCCAATGCAGCTGGTAGCTTCAGAAGATTTACCTCACGTTTCTAAAAATGAATCAAAACATGTTCATTTTGTCCCTTACCAACGAGGGGACAGATCGAACTTTTTATTTTATTTTTTTCCTAATAAATCGGCTGGGGGGAAATAATTGGTTCGATCTGTCCCCTCGTTGGTAAAGAGGGGACAAAAAGATTTTATTTTCCTGTTTGTCCCTCAGAGGGGACAGAATAGAATACTCCCAAAAAAACCTCAAATTAAACTGCAAAAAACATTAACCAAAAAAACACACTAAAAATACTTAAAACTTACCTTTCTAAAATAAGATAAACATGTTCTATTATCGCTTAACGACCTCACCTCCGTGAATTGGTATCTCGCTGCCGTCTCGCTCCGGAGTGAACGACACTTTCATTAGATTAGACACGTCTCAAGATGACGCTATATCTTGAATAGAATACCGAGCTCTTTGAAACAATTTACGTGCTCTCAGACTTGAAAGCAACGTAAGAATCTAAGCATCGCTTTGCAGAGATGTCACTTTGAAAGCAAAATAGAGATTTCTTTTCTGTCCAAAATCAATTTTTATATTGAATTTTATCACGAATGTAGCATGCATGTTTTTCCTCGCTTCAAGATCAAAATGTAAGTAAACCTTAAGTATTTTTTGGAGTACTAAAATAACGACCAGATCCACCGCAGGACGGGCAGTAGCGTTCTCTCAGAGTATTTGGCAAAAAAACATTATTTTTAAAGCGAGACTAAAATTTATCTCTATTTCACAGGGCAATAGTTGTCCATAAACAAAATACTCATCAGATTTTACTGAAATGTTACAAAGTTCACTTCTACTATACAGGGTTATAAGGAAAGGGTGTGCTAAGCTAAAAATGGCTGCCATAGTAAAAGTTGTTCATAATGATGAGTACAATGAGCCCTTTTTTTTGTTTCTAACGTTTTGGCTCCACATGTTGTGTATTTAGCCAGTGTCAAGTATTGTAATATTTCATGTGAAGTCAAATATTTCTCAATTAAAATAAGTCTCAGTCATAGTCTAAATCAAGCAAATTAAGTCACGGTTAAGTCCACGTCATGCTCAAGTTAAGTGGTGGAGACTTTACTAGAGGTTTCTTCGGAGTGTTGTAAACAACACGATGAGTCACGTTTACAACATTATACTATTCACCAACACTTGTACACGCTCACGAACACTTAATGGATAAAAAAACACTATTTTTATAGATTAACACTAGATATAACACAAGTATTGGAAAATAATACAATGGCGCGACATGACGTCTTCACGTTCCCACCAACACTCAAGCCTTTTTCGGCTTAGCATAACCCTTTCCTTATAGCCCTGTATTCTAGTATGTCTGTATGTATGTATAGCGACCCAGTTTAGTTAACATGTGCGCAATCATGTCGAATCAAGCTTCGAATTACAGATAGACGTTGTTCCATTCGTTAACATAACAATAGCATACGCTGTGGTTTATTTTGTTACTTTCGTGTCTTTCATTTTGAACTAACTAACAATATTATTTTGAAAGCTGACGTGGTTTGGGGCATTTTGTTTTCATATACTCTAATCATGATTAAGTCAGTTGTTCCGACTCTAGTTTCGATTATCCTAATTAATATTATGAATGCGAATGTAACTCTGTCTCTCTGTTTGTCGTCTTATTACGGCTAAACGTCTGAACAGATCGAGCTGAATTTTTGCATACATATAGTTTAAGGACCGGAGACGGACATAGGCTACTTTTCTGTAGGGTTTCGCGAACGAAGTCGCGAGAGTCGTCAGAGTATTAGTAGTGGTAGTACTCTTTTGCAGAGTCCGCCTGGGGAAGTACCACACCTTTGCCAGTTATTCAACAGACAAGCAGTGGTGTGCAAACATTACTATATTCCGGATTGAAAGGCAATGTTTGGAGAATAATTACTGGGCATAAATGGATTTAACATCTAATATCGTAAAGTGACTAACGCAGTGCATTGCCGCGCAGGGTTTTGAACTGTTGAAATTCTAAATTCTGGGTGGCACTGAATTGTTATGCAAGCGTGACGCTTAACATCAGGTGAGCATCACAAAGTTCCACAAAAACACACCCACATGCAATTTAGGAACTCTCTTGGCTTAGTTGGTAGACCATTATGCCTTATATGTAGTTCCTGGGTCCTAATTAATAAGAAATTGATCTATAAATCGTCTCTGGGTTGCTATTGAAGTTGCAACGATAGGACCTATGCCTACTGGTAGGCCTCGTAACCGGTCATTGCAATTTGAATAGTCAATTGTACAAAATGGGAGCTATTGACAGTCCACTATGCCGTGGCTACATGCAGGAGAACGAATCTGTAGAGCATGTGCTGTGGCACAATAAGCTAGAATCGCCACTGGGTTGCATGAGGCAGCTTCAACATGGTGCATACCCTAACAGCTTGACTGGTTCTCGTCTTTATCGACACTACCGTCTACATCACTGGAACAAATATGCCAGCAGCCCAGAGCCTCGTTCCGGTATTTCAAGGACCTGGGTTGGTTGGATTAGACATTTGCAGAGGAAATCCACAATTCACCCCATGCGCGGGACGTCATTGCAGGAGTTATCGCCCCCCTTCACGAATAAAAATGAGGATCAGCTCTGGGTGCCTTTGTGTGTGTTCCATGGCATCCCCAAAACAGGGAAACCAAAGAGCTAAGCGTGTAAAGCCAGCTATGTGTATGAGGCCTCCCAACCGACACATTGTGAAAGTCGCGGTCAATCGGTGGATGCAAATGGCAGATTGTCATTCAATGTTAAGCTCTAATGGGGAAGCCTTTGTTCAGCAGTGGACGTCTTTCGGCTGACGATGATGAGTGTGACGTTATTTATTTTATCCTGTTTGAAAAACACCAGCCCATCACGTTTGTAAACGAATCCCGAGTTTATATTTAACGAACGAGTGTAGATTCGATCGATTACAATGCAAATGAGGCGTGTCCCGGCTTGCGAGGGAACGATGTGTCGTATAAATTGATACACATGTTGTGCGATGACGTAGGCTTTATGATATAGCTGTGACCGGTAGCAACCGCTTTTCTATAGGGACCGGGATTTTTTACTGGATAATAAAGGTAAGTTGTTCGTATTGGCCTATTAGCTAGCTAGTGTTACCTAAGCGATTTGTTAGGAGGATACCTGTGCATTCCAATGAAGATCCCGGTGCTCAATCGTCCTTAGAGGCAGTAGGTTTAAGTGAGTAATTTCAACTCAATTCAATCGTCTGTAATGCTTGCACACTACTGATTGTTAATTATTGCAAACAATGCTTTACAAACTTTTTTTTATGGTTCTAAGTGACGAGACGAGCTAGTCGCTCAACTGATGTTGAGCGCCACGCTCGCTCATGACAGTTCAGTGCCGCCCAGAATTTTGAACGTTAACAGTTCAAAACCATGCGCGGCAATGCACTGCGTTCGTCACTCTAAGATATTAGATGTTAAATCTCTTTGTGCCTAGTCATTTCGCTTGAAACGTTGCCCCCTCAAACCGGAACACAATAATGCTTGCACACTAATGCTTGGCGGTTGAAAGGTGTGGAACTTCCCCCAGGCAGACTCTTCAAAAAATTCCTACCACTACCAAAATATATGTTACGTACGTTTATGTTATGTACGTATATGTTTAAACTGCTACTTAATCTATACCATCATTAAACCAATTTACTAAACTAATTTAGTGATTTCTTGTCAGCTACATACTTATCTATACATAATCGAAATAGACACCTTAATTAACATTACCCAAAGCTCGAGCTTTAAGCCATCCTTTTGAAGTCGAAACTTAGCTCGTAAACTCTAAATAAGGATCTAAGCGCCTTAAACACAATATGGTTAATTTATTTGTTTCTGGCATTCACAGAAACAGAGTTTAGGAATTAACAGAAGTTGGAATAATTTATTTCAAGATTTTTTGTACAATCCACATTTATTTTAGTCCTACACTAAAATCCAAATTTATTTTAGTCCTACACTAAAATAAATGTGGATTGTCATTGTCACTGACTGACACTGACGTTGAACAAGATACTTAATTATTTATATTTGTTTGTTGTCATATATGTTATTGCAATTTACTTGGATTATGGAAATAAATTTGAATTTGATTTTATAATACTAAGAATAAAGAGATTTAACATCTAATATCTCAGGGTGACGAGCGCAGTACATTGGCGCGCGTGGTTTGGAACTGTTTAGGTTCAAAATTCTAGGTGGCGCTGAACTGTGCTTGTTCATAGAGTTCACAGATCACCCCTAAATATTCCGCAATCAGGATGATCAAAGCACACCACGCATCGGTCGAAATAAGCCTATAGCTGTACTCTCATTGGTTCATTGCTAGGCCAAATAGTCGTAGCCTTGAGCACTACGGACTATTGGTTGCAGTCCCCGCAACCGCCGCTATCCTCCTATTTGTCGGAATAACGATCTCGCTATGTGGTATTTAAATGTAATCCGTGATATAAAGTTTCTTGAATTATTCAAAGCGCAGACCCGCTTTTAAGCTGCGCAGGCTTTGCTCTGCACCTAACCCGCGTTTTGTTTGTACATTTCTTAACTGTAAAGCAACAGACCCAATACCAAGAAAGGAACAAATATGCAAATAATAATTCAAATCGAATCATCTCATAAAGCTCCCGAAATAGGAAATTTACATTTTTATTCAATTTGAATTGAAACTGCCCTTGAATTTGGGGTTAGTTAATCCAGTTTGCCTGATTGATGCCTAAGGACTCGTTCAGGGATACGCAAGGGCGTTGCATGGCGCGTGTAAATCAAACACATATGAGAGTGTTCATGTAGAAGCGTGATCATGCGCGTTTTGTTTGATATCTAGCTTTACTCGCGGCGGAGCACGATGTGGCTACCTATTGTAACCATATTGGCTAAATAGCCATAGAAGTACGAAGCCTGGCCCACGGCTCGGATAAAAAAAGTAACTGTCAATAGAGAAGCGCGAAAGACGAGGCTTGAGTTTTTGGCGGGAACGTGAAGAAATCATGTCGCGTCATTATATTATTTTCCATTACTTGTGTTATTTCGAGTGTTAATGTGTAAAAACTGTGAATTTTTACCCGTTAAGTGTTCGTGAACATGCACGAGTGTTGGTGAATGGTATAATGTCGTGAAACGTGAATTTTCGTGTTGTTTCCAAAACTCCATAGAAGGCTCTAGTAAAGTTTTCACCACTTTACTGGGGCATGACTAGGACTTGACCATGACTTGCTTTGCTCTACTTTGACAGTGACTATGACTTGTTTGATTATATCTAACTAAACTTGAGAATAAATATGTATACTTGACACTGGCAAATGCATAAGACGTGCGACGCCAAAACCCTCTTAGGAGGAAAAAAAAAAAAAAAAAAAAAAAAAAAGACGAGGCTTCAGAAATTAATTATAAAATGTGATCTTTTGAGTTTTAATGCGATTGTTATACACTTAAAAACGAAAGTAAATGTAAGGGTTAATAAAATAAAGTAAACGTGACAATGTGTAGTTATTATTTGTCCTTGAAAACCCCGACCACTTGGTACGCAAAATAGGTTCTAAGGATAAGGGTAAGGAATGAACGCGCCTTCCAGTAAGTTTTACTATGGAAACTAAACCAGTGTGACATCTATTCTAAGATTTGTAACACTACACAGTGTACATATTATTATACATTATACACGCGCCACGCAACGCCCCGCGTATCCCTGAACGATCCTTTACGTCTGTTCTCTTCGAGTTTTTGACTTTAAATCTAAAACAGGACATCCCAAAATACAGATAAGTAAACATATAAATAAAACTAGTCTACTGCTGGTGTGGTGTTTAAGGCATTCCATGATAGTACATGTGACTTGGAATGATGGTATTTACTAACTTGTAGTCATTAGTTGTGGGTTATATTATTAGTAATTGAAAAAAAAAAATCTAAGGGCACGGGACCGAAGTCCGTAGACGAACGTAGTATCCGTCTGCGTTACAAATATAAATAAAAAACAATTCAGTTGTAATAATAATAATAATGTTTATTTGAACAAAAAACTATGATCTAAAGATAAACAGTGTGCACTGGATTCCACATTTGTCGTGGTCTCCAGGCTCTTCCTATTACAGAAAGTACATTACAACTAATTCAAGAATAAATGATAACATATTTATTTTAGCAGGGTAGTTTTAAATGAAACTATGAGAGTGCAGGAGCATGCGTGTAGTGAGTGAGGCGATTTGTCATGAGGTGAATATATGTAGTAGTGTACGAATTTTGTGAGTGAGAGAGAGTATGTGTGTGTAAAAGAGTGAAGCATCGTCACAGTTGTATCATCATTCATCACAGATAAATGTAAATAATTAAAGACTACAACCCACGCCATCCCACGAGTAGAGCCTGGGTTCCGCGACGTGCTTATCTACATAAAATATTAGTAGAACGAGGTTTCATATCATCTGAGAAACGAAGAGTGTATCGGACTCACAAATAAACGTGTACAAGGAAGATATTATCCGTTACGATGTCTGACGATAAAACGTCGCAGGACAAAAAAAATACTCGGAATATTTGTTATTTCCCCCTTGTTTACGAGACGACCACAATACACATTTCACGAGCATATTATAGTACCTACCCAGTTACTATCAGAACACAACGCTTATTTGCAATATCATCAAAGATGCATATACGTATCACGCTACGTAAGGTGACATTTTAATTTTCGCTTAGAAAATGTAGCAGCCACACTATGCTCCTCGCACTGCTTCTGGCGTTACCGCGAGTATTCGAGAGGCGGCCACACACTGATATAGTCAATTAGTCACGCCTCTCTTCGCACTATTTACTCTTTTACGTCTCTATCTGTATTTCGTCGGTCCTTTAATTTGTTCAAAAACCGATAAATCGGGAGTGCCGGTCATGGCAAGGAGCATGACGACAGGCAGGGCGAGTAAGGTTGCCACTCTACGCCTGCTTCCCTCGCTACTTTCCTCGCCAACCGTCAAGTATGTAGCCGCAGCATGATCCCCACTAATAACATGAATAACTCTCTATTCAGATTTACTTTTCCCAACGTAATGTTAGCGTCACTCGCTCGCCCATTCAAAGTTTTTACCAAAATCCTAATTAATATTATAAATTTTAAAAAAATGTGTTTGTCGCGTTATTATGGCTAAACGGATCGAGCTGAATTTTTTCATAGATTTAGCTTAACAGACATAGGCTATTATTATAATTTTTTGTTCTCGCGAATGAAGTCGCGTGTAACAAATAGTAAAAAATAAAAAGTCAGTGTGAAATTCCAAAAAAAACAATCGTTGTGAATTCGTATAGAACACTGCAGTCGTTGTATTTTAACCCTAACACCCACCTGTCTCAACGTAGGCGCGTCGCGTAGGCTTAGACAAATGATTTCTTTCAATTCACCCACGCATTACCACTTAGCTCGATGTGGGTAGGACCCTCGTCCTACCCATGATTCTTAGCTTTTATTTACTGTTTCTCCATGTATATTTTGAATTGTGGTTAGAAGTTATGTCTCACTTTCACTTGGAAATGGTATCTCTTCTTCTCTTATCTTCCGCAGTGTCGACATTTTCACCTTTGAATTTTCTATTTTTTCTGATCAATGTATCACTAATCGTAACACCTTCTCTAAGCTCAGTGAAGCGATGTAAATACAAATCACTTAATAGTCCAACATCTCAATATTGTCGTATTCATAGAGGGCGTTTTTCAACGGGGAATTCCGGGTGCTCGGTGCGTTACGTTACACGAAAAATTTGTAATGGCAGTTTTTTTAACTCTTTCGTGGATTGCCGTATATTTCATACAAATATTATACGGCTTTGGAAGTGCTGCCGTATGCCGTGTATTTGAAGCGTAGCGTGCCTAAAAACCGTATATTATGGCAATTGCTGTATGGAGAACAACACTGCAACTCAGTAGGTATCTTCTGAGACGCCGGACCGGCCGCGCGCCATCTAGCCGCATAGAAGCGCTAGTTCGATAGTAGGGCAGCGCGCCGCCCGTAGATGGCGCTCGTGCGGCGCCTAAATGCCCAATTTAATTTTGCACTACCCTGCGCCTTAATTGAGTACATTAAGTCAATGCAAATCAATTTGCTTCTGTACCTATTTGTTTCTTAACTACGTCAAATTGGTTTGCGTGGGTAGGTCTCGGAATCGAAGTACGTCAAGCTAACGTCAGGGATACGTCAATAGGACTATAATCATGACCTTGCTATGGTACTTCGTTTCAATCGTAGACGAAAAAAACAATGTCAATAATTAATAATCAAATAATAATCAAAAAGACTGTATTTAAATGTATTGTATTGATTTAATGTATTGTTGTAAAAGACTATTTGCTGAAACACAAGAGAATCCGTGGATGGTATCCTCATTAGCTGGTATTTTGCCTCGAGCTGTGACTTTGCGTCCCTTTCACGACTCTTTGACCTAGTCCTTCCGCGAGGTATCGGCGCATTCATATTTGAAATTTTATAGCTGTCGCTCTGTTTCTCGTGCGTGCAATAGAGACAGTTAATGAGTTTTCTTAACTTTTTGATAAAAGTAGCGTTAGAGATCTGTCTAGTCATCCAGTCTGTCATTACCTCCTAAATCTCAACAAAATCTTTTGTTTTTGGTGTCAATGGCTAGGATAAGCCATTGGATTGGATTGGATTGGATAATCTTAAATGGAAGCTTCTATGGCGATAAGTTTTGGTTTTTAAAACAAATATTATGGTGTTCTAATAACAACTACTTTTATTCGACGTATTATCAACACAAAAAAAAAAAAAAAAAAACAAACATACAAGGATAGTTTTGTAGTGTGTAGATTACATATAAGAAAATCATCGAAATCGGATAACATTTAGTGGTGGGTAACAGAATAAGCTTTTTGTGTGGACAAGACGGCGAAACACTCTATTCTTAAAATTTGCATTTGCATGAACTACTCTTTTTTTTTTATTATTTACTCTCCTACAAAATTTACGATTTTTTTCATTTTCGAATTTTCGATTTTTATACTCTACAAGCGCCAATATGGTTTCCTGAAGTCTGAGACCTCCACTTCGCTCAGTCAATGCGCGTACAGAGTAAAATTTTGTTTCGAAAGTTCTGTTGAGATAAGTTTAAGTACCTATATTATATTATACTCGTAAACGGGTTGGTCCTTCAGGGTTTTAGATTTTCAATTGAATAAGTACCTACTACACAATTGATGAGTACCGTGATCGCATGAGACAGGAGATATTATATGGTGGTATACTCGAATAATAATTATACACTGTGTGTTTATACACTGGGTATATATGTCCTAAGCACAGCCTAAACACAAATAAATGTCCTTACATTGACCAGAACCATCGAAGGTCGGGCAGCTGTGTTCCCCAAGCCGCCTGCCAAGCGTAGGGATTATTCCTTTATGTGGGATGTCTTCTGGCTGATGACGTTGATGAAATACATATGTTTAAGGGGCTTAATATAAGTTGATCTCAGTTTTACGATAAATGCAGATCAGCAAGTGAATTATTCCATGATAAGAATCCACGACTACTGAAGGGTGGTAGTTACAATAAATGTTGTTCTATCAGTTAGGTTAGCAATTTGTTCAGTTGCTGACCTTGTAAAATCTGACCACGCACTGCGGGAATCAAATCATATAGCTCGGTTTGTTTCGTACATGAATAATATTTCAATATTCTATTCTTTTTATTGTGGAAGAGTGACGACCGCTTGCAGCTGTCTACTGTTTTCTATGTCTACGATTTTTAATCCCATCTTTAATTTTTGGATTCCATTGCTCAAATCACATAGCTTTGTTCTTTTCTTTCATGAGTAATATTTTTTTTTTTTTTTTTTTTGGGTGACAGCTGTTGGCGCTAACGGCCTCTACAGCTATAACCGGACTTTGGCGAACGCAAAAGGCGTTGAGCCCTAAAAACTATTTTTACGGCGCGAGGGTGACTAGCGCAAGGGCACCGACTGCGGTACGACCTCGGCTTGGGCCGTCACCCGGGAGGGGGGATATCAAACTGGCCCTGGCACCCCGGAAGGGGTGTGCCCTGGGGCCCTAGCGGTTTGGTTTGTATCTGTTTGATTATTTGGAGAGAAATTAATCGATCTTCGGACAGATCCTGGGATTCTTCGACCACGCCGGCGAGGTCGGTGTATGATTGTGTGCCTTTGGTAACCGGCGCCTATACCAAATACTGAATACTTCCTGTTTTCGGGAGCTGTCGGATCGGACGAGTAATATTTCAATATTGTATTCTTTTATTGTGGAAGAGTGACGACCGTCTACTGTTTCCTATGTCTACGAGTTTTTAATCCCATCTTTTATTTTTGGATTATTGCGTAGTAAAAAGGATAATAGGAACCTTTCTACTCCATTTTCTAATTAATAGCTAATATATCCTGAAAGAGACAAATGTAGAACCATTAGCTCTTACCTAGACCGATTAAGGAAAATTGATGTAAAAAGGAGGATTCGTTGCTAATTGCCGGATCATCCCAGATGATCATGACATAATTACTGCTGTAATTAGAATCGTAATGGAACTGAGAGGTAATATTTTTTCCTGTTACTTATGAATTAATTACTATTTACTGACCATCAATATTTGGTGACGTGACACATTAAATATTAGACGAAAGGGATAGCCAGATATTAATAGATAATAGAATAATTGATGGTGCGAGCAAAACAGTTTGTATTGTGTACACTCGAAAGAACACAAGTTTTGGAAAATAATACAAATAGGCGATATGCTTTTTCCACGTTTGCGCCAAAACTCCTTTTTTCGTTCATTCAACTTTACTGGAAATGTTGGCTGTGTGACGTCAACATTTATTTTATTTCATTTGCCACAAGTTCTACTTACGTAGGTACAAGTAAATTCCATTAAAACCAAGCAGCCTCAGGTCCACGTAGTTTTAATAAGTTTTTATCAGAGATAACGATGGGTAACCGGGGTAACTGGCCGGCAAGGTATTTACCCCTAAATGCAGGGTAAATGGGGCCATTTCGTGGTAATTGAAACAGGGACAAATTAAATTAATAACTCATGTTAGCACGACACATGACTTGTTTATTAATAACTTTGAGACAGTGATTAACATTTTCATGGAATAACTGACATGATACTAATTGGGTAGAGACTCTGTGGGTTCTATTGGTGGTCAGCGGCCGGTATTTGTTGAAAAAAACACTCTTGAGGCTTTAGTGGTATATTTGCGAAAGTTACACACAGATTTAATAGCCTTTGACCGTATTTTAGGGAATTATAGACGCGATGCGCAATAGCACATCCGCCCGGTTTCCAGCGGATTTTTACACACACAATGGCCGCGCCAAGTGCGCGACCTACCTGTTACATTTTAATACTTAAAGTATGACAATAAAATCTACCTAGAAACTAAGAACTCGTCGCTAGCAGCCTGCAAAAATGTGGTAAAACTGTATTGGTTAAAATATCTTTTTTTTTATGTGTCAGTGGATACTATCGTACGCATATTATAAATACGAACGTAGGTATTTGTGTCTTTTTCTAAACTGATCTTGGTAGGATCAGGCGAGGCGGTATTGTGTATCAGGAGAAAATCTTATTCGCACCAATGGTATTTTACTATATTTTACTATAGATAAGACTTTAGCGCACATAAAATGAACCCCGCAATTCATTATAGCTATCTCTTTAAATTTCTAACTTTTTAACTTTTCGCAACTTCTTTCGCACTCTTTGGCAGCCGTAAACAGACTGCAACGGAGCCGAATTTAAAGCGCCATTTTAAAGGTAAAAACCTATCACTTGCCCTACATTTTACGGTATATACCCGTAGCCTTACTGATTGCTGGTGCCCGTTCCTGCTAAGTTTGTTTGCCATCTTCGACCACAACTTCACGTGAGTTGTGGTCAAACTATATAGCCTGTAGAGGACTATAAAAAAACCCATAACAAACGTGGCTAGGACCGCGCTTTCAGATGAATTGGTTGTTCTACATTCATGGAGGTATGAACATGAATTAAGTAATAGCTTCTGGAGTAAAGCCGTGAGCTAGATGAGGCTTAACTGTCGTCGGCAGCGTATATTCTTGGAGGAACATTTAAATGCATTGCTTGTTCCGAGTTCGCCATTCACATCTCGTAATAGGTATATTTACTTCTATCCTAGCTCTATATGTGTAGATATGGAGCTAGATACGTCGAGGTCTTTCTAAACAATACGCATCCGTATTGTTTAGAAAGACGTCGACGACTGCCCATACCCATCCTCTAATTAGTTAATTTTTAACTTAGACTTTCACGGCTAATAATAATAATAATAAATATCTAGGATATTATTGCACACAAGGTCATCTGACCCCAAACTAAGCAAAGCTTGTAATACGGCTGCCGGAGACTGATATACGTACATAGATATTTTTTAAATACATACTTATATAGATATTAACACCCAGACATAGAACAAACACAAATATTCATCACATAAATGTTTGTCCAAGATGGGAATCGAACCCACGCCCCCAAGCACAGAACGTAGGTTCACTACCAACTGAGCCACCGGGGCAGTCAAAAAAGGTATTGGCTTACTCTAGATTTGAAGACACCCATACTGTACTTTTCGTGTAACACAAACTCTGGAGGATTGTTCCAGATCCTCGCTGTGCTATAAAAAATGTGGGAGTGACCCTTACAACATTAAATTTGTTTGTCCAAATTTAGGTATTAAGTATTGTTTACGCAAGGAACGCCTGCTATAAGGTGAGAATGATCGCTCTGCCACTCTTTTCTCGTCAGTTTTGATGTAAATGCGACACCGCCGGCGGCTTCCAAGGCTTCCGCTTGGTGTTCGAAGTGAGCTATGCCTGCCGTTACTTACATCGGCGTCTACAGGCTCGCATCGTACGCATTGACGGATTCATACTAGGTACTTCATAAGATGTGATAAATTACTTGATACATTTGTATGAAGCATGTGGTGTGCTTTCTATTAGAGCACTCTCATTGAAATGTAGGTATGCGATAAATGTATCTACGATAAATGTGCGATGCACAACTTTGTAGTATTGGTGTGTGGAGCGGCAGTTAGCATGAATTCGGTGCGATACGATTCGTCCGATGCGAGCGAAGCGACTTTTGAACGCCTACCTTTTAAACAACATGGTTCGTGCAGTTCATCCGTTGCGGACGTAGAGCAACACGGTATTGGCCCGAACGGCCCGGGCCCGGATCTGGCCTCAGGGTCAGCCGGAGGCCATAGTGTTGCTATATGGTTACGGATAAGTGGACGTACTTTTCTTATCATCATACAAATCATCAAAGAACATTTACAGGAGTAATTCTGTATTATTTATCTATGCTATCACTGAATCAAAAAGCTGCCGCAGCGTTGTCGTTTATTTCGCCTGGCACACCAATCCCTACTGGCAGGGATAGGTGGAAAAACCCACTTAGATCCACCGGTTGTCAGACAAGACTAATGATTTTGTTTTCAATGCTACCTACATATCTACATAGTCCTTTACTTTCGTAGGAATTATTGTAAGAATGTTTTTGTTGTAACAAAAAATGTCTTGACATAAATTAATTATTTACCTTTCTTTTTCTTATTATGTTCTTGGCAAAAAACTATTGTTTGTGAATCAAACATCGCTCTGAGCGTCCAAGTTCGCTGCTTACTTAATTTTTATTAATTTATTCCCCTTGTCGCTTAAACAGTTCCTTTTTTGATAGAACGGGAATACTCGCGTTAAATTGATTCAGTTATGGCGAATATAATTTCGATCAGATTGATATGAAGTGCGCGTGACCTCATCTTGGCTTGCACTTCCATGGATCGCGACATTTATTAGCCCAGCCAAATTACGGGACTTGGTATGGAGGACCCGGACATAATTCATTACATAAATATTCAACTGTTTTTGGTATAATTTGCTGACGTAGAATCAATATTAAATTAAATCTGGAGGTACGGAACATAGAAAAAGCAATTATGTACATTATTGTCGTTGACAACTCACTCAACAACATCATCAACTCACAACTCAAATTTCAAATTTGAGTACGTTCTAGATATGTATTTTGTTTCATTATTGTATATATTATATCAGAGATTGGTTCTACAATTATGTACAGAAGAAATATTTCTTGTTATTAGTTACTTCCGGGTCAAACGCTAAATAGACTGGGCTATAACTAGGTACAGCATCCCTTGAAAACCATCCGGCATCATGTTGTGACCGAAATTATAGTCGAATTGTCGGAATAACCGACTCAATTAAATGTGATTATACCCGTTTTTTTAACATAAAATACGTCAAAACCACGTCAGTTAACAGTAAAGATGTCATTTCTCGCGTATTGAAGATGTAAAATTAATAAGTGTTAACTTAAAAGAGTTAAGTTCCTGTGTCTGTTTATAAAAATATCCCAAAAATATTTTATACCATTTAATTTGCCGTAGCTCCTACGGCAAATTCCAAAACAAAATGCAAACATCCAAACTATCAAATATCAATCAAGATATCAAAAGAAAATGTATTTAAAACTAGCTTATTCGCACGGCTTTACTCACATAAGCTATACATTTCAAGACCCCATTTCATCTCTTTAGAGGCTGATATTCTAAAAATTCTGAGAGAGAGAACCTCCAGGAGCCGAAACGGTATGACCGATTTTGATGAGTGAAGTGTATTTGGATTCCCCATTACATCCGAAGTGACAGGCTACAATTTGCTGTCGGGTATTTTGTTTTTCTTACCGATTTTTTTGTTGTTTCGTGTTGTTTCCGAAATGACAGCTTCCAGTATACTGAATGACTCGGATTTGACAGAGAATGAAATTGTTGACTTTCACTACGAAAAACGTTTTTGTACGAAACTTAGCGCTGGCTAAATTACTGTATGTGTGGAGCCAAATATAAGAAAAGACGTACAGTTTTCCTGTAGGAAAAATAGCGATCCAAGTAATTCCATTTGCGCGCCCTACTTCCCCGTCTTTGTTACAAGTTATAATTGCAGACGCTTTGGGAGTAGCGACGTGCCAGCCTGCCTTTAGACAAAACAAACAGTTTCCAAGGGGAGGAAAGCTTCCAAATGGATTTATAAGAAACTCGTAAAGGTTAACTCTGGCGAAAGACTTTGACACAGAAAAAGCACATTTAAAAAAACTAACGAGTTCATTGTCACATGAATTGTGAACACATGTAAAAAATATTTTCGTTGTATAACTTGTTATACACCACATAAATGTTATAGTTTTTTTTTATTTATTTTTTTATTCCTCCTTAATTAAACATATTTAGCATTTTTGCAAATTCCGCCAAACTGCATAGGAGTTTGTAGGCAGAGCGTAACTCTCATTGTGAACATTGTCTTAGGTAGGTACTATGTACGCGTAGGTGAATCAAGTAATTATAACTAAGTTATTATAAGGTATATTATTATCTTGGTTTCCTAATATTTATGACGTGATTAGCTATTTTATTATTTCATATTAACTTAAATTAAATTTACTTAATTATAAATACCGGAGTACAGGCAACAGCGTCCTCTTATTAAACGATGAACATTATTTAATAAGCTGCCTGCCAAGCGTAGAGATTATGGCAAACACATGAATAGGCGGAAGCTTCGTCCATTGCGAAGAAGAATATGCATACCATCTAAAGATTCAACGCTGAATAACCGATTTTGACTGATACTATTGATAAATTATAATTATACACAAGATGGTGAGTATGGTGACTAGCATCTTCGACCAAAATAAAAGGACGGGCCCAAGAAAGAGAATTTTGAAGACTTTAAAGTGAGCGCCAGCACTCACCTTGCTTCAATCGCTCTCCGTCTGTGAAAAGTGCGAGACGTACGTTCGTAAATACATGCGATCCAAATATCCGCAAAAATATGCCTTGATATTATATTCGCTATCTCTTTTTTGTGAGAAATGCACTTTACGTACTTTTAATTACGTATTGAAGCAGTAAATTAAAAAGTAAAGTTAACAGTAAAGTAAAAGCAGCAATTTTTTTATTAATTTTTACAAGTCAAAACATAGAACTTAGTTCTATGTAAGTCAAAACATAGAACTTAGTTCTATGTTTTGACTTACATGAAAACATAGAACTTAGTTCTATGTTTTGACTTGCTATTTTTAAGGAAGTTGTGTGGTTAGGGCCGTCTTTATTTTACTTTGGTCGAAAAATTGAGATATTAAATAAAAAAATTGCTGCTTTTACTTTACTGTTAACTTTACTGCTTCAATACGTAATAACAAAAAACATAGAGTTATTAGAGTTATTTGTCAAAACATAGAACTAGGTTCTATGTTTTGACAAATAACTCAATATTATACAGGGCTATAAGGAAAGGGTATGCTAAGCCGAAAAGGGCTCATAGTACTTATCATTACGAACAACTTTTACTATGGGACCAACCCTGAAATAGAGAAAAATGTATCAGCTGTTCCATAGAAAAATGTCAATGACACTCGACAAAATGTATGGTTTTTTTTCCTCGATTTTAGGTTTGGTCCCATAGTAAAAGTTGTTCATAATCATGGGTACTATGAGCCCCTTTCAGCTTAGCATACCCTTTCCTTATAACCCTGTATAATATTGAGTTCTTCCCTGTATATTGAGTCCTCTCCTGTACACTCGCTTTTGCAAGCGAGAGGACGAAAATCGCTTTCTTGCTCTTAATAAAAGTGTTTAACTACAACCTATAAAGTACTCAATAACCATTACGATAACTGCATTATTGACCCCCTTACCCCTAGTGAGATGGGGTAAGGTAGGTACTGTGTACCCCTGAGAGAACGGGGGGAAAGGTATAATTTATTTCGTCTGGCTACGCCGCGCCGTCTCTGTGGTCCTCCTGGGGCATTTTTTTCGATTATTGATAGATTTTTTAGCCTCAGGTGTTGGTAATATTGAAGTAATGCTGCGTTTGGTATTAAATACCTGAGGTATTAAAGTCGTTATTCAAGTCGAATCTTAAAAAGGTTTTTGCAAAAAAAAACAAGTAACATTTAGACCATCATGATTGAAATTGGATCTAAGGAAAAAAAGTCTCTGTAGATCCCATTTGGATCTGAGCACTGGATCTAAAGAGAATGATCCAAGAAGTTGGGTACAACGTTTGACTACCTGTATTCGTCAGTTTATTTTTTCAAATTAATTATTTTCTATTATTTTTATTTTTATGCGAGACGAGAAAGTTGCTCGCCCGATGGTAAGCGTCGTACACTTTAGTGCCACCTAGAATTTTGAATTTTGAATTGGCTCCGGCGCATATACAATACAATATAACTTTATTATACACCAAAACAGACAAACTTAAAAAACAATAATATTTAATAAAACGGTAGTATAATGGGCGGCCTTATCGCCTAAAGCGATTTCTTCCAGACAACCTTTGGATGGACAGAATTATGACTTATAAACTACGGTCGGTGGTGTAGATACATAAAAATAATAATAATATGAAAATACATACATAAACCTACTACCTACATAAAATACATACAATAAATACAAACTATATATATGTAAAAAATATACTTTAAAACGAATAATACATAATTATACATATGTACCAATTAACACACAGAAATATAATGTTTATAAACGAGGTTTTTAAACATAGAAAGAGATTTAGCCTGCCTAATACACACAGGCAGCTCGTTCCAGAGCAGGACAGCTTCCACAGTAAAAGACTTACGTGGGTAGAAATAGGAATCTTTAGCTGGAGGGCGCATATCCGTTGTCCCAGACTACAAGATTGTATTATTTACTCTACAGAGCTATAACATTGTTATGTTGAACACAACTTCTCTCGAACCTTCATGAACATTTCGTGAACACCACACTTTGCAAACTTGCTAAAATTCATTAGGCCCGAGGTGCTAACGGGGAGTTTTAAATTAAATTAGGATTTAACTATTATACGTGGGATGGTAGCAACGGGAGGGGGAAAGTGCTTTGGTTCATTTTGTTAGTTTTATAGACACGGTAGCAGACGGTCATCGTAATAATCCCAGAAAAAAAATATTGCTACAAAAATGCATGATGATTTATGCAAGTGAATGAATAATTAAGAAAGAGTAAAAAAATAAAATAAAATATGGAAAAATTACCCTGCAATCCGGCAATTACAGTAATGTTTGCACACTACTGCTTAAATAACTGGCAAAGGTGTTGTACTTCTCCAGGCGGACACAGCAAAAGCTACAACTAAAAACTACAATAATCTTTTAAGTCAAAAAAGTTGCCGCTCATCCCAACACTGTCAAAAGGCACACTCACATCCCACATCTGGCAATCCCACACGGTCCGGTTTTATCGATCCTTTTTTCCGAACACTTGTAAGATCTGGAATGCCCTCCAACTTTCTGCAGAGGTATATGCAGTGCTTTAAAAAGATCGTCTTCAAACACCTCACCGAGCTGGCAGCCCATCGACAACACAATGTTGCAGGTGTCTCTATATAAGCGGCAGTTTGCTCACCATCAGGGGTTGGGCCAACTTGAGTTTGTTTGCTGCTCTTTTATAATAAAAAAAAAGTCAGTCTAAAATAATTTGAAACACAAATCCACTTCAATTTCACGCTTCAAAAAAAAAGTACTTTTGTTCGACCACCGAGTAACCTTCCTCAAAAGGCCAGCGTAGAAAAACACACAAAGAAAATGTCTTACATCCCCGTGTTCTATGCCCAAGGGCTGTGTATGGAAGCCAATTTGTTATTCTTACACTGAGAGGCATCGTACCTATGTACATCTTGTACACCACGGTACATATGTACCTACCTAGAAGCAGATTAGACACATAGTTACATTTCTCTAGCTTCTCTATTTGTAGGCATTTTATATTTTTCGTTGATGATAGCATCCCGCAGTATTAGCCATAGCTTTTCTGATTTTCCACAATAAAAAAATATCCTACGTCCCTATTTAACCGACTTCCAAAAAAAGGAGGAGGTTCTCAAGTCGAATGTTTTTTTTAAATATATTTTTTTACAACTAGGTGAAACAAAAAAAATGTGTCGGTCAGTCCGACACATGCCGGTCATCCGTCAAATATCGAATGCGCCAAAACCTCGCGTCAAGACAATCCTCTTAAAGTTTCACGCGCGTTTTTCACCATATTCGAAATCCGCGCGCTTCGATCTTGGCATAAGAGTGGCTCGAGCTTCTTGAATCGGCAGTGTAGGCCACCAAATGCTACAGCCTTTAGGGATATAAAAAAGTTATTTCTTTTATTAAAAGAATAATTACCGCAATTTACGGTACAGGGCACAAAAGGCGGTTCCATCGCCCGCTGAAATGAGGCGGAAAACAATTTTATGACCCATATAAACCACCCCCAAAGGTTTTCAAACACCTAGGGTTCTCGCGCACAGCATGTTCAAGGCGTGAACGTACCGTCCTTATCTTGCTTTATGTAGTTTAGGTTTTTAGCCGTTGGTTGATTCTGAGCGACTTTACGATATCGAATAGATAATTTCTGCATAATCTGTCATCATTTATACAAATCAGCAGCATCGTCAGAGCTGGACATGAATGCTTGTAAATAGGCGACGAGTGCAAGTACATATTTTAATTTGTTCTTGACTACGAGGCACGACGAAGCTGGCCGCCTGTCAACTAGTCGACCATAAGGTTAAAATATCATTATGAAGCTAAATCAAATCTATGGTCAGCGTGGTGGATATGGCCTATTCAGCTTTCGAGGGCAGGCCGATATCTCAGCGGTGGGATGTTTAAAGGCTGATGCAGAAAATCTATGGCTGTTTATAAATAGCCCACGATCTTTAGTAGTGACACCTGTGTGGTCTGAAATCTATGACACTAGGCTCTGCGTACTCAACCTACGTAAGCGTCAGTGTCGTTTAAATACTAGAGCTTTTAAGTATCGCAGGCATAGATAGCATTACGTACGTAAATGGGGTATCTAAGTCCAACTAACATAAAAATGTCAATTCGCAAATACACTGCGAATAGGTATAACAAGTTCTTAGGTTATTGTGCGACCAGTCGTGGTCTTAGGCTACGTAGTGCACGAGAACCCTAAGATAAAATTAATATCCTAGGCTTTGTGAGATAAAATACGTAATACCTACTCTTGAATGGGATAAATGTAGTCTTTTACAGCTTTTACATGTCGTAACAGGGTCTAGGATTTGTTCTAATTTAGCACGAGATGTGGATTGTTAAAGAAAATTAATCAGATTATGGCTGTATAAAAGATATAATATATTTAAGAAGTCTGGATAAAATATAGTATCTTTATTGAGGTACTCGCAGGGGTCGCATGGGGTAAGCGTAGCAGAACTAACTGCGGGCCCGTACCGTGAAGTCCTTATTGCGATGACTGTTCGGTTCAGCCGCCGACGCCGTGACCGTGAATCATATCGCTGCGCAAAAGGATACACGTTCATTAGTTCATACAAATTATAGTTGACGTTAAAGCGATCGAATAAGTAACGCATTTGGAAAAACTCACATTCGGCACTCTGAGCCCGTACTGTGACGTTCTTATTGCGATGATTGTGCGGTTCAGTTCAGTTCGAGCGGCTTCGGCGGCTGATCCAAATTTTTTTTATTGGTTGTAACAAATGTTAAATATCAATAAACAGTAATCATCGCTTAGTTCCATATAAATAAACCAGATTGATAAGCATTGTTACCCAAGCTAGGAACCTGTGTTATGGTGTAACAATACCCTCCGCCGGACAGTATGTACCTAAAAATGATTGCAATAAGTACGTCAGTAAGAATATAAGGTATATAAGGATCAGCGCCCGTACAGTGACATTCTTATTGCGATTATTGTAGGTTCTGTCGCCGTCAATTTACGTTCGCGGTCCTATAGATCTCCGAAATAAAGCGACCTTCGACATTTGCAACACAGTGCTACCGTGATTCCGGTGACAAGCTGCATTGTAGGCTCTGATTGTTTTTCTAGGAATACGATCGCTACGTCTTGTTATAGAGGACTTTGGTCGGTTGTTTCTTAAAACTCTGCCAATACGGCTATACAGGATTATAAGAAACGGTGGTACGAAGCCGAAACATTTTACTCATTATGAAAAAAAACAATAGATAAGAGCCTTATGGGCTCCCCTGATTCAGCTATATCTCGCATCTATATCGCATCTATATTCAGCTATATCGTACGCACTTTTTCATATATTTTTAGTATAAAAATCACAAAGAGGAATTAAAAAAAAAAAATTTAATATCTTAAGAATATCATAGCCAATGTTTATTTAGCTCTTTATAACACCATTTAGTGTAACCCAGTATGACAAGCAAACACTGACATACTCACCAGACCACCACCGAAAATAAAATTAAAAGGTTACATTACCATAAGCTGTAGTTCAGTAGCTGTGATTCTCTTTAGAGTTCGCATTTAAACGATAAAAACCAGATTTCAAATAAAACCGTAAGAATTAACACAGAAAGCACAGTCGCTTTTGTAAACCACGAGAACAGAGAACAGAATGGTTCTAGAATAATATTTACTGCTGCGGAGCATTGCAAGCTTGAAGTTAATCAGTTGCGAACTGAAATTTATTAAAGCAGGGAATAGAGAAACAGACTCAGTGAGGTACCAAGGTACACAGAAGCTCTACCAATGTAGGTAGATATTCTCTGCATATACCAATCTATACCGCGACAAACTTACTGTAGTTTTACAGTACTTCATTTCTTTAAAACTAAAATGTAACTGTAATGAATAAAAGAAAGAATTAAAAAAAATATTGTACATACTGCGAGAAGACGTTACGTTTCAAAGTTAGAGGATAAGTCCGCTGGCTTATCCTCTAACTTTGAAACGTTCGTGATTCTGATTGCGAGAGCATGCCATCTCGCTCGTACCAACTTAGTCGCATTATGCGCGGTCCCGCTCGCGCTACTCTCGCTATCGCTTTCAGAGTTACAGGATAAGCTCACAGTATTTGAGATACAGAATCGGTTTGTTCGGGTGCTAGCACTCCATAGTCAGCATTATATACATTACTAGCGATCCGCCCCGGCTTCACACATAACTAATTTAAAAAAATATATACTTATATATAAACCTTCCGTGAAAAACGCAAACCGCATCAAAATCCGTTTTTAGGAGGAGTTGGCGGATATACAGACAGGCGCGGAAAGCGACTTCATTTTATACAATGTAGATATTCACCTTACTATTTGGATTCATCTACCCAATAAGTTAAGCTTACTACCTCTGAGTGATCAATCAATCAATTAGCCTATTACATGCTACGTACATAGGTAGCTCGAACATTTTAACATGTAGTCTATTCTTACTAGCATACTAGATACACTTGTACACTTGTTTTCCAACATTCCAACATACCTAAATATTGACAAAAGGTTCACTAACGGCTAGTAAAACTTAGGTATTTGCTGTTGTGTTCAGGTTTCGTTTCCACTTCACATTACGACTGATCACTTGTAAACACAGTTATTTATTATGTGTACCACTAAACATTCATCATCATCATAATTATAACACTTGGATTCATGGGATGGGCCCAACCCCCAAAACATGTCGTCAAAATTATTATTGAAAAATTGTTCTAGATCATAATATCATTTGGATTCTAAAATAGCTTTTAAATTCTATTTAAGAAAGGTTCTGCAGTGGCGACTGCGAACTGGATGACGCAACGCAGGCAAGCTTCCCACAAGGTGAACCGACGACATTTTGAAAGTCGCGGGCAACCGGTGGATGAAAGTGGCAAGTTGTCGGCCGGTGTGGCAGTCTGAGGGGGGATTTGTTTAACTGTACAGGCAAAGGTGTACGAGGTGACTTGCTCCACTGTGGAGTTGTATAACTTTAGTTTGTCCTGTGGCAAGCTGAATTGTTCAGCTATGGGTACTAATTATACTCATTTTGAAATGTTAAATGCAGTGAAAATTAACTTCGTGGAACGAGAAAATGTTTCGCTGTTAATTTTCATTTCAGAGCCATTAAATGGATATTTTATTATATTCAAGTATACTATTTAACAGGCGAGATGGCAGCTAAATGCTGAATGCAGAAATGTTGGAAGTTTTATTTATTTAGCACACGACTCTACGTACTGCATTTCACATAGCATGGTGCGGTGCACACAAGGGTTGTTACTGAATTGCGGCCACACACATCACAATGAAGTGTGTGAATATTTTGTACCGATATAATGAAATTAAGTCCGCCTGGAGAATTACCACACCTTTGGCAGTTATTCAACCGCCAAGCAGTAGTGTGCAAACATTACTGTGTTCCGGATTGAAGGGCAATATTTCCAACGTAATTAGGTACTGGGCATAAAGAGATTCAACATCTAATATCTAAGGGTGAGGTGAGGAGCGCAGTGCTCTTGAAGTTCAAAATTTTGGGAGGCATTGAAATGGTATGAGCAAGCGTGACACTTAACACCAGGTGAGCGACTTGCTCATCTCAACAGTCCGTACCATAAAAATATATATATTATATTATATATATAATAAATAATAAAAATATATATATAATATTATATATATATTCACACACTTCATTGTTCTATGGGGTGGCCGAAATTTAGTTAAAAAACATGTACACCATGGGTCGGGTGACACGGTAAATTTGTAAGTCCCATCAATAACAACCGCTAAGCCACAACAGAGGCCTTCAGGAGGCTTAACGTATAATATGAAAAAATAAAAAAATACTAGGCTGCCGATTGTAGCCTATATCCGAACTCAAAAAGAAAATCAACGATACCCCACGCATCGAAATTGGTCAAGCCGCTTAAGCTACAGGAGGAAATATAGGAACACATAAATAACAAACAAAAAAAAAAATCTTACTTAGGTATACTTGTTAGTTGTATTATAATATAATAATCCTAGCTAATATTAAAAACTAGCTGTACCCGCAACTTTGCGTGAATTTTAAAATAAACCGCCTCTGCGTCTGCAGACGGAGTCGCTGGATATCGCATTAAATTTCAACTGTATGTAACAATATTGTTTACAGAGCTGCCCTGTATTTTAAAGTTAGTTAGTTTTTTTAGACTTGAACTCGATACCTTTACGATACGAAGTCGAATATTATTCGTGCTCGAGGTACAGATTTAGCTCGCCTACAGTTTTATTATATGTATAGATTCTAAAATAACTCTGTCTCTCGCTGTGTATCTGTCTCTCTGTCTGGGTGTTTGTCGCGTTTTCATGGCTGAACGGATCGACCTGAATTTTTGCTTATGAAACGATGCACCCTATGCATCGTTTCACTCATCGCGCGAAATTCAAATTTTTAATATGTTTTTTGTCAATTACAGCTTAATTACCTACTCGGCGTGTATTTATTGAAACCAATTTTGCGCCAATAAATAAGATGTTTTAATAAATTACGGGTAAAATGATCACCTAGATAACATTGGTTTAGCTACAAATTTCAATAAACTAATTTTCATTTTGGTTTTTGGTTTAGTGGGAAATGTACTTATACTAGCTTTCAACTTGAATTTTTGGTTGGTGTAATTTCTTGAAACAATCTATTTATTATCGCAAAATTAGTTTTCATGAACCTACGATGAGTAATTTAGCTGTAATTGACAAAAAACGCAAGAAAATTTGAATTTCGCGCACTGAGCGAAACGTTGCACCTTAGGCATATTATTAGATTGAGGGTCGGAGACGGACATATGCTCCTTTTTTTTTTGTAGGTCCACATGAATGAATTCGCGGGTTACAGCCAGTATAGCTATAAAAGGAAAAGAATTGCAGTACCTGTTACAAAGTTTTACATATTAAACTGTCGCTTTTCGTTACGTTTGCCATCTGTTCTGGTTCCCTGGTGGAAAGACTTCTCGGGCCTACCACAGTCTCAAAAGCATTTTTACTTTGATGTCACAGTACGTTTTATCTCGGTCTTTGCGAGCTGGAAATGTTTTTGAGATTGTGGTAGTGGTAGGCCCCCTTTTTAATACGTCGAGGAACGACGTCCCGAATTCACATCGTCAGGGGATTTTCCGGACTGAACGGAGTGGTTCCCAGAACTTGGAATATCTTTTACGACCTCCAAATGTTTTTAAGGTAATATATTAAGGAAGTATTAATAGTATCGATTTGCTATTGATTTTATTTAAATAAGCCTGTCCTTAACAAAAAAAATGTTATTTAGGGCATAGAGAAAAGAGTGCCAATGGCCATAGAGTGTGGCAAACTCGCAGTTACGGAACGGGGCCTGGATCTAGATAATTGCGAATAAAACCTGCCTAGTCATAGGACTACATACTTGCTCTGTGCACGTAACTCCCAAAGTGACTACTTTTGCGATAGCCGCAGTAAAGCCTGTATAAAATGCTCACTAGGTCTATAGGCAATCTAGTTCATTTTAAGCCCTTCCAAGTCCCAACCCAACTCAATATGCTGAGAGGTCCATAAAGTAGCGCAGAGTACGGTCCCCATCATTTAACGAGTAGGGTTCCCAGACAGAGACTCTTTCGGACTTTTTCAACATTTTTAATGATTTTATTTTAAATACGTTTTCGTACATTTATCGTTTCTTCAGACTTCAAAGTGTAGATTTTGAATCGAAACCTTTCCGTTTGAGTTAAGATAATTAATTAATAACCAACCTTTTTTTTTTTTTTTTTTTTTTGCGAGGGGGAAATCTTCACCAAGATACCCGTCTGCTTTGGGGTGCAGCCGGGTTATGTGGGATTATACCCACTAAAACCCCCCCGGTGGCCTGCCTTGGTGCTTGACCGAGGGCTCCGGGATCTCCAAGGGAACGCACCGGAGCCCTCAGCACCACGCTTCTGCTCCTCCCGGGACAGCTGGTACCTGTCGTGAGACGTCCTACAACAGCGTCCGCCACACGACGCTGTTGTCCTCCCCAGGCTCGCTTTGGTAGATAAGGCTTGTTATAGCTATACAAACGCAGGCTATTCTCTCTAATCTTTTGTTGTATTTCAGCTACTTTGAAAATTTAAGCTTAAAAAACAGGTTTTTTTATTTCGAGGGTTCATGTAAATTAATCATGTATTATTTCTATTATCCGTAAATAATTTTCGAAAAAATTGTAACTTACTTTACTAATCTGTGTAAAAGTCTAAACGATTAATTGCACTAAAGTCAACAAAGATAAAACTTAGCTAGGTATCACCTAAGCTAAGTCGGACTTACGCATCAACTTCCTCTGCACTAACCAGTTTTTTTTTTTTTTAGTTACTTTTAGACTTGCAAGTCTATGTCAGCCCCGTCGTATCCTTATAAAATAGGCATAATTGTTTTAAATATTAAAACACTACAATAAGCCAACCAGGTAAACGAGTGGAGATGGAATCATTTAGGGCCTGGAGAAATGAATTCGCCAGTGCGTAAATCACTAACCAGTTTACGATAAGTGACTTCTACAACTGACGTTTGAAAGAAATGAATGAAAGAATGAGACATTATATTTTTTTTTTTTTTTTTTTCCTCTAAGAGGATTTTGGCGTCGCACGTCTTATGCATTTGCCAGTGTCAAGTATTCATATATATTCTCAATTTTTGCTAGATATTATCAAACAAGTCATAGTCACGATCAAAGTCAAGCAAAGCAAGTCACGGTCAAGTCCAAGTCATGCCCCAGTAAAGTGGTGAAAACTTTACTAGAGCCTTCTATGGAGTTTTGGAAACAACACGAAAATTCACGATTCACGACATTATACCATTCACCAACACTCGTGCATGTACACGAACACTTAACGGGTAAAAATTCACTGTTTTTACACATTAACACTCGAAATAACACAAGTTTTGGAAAATAATAAAATGACGCGACATGAATTCTTCACGTTCCCGCCAAAACTCTCGAATGAGACATTTCTATGGTACCTATGATTGACAGTTTTGTTTGACACTGACACTTGTTAAGCGCTTTTTTTTTTTTTTTTTTTTTTTTCCTCCTAAGAGGATTTTGGCGTCGCACGTCTTATGCATTTGCCAGTGTCAAGTATACATATTTATACTCAAGTTTAGTTAGATATAATCAAACAAGCCATAGTCACTGTCAAAGTCGAGCAAAGCAAGTCACGGTCAAGTCCTAGTCATGCCCCAGTAAAGTGGTGAAAACTTTACTAGAGCCTTCTATGGAGTTTTGGAAACAACACGAAAATTCACGTTTCACGACATTATACCATTCACCAACACTCGTGCATGTTCACGAACACTTAACGGGTAAAAATTCACAGTTTTTACACATTAACACTCGAAATAACACAAGTAATGGAAAATAATATAATGACGCGACATGATTTCTGCACATTCCCGCCAAAACTCTGTTAAGCGCTTACTTAGCCTTATAACATGCACAATCGGTGTCTTAAAGTTACGACATGTCTTACGCATTTAGACAACCTCTTAAGTTTGGTGCAACGCATTTCCCACTGTTAGGTACTTCTTAGAGAGTTAAGTATGAACTTAGGAGCCGTCAAAGCTTAGTGCAGACGTGCATTAGATCAACTGTTTGGATATCTATGATCATTTACTTAAGGGACATTTCCCCTAAGCAAATTGCACAATGGCTTTACATATTTACCTAAATAAATTTAAAACCAAATGCGCGACATATCGGCCGAAATTTCCTAACCTCTTAACTATCATCAAGTGCTTATCAACATCATTGGCAGGTTATTCCGTAACTACATCAAGCCAAGTTGGTCCTAGTTTGTGCCAGACTAAGTTCCAGGGCCTGTTTAATTGTATATACAGTCTGCAAGAAAAGTGACTGCGTAAGTGAGGTGATACGCTAAGTGAAATTGTATTTTCCTTGCAAATTGCAGATTAAAATTTCAAAATATCGAATTCGATCCTTTACTTTTGCAATTCATTTTTTTTACTCTTGTCTCTTTATATAGGGAGAGAATGAACATTCACTTAGCTTCATTCATTCGCCTCATTTACGCGTTCACTCACCTGCCAGAATCGACCGGCCTCAGAAACCGGCCATCCGAAAGACCTCAGTCATTTGACATTCATGAAAGCGTGGAGTTAGTGTTGTTTGAATATATAATGTCTGTCTATTGAATCATACCACTTTTCTCTACTACGAATAATAAAAAGTTAATTTTTCTTTTGTTTAGTTTTTCTAGAAAAGAAACGTTTTTGTTGAAAACTAAATTGGACTATAAAATAATTGTAGCAAAAGAGAATTTGACGATTCTATTATTATACAGGGTTTTTTAAACAACTAAATTTATTTTAGAGATAGCTTCTTTATCATATAATTAACAATCTTTGTGACTTTTATTTTTGTTTGATACAAAAACAAAATTATGTAAGTCTGCTTACATAATATGTCTGCTTCAACACAAGTACACAATCTCCCGCGCTCTATATGTGTGAGCCTTCTTCTTTCCCAGCCGCCTTGCAAGTGTGGGGATTATGGCAATCCTTCTATGGGGGAGGATTTTGTTCAGCAGTGAGCATCTTCTGGCTACTGATGATGATGACCAACATGTTCCAACGTGTTATGGAAAAATGTAAATATGAATCAGCTGACATGACACCTCATTTCCCTGCAGTGTGATATCATAAGGCGCTCTCTCGCTCGCACAATTAACATTTTTTTTATTACATAAAATTACTTTGGTAATCAAAAAAGTTTTTGCAAAATCTTTATTACAGCTATTTTTATTTAATAATATTTTTTTAAAATATTTTTTTGTCTTGTGAAGTTTTGTTAAAATTCATAAAAATTATGTTGAAGTAAGTACATATGATGAAGGAAAAATATTTGCAAGAGGTTTTCGTAAATTAAAAATAAGCCTGTATTTCGTTCTTAGGTTTTTACAATAGTTACCCACGCTTATTTGTCTTGTTAAGTTTGTACGCAGTTCGTTGGAAACTTTTAACGCGACAAAAACTTTTAACAAGCTTGACATTCAATGGAGTTTTCACATTTATATTATATTTCTACAACCTTTGTTTCAAACAGGCTTTTGTCAGAGTCCCTGTTGTCGATTTGTTATCAAGTGCACTTATAAACTAAACAGAAAGGAGTACCTAGGTTGCTTCGAAAGTGTTTAAGAGATGCTGATAATTTTAGTGCGTGCTGCAACAGAATCGATGCCACTAACGTACCTAAATAGAAGCAGTGATAAATGTAATTTAAATAAAAACCTCCATGGAAAAACACTGGCCAATGTCCATCAAATTTTTTTATTTTTCAATTATCTTCGTCGTAATCAATCATTGCGGAGTTTTGAAAGAAACGTGAAAAGGGTTTTTGGCGAGTTTTGGCGGGAACGTGAAGAAATCATGTCGCGTCATTTTATTATTTTCCATTACTAGTGTTATTTCGAGTGTTTATGTGTAAAAACTGTGAATTTTTACCCGTTAAGTGTTCGTGAACATGTACGAGTGTTGGTGAATGGTATAATGTCGTGAAACGTGAATTTTCGTGTTGTTTCCAAAACTCCATAGAAGGCTCTAGTAAAGTTTTCACCACTTTACTGGGGCATGACTAGGACTTGACCGTGACTTGCTTTGCTCGACTTTGACAGTGACTATGACTTGTTTGATTATATCTAACTAAACTTGAGAATAAATATGTATACTTGACACTGGCAAATGCATAAGACGTGCGACGCCAAAATCCTCTTAGGAGGAAAAAGAAAAAAAAAAAAAAAGGGTTTTTGGCAGGGAACGTGCAGACGTCATGTCGCTTCATTGTAGATATTATTTTCCAAAACATGGGCTATTTCTAAAGTCTCCACCACTTTACTGGGGCATGACTTGGACTAGACCGTGACTTACTTTGCTTGACTTAGCAATGATATGTTTTATTTTGAAATATTTTACTTCACTTGTAATATTACCAAATTGGACACTGCATGGCTAAATACAATAAACGAGGAGCCAAACTACAAGAAACAAAAAGCTAATTCAGCCCACTACAGAACATGAGGCTCATGAGCTGATCCCTCTTTCGCCAATCTGCGTGGTGTGCCAATCACATCCAGGCATAACCGCAAAATTTTTGAACGTCACGCCATCTCTGTGTTTGTTTGGTTAACTCGGTATCTGTTTGTCTGCAGATATGTCGAGGTGCCGAGTGGCAGCGTGCCTGGCGGCACTAGCGGCGGTGTGCTGCGCCCTGCCGCACTCGGTCTACGCGCTGGACCTCAACAGACTCTATGGACACCACACCAAACGCTCCGGTAAGCACCAGAACTGTACGAACTTCACTTAGCTACTAAACTCCAAACTTGATCGCATTATGTCCAAACTCGACCAGTGTGTGTATTCTGCAACCTAAGTGCGCTAGGTCTCGAATTAGTAATATCGAATTGCTACGAAAAGGTTCACCAGATTCTTATACAGTAATCAGCAAGAATATTTTTTACGCAATGACCTTGAAATGCATCTGTCCCTATCACTTGCATACAAAAGCACAAAAGAGATAACGCTATTTATTTCTGTTCCGTGGATAAAGCATTAAAGTTTGATTTTCATGACTTTCATGACTTTCCTTAGCCGCCTCTGATGCTGTCAAAATTTAATCGTCGTTTCAAATTTCGCCTTTTTAGGGAAGTTAATAAAGCTTAATAAATCAGATAAGTTAAATTAATTCTGTTTGATATTTATAACAGTAATAAAATAGTATTTAATAAGCATTTTCAAAAGAACTTAATCTGGAGGCACGCAGTGTCTCCAAAGTATCAATAAGCATTGCTCAAGTAAGGAATAAGCATGGAACAAAATGGAGGTGTATATTAACAACATAGGTAATAACCACAAAGCTTTAATATCTTACAGAAATAAAACTACAAAGAGGTTGCATATCAGAATATATAAAAGCTGGCCAAGAAGAAATCCGTATCTATTTCAAAATCTGCACAAGATTTCGCCTCTAAAGACTATCGCAAATGATATAGGTACAGCTCGAAAACTTATCTGCAAAAAGGGCAAATGATGTATAATATTTTCCACGGGAGGCTACCAGTTTTGTTCAGAAACTACGATGGCCCCACTCAAACCTAAGATAAGTTGGCCGCGCTGTATATTTAAAACGAGGTCTTCGCTAACTTGCTCGGAATTTTGAGTTGAATTAAAACTTCGCTGGAAACAGAATATGCAAACTGGGTGCAGCATACCTAAGCTCGAGCCCATTTGCATTCCCAGAAATGTAACCGCGTTTACCATGTTTCGTTGAAGATACTAAAATACATATGCATTCGTTATGTGACTCAGAATTACAATATTGTTCTTTGGAAGCTCTTGGCAGGTCATAATAAGCGTAGATATGCGAGAGAAATTTTTACCCGTCTGCCCAAAAAGGAGGGTAATGTTTTTGGAGTAAACAGGGTTATAAGAAAAGTGTATGCTAAGCCGAAAACGCATTGTAGTCATCTCTATGAATAACTTTTACTATTGGACCAGCCCTGCAATCGAAAAAAAAAACAACAGCTATTCCGTAGAAAAATGTCAATGTTTGATGATATCAGCGTTGCTTCCATAGTAAAAGTTGTTCACAATCATGAGTAATTACTGACGGCTTAGCATAACCTTCCCTTATAACCCTGTATACATTTATATGTATGTGTGTGTTCCTATATTAACTCCTGTAGAATTTAACCGAATCGTCTGAGTGAGCTGTCATTGGATTCTTTTTTGTGTCCAAAGTGTCAGCTTACTACATTTTGCTGACGGGTTTTTGAATCTCTTTTCTTTTAATTATTTTCACTTGTTATATGACGTATTCATTGATAGAATGAATATCTATTCAAGTAAATGAATTCGCACCTATAGTATAGTTCGAGTGGCTAGCCCTGGTGTCATAGTTTCTGTCGACTAAGGACCTCTGACTTGGCTTAGAGGATAAACCTACAAATTTTATACCGTGTCATCCGAGCCACGGTATGTATTAAGAAGGTAGATAGGTTTGTTTTACATGTCTTTCACCCTTATCGCTTCATTTTGGGCACTTATTCTAAGTTAAGCTGGGGTAGGCCGTCTCTTCCCGTACCAACGTATAGCTAAATAAATACCTATGATACCATTTTTGGTCAGAGAAAGTCACTGTGCTTCACCGTCATCGGAAGAAGCCAAAGAGCTAGTAAAGCTGTACTTGTTTCTCTTATATATATAGGATAGTTATAATATATGTACTACTTTTATAATGGGAGTGGCATGGTCGAATATCGACAAAACTCCAGAAAAAAAAAGAATAAGAAAAAAAGTCACTGTGTACTTATATTGTAAGTATTAACCATTGACGTATTATACCTACTATATTACTTCGCAAGGACCATGCGAATGAACAATCAAAATATGCTGACTCCACGGAGCCTAAGTATAAGTATCTATTCTTTGCACCATTATGTTAAGGCGACCCGCACTAACGTGAGGTTAAGTACCTCACGTCGTGACTCGTCCCGCTCCAGAAAGCTTTTCACCCACGGACATATTGTGACACGTATGCCCGTCTGCACAGCTTTGAAGCTCCTAAGCTCATACATAACTCTCTGGGACGTACCTAACAGTGGAAAATGCGTTGCACCAAGCTAAGGAGGTTGCATAAGTGCGTAAGGCATGTCCTTACCTTTGACATGCCTATAACCCCCGAATACTGAAACGCTTGTTAACTTTGGACAACAGATTAATTCTAATGCTGCCTTTGTCTGGTACTAAGCAAATGACAAAGGCAGCAACAGACTTAATCTGTCGTCAAAGTTAACAAAAGTTTCAGTATTCAGGGGTAAGTAGTTTAGGTGATGCTTAGCTAAGTTTTATCTTGAGAGTTTTGGCGAGAACGTGAAGAATTTATGTCGAGTCATTTTATTATTTTCCAAACCTTGTGTTATTTTTAGTGTTAATGTGTAAAAACGGTGAATTTTTACCCGTTATGTGTTTGTGAACACCCACGAGTGTTGGTGAATGGTATAATGTCGTGAAACGTGAATTTTCATGTTGTTTCCAAAACTCCATAGAAGGCTCTAGTAAAGTTTTCACCACTTTACTGAGGCATGACTTGGACTTGACCGCGACTTGCTTTCGACTGTGTCTATCACTTGTTTGATAATATATAACAAAACTTGATAATATATATGTATACTTGACACTGGCAAATGCATAAGACGTGCGACGCCAAAATCCTCTTAGGAGAAAAAAAAAAGTTTTATCTTTGTTGACTTTAGCGCAGACAGGCATTATAGGCACGCAGCGATGCGATGCTGCTTAGGAGTAGAGTATACCGCCGTCTTGTCTATACAAAAAGCGTAGTCTGATACCCACCCCTAAACGTTATACGATTTCGATGCTTTTTTTTAAAATGTTATCTACACCGTGAAAAACTTTGCTTGTATGTGCTTTTTTTTAAATTTCGCAATAACTTCGTTGTTGTAGGCAATTAAAGTGACTATTTTTTGCGACGAAAATACGACGAAGAAAGTAGTTGTTGTTAGAATAACATAATTATATTTTGAAAAAACAAAACACAGCGAGATTATAGTTTATCCAAGCCATTTACACAAAAAACAAAAGATTTTGTTAACATTTATGGGGCAATAACATACTTCCCCCGTAACGCTAATTTCATCAAAAAGTTAGGAAAATTCTCTATCGCACGCCAAGAAATAGAAGGACAGCTATACAATTTCAAATATCGAATGCGTCAAAACCTTGCGGAAGGACGAACCTCTTATCACTCGTATATAGCACCCAGGATTCCCCGATGCGGTCAAAGATACGGCAACTAGTTGAATTCAACGGCTAGCACCAACATCACCGGATCACGAACCATAGTCTCAAACTCATAAAACTTTTACTGGCTATATCGAGCCGTAACAGCCATATTTATTTACGGCCGTGTCTAGCCGTTTACAGCCACATTTGTTAGCGACCGCTATATTGTGTAGCCACAATACAGCGCATTCGGTGTTACGTACGTGCTCAATATTCGACACTAAAAGGCACTTTATTTGCACCTGTGCTGTGTACGAAGGAAATCCACTTTACGTAGAATGGGAGATAGCGACATGGAAAGTGTCCCATTTCATGTGACGCAAATTATATCTACCTTTCTGGCTTAGATGTTAGCGCGTCTGTCTTACGAGCAAGAGGTCCCGGTTCTTGTTTCTTTTACTATATAACATATGTCAGAAAAACTCGGTCACGCCAAATTTCAATGAACATTTTATTCACCGATTTTGATAAGAAACATTCGATAATATAATCAATTCTAAACAAGAATTTTGAATATGAGAAGAATCCGTCATGAGGTTGTCAAGATACAAGGTCGTGAAGCATGGGTTTATTTATGTTTCGTCCATGTCGTGAAGTCTCAGATCAGGACATCTAACTATGACCTCATGACAAAAAAAAAACTAAAAAAATGTAGAATTGAGGTCCTGCTAAAAAGTTTTTGCTCGCGAGGTCATAGCGAGGTTCAGTTCGCTGACACTGAATGTCTGAATTACTTAATACTCGGTTATTCCGACTAGTGTCGATCATACCCGACTTCAATCAACAATTTCAGTCCTTCAGCTTGTCCTTTACCAAGTTAAACCGTACTCGAACAAGATAGTAGCTCCCCATCTACACCTCCATAGACCGGGATATTATCCATAAAGTGTAGTGTTGCTAGTTTCGAATTTATGCTCCCTTTTGTAATCGAGAATGTTTGGGAAACCATAAAACTTTTGGTAAGGTAAATTAAATTTTGTTGTTTGGATAAGAGGGGTTGAATTGCAACGCACTTAGATACTGTGGTAGTTTGATCGATAAAGGCACATGCCCGGTTTAAAAACTAGGTGAATAAATAAAATTATGCATTTACAAGAAAAAAAAATATTTATTGAATCAGACGTTACTTTACGGAAGTCCTTCTTCCGAGTAACTAAATGAGTAAAGAAATAAAAAAAAATACTTTATTTTTGTTTACGTATGTCGCAACAAAGTTAATTTTAGAACGCACACCAAAGCCTTATAGCCCTTACAGATCTGCGATTTTGGTACGCTCGGCCCGTCTCTTAACAAACAAGAAAGAAAGAGAGATGTATATTTTATTTAATACTAGCTGATGCCCGCGAAGCTCAGCCTTCGGCCTCGCTAAACTCTTCATAAAATCCTTGTCCTCACAATCACGAACACAACAAAAAAGAAATCATCAAAATCGGTCCAGCCTTTCTCAAGTTATAGCGTGACCAGGAAAAATAGGGGTTCATTTTTAGATATATATATATATATTTTTTAGATATATTCTCTCATTGGTTCAGTTTTCAAATATACTAGATTACTAGAGCGCTATAATCCGTCATAAGTACCTACCTGCAATTGTGCCCCACGTGCAAAGGAGCAAGAGTGATATTTTTGTCACTTCCTTTGGTAAAACAATTTATTCATAAATTATATACATATTTACAATAAAATATAACCTACCTACTTACCTACTTAAAATTAAAACAAATTATAAAAAAAAAAAAAAAAATACATAAAACCTAATCTACAAGCCCCTTGGTGGAGGGGAGTGTGGCCAGAATGTTGGCAGCATTGCCACGCTGGATGGCAATGCTGAGTTTTTGCCCAAAATAGGCCCCAGCATTCCGGTCACTCGTCACCTCCACCAAACGTTTGGCCAGGTCCCTATATAGTTCGTGAGCGGCCGGCCCCCATGGACCTAAAGTCTCAACCCCAAACGGCACAAACATGTACGACCGGTCTAAATAACTATATTTGTGCCGTTTGAGGTTGGTTAGGTTTAAAAGCGGCCCATCTAGGTGACATCAAGGCAAAACGCTTCGAGCTCGCAAATAATAAGCTTGCTACGAGTACTATTTGAATTGACATACACGGATTTAATTGTAATGGTAACTCCAATCTATAATACTACTAACAATTGTAAAACGAGGCAATTACAGTACAATCAAGTTACTATTGATAATTTAGCAGACTACCAAGTCTATATTGTTAGTTAAATATTATTTGCAACGTTTTTAAATTGTTTATCTTTGGCACATAGCAGAATTGGGGACCCGGAGTCGTCGTTTTTTGATCACAAAGTTCATTAGCCAAGATATCCAAAGATAATTTCCACAAAAGAGGCAAAAACACAGAAGTCTTGTTTAATAAAACTAAGTTCTCTTCGGTTATTTCCTTAAAGTTATTGTTAGGTTTAATAATAATGCGAGTGCTTGATTTGACTTTTCTAGTCCGTGATTTGACTCTGCTGTAGTACTTATTATATACACTGATATAATTGTTGTACTGACTAAAATGGAAGGAGGGAAAAGCCATGGCTGGTTGTGGTCGGGAGCGAGGTGGGCATTCCGTTCTGTGCAGCCTACAAGGCAGTACATTTATTTGCCTACGTCGTTACTCTGCCCTAACTATGTACTTGGGTATTTATAAGTAAAAAGTGATTAGCTTAAGTGATTTAGTATATCAGTGGTTTGTAGGACAGTTCTTGAGAATAAGAGTGAAATTACAAAGTGTCAACCCGTGTATGGAGTTTTATTACATTATCGTATTTTTCAATAAAGTCGAAGTTATTAAAATCCGCTATCTTCCATTATAAATACAAGACTTAATATTCTCAATTTTTGTAGCAAAATTGACTAATGGAACAGGCATTTCTATATTTCGCCCTGAAATATGTCCCGAATAAATCCCTGTCTGAATTATTTATGACTAAATTCCGAGCCTGGCTTTTTATCCCTTTCTAACGTTATGGAAAATATATATTTATCCCTTTTATGTTAAAATTTTGTTGTATGTGCTTGGGTTTCAGGATGGTTTGTGAAAGATCATGACGAGATTTATTGCGTTACCCGTGTTATGAAGCGATAATAAAGTATAATTCTGTATTGCTATTATATTTGGGTACAAACAGGAGTAATTAATTTTATTGTGGTAGTATTTGTATTTTGTATTGCCCTTTTTAAACGAATAAAGAATGAAAACAGAATACAAGAACCAGTCTGGCGCAACTGCCTAGTAAAAAAACGTGACTTGAACATGAATGAAACGGAATGAAATAAAATGGCGGCTATCCGCTGTCTTGCTCTATCGATGACTCACTCTATCGCACTATCTCTATCGGTATTCTAGTCACAGATGAATAGAAGCTCTAGTACATGTTTCATACAATCGCCATTTTTAATTTTTCTATATGGTATTCCCGTCTCTTAAACGTAGTAAAAGGAGTGATGATATTCTCTTTAAAGATCATTTGTATTATTTTCGAGAACTTGTGTTCTTTCGAGTATACTGTTGTGTAGTATAATAATGGTATATGTATTATCTATTACTTGTGTGTGTGAGCAAATTGTATAAAGTGTACCCATTTCATACGTGTCCTTTAACATTGTTTCCAAAACTTAGTATAAGTTTACATGCAGTAAAGCTTTCACCACTTTACGGAAGCATGACCTGGACTGGCTTTAGACCGTGACTGAAACTTTTAGTTTATTAAACTGTGTGAAAAAATATTGTTTTAAACTGTTTGATTTCGCACTGATTAATCTTCGCAATACTCATAATAAAATAAAATGTAGAACTTAAATAGTTATTCGTTAGGCAAGGCTGCAAAGTTGTTTTTTGGCAGACTTGTATTGCAGGGTTCGAATTTCGGATCTGCATATGAATATAGAAATAATATTATACCGGTTTCGGATACGGTTACAGACATTAAATTATTTCGGATTATCCGTTGTTTTCGGATAGTTTCGGTTACGGATGTTAGGTTTTTAAGAAATTGTAAAAGTAAAACATAAATAGGTAATAATATGAATAATAATATTTTGAAAAAACTATTATAACGTCTGTCGTTTAGACTCCGCCCCTATCCGAAATCATCCGAAACTTTTATATCGGATTCGGTTACGGGAACGGATACATTTTTATTTCTGATATCCGATAGTTTCGGTTACGGCTACGGAGCTCCTTAACATCCCTCTTGTATTGAAATCTGAGCGTAGCAAGGGTTTCAAAGGTACGAGACGCAAAGTAACTGCTGCCAAGCAAAACTCAAAACTTTTCACCTCACTACAGCGAGGAAAATGCTAGGTGGATGGAAACTGAATTGAATAAAGAAAAGACAATTCAAAAAAGTATTATTTTTCATACAGTGGTCTTGCTGGCCAGTGCGATTATTCTAAAAATGAGGTTGGCGCACTGGCATTTAAGGTGCACCGTTTCACTCATCGCGCGAAATTCAAATTTTCTTGTGTTTTTTGTCAATTACAGCTTAATTAGTCGTCGTGGATTTATTGAAACCAATTTTGCGCTAATAAATAAGTTGTTTTGAGAAATTACGGGTAAAATGATCACCTAGATAACATTGGTTTAGCTACAAATTTCAATAAGCTGATTTTCATCTTGGTTTTTGGTTTAGTGGGAAATGTACTTATACTAGCTTTCAACTTGAATTTTTGGTTGGTGTGATTTCTTGAAACATTCTATTTATTATCGCAAAATTAGTTTTCATGAACCTACGATGAATAATTAAGCTGTAATTGACATAAAACGCAAGAAAATTTGAATTTCGCGCGCTGACCGAAACGTTGCACCTTAATAAGTATTAATGCATTTTCATTAGACTGGCGGTATAAAAAATTTGTTGGACAAAAGGTTCGACTTATAAAAACTTTCCACGCTAGCGGATAAAATGCACTAACGAACTCGGATTTCGAATGATAAACAGAATCTTTCCGAGCTTGTGAGGTGAAAAAGTAATTTTGCATGAACTACTTGCCTTCAAAATGTCCTGAGAATCAAATCAGCAGCACGCAAGTTTCGATAACAAACACATAACCGTTTTACCCAACTCAATAAATAAATATTCCCGTTTTATTGAAATAAAATGTGTCAAAACCACAATAGTTTTTATAGTAAAACAATTAAATACCTAAGATTTCCCTGACTCTAAGTCATCGCTTTCCTCTGTCAATATCTTATAAAATAATTCATTTGTGGCTTCTGAAAGGATCATTTTATAAAGCAAGATATCAACTAAGTTATGAGTTTTGGCGGGAATGTGAAGACGTCATGTCGCGTCATTGTATTATTTTCCAAAACTTGTGTAATTGCGAGTGTTAATGTGTAAAAATTGTGTTTTTTTATCCATAATGTATTCGTGAATGGTGCACAAGTGTTGTTCAATAGTATAATGTTGTGAAACGTGACTCTTCGCGTTCTTTCCAAAACTCCAAAGAAACCTCTAGTAAAGTCTCCGCCACTTGACTGTGATATTTATACACAACGTGTGGAGCCAAAACATAAGAGAGAGAAAAAAACTAAGTTAAGTCATTTCAAAGAAGTACAAAAACAAACACAAATGTGCAAAGAGAGTGATAAATTTTGATGAAGCGGGAGTGCTCGAGACGTCGAGACTCGGGGATATGAACTCACTCCATCTGTTTCACTGTACGGTTAACATGAGAGTAGATGAAAATATTATATTAGACGCACCTCATTAGTTAAGTAGGTTAGAAATCTTCTTTTTTTTTTGTTAGATCTATTTATACTTTTATTAAGATATGGTATTATGAAAATGATTGTAGCCATTTATAGCCTGTTTACTAATTAATTGCTTTGTTTAATACTACGGCCTCTATACATCTGTTTTTTTAAATAATTTATTATATTAGTATGGTGAGATGCCCAACTCTTACTATTTCATTATAATTAGTTGTTGTAATTCGACCTATTAATAAATGGTATTCTATTTTGAGATATATGTTTTTGCTTCTTCGCTTCGCTCGCATAGGCTACAGCAACTTCAAAACCTCATTTTACCTGTTCAAGGGTTGATTTTGGAAAAAATAAAAAAAAGATATTAAGTACCTTTTTTTTTATTTTTTACGTTTACGAAAAAACAAAAAAAAACTTACAAACTTTGGGGTCCATTTTACCCCTTTGGAGGTGGAATTTCGCATAATCAGAGATTATGCGAAATATTAGGTTTGGGACCATATTTCACTAATACAAATACAAAATTTCTTTATTTCCAACATTGACCTTAAAAATATCTGTGGGCTTCGGTTCTCTGAACTAAGCTTAAGCTTGTATTTCAAAAATTCGTGCTGTTCTAATTCTAATTCTAACTGGGGGTGATAAGACCTGCACTGACGTCCCGCTAAGGGTGTTTTGTGCATTTGCCCCGCTGCCAGCCTAACCAAACCAGCCGAGCTCCTTAAAGTAACGGAGCACGGCCTTGGGTCGCTGGCATACCTGTTCCACTCCTGTTTCGTCAGGTGTTATGCTGTTGGAGACATGTTGTTGAGATTCTTGAAGGAGTCCCAACCTTACTCTTATGTCCTCTGTGGCCCTGCAGTGCAATAGCACATGCTCCACGGTCTCGTTTTCCTGCAGACAGCCTCGGCATAGCGGACTCCAACTTTGTGCAAGTGATAGTTTAGCTCACAGTGTCCTGTGATAATACCTATCATTAGACGTAGGTCCGACCTAGTTAACTTTAGTAGTTTATTAGTCATTTTCTTATTTATCAATGGGTAAAACTCTTTTGCGTGTTTGCAACCCGCCATCTTATTCCATTGATTTTGCTGTTCTCGTTCTGTGTAGAGACTTAGCAAATTCCGTTCGTGCTATTATGATGACCATAAATAAATGTGACAATGAATATAATCCTCCTTTGCTTGAATTTAACGCTCTCAATTTGATTTCAGTTTAATTTGCATGATATTAACATTCAGACTGAACAGAGCCAATTCAAGCGATATCAAAACCCAGATGTTGAATAAATAAAATAGATTTTCGTAAAATTATCATAAAATATCATACAATTATCTAAAACAAACAATTGAAATGAAATGAAATTCTACAATTCATTGACCGAGCGAAGCGAAGGTCTCAGAGTTTACTGGGACAAATTGGCTTTTTATGTATGTTTGTATGTTTGCGTGTATATTTGTCCGATGATATCTTGCGAACCGTTGATCCGATCTTCATGAAATTTTGCAGGTTTCAATACAATTTTTAAGTTCGAATATGAGCTGAATCGGTCCAGGGGCTGTGAAGATAAAGGGGTCGCGAGGTCTCAGTTCGGCGCGAACTACTACTATAAAATTAGGTTCCATTTATTACAACGTAGCCAGGTTTTGTGTAGGCCCATTACCTATAGCTTGACCCAGTTGCTGTAACTAGCAGCCCGGTGACGTCATCTGCAGTCACAGACGGCAACAGGAGCTCACCCCAGGGAAAGTCACTATCCACAGCGGCTACAGTTAGGTTAGTACTTTCTACGTTCGGTAACGCAAGGGGCGAAACATTGCGATTAACTTGGTGACTAATTAAAATTTTTTTTTTATGAAACTGAGTGTCAAAACGAGCATATCACTAACCTAATACTTACCACTCTGTCCCATATTAGTATCTAGGTTTCTAGGTACCTAGGTTTCTTGACATTCGTATCATTTTACTTTTTGTGATTTCATTTTCTGTATTTATGTTTATAACTAACTGCGCCCCGCGGTTTCATTCGCTATTCTATAGAAACCAAATACTTTTCCGGGATAAAAAGCCTATGTGTTAATCCAGAGTGTAAGCAACCTCAGTACCAAATTTAATTCAAATCCGTTCAGCCGTTACAGAGTAGAACGGGAACAAACACACTTACTTACCTACCTATTTACATACATGCATACTTACACACTTACACACAAACTTTCGCATTTATAATATTAGTGTGATGTGATTTCTGTATATTTTTTTTTTGCTTGTTTAGTTTATATTTCTTATTTGTATAATTTGTTTTATTTTTGGGACACATAAATGAGTGACTATTGTCTATTGTCTCAAGGGTTTAGTTGAGACTGAATGAATAGATAGGTAATTATTTGATATTTCATAATAATTGCATTTTATTGCACTGAAATATTATCATAAATAATACTGTACACAGCACGATTTGAACTCATTAGAATCGAAAATACCCGATCCGAATAACCTAGCCAATTTTAAAATATCTAACGGAAAATGTAATTCAAACCAGCGTCCGTACCAGAAGCTTTGGAACGTGAAATAGTTTGCAAGTCTGAATATTCGGCAGAGATGTAGTCAGGATATTTCGAATGCGAGGAAATTGGGCCAAAATTTTACTTAGGTATAATGGTCACCTGTTTCAACTGCAACTAAAAAAACAACCTTCCTTGAATAAGTAAAAAACTTTATTATACATACGTGATACGATACACAAACTTCTATATCCTACTGCTAGAAATGCTAGATGTGCCATCTGCCTCGGTCACGAGGTCACGGCTACAGGTTCGACCCTCAATTTTGACAATATCGTCAATCCATCTCTCTGCCGGATAACCATTATCACTCCGCCAAAGATTTCTTAGGCTGGGTTGCACCATAATCCCAGTTATAGTTATTGTAATAGTTAAAGCCTACCTAATAGTAAACTCAGAGGAATGTAGCCACAGTCGTATCAGGACCAATATAGCTTCGAGGTATAAAAATGAATACGTTCGTCTCGAGGAAAAAACTTCGCTTGCACGATGCAAAATTCCCTACATTATAACTGTTAGCCTATACAAAACGTCAAAAAATGCACAAAAATTCATGAACGCCATCTAGCGAACTATAGGAAGTACTTTGTCTCTGTCTGGATGTTTGTCGCGTTATCACGGTTTTACGGCTGAACGGATCTTGATAAAATGTAATAAGGAGTTACAATATATCACATAGACCAAAGACGGACATAGGATACTTTTTCCCTCATGGATGGTGCAACCCAGCCTTAGTATGTGGACGTTTTAAAGGAATGACTGTGGTGGCACGCAACAAATTAGTTATTTTTATCTGAAAGGCATCGACGCAGAAACCAAAGCTTTAATTCACTACCGCTAGATAAAGATAATATTGGGTTAGGGTAGGGGGTAGACGCCCCACAGCCACAGCCCTCTTTGCCCCAGGCTGGCTACGTCTATGCGCAATTGGAACTCGACGATATTATTTGAGAAAATAAACGATGGGGCGAACGTGAGTTGGGAAACCTAGCAGCAGCTTTTGTTTTAGTTTTCAGACTGGAAGATAAGTTTATTTTAAAAGTTTTACTGACAGGGTCGAGTCTGTAACGTAGTTTGTTGATTTATCAACTTTAATTAAAAACAGTATCATTGGATACTGTTTTTAACCCCCGACGCAAACAGAGGGTTGTTATAAGCTTAACTTGTGTATCCCAGTAATATTATAAATGCGAAAGTAATTTCGAATTTATAATATTATGTAAGTGTGCAAGTATGTAAGTGTGTATGTAGGTAAGTATGTATGTTTGTTCCCGTTCAACTCTATAACGGCTGAACGGATTTGAATGAAATTTGTTGTGCAGGTAGCTTACACCCTGGATTAACACATAGGCTACTTTTTTCCCCGTATAACTATTATATTTCTAGAGAAAACGTGGGGCGCAGCTAGTCTGTGTATATATCTGTGGCATCGTAGCTCCTAAACGCATCAACCGATTTGATTTTAGTTTAATTTTTTAAATATTGTAACTTCTATAATTTATTACGCGGTGCCAAAATATAGGTTTCCGTGCAGTAGATATGTAAAAATTATAAAACCCAACATCAATATGAAAAATTAATAAGTGGATCCTTAAATATTGTAGTGGACTATTATGGTGGTCGAGTACGAATGACTAAATTGTACGCCAAAATGTTTTTTTTTAATTGATTAAAGAAAAACGAAGAACCGCCGTCTGTAAAATGTAGTCTGTGACATTCTGGATAAAAAGACGTGTCTAAAATCGGTCAAACCGTTTAGGCGGTGAGGCCACATAGGAACAAACTTACGTTACTGAATAAAGAAAAATGTAAAAAAAAAAAAAAAAAAAAAGTTGTGTAAAAATGTCTTATGTCTTATATAAAAAAATGCCGAAATACTCTACTAGTGTTATTATACGCAAAGGTCCTCTCTATCATCTAGAATATCAATTCCGAGCAAATGAGCCTTCTATACGTACTCAAAACACAAATATCGCTAGACACATTCTAAGCAAATGTTTCTGGCTTTTCTTGACATTTACAGCTATAATTTTAAAGTAATTTTCTCAACGCTTCAGTATTTTTACACGAGCAATTCTCTAGAATCCCCAAGGTATCGTATTCGTTTGTTCCCTGCACTGTCTGAGCCCATTATCCAAGGTAATAAGTAGGTATGAAGTCATAATATAAGGTGTATTAGATGGAACTTTGGTGGCTTGGTACACAAAAATAAAAAATAAATAAAATAATAAAACTTTTATTGCATCAATTCCTATGTTAGATATCAAAATTAGATATAACCAATTTAGATTGAGTAATGTATAAGTAATTTTTAGAGTAGCCGTATCTGGGTAGGAGTTCTGTTCCTCAGACTGGCAACACCTGTTAGTACTCACGGGATATTTACCACGATTTTGATTTTTGTTGAGTTCCCGATATTTCGGCACAGTTGCATGCGCCATGTTCACGGGTAGACTGAAGATGCGGATGGATGATAAAAAGTTTAGGAGCAGACAAACCGAGCTACCCCCTTTCTGAACATGGCACATGCAACTGTGCCGAAATATCGGGAACTCAACTAAAATCAAAATCGTGGTAAATATCCCGTGAGTACTAATAATAAGAACGTATAAACCACCACGAAAGTCTAAATCAGTGTTTAGGAATCCCTGTATCCTGATGTCACAACGATTCATTCCTTGAGACATGTTTAGACACCACCAAGGTGTTTAGTACCTTCTAGCGTGGATAACAAAACAAGCTTATTGAATTAGTAACAATTTTCACAATGAATAAAAAAGATGTAGGGTCTTCGGACATTCAGAGACGGGGTTTTCTGGCACCTATCGGCTGTCTTGGTCCGTGGAGGTAGTTACGGCGCGCCATGTGTCCCGGCATGTCGGGACATCATCCGGAGGGAAGATCTGGACCTGGATTGCCGCAGCGGGTTCGTGGATGTGTAAAAACAGCTTTCAGTGGAGTTGGAGTCCCACAACATCGTATAAGTAGACAGTTTTACTGAAATTAGTCTTCTGAAATGCTTCTCAGCCAGTTATGAAATGCTTCAAAAACTCCAACATTTAAAACTGCTATTTTTATTTGACATTATCATTTTTAGCTGTTCCTTTTCGTGTGGCCGATCTCCGAACTCGGGAGAGCGTGTGATCTGATTATAACATACCTACTAATGAGTTAGGTTTGGGAATACGCTCATGGGTCGCGGGTCGTGCGGCGTCCGCTAGTAAGCCAGTGCGGGGTTGGCGGATTCACATACGCCATCGAATTTCTTCTCCGAAAAAATGCAGGTTTCCCCACGATGTTTTCCTTCACCGAAAACCCAGTGGTATATCCGTACGTAAGTTCCAAAGAACTCATTGGTACGGGCCCGCCTCGGTTCGAACCCACGACCCCACGAATGTGGGGCGAGCGAAACAGACACTAACATAGCGCAAATAGAGACAATATTGCAAAATATAAAATTTGAGTCTGTTCCGGATACGTTTTATGTTTAATTATTGCACATTAATAGGAGACGTTGGTTCTACAGTTATATACAGAAAAAAAACACTAGTTACTTCCGGGTCAAATGCTAAATTGACTAGGGGCTGTTAGCGAAAGTACTTAGCGAATTAGGGAAACTGCCGACCCGTTTCTGAACTATATTAGATAAGTATTCCAACTCTAACGGCAAGCTCGTTCATAGTTCATAGTTCATAGTTTGGAAACTCAGTAAAATCTAGTGAAGTAGTCCTTAGAAACTTTAGAATCTGAGTCTCGAGTTTTAAAACGATTAGAGCCGGGGCGGAAACTTGACGTACAAGTGAAAAGTTGGAAGTGCTGAAGACTCAAGTTGCAGTTGCGTGATTCAGTAAACGATTTTTTTTTTTAAAAGCCTTTATTTACTTGGCAACGGCGTGAATCGAAATCTATCTCTAGTAAAAGAAAGAATTAAAAGCCCGACTACGACAAAGCCCGACGGCGTAATTTAGCCTATGACACTCCGAACATAAAGAGGAATTCAAACATACATACATGCTTACTTTCATACCTTACCCAATAACATTATCCTCCGTAAACTGTCTTCCGTTTGCTTTATTGTATTTTTTTTTCTGGGTTATTAATAGGTAGTTACTTGTAAATAGAGTTGCGAGTTAAGTTGCCCCGATAGTCGACAAGGTCAAAGAGAAACGTTTGCAGTGGTTCGGCCACACCCAAATGATCATATGGTGGAGTTTGCCCTAGAGATGCCAATAACGAAACGTACGCGTGGAAGACCACCCGCCAACTGGTTAACGACGGTTCAAAAAGACCTAAAATATGCTCAACTAACACCTGACATGGCACAAGACCGTGCTAAATGGAAAATACGGACAAGAAAGGCCGACCAGGTCTAAGAGGAAGAAGAAGAGTTACTTGTAAATATAATACCTTAGATTAATTATTATTTATTTATATAACGAACTAGCGAAGCGTTTGACCACAATCTCACCTTATGGAAAGCGACGATGTGGCCGAAGTGTAGCACGCTTGCCTAGGAGGTACCTTTTCACTTTTTTCTTGGTCTGCTATTCTTACGAGGAAGGTGGATTGGAAATAACCATAAGAGGGTGTCTGTTTTTTGTGCGTTTGGTGGTGTATAGATGAATTATATAATAATAATAATATATGATATCAATTGTATGGCCGTCAAAATAAAATTAGGTACAACTAGCTCGAGAAAATGTCGCTATTATGAATATTTTAAAACGTTTTTTTTATCCGAATAACTACGTATTTTTGGCAAGAGGTTCTGGTCGACTTATACTTTTCGTCTCAGGTACACCCAAGATCTCAGGTATACACAAGGTGTGAAGCCCAAATTGAGGAGTGTAAATTGCGCTGAAATGTCCATCGATCACAGATCAATAAATGCTTTTACAGATAGGTTCCAAATCTCAATGATCTTACTATCATACTCGTAGGTAGTAGATATACTCACTTATCTATAGTACTAGTAAAAACTAGTAAAAGCTAGTAGTTCTAGTAAAAGCTACAATAAGAATAATTATTTTCAAAAACTTAACAGAGCGCCTGGTTGACACGACGCGTGACCAAAATGCTGGCGTTTATTTGACTCAACGCATAAGCATTGCCATTCAGCGTGGTAATGCCGCCAGCATGCTGGGTACGCTGCCAACTGGTAGTGGGCTTGAACTTTTTTTTTTTTTTTTATTAAATAAATAAATAAATATCTGGGACATTTTTGCACACACGGTCATCTGACCCCAAACTAAGGAAAGCTTGTAATATGGCTGCCAGAGACTGATATACGTACATAGTTATTTTTTTAAATATATACTTATATAGATATTAACACCCAGACATAGAACAAACACAAATATTCATCACATGAATGTTTGTCCTAGATGGGAATCGAACCCACGCCCCCAAACACAGAAGGTAGGTTCACTACCAACTACCAACCACTACCACCGGGGCAGTCAAGTTTGGATTATCTATAGACCTTTAATGGTCTCTGGATAATTCAACTGTTATTTTAATGTAGTAGGTTAAGTAGTTTAAGTAGTTGTAGTTTGTATGTATTTTGTTTAGTTAATAAAGGCACTTGCCCGATAAAAAAAATACAATAAAGTAAAAAGAAAGAATAATTATACCTTTTTTTTTTTTTTTTTATGAATGATAACATATTTTTAATATTGAATTTGTGTTTGTTACTTTTTATGAATTTATGACATTTGCTTTTTTATTTTTAATTGAATTTAATTTGTGTAATGTGACTGCTCGGAATTTATAGAGCTATGAGCCCTTGATGCTTGAAATAAATGAATTAATTTAATTTATACATTTACTAAGATATAAAATAATATGGCTTTACAAATGTTATGCAAGCACTCCGGTCACCGGTCGCTCAGCTTGTCAAACATAAAACAAGCCCTTTATTATGATGGCATAATAAATGACACAATTTGTTATCGTTATGCGCTCTGGTAATCTAGTTAATATACCCATGGAACTTCTGGCTGTTATATAAACGAAGGCAATATTTCACGGCCTTCGCATTCTTTTTTACATCTGTCCGTTGTTTAATTCTGGATGCCTGGTGTATTTACTGGGAAAATTCAGAAATGTGGACGGATGATACTAGCTTTCCTAGACGGCTTCACTCGCGTAGGCTACAGTAATTTCAAAACCCCATTTAACCATGTCAATTAGTTTATAAGATAAACTGGCTGTCCTCCTCTCCGTCACGCCAACTAGGTATTTAGCAGTGCCCGGCGGGGTCCACGAGTGTTTCTAGCATAAGTTGTAACATCTAAGTCACACATTGTGGATGCAAATAAATAATATGAATATGAATATGAATATGAACCTCATCAGGGGTTGATTTTGATGTGGAATATCGCAAAATCCGTTGTTTTTGTTCATCTAGTCTATTGAAATAAATTTAGGTACAAATTTCACGTAAGTTTATCCGTTTTGGATCATTTCTAGAAAAATGCTTGTACTTTTATACATACATATATATATCGACTAGCGTTGTGGTTCAGTGGGAGGTTTACCGCCGCTTAGCTGTAGGTTGTGGGTTCAATTCCCACCCAGGACAAACAATTGTGTGATGAACGTGGATCTTTGTTTTTTGTCTGGGTGTTTATTTGTACTCTATGACTTTATGCATTTAAAAAAAAGTATTTATTTATTTTATTTGGTATCTGGTTCCCATAGTACAAGCTTGCATAGTTTAGGGCTAGATGGCGCTGTGTGTGAAAAACGTCCACCGATATTTATTTATATTGTATATAGATATATAAATATATATATATATATATATATATATTTAAAGATAGTTACCTAGGTGGGCACTGATATTTATTTAGGGTGTTGATTAGCACGCCTGAACGACAATTTTGCCATTTGCGTCCACCGGCCCTAATATATAATATAGTCCACCACCCTAAGTACCTGTAGTTGCTTGGTAAAATTAATTTTAGAAATAAAAGCAAAAGCTGACTTAAAGACTATACATATCTATATGTACAAACTTAAACCTAAATTATTTAATTACTTCAAAGCAGCATTGCATTAAAGGACAATCAACAAAATTATTTATACTTATATAGGTACCTATTTACAATTTTTAATCAGTTATTTTTGAGGTAGTTTTTTTTTAGTTTAGTTTTTTTTGGTATTTTTTAAAAACGAATACTTCGTGATAGCAAAATTATTCGAGATGCCTGTTAAATTAATGACAAAAGAGAAACACTTTTTTTAGAAAAAAAAAAAACAAAACAAAATCACATAACAAAATTATCATCGAAATTAATATATTTTATTTAGGGATGGTAAAACATTTTCGCTTTGTTCACGCACGCGTCTTGTCTGCATGTAATACAATACAAGTATACCTACTTATCTTGTCTACAAAATATATACAATGTCGCCCACCGGCAAGTGACCGCCCGAAAAGGGCTTATAGTACTCATCGTTATGAACAACTTTTACTATGGGACCGACCCTGAAATCGAGAAAAAAATCTGCTGTTCCATAGAAAAATGTTTTTGGATTTCAGGTTCGGTCCCATAGTAAGAGTTGTTCATAATGAACAAATTAAATACCCTTCTAACATGACCGATTTCACTATCCTTTCTATTTCCTCATACCAAAAAGCTGGATCACTAGGTGCTTAGTTAATTCAATAGACCAACCCATCCCGACAGATAGTGCTAATTAAGGTCCGAAGGAAGGGCCAAAGGGACACACGTAATACCTTTGAAACGATGTTATCCAGCTAATCGTCGTCGACTCCATTTAAAAAATAATACGGAACCCTCGGAAATGGGAGCCATCAGAATGTTTCGACGCAATGTACGCTTCGTACTGGTAGAGACAGATACAGAGCTCTAAAAAAGTCGTTTGCGGGCGTGAAAATTGCAGATTGGTCACCCTGCCCGCATTAAATCTTTAGACATGTTCGACTGTTAGACAATCATTAAAGTGGTGTATATCTACGTAAAGTAGGTAGACATGTGTGTGAAGTCTCTTTATGTCGATTCGTTAGTGCTGGGGGCCGTAGCATGGCGCATCGTATTATAAATAAGTAAGCATATAGATACCTAGGTCAGCTCTTTCTTACGTTGTGCCACCATCTGCAAACGCAGCCGCAGCGCTGATGATGAAGTTCCTGGGTCTCTCGAAACCTTCCTCTCGATCTCTCCCCCACCATTTTGAAAATGAGAGCAATAATTTTAGATCCAAGGATCCTATAGCCTTAGAGCACCATTTAAATTTTAAGTAGTATGAAATTTGACGTGGTTTTAACTTTTAATTTTTATGTTATTTAGAATCCGAATCACATTAACGTGATTGTAGAGAATTCTCGTTACTTTATTTAAACTAAAACACTATTTATACAATAAATTTATGTCATATAATGACTAGATTAATATAGAAAAAATATGTAAAACCAAGTGTAATGTATACTTGGAGTATTTATAATTTATTTTAGTTTTTATAATATCTTTAAAATAATTTTTTTTTTAATTATGTTTCATTTTTGTATTTATTTATCAATTTTCACCTACGAAATTTACAGACACTTCAAGGGGTAAATTTTATATTCAAAAAGATATATGGTTACATAAGCATACCTCAGATGATAAGATGGCTAAGATCGTGGTTACCAAGGGTGGTAAAAAAAAAAAAAAAGGGTTGTAATTATAGTGTACCTTAGTTTGCTTCTTTTAATAATGTTCGGGCACTGTCGTTTCCTACATTGTAAGTATCCCGGGAACGCCCGAGCTTAATTGCCGGTAATTCGGCGAATTAGAACTGCTAATGTTTTTTCTCAAAACGTGGAATTTTTTGCCGGCGTTTTTCTTTACGCAGCTCTGTCTCGTTGGCGTTTAATAAGGAATTCCTTTGCATTAATTAAACTTGTCTCTCGCAGTCTGCCTGAAATATTCGAGGAATAACGAAATTAGACGAGAAATTATTGCATTATTCATGTTTTATGGAGCCTACGTAGATTTGACGATGCTCAGTTGCTTTGCGGGCGCGTTAGGTGGGTACTGGCAATACTAAGTCTTGAAGTTTTCTTATCAAGAGACGTGTGGCGTACTTGGTAACAAAAATTGGTTCCTTCTGAGCACAAATAACAGGCACAAAGAACCCACAAAGAGGGCACAAAGAAGAGTACGTAAAGTATAGTTAAGTACCTACTTAGGTGTAGACTAGTATTCGTGTAATACCGTGGTAGTTTCTGGTAATACTGGATTATAGTAGATAGGTACTTACGCTCAAAGATGTTTGGATTGTGCTTACTTAGTTAGTTCAAAATGTATTTTGGACACGGTTGAGTTCAATAAATACAAAGGACATAGGAAAGGTATCAGGTGCAATTCCAATATATAATTTGAAGTTTTAGTAGTGGAAATATACTTACTGCAGTGGTGTATAGGACTATCGCTAACACCCTCATTGCCCCTGCACTGCAGTTGTTATGGTTGTTACTGTCTAACAGCATCCTGTGTATGTCAGAGACTATATAAGTAGCTGACAGCTCAAACTATTCCCCCTTCCGGTCCTTACGTAAACATTACGCGCAAAATAGCACAAACTCGTATTCGGATCCTTCGCGCAAACTGCACGAATTATTTTTACCGCCCAATCCTGAACGCGAAACATTATCATCGAGCCCGGTGCGGTGCGTTGTACCTGCATGTGATCAAGTGATTTTATTACTTTTATATCAGCGCCTTGCGCCTTGTTTTTTTTATTAAACTAAATAAGACATGAAAATTAAGTACTCGTCTGATGATTAGCACCACACTTATCCATAACCATCGCGATGATAATCCAACATTTTGAACTTCAACAGTTCAATCATCATCACCACCCAGAAAACGTCCATTTTTAACAAAGGCGTTGGCCCTTAGAAAATAGAGGGAGGGTTGCCATAATCCCCTGTCAGGCGGCTAGAGGATCACAGAACCCTCACTTTTTACTTAAGAATAGAGTATACCGCTGTCTTGTCCACGCAAAAAGCGTAGTCTACCCACCCCTACACGTTATCCAATTTCGATTCGTTCGTTATTTTATGTTATCTACACCGTGAAAAGCTATGCTTGTATATTCATATTTTTTTGAAATTTCGCAGTATCTTCATTATTATAGGCACATAAAGTGACAATTTATGCTTCGAAAATACGACGAAGTAGAGTAGTTGTTATTAGAATACCATAATCATTTTTTTATTTTTGCCATTGACATCAAAAACAAAAGATTTTGTTAAGATTTAGGGGGTGATAACAGACCACCCCCGAAACGCTAATTTCATCAAAAAATTAGGAAAATTCACTAACTCTCTCTATCGCACGAGAAACAGAACGACAGATATACAATTTCTAATATCGAATGCGCTAAACCCTCGGGGAAGGAATATCCATACCATTCCTTCTGTAGTTCTGGTCGCTTTTTTAGGACATAATTTCGTCATCCTAAGATATATATAACATTTTCAGTTCTATTCTAATTAGATTGTTATCTGTAATTCCAGAGTACTGTCACCCGTACGAGCCGTTCAAGTGTCCAGTGGACGGGAACTGCATCTCCATCCAGTACCTGTGCGACGGAGCACCCGACTGCATCGACGGGTACGACGAGGACTCCAAGTTATGCACTGCTGGTTAGTACATGTCCCTAAAGAACCTTAACTCAAGGGATACCATCATAAATTATCATAAATACAGGGTTACAAGGAAATTCTATGCTAAGCCAAAAGGGGCTCATAGTACTTATGATTAGAACAACTTTTATTATGGGACCAACCATGAAATTGCCAAAAAAAAAAACAGCTATTCCATACATTTTGTCGAATGTCATTGACATTTTTCTATGAAATAGATGTATTTTTTTTCGCGATTTCGGTTTGTTGGGTCAATCAAGGTCATTTCTTTCCCTCTTAGCTGCATCTACTAGACACGATAGAACCAAAAATCATATACATGGTTATAAGGAAAGGGTATAGCTCAGTCGAAAAGGGATTATAGTACTCATGATTGTGAACAACTTTTACATGGCACCAAGCCTGTAATCGAGAAAAAAAACAGCTTTTCCATACATTTTGTCGAGTGTCATTGACATTTTTCTATGGAACAGATGTTTTTTTTTTTTCGTTTTCATGGTTGGTCTCAAAGTAATCGTTGTTTATATTGATGAGTACTCTGAACTTTTTCGGCTTAGCATATCCTTTCCTTATAACCCTGTAGATAGGTATCACAGATAAAGATGAGTGGTGTGGTGGTGGTGAATGGAGGAGAATGGATAGAAAAATCCCTTTTTTTTCGTTTAGCTTCTTTATGTTATCGACAAGACCAGTAGATATGAGTAATAGATGTCAGCCGATATTTTATCAATAAATAACTTAGCAATTCAAAGGATCTTGACATCTACTTCATCTTCATCATCATCACCAGCCAGAAGACGTCCACTGCTGAACAGCGCCACACCGACCGACAACGTGCCGCTTGCATCCACGGGTTGCCCGCGATTCTCACAATGTCGTCGATCGTCGATTAAATCGCTTCAGAGAACATTTCGCTGATCTTTGAGTTTAGATGTTCAGAAGCGCGTTGCGAAGTTATTAAATGTTAATGTGCTACCGCGACTCGACGTCAAAAACGGAATTGCGATTTGCGGCCTTTGTAACATCTTCCAAGTACCGAATTTAATACAGTTATGCGTTGAAGGACTTCGTTAACATTGATTTTATGGTTAAAGTTAGCGTTGGAATTACTTCGGAGTGCTTTAGCCTTTGGCGCTTAACAAGCTTCTCTTGGTATTAATTTTGAGCTTTATAAACAGATTTGCGACTTATAAGTAGATATCGGAACGAGAATATTCGTCGAAGAACCACAGTCACCGATATAGCTTTCAGAGTTTGTTTTAAGCTAAAGTGGCAACGGGCCGGCCACATCACTGGAAGAACCGATAACCGATGGGGAAGCCCTTTCTTCTTCCTTCTTGAGTGGCGACCACGAACTGGAAGACGTAGCATAGGCAGGGCACCAACTAGGTGGACCGACGACATTGTGAAAGTCGCGGACAACCGGTAGATGCAAGTGTCGGTCGGTGTGGACGTCTTATGGCTGATGATGATGATGATATCTTTACTACATTACTAAATATGGGACCCGGACGCCCGGATGGGCACCTCGGCGGTCCGAGAGAAAGAGGAGAAGAGGTGTATAAGGTGTATTGTTTTGAGCTTAGGCTGTAGACCCGATTTTACCTCACTACCACGTCTTGCCCCACTCTCCCCTACAGCATATAAAGCCAATTTTTCCCTTGATTGAAAACGTTACACAATTTAAAATTCCAAGGTTCTCTGAGCCCCGTTAGCAAAATGGAAGTGCATTTTACCTAAAAGCCTTTGAAGAATCCGAGTTTCGATATATTTTACAGTTTGCTATGTAAATTCAGTCCAAACTCCCCTTTGAGCACCTGAATCATATTATCTCATCAGCAACTTCTATAGGTGTAGTTGAGGGTTGAATATATATCTTTTTATTGAGATAGCTTAAAAAAATATGTTAGTTTCGGTGGAATCGATAGATGGAGCTATTTACTAAGTATGTAGCAATGAAAATATACACGAGAAGAATAACAGTCTACCACAAAAAAGTGTACCTACCACTGAAAAATCTGTTTAAAACTAGATGGCGCTTTCGTATTTAGATAATATTTATGCAAAAACATTTATACCAAGTCGTGTTTTTTCTCCGTACCATTACGAATGAGTTAGCTTGGGCTTATATTTCAAGTCAAGCTGAAATTGTGACGATCATGTCGCAGATTAAAGCACTAGAGACATCTTACGTCCTTATCAGTACTACTGACAATCGAGTTACTTGCGCATCTTGCTATGGAGATTAGCACTCTTAGTATAATTTCTCTGTGGTGTGAAGCATAACAAGTTTAATGTATTTAGCCAGCATCAAGTTGACCAAATATAACAATTACAAGTAAATAGCAAATAAATAATATAGGTAATCTATACGGTAGGTAATATAGGAACCTAGGTATAGATAGGCAGGTGCGGGGTAGGTAACCCCCACTCTTAATGAAGCTTAAGGGAGGTTAATGTGTCTCAAAATAGCTATGTATACTTTTTTGTTTTACATGGCAAGGGCATACATATTCAGCCTACTTTATGACGACATCCCTAAAAAAAGTTTGGACACGTATTAAAAATCGGCCAAAATATTCAAATTAGTTTCATAAAATAAAGTTTACTATTCAGTAAAAAATATATAATAAACACAAATATAAAACTTTACATAGGTACCGAATTGACGTATTTGAAAATGTTTCATTAGCGCGTCTGCGGCATTCTAAGAGGTTTCGTTTAAAAACAGCCGCTGTGAGTGACGCGTAGGAAATTGTTTTCTTAGTACCTTGTATTTTACTTAGGGTGTCTACACATGGCCCGACCTGACATCGTGTGAAAGGGACAGCTAGATTTGAATTTCACGGGAGCAAAAGAAACAAACTATTAAGGTTATAGCTTCTCCCTTTCGCTTCCCCAGAAACTTATATATAGCCATATCTTTCAAGCGATGTCGGGTCGGGCCATGTGTAGACACCCTTATACTGCTGCCGGTGTACTTAGGTACTCGTATCTCAGTTAGGTAGGTACATGTATGTAGTTGCCCTGCATCTACTGGATTTAAATATATTTCATCAAACTTCACTCACTATTGGCATTGGTTAGCAAGGATTTTGACCAACGGCCAGTTGATGGGTAGTTTCCACGTAGTTTCCTTGTTTATCCGGTTACCGAAAACCCAAGGACCTAAAATTATCTACTCACTATACACGTATGTACGTAGGTACATAGGTGTCGTAATTGTGGTTATCATTTTACGCCATGCGCTACTGGTAGAAAAACAAAGACTTTTCTTCCCTTGGGTGTTATAGTCACGTAATCGTGTTGTAAATGGGTAGGTACCTACTCTACCTACTTACCCAGCGAATACTTTACCCATTTAGATATACCTACTAAGGCATAAGACTTGTACGTAGATACCTAATCCAGGTAAATAATTGTTTTGCTCACCTCCATACAAGACTCGTGTTTTTTGTAGAACAAGATTGGGATAAGCCAAAGTCGAAGTTATTTATTGGTAAATATTTGACCGAGCGAAGCGAAGGTCTCAGAGTTTACTGGGACTAATCGGCATTTGTATGTATGTTTGTATGTTTGTGTGTATATTTGTCCGATGATAACTTGCGAACCGTTGATCCGATCTTCATGAAATTTTGTAGGCAAGTAGTTCATACAATTTTTAAGTTCGAATATGAGCTGAATCGGTCCAGGGGTTGTGAAGATATAGGGGTCGCGAGGTCTCAGTTCGGCGCGAACTACTAGTTATTTATTAGTCAAAAATAATAACCTGTTGTATACAAGTAAATACAATGATGACACCATTGTACAATGTTATGAACATTCAATTATAATTATTATTTCAAAGCACAGAATTCTCCTTATAAAGCAGGGAATGTCAACAAAAGCAAAAATAATTTTATCCTCAGTTTACAATTTACCATTCATGAACTCATTAAAATTATAAAATGTGTGGTCAGTCTGCCTTTAAAGCTGCTTAAGCTCGGAGCGGTTGTTACTGTATCCGGTAACATGTAGTTAAAAAAATCTTCCTGTAGGTATACCTACCTCCGGCCCCATCCACTTGTGTTAGCATGCCCGACTGCGCGAGAGGGGGAGCGCGGCATACTGACCAGCTTGTCAGCGTTGCGGATTTTGCAAGTGTACCACTCTCCGCGCCTCTTATATGAGTCAAGCCCATGGTAGAAGCAATCATTCTTGAATGAAGCTCTCACTCAAAAACCCCTCTCTTTTGCTTTCAGCAAAGCGACCACCTGTTGAAGAGACAGCGTCTTTTCTCCAATCTCTGCTAGCATCGCACGGCCCGAACTACCTCGAGAAGCTGTTTGGCAGCAAGGCAAGAGACGCACTGGAGCCGCTAGGCGGCGTTGAGAAGGTCGCCATTGCGTTGTCAGGTAATTAACGATGACTGTCATAGATGGCGCTTTCTTTTATACTTATTATATCGAATTGTAGACGTACTAAAGAAGGGTTGGTTACTTATTTCGCATCCATCGCCATCTATACAAATTCTCACTTCGTACAATTCTCTATTTACACAAATGATCAGGGACCCTATTCCTGTACGCTCGAGATTATCTCGGTCACTCTCACTCCCATTAAATTTTAAATTAGAGAGACAGTGACCGAGATAATCTCGAGTGCACAGGAATAGGGTCCCAGTTCGTACAATCTGTAGATTAGTACAATACTGCCATCAGTATATCTACCTTTACCTTGTAAATGGTCTAATAGCACTTGGCCCCCTAAGCCGCTTATATAGAACATTGGCGCCCAACGTGGTTTGTATAAGTTGAGTCTTCACTTTGTTAATTTCACAGAATCACAAACAATTGAAGACTTCGGCGCAGCATTGCACTTGATGCGGTCCGATCTGGAACACCTGCGCTCCGTGTTCATGGCTGTCGAGAACGGCGACCTCGGAATGCTCAAGTCGCTCGGCATTAAGGACTCCGAGCTTGGAGATGTTAAATTTTTCCTCGAGAAGCTGGTCAACACCGGCTTCCTCGACTGAATAGCACCGGAGTCTGCCTCTGACTACTACATCGTCCAATTCGCACCTCTAAGCTCCTCCTTCTACTCTTACCTTCCCTACGACTCCACCAAATATAGGAGGAAGTAACTCCAGATACATAATGAAACTTCCTAATCCTGAGAGCATGTTTATGATTGAGACAGAAATGATCTCGAGATCGACGTTGCCTCCGGCCACTTTGACGGCAATTCGAACTCGACGCTCATTTCTTCAACAGCTTAAAGCTTCGGCTAAACGGTATTAATTTTCGACGTAGAGTAGTTAATAGAAAGGTATATTTTTGTAAATTAACCTTCGTATAATTTTGAAAGTTTTAGGGTTACATCAGGGTCGATTCTCGCGTCTCAAACGGACTGTCGTCGTGAAAATGTTATAGCATGAGAATCTGTGATTTGTCATTTGCAAATGTTACGACGTTAGGTTAATATTTCGCGTCGCAGTTTGTTTGACCCTGGCTGTAGCCTCGACAACGGTGAGTGAGTGAGGAATGAATGTCGCCCTAACCCTTACCTATCTTACCCACGAATATCAGAGGCGACTCCATAATGTAACATAAATGATGGTAACGTTAAGCGTCCTTTCTAAGCGAGATATAAAGCTAAATCGGTGGATTTGAATTCCTTAGATTAATAAAAAAAATAGAATCGTTATGTAAAGAATGCATGCGCTTTATATCTGGCTTTTGGAAAAATCCAGAATAGGACCACGGAGACATATCATTGTAACTTAATTTTAGGTTTAAAAAACATATCATAGATTTAATTCGTAGCTGATAAAGTACAATTATTTTACTATGATCGGTATTGTAGTTTAACATTTTATAGGTCCTTTTAGTAGAAGTTTTAAAGTCGTTTTTGAAATATACCTAGTTATTATCAAGAGAGCATAGTATAACGGTGCTGCACATCCGAACATTATCAAAATTATGTGATTTAATAAATTGTTAGACGAAAAAAATACATATCAAAATTATGTGATTAAATAAATGTTAGATTTAGAGTTACTGGATGTTTATTAGTGTTAAGATAGTAGCGAGATTATAATAGGCAGAGATTTTATCTTGAATAGTGTAAGTTTTGTCTCTACATTGTCACTCTAAGTCCATTTCATGTTTCTCAAGCTAGATGTTGTCTGTGTTAATGATGTAAACTTTTGTCAAATGCGGGCTATGAAAACAACGAATTACCTTGTAATGTTGGCGTAAATAAAATATGGATCAGGTGTATCATGAACTGGGAAATTAAGTCAAATATTCGACTAATAGGTATTTGCGTAATAGTTTGATTTAAGCGACCGCACTTTTATAATTATTAAATTGTCCAACAGTATTATTATCCCAATTATCATTTTTTAACATAAGCGGCTGGCAACACAAATTTATTTTGCGGTCGTTGCTGGAGTGTTTAATATGGTATTCTTATTAATACTTTAATAAGTTATGGGAGCCTGTATTTGCCAGAAGTTTTTTTTGTGTCTACCCTCAATTACCTACTACTGAAGTGAACTTCCTCGATCCTGTATAGACCACCCTTAGAATACCAAGTTAAGGTCTCTATACATGGCCTGACCTGACATCGTGTGAAAGGTGTCACACGATAACTTAAATTTCACGGGAGCAAAAGAAACAAACTATTAAGGTTATAGCTTCTCCCTTTCGCTCCCTCAGAAATGTATATATAGCCATCTCTTTCACACGATGTCAGGTCAAGCCATGTAGCGAGGCCTTTAGCCTATAGCTTTGTTTCATAGACAAGAGATGTTTGTAGTGAAAAGTACAACTTTTTATTATCAGGACTCATATCAAAATAGACAATTTAAATATTAATTAACATGCAATATTTCTTTGATTAACTTTTTTTATCCGGAATAAGACCACTAAGAGTACTAAGTAACTCGCTCGTCGGTTTGCCGTGATGTGGTCGAAGATGAAGCACGTACACATTGAAAATACTATATACCTACAGCGGTTATTATATAAATATAAATATTAAAAAAAAAAAAACTGGCTAATAAATTACGTATTAGTTTTATGCCAAATTATTATCATTTTTGTTCGTTTATTAAATTTGCTACTTACTTAGTATAAAACATCAACAAAACTCAAATATTTAATATTTTCTGCTCGATCTTTTGTCTACTTTCTTTCTTCAAAGAAAGACATCAATTCTTCAAGACATTTCTTGTCTTGTAAAACTAGTTACTTCTACCTTTTACTAATATACTACAAAGTAATAGTATTTATACTTTATATACTTAGTAGAATTTCTTAAATTTAATACTTTACCTAATTGATAGGTAGGTAGTATGTAGATTAAGACAATTTATATGAGTACATATCGTAAATAAAAAATTATTATACATAAAAAAATATGATAAGTATAATTTTGAACTTGCGTCAGATCTATATAACTTCGATATCATTTTAGATGATATTTTATGTGTTTTAACTAAGTATATACGGCTTATTGTTCTTGAATGACAAACCAATAAATGGATCATCTTGAATTCGTGTTTCATTTGTACATAATAACCCTCCTAACTTACAGCTCGAAGCGAGCATCATTAAAATTAGCAAAAAACCTTACTCGGTTAAATATGCTCGGGTTGTCTCGTAGTAGGTAAGTTTATATCCCGGGCAAATTATAAAACACCACGCATGATCACAAAGCTGTAATATTAGTGACTGACAAGAAGTTAAGAAAACTGACCACAAATAACCGGTAACATCGCAATTTAAAGCGTCTAGTACGTAGTAGATACATATATATATATATAAATATTGGTTCTTAAAACAACGCGCGATTTGAGCTCCGCTTAGGAAAGCACGACCTTCTTCAAACGCCAGTGTATGCCGCAAAATACTCAACTTACACTTACACGCTCTCTCGCTCGCACAATCAATATATCTATTATTATATTTATACAAAACAAGATGCGCCCCGCAGTTTCTCCCGCGTAAAAATTTTTCTTTTGCCGAAGCCACCTCGCTATTGAGGCGAACAAACAAACCAAAATTGCCAAATTCGGTCGAGCCATTTTGAGTTTTTACTACTAATAATGCACGTCGACGAATTTGTATACAGAAGATAGAAATATTAATGAAAATGACATTAAAAAATGTTTTTCAACCTTTCCTTTATTATATCTGTTAGCAAGTTGTCGTTTGTTTTTTTTTTAACGAAAAAATTATTTATAATCTACTAACAAAGTTATGGTTTAATTATTAATACTATTTATATTACGTTATATATTTATTGTCCTTCGCTTAAATAAATGAAAACTTACATGCGTCAACATGAGAATTCGCATAAGACATTTTAAATGATACATAATATAGAAAATGTTGTAAAAATATTCATCACTACCATAATTATATATATAATAATTAAATAATAATAAGTAATTAAAAAAAAATTGTAATGTAATTTGTAATTAAAACAGCCGACCCAGTAATTTTGTATGGGAAAAAAATTGTACTAGCGACAGAGCATGTAAACACAAAAAACGTCTTTGAAGTATGCCTAGTTTAAATAAAAGTCAAGTAGGTATAGGTCATTATTATGTTTATAATAATTATTATAAGAAATTTAAGTATACAATATTTACAAGTCAGTACAAATTGTTTCTATTATCAAGTCTAAATCATCAAAATACATTATCAACAATGATAAATAACAATAAAATATAACGTACGTTACCGTTATTACAGATCAATGATTATTTGTAAATATGGATATGAGAGTGCCATCTATTACAGATCAATGATTATTTGTAAATATGGATACTACTAGTGCCATCTATTACAGATCAATGATTATTTGTAAATATGGATACTACTAGTGCCATCTATTACAACTCGACGTACTAAAAATGTCAATACACAATCAAAAAGTAGGTTTTTTTTCGTAAACCTATAAAGTAAATTACTCTGTCTTGATGATAGTTAACATACCTGTTCTCTGGGTTTAGTTTGGTTACATCCTATGCTACTAAGCACCGAATAATTATTTTAATGTAATTGAATTTCTTAATTTGAAATTAGGTAAATATGGAAGTTTTAACTTTTTGTTGATAAGAGCGGCTATACATGGCATGACCTGACGTCGTGAGAAAGGGACAGCTAGACTTGAATTTCACGGGAGCAAAAGAAACAAACTATTAAGGTTATAGCTTCTACCTTTCGCTCCCGCAAACATGTTCGTATGTTCGTGATGAACAAAACTGTTGTTACTATCTATTAATCTTTACCATCCTTTTACACAGTTTATACAATAAAGTTTTTCTGATTCTGATTCTGAAACACTTATATATAGCCATCTGTTTCAGACGTTGTCAGGTCTGGCCATGTATAGCCACCCTAAGCAAAAGTATTTGCTATTGTTTGTTTGAGATCTACAGTTAAAATAGTGTGAGTAAAAATATGTACAGTTATCACCAAGTAATTCTGAGACTGTATCATTAATACTGGAGCAAATACATAATACACAAGTATAATAATTAATATATGAGGCGTTTTCCAAAAAAAAAGAAATCCTGGTTATAAAAGTACGCAATAGATGGCGTTAGATGTACCTTGCGTTTTTTCTGTCACTGTCAAGACATGAAAGACAAAAAAAATGTACGTGTGCCTTTTTTTTTCTCGTGTTTTTTGGCTCGACATGTTTATTTAGACAATTTCAAGTAACGTAACTATGTATTTGACTTCATTTGAAATATTACAATAGTTGACACTGGCTAAATACACAACGTGTGGAGCCAAAATTTACGATTTAAAAAATAAACAAAATATTTCGACAGAAATGACAATGACAGGTAAAACGGTAGGTCTGTTACGCCATCTAGTAAGTATTTTAGAACTACTTTTTTTTTTTTTTTTGGAAAACGCCTCATTAAAACCCCAACTGCGTCTAAAACACTGAAAAGATGTAATCAACCAAGCTTCGTGCACGCTCGCTACTTTCGCTGGGCATACTTTCCGGGGTTCAATTTAAAAAGGTATTTTTTAAGCGTAGTTTCTTCTTTTCGTGCGACGTGTTAAGGTGTCTACACATGGCCCGACCCGACATCGCTTGACAGAGATGGCTATATATAAGTTTCTGGGGAAGCGAAAGGGAGAAGCTATAACCTTAATAGTTTGTTTCTTTTGCTCCCGTGAAATTCAAATCTAGCTGTCCCTTTCACACGATGTCAGGTCGGGCCATGTGTAGACACCCTTAGTTTTATTATGATCTAATATAGCTTATGGCACTCCGGAAATTGAGACAAACCTAACGACTCTCGTAGGAACATACAAACATACGCCCAAAAAATATTACCTTTCTTCTGGGGCAGACAAAAGTCTAAAAGTAGAAAAAATAAAAATACGACAAAAACATAAATCAAAAACAGAGGTAGGAACTTTGCCTTTTCGAGGATAAGGCACGTGCTAGTTCAACCTTGACAGTCGCAAAGATATTTGAATATTACAAATTAATAAGATAAAATGAAATATTTAAAACGAGAACAAAAATTCCTTCAGAAAAACAAAATGTAAAAATTAAAATCAAATATATTATTGTTTTACTATCTGTGAGAGCATAGTCGAAGAGCGCGAAAATAAGAAAGTATGGTATATTGAGGTCAAGAACCCCTGAACTAATAAGCCGTTTTCTTTTTTTAACCGACTGCCCGAGAAGGAGGGATATGTTTTGGGGTGTATGTAAGCATGTAATTGAAATTTCATGTCATTTCTTACACAACAGTTTCCGTCAAAGTTGACGGAATCTTTAAGCAAAATCTGTCAAAGTTGAAGAATATTGTTTAAAGATTGCCATGCCATCTATTTTTGAGGACAGAAACGAACATGAAGTGCCAAAAAAGAAAACAGCTTTATACACGTTAAACATGATGCATCGAGTCAATATTTGAAAAAAACTGAATTCCACTGTGCTCAAATTATTTTAGCACGAGTTTTTATTGTTCTGTCAATATGGAAAGTTAAGATTTTTTATAGGATATGTGACACACTGTGTTAGCCACTTTGGCACTTATGAATAGGGCTTTTAAAATGAAGGTAAGGTTTCGAGTGGGATAATAACTGAAAAAAATCTGTCTCAAAACAAACTGATTCGAGTTAGCCAGGGCCCCTATTCGGAGAAATGACATTTTATCTCGGTCACTGTCTCTCTAATTTAGAATTTAATGGGAGTGAGAGTGACCGAGATAAAATGACATATCTCCGAATAGGGTCCCAGATTGGTTCACTGACTCAGACCGCACTAACTGATATGAATAAATGAATGACCATTGTTAGTTAGATCTCAGTTAGTTCAAGTCTAATTGAGTCAGTTTGAGTGTGTCAAGTCGAATCATGTTAGTATGATCAGAGTGGGTTTCAATTCATTTGTGTATCAGTAGTAGGTTCGCATCAGAGAGTATGTTGGGATAGTTAGCTCGAAAGGTTTTAAGTGCTGCAAATAATTACTGAAAGAATACTTATAAAATGTATATATTCATAGTACCTACCTACACACAAAATAATACCCCATATTATACTAAAAATTTCAACAACTTTCTTTCCTTAGCATAGAAAAATTATACGACAAGAATGACAATCTCATACAAAAAAGTGTAGATACCTTGAAAAAATAGCATAAAACTAGATGGCGCTTACGTATTTAGTCAGCTAATATTCAAACCGCTATATAGCCGATGAAAGTATCGTTAATACAGAAACATAGTATTGATTTAATAATAAGTCTACAATTTAAGAATAGAGTATATCGCCGTCCCGTCCATATAAATAGCCTAGTCTGATACCCACCCCTAAACATTATCCGATTTCGATGATTTTTTATATGTTATCTAAACCGTGAAAAACTAGGCTAGTAAGTTTTTTTTTTTTAATTTCGCCATTATCTTCTTTGTTATAAGCACTTAAAACGACAATTTTTTGCGTCAAAAATACGACGATGAAATGTAATTGTTGGTAGAATTAAAAAAAATAAAAAGACTAGACCATAGAACATAGATATAGTTTATCTAAACCATTTACATCAAAAACAAAAGATTTTGTTAATATTTAGGAGGTGATAACAGACCAGCTCCGAAACGCTAATTTCATCAAATAGTTAGGAAAATTCACTCACTCTCTCTGTCGCACGCACGAGAAACAGAGCGACAGCTATACGATTTCAAATATTAAATGCGCCAAAACCTCTCGGAAGGACTATCCTCTTAAGGTTTAGTTCAAATTAGATTGCAATGTACGCCGTAAAAAAATATGTTTCGAAAATAATGTTTTCAATGCCATCTCTTGAAATAAAATTAATAATTTGACTATGCAAATATTACAATGCTTTAGCTTGGATTTCTATTTTAAGTCAAGCCGAAATTATGTCGATCATGTAGCAGTTTAAAGCACTCTAGCGACACCTTACGTCCGTATCAGTCACTACAATAGGGTTATGCATCTTTCTATCGCCATTAGCATTCTTCTTTATATATTTCTCTATGCCCTTAGTCTGTTGTCTATGAAACATTTATTCATACTTCTTCATATTCCAATCACTGAACCATAATTATTATTTTTATCAATCAACGTAATTATAACTACAATAATGTTTTTTAACAATACTTAACTGGTAAACCTCAGGGTTACGCTTATACTATAGAAATTTAAGATAAATGCTCCTTACATACAATATCAACTTTATTATCTAGTTAGATCTCCGCGTTTTTTTCTTAGGACCACTCTTTTCTTTTCTCAACTGGTCTTCCTCATCCATTTTGTTAAAATGAGACTGTATATGTGCGAGCAATTTCTTTTCCCTTGAAAACGATTCTTCACACATATTGCATGAATACTTTTCTTTGTCATTATTATCTACAACCGCTTTAGAAGCAGGAGTGGAGGTAGAGATTTGTGATTCTTGGATAATATTATCTGTGGGTAAAACATACGAGGGTTGCATAAGAGGATCCACATTTATGAAAGTAAAGAATCCCGCATCTTTCGATTGGGAGTTATCTTCTACAGAAGCGTTATATGGTTCTGTGTTACCTTCTCTAGCATCTGGTTTACTTTTTTTTGACTTTTTTCGTTGAGGCTCTTCAATGACTGGCTGAGGTTTTGTCGATATTAGTAATTTGCTGGGATTCCCTGTTTGGACAATCGTGTAGGACTGTTTTTTCATTGCTGGTGTTGTAAATGTAGGCGGTTTTGGAACAGCAGGCGCAAAGCCAGAGTGGTGTGCCGTTTGGAATAAGCCGACTGGGTATGGTTGTTGAGTTACTGCTGGCTTTGGTGGAACGTCATCCAAATCAATCACTTCGGGACTAGATTCTTTCTCAGCAACTGGTCTCGACTGATTAGCTGTTTCCTCTTCACCAACCGAGATTTTTCGTTTTCTTTTTGTTTTAGGTCCTGGTTTATTCACTATTTGAGGAGTCTTATCTTCAATTTTAGGGGGTCCATCTTCAACCAATGTGAAAGTATTATTTGGCCCAGGGACCAATTTGTAACGTGAGTTCAGACTAGGCATGGTAGGGAACTTTACTGCTGGTATAATTTTGTTTTCTTGTACAACTGGTTTTGTCGGCGGCGGAGTGGGTTCTTTGGGTATTTCCATGGGTAGTGCCAGATTTTTAACTTTACTAGCTGGACCAATTTTAGGTTTTGGTTTTTTATCAGGCTGTACAGGAATGTTAACTTTTATTGCATCTGTGGCAGGCTTTTTCTCAACAGGTTTATTTTCACCCATTACAGAGCGCAATACAGGGGGCATTACAGGGGATATTGCGGACGGAATTACTAGGGGCATTACAGATTTTTTGAAGTCTTTATCCATTTTTATGTACTTGACAGTAGACGGTTTAGGCACCTCACGCGGAGGAGCTTGATTATGCAGAAACTTGTCTTTGGGAACATTGTTTTTGGCACAACCATGTGTCAAGACCAATTCTTTCTTTAGGAAATTTCTGTTGCACAGTTTACAGAGGAATAATGTTCCTACACTGTTCACTTTTATAATGCTTACATGGTCCATGATATTTATAGGCGGTGGTATTTTAGCTGGTGGTTCTTTTGGCTTTTCTGCTATCTCTGATACATCAGACTTATCTTTGTCTTTATTACTACTTGCAATTGTAGTTTCATTGTATTCATTATGCAGTTTAGTTTTATCACTACTTTTAGTTTTAACATTGAGGGATTTATCTGCAGCTGCAAGTTCAGCTTTACTCTGTGGTTTACGTGATGGGTATTGTTTAAGTGATTTAGGTGGTTCTACCAAACCATCTGCTAAAGCTACAGGTTTGTTAGATCGCGAAGACCTGGTCAATGGAATTTTTTCGTCACATTTCTCTATTGATAGTTTGACCTGTTTAAGTTTCACATCATCAGTGTCAACTTGATCATCAGATTCATAAGTTATGTTACTTTTACTTGACAGAGCCGCAGGTTCCTTATCTTTTTTTGATGTCAATGCTGTTTCTGAGCTGTTTTTATTTTTTTTACTTATAGATGGCCTTTGAGGATTTTCATTCTCAGCAGGTGAAGAATTAAGAGGAATTCCTTTGATTCCTTCCATTGCTTTTCTAATTAACGCATTACAAATGTCATCATTCGAGATGTTCTTTTTGTTTAGTTGTTTTTCCCATTGCACGCGTGATCTACTTTTGGTAACCAGAGGGGTCCTCTTACCCACAGCAGTCTGTAAACTTTCTTGAGTCTTTATACACTTTAATATGAATTCGTATAACTCTTCCACTTTGGCAGAGCAGCGGAAACATATCTTGTGGGGTAGTTCATCATTTTCTGTAACCTGAAACAGAAACATTATGAAACCGGTGCATAGTCAGCTAATATTCAAACAGACTTATGTGTGAGCTTAACAACCATGAGACGCGAAAGCAAGATTTAACAGTGTTTGAAATAATTTATATCCGAAGATGTATTTGTTAAAGAAAAGGATCCAAAGATGTGTTTGTTGTTTGTTCCACACTTTATTACAGATTTTATTTTATTTTTATTAAATAAAAACACCCAAGTGCTACTTAGTTTAACAGTGTTTGAAATAATTTTATAACCGAAGATGTATTTGTTAAAAAATTATACTTCGTTACTTTATTACAGATTTTATTTTATTTAAAAAAAAAACACCTAAGTGAAAGTTTAACAGTGTTTGAAATAATTTAATATCCTAAGATGTATTTGTTAAAAAATAATATTTCCATACTATATTACAGATTTTATTTTATTTTTATTTTAAAAAAAAACACCAAAGTAAAAGTTTAACAGCGTTTAATATCCGAAGATGTATTTGTTAAGAAATAATACTTCCATACTTTATTAGATTTTATTATTTTTATTTTTGTTAAAAAAAAGACCCAAGTGAAAATCCCTATGAAATCTTGTATTATTATTTGTTCTCTACTCATTAGCTTGACATTATTGAGATTTGTATGGAGATCATGTTATTTTTGTATGGATGGCAGCTATATTTTTTTAATTTCTGCAAACTACATTCCATGGGTGTTGTGCTTTTTGAGTTTAAATGGTTCCCTTCTATCTCACTTCGTTCTGTGATCATTGGTTTTGCCTTTCTAGCTGGCATCATTGTTTTTATCTGATTTGAAGTACAAAAAGTTTGAAGTGCTAACAGCAGTTTTCAGATTCATAACAAAACTTTTTTATCAACTTATTTGTTTCTGAAAAATTACATTTTTGAATGTTATTTCCCATTTATGATGTGAGCAAAGTAATATAAGTAATATAATATAAGGTGTTTTAAATATAATTTACTTATAGGAAGTCTTTGTTTTTAGTAATGAATGTAATAACGAATACTTAATAATAACCCTTTACTCCTTTTTTTTTTAAATCTTTCAAAATATTTTAGATCTTTTCTTATTAAAGAAAAAGTTTCCCAAACGTGAGATGAAGAGAAACAGACTTAGGAGGGGTCGTCGTGCCGGAAAATTGTGGCTTGGCTAGGTATTTGAATAATTGAAAATTTGATAAAATTAGGCATCCTCTTCTCACACATTGTGCAAGTGCACAAGTGCGCAAGTGCATTGTACATAACCAAAGTAGTGGTAGTAGTAAGCTAATTTCATAGATAGATGCTGAAAAACCTGTGAGGCTTACCATCTGACAAACACTTTGCTCGTTTACTCAATTTTATTACACAACACTATGTATTGGAACAAGACTTTAGAAATTAAATTTATCAACTCACCGTAAATGGTAGCACCTCATCAATTCTCTTAGCAGTCATTTTATCGGCGTCGAATATGTTAAGGAATGGTCCATCCTTAGTTTCACACAGTCTGCAGACCTTCATGAGAACTGGAGCCATCTGGGGTATCGAAGCTAGAGCTTCTAGCAACTTATCGTCTACCGACTCATTGGCAGTACTATCCCTTGGAATGCTCGAAGCACCCGACACCCTGACTGGCCTCGACTTTGGCCGTCTCTTCACCATTTTTTCACGAATTTCTGACAATCAGACCGCCAACTGCCACCAATCCAAGCCAAAGGTGTACGATCATGTACACATTGTAGTACACTAAATCGCCGATTTTGGAGCAAAAACGATTTATGCCACCACTGATTTTATTGACACCTCAATGCATATTTAATAACAGTAAACGGAGCCAAACGTGTCTCATCTATTCAAAGAATCAGAATTCTTTTCTGTATTAAAAATTCTTACGAAATTGTCAAAAATGAAAGAAAAAACATGGCCGCCTCTGAACATATGTCTTGCCTTGCTTGTCTATAAACAACCGCCATGTTTTATTTATTATTTCCATAGACAAACTCATTTTGATCTTGGAGGAATGAAAGCAAGAAGCTTGTAGGTAAAAATGGAGTCAACACTCCTAATACCTATTAAAGTGAAATACCTAAATATTGCTTTCTTGCTCAACTGTGGTGTGTCTGTCTCTTTCTTATTTAAGTATGGTATTTACGGTATTTATATGTAAAAATTAAAAACTCACGATAAATGGGTAAACTAAAATTTAACAAAACTTCACCCCCGGCATGAATCCAGCCTTAGAGTCAGGGAGAGTCAACAGTAATAGCCTATCTAGCTCTGGGGTGTGAACCCAGTTTCAACACGTCCTTGCCTCACACATCACCAAAACCAAGAGGAAAATATTATCATCGTCATCATCATCATCATCTCAGCCGTAGGACGTTCACTGCTGGACATAGGCCTCCCCCATTGATTTCCATAAAGAGCGGTTTGAAGTGGTTCGCATTCTGCGCGTTCCCGTAGTCCTTATTAGGTCGCTGTCCACCTTGCGGGTGGACGTCCTACGCTGCGCTCGCCGGTACGCGGTCTCCATTCAAGAACTTTACAGCCCCATCGGCTCAGTTCTGTGAGCTATGTGCCCTGCCCACTGCCACTTTAACTTGCTAATCAGTTTATAGCTTCTCCCTTTCGCTCCCCCGGAAATTTATATACAGCCATCTCTTTCAAACGATGTCAGGTCAGGCCATGTAGCGAGGCCTTAACATTCCCACCTTGGGTAAAAAAGGCAATGATTTTGAGTTTTTTTTTCTGAGTTTGAAATACATACCTGTTTTTTTTTCTTGCAGCATTTGACCTGGACCCCTATTCGGGGAAGGTGACATTCAATCTCATCTCGAAAAAAAACTCGAACTTCGAGATTTCCTATTCTCAACGCTGTCTTTCGAGATAATCTCGATGGGTTTATGCTCGAGATATATCGAGTGGTCGGAGGCAGTCGAGATGCCAATGAGATGGCATATCGCGACTCATTTGTTGCCATCTTCGAGGAAAAGGTTGCCATTTTGTACAGTGACATTGACAACTTTATCATAAATTAAAATAAAAATAAAATTCTAACCTAATATTAGTGCAAAAACAAAAACTGTTGGAGTTTTGGCGGGAACGTGAAGAACTCATGTCGCGTCATTTTATTATTTTTCAAAACTTGTGTTATTTCGAGTGTTAATGTGTAAAAACGGTGAATTTCTACCCGTTAAGTGTTCGTGTACATGCACGAGTGTTGGTGAATGGTATAATGTCGTAAAACGTGAATTTTCGTGTTGTTTCCAAAACTCCATAGAAGGCTCTAGTAAAGTTTTCACCACTTTATTGGGGCATGACTTGGACTTGACCGTGACTTGCTTTGCTTGACTTTGACCGTGACTGACTTATTTGATAATATCTAACAAAACTTGAGAATATATATGTATACTTGACACTGGCAAATGCATAAGACGTGCGACGCCAAAATCCTCTTAGGAGGAAAAAGAAAAAAAAAAAAAACAAAAACTGCCATTCAACAACCACCGATCAATACAATTAAACACCGTACAAATTATCTACGTTTGATGGTCTAACTCATCACATGTCATTGGCTAAATTGCAAAACACTCTCGCAGAAGCCATAAAACAAGAATTGAATTGAATTGAGTAACAATAGCTGTGGTGAAAGTTGTTGTATTGTTCTGAAAATTTGTTGCATGATGGCGGAAAGTTATATTGCAAGAATGCTATCAAGTGCTTTGGAAGAAGCAGAAGAACGAGCGAGTGAGCCACCGGCGCCACGTAGGGTATTTCCGGATAAAGAAGATGCCTCTCACTTGCCTAACAAATTGCTTAAAAAATCTCTTTATGCTGAGTAATTTAGCTGGAAACATTGCCCTTCAATCCGGAACACAGTTTTGTTTGCTGACTATTACTTGGCGGTTGAAAAACTGGCAAAGGCGAAAGGCAAAGGCTTCCCATGGCGAACTCGGAAAGAGTACTACCACTACAAAAATTAATTTTAGTATGGAGATAGCTTATACCCTAGATTGACTCATTAATATTCAATTGCGCAAGATAGATGTTTGTGTTTTTATGTAATATAACCCATAGATAAGAATGTATACTAGCGATATAACATTCTGTAGCCTGAAAGACTTGACCGATTTTGACGAGTAAGGGCTAAGACAGACAACGCTAAATTTCTTGCTGATACCGCGCGGTAGCCTCAAGAAAGGTTTCACATTGAATAAACACACCCTGAGTTGTCATTAGATTCCCCTTTATGTCCAGATTGTCCTAAGCTACATTTTGCAATTGAGTTTCTGTTTTTTTTGAATAATATTACTTATGTCTGGTTGTAATTTCATTTTTTTCTTTGTGGTATTGTTACAGTGGTAAACATTATAATAAGGAAATAAAGGCGATTTTTTTCACAAATTATTTTAATAACCTTTTTTACAATAGAATAAATAATAATAAATACCTATGTTTACTTTATATAAATAATCAACAAATCAAACCAATGTTTTAATAAAGAATTCTGTGGCTACATATAGTACTTTTCTCTACTACAGCAACAATTATCCTTATTAATATTCTTTACACATGCCACGGCTGAACGGATTTGTTTTAAATTTGGAATGGAAATAGATTATGTATAATTATCAAGTATGTCTTTTCAATTAAAACTATATAGTTGGTGATAATACTAGCGAAAATAATATACTCACAGTACCTAAATAATAAATTCTACTTGGCCATGTGGCAGTATTAATACAAAAATATATATTGTTACTAAACATTACCTCTACCGTAGCAGGCACATTTAACTCTTTAAGGTCAAGAAATTATAAATGATCAAAGACAATATCATCACTATGATTACTACTTTTAAGAGACTGTAGCTCCATAGAAAAAATTATAAATATTTATAAAATATTAAGATCAAATCTAATGTTTTTACTAAGCACTTGCGCCAGACTGTAAATGATTTTCAAAGTTGTTGGCTATGCACATTAAAGCCTCCATCTGGCTTTTTTATCTCGTTTTTTTTTTTAACTTCACGTGTGAAGGCATCGGCTGCGTCAAAAGTGTGTTGCAGCTTCTTTGGTGCCACATATTTTTTTGATTTTGGGGTATCTGTAAAGATAGTTCATAATTATTTGATTTAAGCTAAAATTAATAAAATAAAAAAAGAATTAACATAAAATTGTAAAAAGTATGTATATTTGTTTGTTTCTATATTATTATCTTCTTTAGTCTAAATGGCTCGACCGATTTTGATGATTAAAGTGTCGTTGGATTCCTCTCTATGCCTACCTCTTTATGTACTCAGTGATTCTGAAACAAAATTAATATTCCTTATCATTATAAATTCTATCCAAATGGCAACAGGGCTTTATAATTAAAACGGCTATATATACTCAATCACCACAAATAGCAAGAATTATGTTACTATGTGTGTACTGTGTACTATGATGTGTGTAAGTATTCTATGGAGCTTACCCATGGATCTACCTATTGTAGGCCTAAGATATACTGTACAAACAAAAACTATGTGAAGGTTTAGTATGAACTAGTATGAACAAAACCTCCTTAATAAACTTCTATCTTCCTCCATTTGCTTAGAGTGACTCATCATCATATCATGAGCCTCTCAGTGATTTAGCTACCCGATTTAAAAGAAAAAACTGGCATACCTTGAATATTTACTGTAGTAATTTTCCTTTTATTAATTAGAATAATTTTTTTATTCATCTTATGAAGGGCATGTTCGTAGTAGCAGCTGCTGGTTTTAGGTACAATATTTTGTAGGTCTGAAACAAACATTTATGACTGATTTAATTAATCAACCAAGCAATATGGACCCTCTAGTCCCAAAGAGCAGTAGAAGTGATGTCGGATGGAAACAAGACTCCTTCTTAATGCAGTGTATGTAAAGAACATAATATTTACCTTGAAACTCCACAGCTGACTCTTAACTGTTGTGGTGGCCAGATAAAGATTGGATACTCATGGTACTTAAAATTTGCAATTGTTCATCAGACAATCATATGTTGTGCTCTTCGGATCATAGATGAATGTATACCTTCGGATAGCGGTGTTTTATTGTCTTGTCAAGGACTTCATGTCATGCCAAGTCTGAAATAGATGATTAACAAAAGTAAGTATTTACTGTCATAAAAAAGTCTTTTTCATGAGAGTTAGTTAGAAACAAAAAATATTGGGTTTGAATGGTGGTAATTAGCATGTCATGATTACTATTGTGATATTTTAAGTTGATTGTGGACATGTGTGAGTTTATGATAGATTGAACTTACTTTTCGCCACTCTACCCAGGATTTCACGGCGCCAGGGACGCTATTGATCTCCTTGATAAGGTTTTCCCATCTTTTTTCGGCTTCCTTTACTTAGAACGAAGCCGTAAAGCGAGCTATTAATCTCGCCTTTTGGGCCACCGTTGGATACACTTTTTTTTGTTGTTGAAGATCCATTATGCACAAAAAACAATCATGTTTGCAAGCTTAGTTCAAAAAGAATACAAATACTACGTTTAGTTTCTAACACAGAGGTTTCTAACTTCTAACCTAAGATCAATAACAAATTTAATAATAGTAAACAAAGAACTTTATTCACGTTTCGTTTCCCACAAATTCTCTTGGGAACGAAAATAATTTATTTGAGTTTTCCTACTTAGTGTCAATTGTAATAATTAACATAAATATTATAATCTAGTTTAATTTACCGATATCTAACTAATCTAAGCATGGATCTTGAAGAATCTAAGCCTTTAATCAACAGAATGGTCCCTACATATATTTTTTCGATTTCACCGGTTTTCTGTAAACACAGTCGAGAAAAATGGAACGTAATTTGAATGAGAAGAGTCCATCTCATCTCAAGTTTGTCTGAGAATACCAAATGGTTTGTTTATGGGAGATTATCATGCGACATTGAAAAGTCGAATTCGAGATAAAAATGTCATTTCGCCGAATAGGGCCCCAGGGACCCTATTCCTGTGCGCTCGAGATTGTCTCGGTCACTGTCTCTTTAATTTAGAATTTAATGGGAGTGAGAGTGACCGAGATAAATGTCATTTCTCCGAATAGGGGCCCTGACTGTCTTATTCAGTGTTGCAACCTCTAATGCTTGCCCCGAAGTATTAGGAAACAGTTAACGCTTCCACTCCTCTAATTTTATTATAATTTTCTTATTATGAGAATTGTTATGTAATAATTAAAGGCACTGTCGTAAATAGTGCCAAGAGACTCAAATCTGTTACCAACAGGGTTTCCTTCCGGTTTGTTATAAAAAAAAAATAACTTAGACCCACTGTAATCATACAAGTCATGGAAAGGATTTTTAAGTTTTTATTTTAAAATATTAGCAGTACCCACTGTTATTCGAGTCGTAACTAACACACTAGAATGGTTTCCTGGTGTCATAAAATAAAATAATAGCTTAATCTACGGTTAGAAATATGACTCGGGAATTACTTTTTAGCATTTCGCCCTTCCACCTCCGGCAAACCTTCCAGTTATCGGCTAGAGTATGTTCAAAAAGAAACAGGCTGTGGCCAAAAAGTCAAGTACCATTACAATTTTGTTATTTAAAATACATCATTGAAATTGTAATTATTTGTTAGTTATTAATTTGATTTGTAATTTGTAAAGGACGAACATTGACCGGCTACGCCATTATGTTGCTAGTAAAACAAAAATGGAAATTTAAAACAGCTGCTCCTTCAAATGTCACACCCACACTCAATTTGAACAGGGACCCTATTCCTGTGCGCTCGAGATTAACTCGGTCACTGTCTCTCTAATTTAGAATTTAATGGGAGTGAGAGTAACCGAGATAAAATGTCATTTCTCCGAATAGGGGCCCAGACTCGGGGCTGCGGAGGCACTTCCTCAAGTAAGGTGATCGCTATGTGTTCAGGGGTCACAAAATGTAGGGCTGGCAACAATGAGCAGTTCCGCCATCTTGAATTTAGTATAGCTAGTGCCAGTCGGGGGGGCGGTGACATATTTTACCCGTCATCGTAGTAATTTTGTGAATTTGTTGAAAAAAAGCTAAAATCAGTGTAGTTTTGCTGTGTAGAAAGTTTATGTCAGGACTGAACGTGAGGATGGCGGGTCAAACTATTAACGATAGGCTTTTGGCCGCCCGACACAGCATAGCCGGGCAGGGATTAGCCAAGTCCGTTTGCAAAGCCACCACCGAAGAAATGATAGCACCTAAAAAGAAACATTTAGATTGTAAGTATCATTTTCTTTAAGCTGTTTATAAAGGTATCATGTTGTTACGGGCTGGTAAAGTTGCATGTAATGTAGTGAGGAAGTCGCCACCACGACAAATTTGTCAGGCGATGGTCGATAACATTTCTATGATCTTGAAAGGGTATTTACGTTACGAACATTTAGGGAACTTCAATCGTGCACAATCGTCTAATTTAAAAAATAAAGTACCAATTTCAATTTCTGTGCCGAACAGTGAAGAAATAGTTTGACATAAGATAAATTCTCATTATTGTTTCATTAACTCTTGACACACATTTCGATATTATGTCATGTTATGAGGGTTGAAACGTGTTCACGCGGAAACCTGGTTTTATGTAAGAAATCGAACTAATATAAGTTGCTAGTGCTACCTTACTTAGTTTTGATTTATCACAGGAAGTGTTAAGGGCTATAGAGAGAAAGATATTGCTATACACTTTGGCATGCAGATAAAAAGAGATGGCATTAGCGTACGCTAGTCAAAAAAATCTAAACCAGGAAATCTGAAATTCCTTTCTATGCAATCCTTGATATTATTATTACCTCACTATTAATGTAATAACACTTGAATATACACTAGTGGTTAGTGTTTCTGAGTGCCACCGAAAGTGTGTGTAAATCGAGGTCTTTTCAATGTTTTCTTTTATCGAGAAAATGTCATGTAATCATTTTATCCCTCTATGCTATATCAGATGACAGAACCAAAAAAAACATATACATATCTCAAAATACGATTTTTAATCTATATAACTAATGATGTGCACTAAATAGAAAAATCATGTCTTACCAACCTTTTATTTAACTTGCAATGTTTGTAAGTATATTAGGGTTAAATCTTGCAACTCAATTTTAGACCAGTGCCCCTTGAATTGAAATTTTGCATGCCTGTCAAGTTCCGATGACAATACAATATTATGACAGTGGGCTGATCTGATGATGGATACTGATGGTGAAAAACAGAACACCTCAGTAACTAATAGTAGATTTATGCAGTTTGGACTCATTATGATCAGCTTACAGTACCAATAACAAATTTTATAAAAGCTTTTCTGGAAAAAAATTTTTTTCCACAAATACTTAGTTATTATCAAAAAGGTAATTTTAAAAATCTTGCCAAGCACCTCATGAGGTTATCTGGCAGCCTTACTTGAAATGAGTGCCAGTTCCCATTCCAGGCTAGGTGCATTTACCATGTTTGTGCAGACCATCACTCTACACCAGCTAGCTGCATTGAAATACCTAGCCTATCATCCACAAAAAGTTTAAAACATTAATGTCTATATTTATATGTCATAAAATAACATAAATAAGCATCTATCAACGTTATTGTTGTCCTATAATTTATGTCATATACCTACTCTACTACCTACTAATCCACTATTAACCTATGGTATGAAATTAATTTGACTATTACTTATGGCTCATATCTATTATCTTATATAAACTAATCAACCACATTCAAGTTGCAAACCTCGCATCATATTATTACTTAAAATGAAACATTAAAAAATATAAATAACTAGCTACTCTGTTGTCAAAGTTGACAACAGAGTATCTAGTTATTAAGTCTATTGCTGCCTTTGTCATTTGCTTAGTGCCAGACAAAGGCAGCATTAGAATTAATCTCTTATGAAAGTTAATAAACGTTTCGAATCGAATTCATATGAATTAAAATTCACATGAATTCATATTTAAAAGTACAAGTTGTAAATATAAACAAGAAATTTGAACCGATTTTTAAAGAACAACTGTAAATAATGGTGTGCTTTTCAATTATTCCCACCACAAGCCAATGTATCTATTCTATCTGTGATTTAAAATTATAGACGTTACATTTTATTGACCCCTGACCCCAATCAAGACTGGTAGCAACAAGTACCACACTTGAAGGACTATTCATAACTTTTCCTGGAAATTTTTGTTCTAAAATACCCTCATTAACATGTTGTATATTAGAACATGTATTTCAAACTGTTTCTGTTAAGGTTGCTAATTCAGTCAGGCATTAATGTCAGGGCCGGAACTCCACTGAAGCTGTGCAGAGATGCGTACTGGCTAGACCGGAGCGGAGTGTTTAAATTGAATATATAATAAATATTATTTAGAGACAATAAATACGATCTAAAATTGATGTCCAAAGAGTGTTAAGTCCAAGGCGCAAAATGTCCAAAGCTTACAAAGTCCAAGGAGCAAAACGTCAAAAATTCCAATTACACTGCTTACTAAACTGTCAAACCTCTTCATATACTTAATAATTGTTTTTTTTTTTTTAAATGTCATTCATGAGTAAAATCGAACCGGGGGTTTTGAAGGTACAGGGGTCGCGAGGGTTCAGTTCGGCGCGAACTACTAGTTACATCACAGTTATCAACTATCAATGCGCTAACAGGATGAAACTAGCATTATATCATGATATTTGTACTATCAGAAACAACCGCCCCTAAAACTGACCAGTCCTGTGTACAATGTAACAGAGTATCTGTTCAGATTGAACACATGTTTACTGTATTGAAGCTAAATATGATAAACACGACAGCTCCATTTCCTGTGTTATCACAATACATACTCTGTATCCGAGTATCTCCGCAAAGATATTGTGTTACAATTGGATACATAATTACTTTTCGTCAGCTCATATATTACGACCCAGATGGACAGACCATATAACCAGTAAACAGATCGTATTCTATTCCTCCTCGCGAAAATATTACGTTTAAAATATCATATGCTGCGGCCGCATACTCGATGAGTGGCGAGAGAAGCAGGCAGAGTCCTAGCGTGTGGACCGCTCCTCGTGTTGCCCGCCACTCCCGATTTTTTTGTTTTTTTTGATCGCGAGTAAAGCGATGGCAAGGCTATAGACCTATATTGATGAATAGCACGAGTTGAGGCGCAAGCAGAGCACCTCGCGAAGAGCGTATTGTTATCGCAGGGATAAGCTTCCCTATCAAAGGCGCAAATTGCATGACCGATTTTGTAACCTCTTAATTTTGAGCCATGGTGAGTTTTATTTTAAAGAGGTTTAATTTTTATGTGCTATTTAGGTTTTATTATCTTTGCTCTGATGGGCGGCCACTGCAGCCAAGCCTTAAGTTGATAGGCCTAGCTATTCATATATCTCATAATGCAATCGAGCTTTCTTCCAGTCTTGGTAAGGCCTTACTGTCCTAACCCGTATCAAGAGTCCTGTGGCTAGTTTTCAATGAATAAAGAGTATGTCAGTTAGTAACCACCCCGATCGAGGCATTTGTCTGCCTTTTAACCTACCCCAAACCAACCCACACATCTTGAATCTGTGCCAGCTTTTTGCGTCATTTCTCGTACATTTTCATCCTTTGTAACTTAAGTCAACTCCGAGGGGTTAAGGTCGTTGACCTAGATATATCCACTAGAAATGCCAAGATCAATTTTCCTGTAAGACATGAAACTTTTCGGTGTCTGGAAAAATCGTTAAAAATTTCTCTTTTGACATACTGTCCACAAGTTGTGTCCACGATACGATAGCAGGTATGATCATTATCAGCGTAGCGTCTTCATCCCACCACACAACCACCACTTCTCTTGCTGTGCCATCTGCCATCATATCAGTCAGATAACCCGATGTTCTAGATTCCAACTAGACAGAGTCCTGCTCCATTATTCATATAAATTATCACATCTCATTTCCTTGGCTGATAGCTTCCATATCTAGTCAAATACCTACCCTCAAAGGTCGTCGACCTAAGCATCCTGATAAATTGCGATCAATATTTCTCTTTTGTAAGATACAAGTATACGCGAGCTGAAATTTGCATGTCTTATGCCGTATCCACGTGTTAGCCATGATGGCCCCACGATCGCATTCCTTCTTTTTTTCGCCAATGTGTGTACCTATTTGATTATGTGTGTAAAAATCTAGTTCAGATAATGGCTTCCAAACTCCTCAAATAGTATAGGCATACATATGTATAGCGATTTTGGTATTTTCAACAACAAGTCGAGCATTTGCATTCAGAAAGAGTATCATTTGGTGAGGTGGAACTGATGAAGAAGACCACAGATAGCCATCGGATATCCACAATGATAAGTAACTCACGGGTGGCGCCAAGAACATAATTATTTTATTTCAAAGGAGTATTACATTACTTATCTCTGTCTTGCTCATCAGGGCTCCTACTCGCGTTGCGAGACGGATAGTCTTCATTATGAATTATTGTTTGGTTTGCCTCACATGCGCCTATCTAGAGACCTTTCACAAGAAAGTGTTGGTCCCAGTTTTATATAATCGACCTCTAAAAGCTCCTTATGTCGCAAAATCGATGTCAAAACCTTAGCGGCACTTTTATAATTGGCGCTGATTGCCGGTTACACAGACCGCACTTGCCAACCAATTCGCAATATAGCAAACTTTTTACATTTTGGCGCGTGATGGATATTCTGCCCTCTTTCACAAAATGTTAAATGTAAGCAGGAGGTCCAAACATCGGAATATTGCAAATGTTTGTCACCTTCGGTGGACATATTGCGGTTTTGCGCTTTTAATTTTTTTTCTTGTGGTGTGTGTTATGCGGGTTTTACGTTTTGCTCTTTTGCTTTGTTTTTTTGTACCAGAAAATTTGAGGAACACTGGAAAATATGCCTGGTACAATAGCTGGGCGCAGCTAGTACGCCTATGACATAATCGTTGCGAGCCTTTCAAAGATTTTAAAAATTAAAACATTCGATATCGCGCGCTTTCGTGATCGGTCGTAAAAACCGCAAGTTAATTTCATGGCTTTTGGCGATCAAGGTCGACGTTTCGTATATTTATGTCTCTATATGTACAGAACCGTTTAGTAACACAACAGAATAATAAATTGCAATAAGATTGAATAATTTAAAAAATAATTAAAAAACCTTGTACGCGACTTGGCAGCGAACATAGCTTTCATCGTCCATCCTCAGCCTCCTTTATCCCACTGCTGGGTATAGACCTCTCGCTTGCTGTGCTGTCTGCCTTGACCTATGGTCATCATCGCCGGAAGACGGCCACTACGCCCTAAAGCTTTCATACTTAATTAGAATAAGTATTTTTTACACGACTGTTTGTTTGTAAAGAGAAGAAGTTGTAAAAAAATATTGTAAAATGATTGTTTATAAAATGAAGCATTTGTGGAATAAGGTACTTATTTGTAAAATGAGTTGTTTGTTAAGTAATATTTTGTCAAAAATGTTTTGGTGAAACATTAGGGAACCGTTTTTGGGGTGTATGTGAATACATATGTATATTTGTGAGTTCTAATATTACCTCCTGTAGCCTTAATGCTTGACCGATTTTGGCGAGTGAGGTGTCGTTGGATTCCACTTTATTTCAGGCTGCAAACATGATATAGTCTGTTCTTCTTTTAATAATAATAAGTACATTAGTTCTTATGTTATAAAGAAAATGTTAGTATGCCTTTTCGTAAATATTGGTTTGTCACTTAGTATGCCACAAACAAAATCTAGTTAAAAACTACTCTTCAAATCGTTTACCACAGACGTCTTGTCATGTGTGTACGTATGTATGTATGTTCGAACGTTAATTTAACGAAACCACGTCAATGTATTGAATAAGGCATAAATAAGTAAACGAATTATTTTACGCGTATCTAACATCATTACTTAACTCGATTATTAATATTCCGCCGCCGCACAGATGCCTTCATCAAAACGACTGATAAGTGCTTTTGATTAAATATTTAATAGGTACGACTAGGATAGAAATCGATCGCAACAGGAAGGGATGTCTCTAGAGAGTATAGATGGCCTGCGTGAAAGAGAACACGTGTGGAATTGAAGTGAATGATGGCTGATAGAGAGAATTGAAGAAAGAAAACTTTCTGTGCCGGCCCTATCTGGTAACTAGAGCTTACTAAAAGAGGACCCCTGGGCTTCGAGGCTCAGGAGTTAGCCCCCACTTCTAGGAGGGAGGACGACAGCGTCGAGTGGTTGACGTTGTCATAGGCGGAGGCGTCTCAGGACAGCTTGTAGCTGTACCGGGAGGAGCTGAAACGCGGTGCTGAAGGCTTCGGTAGGTTTCCTTGGAGATCTCAAAGCCCTCGGTCAATCGACAAGTCAGGCTACCTGGTTAGTGGATGTAATCCCACATAAACTGGGTGCACCTCAAAGCAGCCGGGATACGTGCATCTCGTGAAGATTTCACTCTCGCGGTTAAAAAAAGTCCAGGAGACTTCGGAGATCTAGCGAAAAATGTGTTTTAAATGGTGTAAACATCGCGAAAGATACATCGCGACAAATGAGTACAAAAAATGTTTTCTAAATTTTTTTTATTGTAAAATGTCGTGTAATCATGCTTTTTCTATTATAGCTATATTAGAAAACAAAAATCTAAATGTAATAGGTAAATCTTCAACATTAAATAAGATATCTAAACTACATAGCCTAAATTGTGATTTTTCTATACCTTCTGCACCTTGCAGAAGTATAGAAAAATCACACTTTTTTTTGCTTTTGAAGATATTGTAGTTACTCGGAAAACCGCTGGTGGAAGCTCATTTATAATTTTGCAGCTTGCAAAAAGGATCATATAATCACACAGTGTACGGTTTCCACAGATCAATGATATCTGGATGAACAAACGGTGTTGTCGGCTAATTTGTTTGCATGACATTTGAAAACCGATGAAAAACTCGTCACCGTTAAATAAGAATTCTTCGGTAAGGTAGAGCTGACCACTCCTAACTTATATTTAGTCTGGCGAAGTTTGCGAACTAATATGAGTTGTTACGATAGATATTTTCAATAGTCTGTCGCCCAGAACGCGATGATCAATATTCATATCACAGACCGACTCAGTGTTCACGTATTCTATTGAATGGCAGCTCATATTGAATTAAGCTTGTAAGCTTTGTACCTAATGTACAAGGAGATACGATTAATATGGAATGTAGTTATTTTTCACTTTTAGTTTACTGAGTAAATAACGGATAAGCCATTTTAAGTTCCGAAACTTGAATTCCCAAGATGTTGAACGGAATAATGGATAATGGACGGATGACGGAAACTTAAAATACAGGATATCGAAAGACCCAAAACCTACCCGATAGTGGAAACCTATAGTATGACGAAAGACCTAAAACCTACCAGATAATGGAAACTTATAGGATATCTTGAAGTAACACTAAAATAATACGACAAGACATTGTTGGTCGCGATGAAATAATTTGAACCTTTTCTGGTTTGAAATAACGTCAATTTAACTTTTTTTTTCGTAGAGTTCGTTTAGTTAAAATAACACCAAATCTACTCATAAATAACTTTGAGCAGTCGAGGATTAAAATAGACGAAAATAATTGTTGCGTCACATTCACACCTATCCGCGGTTGTAAGGAAAAACTTGACAACATTTCGCATGTAACTCTTGGGGCAGAGAATGGGTGTTTTGACAGGTTACATTGTCGGATACCAACCATAGCAGTGCTACTCAACCAATTTTGTAGTTGGGCTGTAATTTAGATTTTACTAGTTTGCCCACACAGGCTGTCGCAGAGGTCGCACAATATCAGCACAGACAAAACCGCTAATGATAAGGACGTGAAAAGTGCCGTAGCAGGGCCCTTTTCTCTGTCGGGAAAGAAAATACATAGAAAAGATAACTTTTTTTTTATATTCACTTAGTGCTTGAATAAAAACTTAAGGCGTCTAGGTTGCTGTCATAACATAACATATTATTTCATGTATTATAATTATCTGTGTTAGATGCAGATGCACCTCTAAACATGATAAGGTGATGATATGGACAATAAGAACGGACTTCGCGAAATTCTACTTCAAAAGGGGTAAAATGGACCCCCAAATTTTGTATGGAAATAAAATGTTTAATAAACCAAACAAACTCGGTTTGTATACTTAATAAGATTAATACTAAATAAAGGCTCTGGATTTTTTGAAAATCAACCCCTAAAGAGGTGAAACGGGGTGTTTCATTTAATGTAGCCTAGGCGAGCGAAACCGTGCGGGTCATCTAGTATATAAGTAGATAGATTTCGTCGGGCACGGCACTGGTGCGGCGGCTGACTATGTTGAGAATATTACTTCCCTACGGTATTTTTATGGTCTGCGGGCCTAGGGTTGGGCACCCTTGCAGCATAGAGACAAGGTAATTACCACTACAATGCCGTAGAGAGGTCACAACACGGCCGTAACAAAATTGCTGTTTTACGTTTGCACTTGACCTGTTAATTTGGAAAGAATGAGCACAGTGAGGCTTTGTTGCCGGCTCTAAATGATGAAAATGGATACTGATTGGGTCAAGGACGGAGGAACTTTTCCACGACAGCTGTGTCGTCGTAACTTGTACATTTTAGTCGGGCACTGTTGGCAACGGACGACAAGTTCAGTTATCGGATGGGTGACCGCGAGTCGTATTTCTATTTACGACTAAAGGCTTCGTCGAACTGAACGCGTTCCTAGTGCGCGTAAAGGCATTTTTTTTAATTTTTTTTAATTTATTATTCATTACACAGTTACATTTTATTTTTAAGAAATGGAGCACCGCAAAACTACAGTAAGTTTGTCGCGGTATCCACATTCGCAACGCGCTGCCACATAAAACACAATAACATAAAAAAAAATGTGAGAACTGACATACTTAAAAAAAAAAGAATGTAAAGAATGTTGCATATTTGGATGTTACGTTCTCTTCAAATATTTTGTAGCAAATACAATGCAGCGTACTACTAGCGCACGCCACAATCATACAACGACCTCGCCGGCGCGCGGCGTGGTCGAAGAATCCCAGGATCTTTCAGAAGATCGATTAGATTCTCACCAAATAATCACATAAAGAAAAACAAAAATCCCGACTGCAAAATGTAGCTTATGTCACTCCAGCAGGAAGACGAATCTAACGAAGCCTCGCAACACAAATCGGTTAAGCCGTTTAGATGTGGCGTTGGAGGTCACATCAGAATTAGGAACACACAAATTTACATTTCTACATACATCCAGAAAAACATTAACCTCCTTCTAGCCAGTCTCATTTTCTTCTTTTCGTATCGGCGATTCGAATTCAAATATAAGCAGCCCAGTATGTGGCCACTGAGACTTCGCCAGCGCTTGCCTCGCAGCGTGCAGGTGTGGCACAGCGGGGAAATAAGCAAGTTCATTGTTTGTGAGATGGCACCGAAGCCGCAAGGCTCATTTGGAGGATCGGCTAAGCCTCATTTGCACAAGTTGTCTGGAAAAAAATGTCTTATTTTTGCGCCGAAATGTCAACATTTGACCGCCAACTCACCCGGTACATGGTTATAATAAGAAGCATTCGAGAACACCTCTGTGCCTAAATTATAAGATCGCACCTAATTAGAAATACGTCCTATGTAGGACAAAAATAGAATTAAATATCTTATAGCGATGATAGCGCAGTGGTTGCCCATTACAAAAGCCCATACTGCAGGGTGTGGGGTCAAATCTTAACAATTAGGTTGAGATTCTGCGAAGTACTTCAAGACTTTCTATTTACCTCCAGGCTACCGCCTGCGTTTACACACCTGAAAACTACGACTAACGGACCAAGGAGATCAAAATAGGACAAAAATATTCTTCCTCTCTCTTTCTGTCTCATTTTGCCAGTGATGACATATGATCTCTTACGTGGTCTTTGACTTCTGGCCTGTTGGAGAAACTCAAAGTCACAAGGCAGGCAATGGAGAGACTCGATGTCGAGGTCATCGCTCGAAGAACCGATAACCGAAGACGAATAATGTCCCTTGAGTAGCGACCGCGAACCGGAAGACGCTGAGTAGACAAGACAGGTCTCCCCCTAGGTGGACCGACGATATTGTGAAAGTCGTGCGCAACTGGTGGACACAAGTGGCAAGTTGTTGTTCGGTGTGGCGCTTTAAGGTGGAGGCCTATGTTCAACAGTGGACGTCTTTCAGCTGATGATGACCTGTCTCGTTTGTTAGACGACGATCCGCGGAAATCAAATTGACAGTAAAGGCTTTTACTTCAAGTTCATAAGCACCATCACGCGTGTGTTCCGGCAGCGTTTTTTTTTGAGAGACAGTACCCAATCCAGACGGCGTGCTTTTTTTACCAACATCGACCGCATCGGGCGATACCTAGCTAAACGCCTACCATCTCAGTCGTATGAAGGGAATCTTTACTCCTATATCTCAAGTTATATAATTCATAACCTTGTTTGTAAGTATAAAGTTATAAAATATGAAAGTCATATTTTATAACTTTTAAACGGAACTGAAACGTGGTCCTTGACCACTGGCCTTTTGGAGAAACTCACAGTCACACAGCGGGCAGTGGAGAGAGCTATGCTCGGAGTTTCTTTGCGCGATAAAATCCTTCAGAACCTTTAGCTTTCAGAGTGTGCAAGCTGAAGTGGCAATGGACAGGCCACATCACTCGAAGAACCGATAACCGGTGGGGAAAAAAAGGTTATTGAGTGGCGACCGCGAACCGGAAGATGCAGCGGAGGTAGGCCTCCCACTAGCTGGACCGACAACATTACCTTATGGCTGATGATGATGATGATGAAATGGCAATAAGGCAGTCCAAAACAAAACCGAAAAATGCTAGCTCCGACATTGCCACAGAATTGCAAAGGTCACAAAAGATGCTCAGTCGCTAATTGTTGTGTTCTCGACAAAAAAGCTACCATAACTTGTTTCCAGTCCCAATGCAATCACATTGATGTAATCGAAGCGATGAGTCGAATTTTGTAACAAGTTTATAGGTACAAATTTAAGATAAACAGTTGCCTTGTACCGAATTGTCTTTGAAAGTTTTACGAAAGCTAGTGATAAAAATGATATAACTTCGAATTTAAAAACCTGTTCAAACAGGCAGGCTATCATAATTCATCTATACCACACTGCAAGAAGTCACGTTAGCCTTTTGAACTAGTGAAGTCTATACTAGTGCTTGCTCCACGATTACTTAGTTGCTTGCCATCAGGCGGCTCTGCAGTAGAATACGGACCTATACCCTTTTCAGGGCCAACACACAGATGAAATAGATTATAGCACTAAGTATGCGATTGTTGTTCCGACAAAACTTCACGAACGTTCGAGGAAAGTGCGGGTGGCGTGGACTACGACCAAGCGAATTCGTCATCTATCTCAATGTTATGCCTACTCGCACCTAGCAAACAATCAATTAGTAAATTTTTGCAGGTGTTTTTTGACCGATGCGTGGTTCGATCGTCCTGAATGCGGAATCTTTGAGTGATCTGTGGGCCAACACCTTTTTAAATGCTGTGTAGGCTCGCGGCTCGAACCTTATTCATCTTCATTATATAAATGTCAAGTTAGATTACCAAGTGCCGGGCGCCACCATCTTGGTATGAATTGACCCTTAGATTGCTTGCCACCATCTTGATATAAATTGATGAAAGATTAAAACTTATTAAGTAAATCAAAGAATGGTCCGTCTCATTTTAAGCTTTCTCTCATTTTTTATTTATAGGCATCTTCAGGTTCTAGTTAAGTATTCTCTAACTCCAAAAGTTCATGAATAAGACTATCCAAACTTAGGCAAGGTTGCCAGATGACGCTAGCTGAAGTTGTAACATCTCACCGAGCGCTTCGAATCTTGTTTGTTATTCGTAAACAGCTGGATCTAATACCAAGAACGTTTGCGTACGTTATTTCAAGGGTAAACCAGAAAATGACGAAAGTGTGCTAAAGATTGTTAGAAGTCGTGGAAGCTCATTGGGAGCACGCTAACCTCATATTCGTGGAGTGGCGGTTTCGAACCAACGAGTTCTTTGGAACTATCGTACGTCCATACAAAAGCGTATTCTGATACCCACCCCTAAATGTTATCCGATTTCGATGATTTTTTATACGTTATCGACACCGTGGAAAACTATTCTTGCATGCTTGATTTATTTTTTAATTTCGCAATATTTTCGTTGTTATTGGCACTTATAGTTTCAATTTGTTTTGCGTCGAAAATACGACAAAGAAGAGTAGTTGTTATTAGAATACAAAAAAATAATTGAACAAACAAAACATAGCGGCATAGATTATAGTTTATCCAAGCCATTGACACCAAAAACAAAAGAAGATTTAGGGGGTGATACCAGAATACTCTCGAAACGCTAATTTCATAAAAAGTTAGGACAATTCACTAACTCTCTTTATTGCACGCACGAATAACAGAGCGACAGCTATACAATTTGAAATATCGAATGTGCCAAAACCTTGTTTATTTTTTTTATTATTATTTATATTGTAGTGTGATGGCAGTCAAACGCAATTGACTGCCATCACGTCTGATGTTAAACGAGGATGCAGCCTACGATGGAGCACGCTTGCCTAGAAGAAACCGATTCACTGTGAAATGACTCTTAACCGTACGAAGGAGGAGGTACATATTATGCAAAAAAATAATAGAATCAAATTAGCATTCATCCCTCTACGATATCCCCAAGGAAACAGATGAGCGTTAGTTATAAAGTTGATATTATTACCATACTCTTTCGTATGACGTTATCTGAGTGTATACGCAAGCAGTACGCATACAATTAAGTAAATCCAATTATTATTGATGCCTTGAGTGCTAATCCCTTTGAATATTATTATCCCTATTACGTTTATATTTAATTTATTATTATGTTTCTCTTGTGTCTGTATTTTTGTAAATATTTCTGTATTTCTGAATGATAACGAGACTTGTCAATTTGAATGGGTAAAGGGTTCATCGTAGATTTGTACTCGATTTATGATATCTCGTTCACACTCTCAAACATGGTCACCGTAAAGTACTTGGCTAAAATTACAATTGTCCTCAAAGCTTTTAGAAAAACGCGTTTCCTGTTGTCTTTAGGGAAAGAATAGATTAAAAAATGCTACTGTAATATAATTTATATAAAATGTATAAAAAAAAATTATAAGTCGTATAAGTTTTCTGTATTTCTGTATTTATTAATAGGTAGTTTTACTTTTTTAGTATGTCGGCAACCATACTGTTTGCAACACCCTAACAGGGTATAATGTACAATTTAGTACATTCTGAAAAATGTTACCAATACACATTATGTGGCAATGTATACTTAAATAAATAAATAAATAACCATTAATAACGGGGACTTAACAGCATTAAATTTGGCATTTTTCGTCTAATCGTGTTCGTCATCAAGATATATCAGTCTGTGCTGAACATACATAGGCAGGCCAAACAGCCCGATGCTCGACTTTTCTTTCCGAGCCACTGCCAATTACCTTCCGTCGATTCGCAGGGCGTCCCACTTCAGCATTCGTTTTAGCTCCGTCAAACATCTGAATGAGAGGGCTTTAATTGAAATGACCAGGGGCCTTATCCCGTAACTCTGGTGGCAATTGTCATCGCTTGCCGTCCCACTCGCGCCAACTTACTCGCACCATGCGAGCTAGCAGGATAGCAAACGAAGACCATCGCCACCAGAGTTACGGGATAATGCCCCATGTCCAAAAATTACAATACTATCGCCAACAGTTCCCTAACAAATCATGTTCCAATTCTCCATCAGAAACCATCAATTCATAAAATGTCATAAAGAAAAGTTTACGTGAACGATAAACTGTAACGATACTGTATCACGTAGAAACTATCATTTAGTCTGTAAAGGCATATCCGCCCCGCCTTGAGAATGCAGATGCTTACTCGCGATCGTGAACTGGGTCGATAGAAGGCTTCCCAAAATAGATGCAATTAAGTCAATTACGTCAGTGGCTGTACTGCGTTTTTATCCTGAAGGAAGTCTGTGCATGTTATAATCAGCCTTTAGATCTAGCAGCTAATATAAAGATCAAAGAAGGCTATATGACTACAAGCTCATCTGACGTTTTGTGACGGTGTAATCACTGCTGCCAGTACTCCGGTGTTTCTGGTCGCAGTTTTAGGATATACCCAAAGTTTTCAACAATTTATTTCCTCTTCATCATCATGCTATTATTCCGCTTAGTTGGGTCGGGTTAGTATATTTTCTTCACCATTATGCACATATTTAATACCTATCAAGAAGTACCGACAGGGTAGTTGATTAAAAACTTCATTACTCAGAATTTTATAACGGTTATCTCTGTGTTTTATCGCCCGGTTACAGCGTTTTCACATCTGCCTTTTTATCACAATGACGATTACGTATTCAATGGTACGAGGTTATAGTGTATTGTATGGCGAGATAATTCAATTGCACTATTGTTTTGGCATTTAATTACTTTTATGGAATTGAAGACCATTATGAGGCAACAACCTGCGGATCTCGCATATAACTTACGCTACGGCTCGGATGTCGTTATTCAAATTTTTTTGTTTCATTATAACTAGCTGTGAACATAGATAGACCTACATTTGATTCTTAAATTCTTTTTTGTCTTGTCTGTCGTTGATGATGATGATGTCAAGTGAGCTTTACTTATGTGTTTAGGTTTTTTTTTTTTTTGTTATGCTTCACGCTTGCCTATAACAGTTCAGTGCCACCCAGAATTTTGAACTTCAACAGTTCAATACTATGCGCGGCAATGCTCTACGCTCGTCACCCTTTGATGTTAGATGTTAAATCTCTGTATGCCCAGTAATTACGCTAGAAACATTGCCCTGCAATCCGGAACACAGTAATGCTTGGCTGCTTGGCGTTTGAATAACTGGCAAATATTGACCACTACGTCCCTTGACATCAAGTGTGGTCAATATAGTATACAGATTATCCCTTATTTTTTTACGATCCCCTACTTGCGCCTACAAAATCTAGCAATGGACCAATTCGAGTGAATTTTTATATGTTGTATTTTGAGTCACGCGTAGTAAACCTAGCTTAGATTAAAAACTAGGTCTCAATTAACGCTGTTGGAAATAATGGCTAGATGCTGGGCGACAGATTTTATACTTTAGAATGATTGACATTTTAGGATGATTGCAATTAAAAGCGCCATCATTTAGCTTTGCTTTCAATTGCTTAGGAAAGCTTATTATTTATATTATATCTTGTTAGTGTTATTTTTATCCTATCATCCGCCAACCCCGCACTGGGCCAACGTGGTGGATATGGCCTAATCACCCTTCGAGGGTAGGCCGTTATTCCAGAATTGGGATGCTAAAAGGCTGATGCAGATGTAAGTGTTATTAGTAAGAATCTTTATAACGCTATCCTCCTTGTTCCAGATCTAGTCCACTGCACAAACGAACCCAACGTGTCGATACCGCAGCTCGCGAATCTGCTCGTCGAGCGCACACAGAACACCAATTGGGTGGTGGTGTATAAATCACTAATAACAGTACACCATCTACTAGCATATGGGAATGAGGTACGTATCCATGTCTTATAGCGTAATTCAATTACTTGAGCTGAACAGCACTTTTATTGAGCTACTTTTGTGGTAATTGTCTTCGCATTCAGGAAACCCAAACTCAGTTTCATAAAGCCAGCTTCGCGTAGCCCAGTGCGGCTTTCATGATAGCGAAGAGCATTACCAGAAATGTTGCGCAATAAGAGAGTGCAGGAAGCAGGGGCCTTATCCCGTAACTCTGGTGGCAATGGTCATCGCGTGCTGTCCCACTCGCGCCAACTTACTCGCACCATGCGAGCGAGCAGGATAGCAAACGAAGACCATCGCCACCAGAGTTACGGGATAAGGCCCCAGGTCAGCGTAGCGTCCTTCGTACCGTTGTGACCATAAGTGCCAACGGCCAAGCTAATTTACAACTGAGCGCTATTGCGTTCAAGCAAGATAGAATAGCACCTATAAGTCCTGGCTGTTCGTCCTAGAACTACAATCTTTAAGCTGTGACAGGGGCTTTGGGATGCCAGCCAGTCGTCTATTAATTTTCCTTCAAAACTTTCTACTCGTAGGAAGTGGCCCTTTCGTATTTCAATCAGCCTGCAGGTTTCCATAATGGCCTGAAACATAAATTTATATTGCTTACTGTACTCTGAGACATCTTATTTGTAGAGGAACTGTAGTTAGAAAGATAGTAGGCAATGTAAGAAGCACAAGGTAGATCCCGTTATTTAACTTGCCCTGAAATAGAAATTTTCTTTGAGTAAACGTTATTTTCTTTGCCAATCGATCTCTGTCGACATTCGACGATACTTCACAATTACACGAGTGTTTGCCCGTTGTATTTACTAGTCTTCGAGAAATAAGAGAAATAGTATTATTGTAAAAACAGAAGTTTCGTTTGTACACCCAATATGAAAAACTTTTAGAACTTTATGTAGGAATGTTAAATACTCTTTGATGTTACGATAAACGTTAATAAAAATAATGTTTGAAAAATTATGAATACTTGTGAGCATGTGACAAATTAGGTTTTATTTTAAGGTTGATAGACTTCGAAGTAGATCGTATTTCTTTTGAAACCAATGAATGTTGAAAAGAATATAATGTACCTCAATATTTAAAATATTAACGTCTATAAACTGTCTGGGAGTTCTCAGTTCTCAGACAACCCTAATTCACGGGTTCTATTATCGGAGCGATAATATTTTTTAAATGAAAGCTTTATTACCTTGAAATACAGGTTTATTTTTTCGAATCTTTTTATGCTTACAAATTATCTTATGCTCCCATTCAAATGTTATGTGTCACCTCTAGACTTTAGTTTCAATGTGTCTAAATCCCGTTCTAAGCTTATCGTCCAACTAACCTTGACAAATTTACACATTTGATAGTGTTGATCAATAGCTATTATCATCTGTTACATCTCCACGACTGAAAGTTGGCTGTCTGCATAGCGAACTTTCTTGTTTTTGTGTTCCAACAAAAAAGTGTTCCTCGTTAGCATGATGCTCGTCTATTCGTAAAGGTTTGCAACCTAGACTTCTTTCTTCTACCAATGCGTTTATTTACAATCTGGTCAATCAGAAACAAAATTTATATTTTCGTCATTGCTGATTAAAACTATGTAGTCCATATTCAATCACAACATGTTCGACCAATGAAGGCATAAACAAGTTACAATAACAGCCAATATAGGACCCCATTTAGGGTCAAATTACGTTCTTGACCGCCGGTCAGTCACCTAATTGGACCACGCTATCGCTGTCGTAATAGAGGCGTGTCTTGTGCGTAACGTAACAGATTAGCTACTATGTACTAAGTCTTACACACCCACGAAACATCGTGAAAAATACTGCTTTGACGTAAGAAGATGCCGCGGTTTTGGATAGCAATGATGCTGTCACTGAATTGGGGTTAAAACAAACATGTCACAGTAACGTCTCTTTGTGGATATTTTGATTGTAAATTTGTCTTCTTCACTAAGTGCAGGCGAGGCTAAAAGCAAGATACGATTGCTTAGAAGAAAAAAAACAAGTCTTAATTTTTTTAACACGTGAACGCAGTACAGACAGTACAGCACCTGAATATTTTGCTAAAGGACGTGCTTATTCTCGTGCTTATGTGATGTGGTTTATGGTTGGGTTGTCAGGTTTCATTCATGATTAGGTGCCAGCTTCTTAGATCTACTAGTATCAGCTCTTTGTGAATCAACTGCATTAAAAAAAGTTGAGAGTCGAAATTTTTTGCGATCCTGTAATCACTGCGTTCCATAGATACTGAAACTTTTTTAGATTTACTCCTTGATGTAATCCAGCCATTTTCGTCTTGCCCTTTAACCGGCCTTCTTTGCCCTGAAAAAATATTAGCTTTAAGGACTGTGGGTCATAGAACAACTTGTTATTTAATAAGAAGCTGAATATTGTATAACATTTACCGGAATCGACACAAGAATACATGTGGTAACAGACGTTCTCCGGTCTTATCAAATATTAATTTAACGCTCGCCATCAACCAATTGTATCGTCGGAGTATGGAACCGAATATTCAAGACGAAATTCGTAAAATGAATCAGAAGCACTACCAGCTGTGTACCTATTTAATACAAGAGCATATTTCGTAATGAAAAATCTAAATTAGGTGAGGAATTGTCTGTTATGTACTTTGTTACCTGTAAGCTCAAATAAGGGTAGACCGATGGAATTGAAATAAAATTCGCTGCACACATCGTATCGTTTTTGGAAGCGTGCCTTGTCATAGAAATATCGCAAGATAATACCTGAAAAATAATTTCCAACTTTCAACAATTTTTATGTAAAAGAAAACATGATGTATCAGTATGTATGGCACAAGACTAATATCATTTTTAGGCCGGGATGCACCATCTAGGTTAACTTAAAACTACATTAATAACTGCAGTTAATACTCCCGTTAAAAATGTGTTGCACCATTTTAACTATGGTCAAAATGACTGATAACACAAGCTGGCTAAACTTCATGGTTATGGTTAAAGTTATAGTTATTTTAACTATAACTGTAACTTTAACTGGGATTACGGTGCAACCCGGCCTTAGTGTAAGGTCTCAATGACGCAGATTTTGCTGTAAAACTCACTAAACTAAATCAATCTGACAGGATTAAAATTAGCTTGCATCTCTTTTCAATTCAATTTACTTGAGGAAACGGATGGCAATAGTTATAGAGCTGTCAAGCATGTGTCGAAGTCGAAAGTAGACGGAAAAGAAACTTTCTAATTCTTCAAAAGATGGATCATTTCTGTGAAATCATCATTGTAATAAGCATATTACTTGCCTACTTCGTTAGCACCTCTCATGGGGCTGAACGAATAAACAGTACCTTGAATAAATTGTCATAGCCACTTGCGTCAATAAACGACTGCCATATGCCGCCAAAGTATTTAAAATTATTTAGTACGAAAATTCTCCTGAACATCCATTTCGCAATAAACATTCTGCTATATTTTGTAAGATATTTACGTAATAATTTCGTTTAAAAGATCTCATATTTTGGGATCATCGGGGCCAATATTAGAGGGACAGAATAGCATCAGGTCGATGACAGAGAAACGTCGATAGCAAAACTGTACCACGCATCCCTTAATCCCTCAAAAGGTCCTTCAGGGGTAATGGAAGGGCAGGCGAGGGATTAGTGTAGGGTATAAAATATTAGTAACATGCGTAGATATACAAGTGTAATCTTTGCCTTTAGTTGATCTTTTTCTTTTGTTGACCCACATATGTACACAGAGTCAGAGACCACAAGGAACATGGAATAAAATATTGTAAGGTGTAATCGTAGATTAGCTACGACTTGGTGCTTTAAGGGGGAGGCCTATGTTCAGCAGTGGACGTCTTATGGCTGATGATAATAATTATGATGATGAATCTACAACACAATTATATTAAAAAGAAGAAAACTTTGTAGTTTTGTGTTTGTAGGGAGTAAGTAATCTGGGAGCGGGTAAGATCGCGGTCAAAAGCTGGAGATTTTATTGTATTACTCCTCACCGGCTTTCCACCAAATGATCCCGGTTTTATGCACCAGATTTTTGATCCATGGCTTATAAATATAACACTGTTCCGCGCGATTCTTTGGCGGACCCTTTTCAATCACTGTCTGCAACTTGTCGACTCTCTAATCTGTTTGTTTCGTTCCAGAGGTTCACACAATACCTGGCGTCGAGTAACTCCACGTTTCAACTAAGTAATTTCCTAGATAAAAGCGGAGTGCAAGGTATGTATTTCATGTTTTATATCTAGCAAGTTAATTGATAAGAAAGTGGCTAGGAATTCAATTTGTTAGGTTAGGAAATAGAACTTTTGGGTTAGGAAACAGAACTGTTAGGTTAGAACACAGTTAGGTTATGATTTTTGATACTCCAAGGGATTATGGATAGATTTGAATTGTAATTATAAAGTGTACAATTTGTTCTTGTGCGATGAAATAAAAACAAAAGAAACAGTTCAAAGGTATTATTTTAGTTTCAAACACCAAGTTGACCGTAGTGTTATTCAGAAGCTAAAAACTCGTTCTCTACCGGATTGGCTTCTATGCAGTTAAAGATTAACACAAAACGTGTTTACTACTGGAGCCTTTTTGGTGCACTTGAGACGTGCGTACGACGTCTTGCACTCGGGCGCATGAAACTAAGAATACAATGTTATATAAAATGATTATACACTCAAAAAGCATGTGTCTCTCTATCTGGGTGCAATTTTTAGCATTTGCAAAACATGCTTGTACGTTAGCTGGCACTGGCACATGTTACGTTTCTACTTCGAACATATTTATTGGAAAATCTTGCATATTCTATGGAATTTAGGTGCTAACCGCGGGTACCCACATTTTTTTAACCTTGTAATTGTATGTGGAAATATTTTTATAATTTGAATCCACTGAAATTAGTATTATTATTTTTTCGATTATCTGACCTCAAACACGCCTGATGTTAACTGTCGGCGTGGTCGTGGATGATAAGCACTCCTTGTCTGGAATGGAATTTGGCTCTCAAGAGAGGCTGCCTGAATACTCCATTAGGCACGATACTGCTCATACACATTCGGCACATCACGAAATTCAGCAATCTTTTATTTTTTGTTGTAAGGTTTGAATACTATTGCTTATTAACCCATTGGCCGCCAACAGCTCTTAAAACACTTAAAAGAGATACTACGAAAAAACTCTACAAAAACTCGAAATAATCACATTAAATAAATAATGTGTGATTTCGGAATCACTGTTTTTGTAGGTATTTAGTGGCTAGCGCAGACCATTATATTTATTGTAAAATGTGTATAACACATTCTTCTTACGTAAATATTGGTAGATAATATTAGTTACATACAGATTGGAAAATATATACTTTTTTGGTAATTATCATGATACTTATCGCGATAGTTATCACGAGGCATATTTATCTTGTTAATTTCGAACCCTACGAGGCGGTCAAAGGGTTAAGCTTGGTATATTATATTATATGATATAATGTATTTTATCGGACGGATATGAACTGATGCTGGATATGTCACTCGTCTCATTTCCCCTGCCACTGATAGCTAGCGGACATTGATAACGCGATAACGAAATTAATTTATAGAAACTATTATCATAACTTATCATATTAGGCCTCATCACTCGAAGAACCGATAACCGACGGGGAAGAAAGGTTCTTTAGTGGCGACCACGAACCGGAAGACGAAGCGTAGGCAGGCCTCCAACTAGGTGGACCGATGACATTGTGAAAGTCGCGGGCAACCGGTGGATGCAAGTGGCACATTGTCGGTCGGTGTGGCGGTCTAAGGGGGAAGGCCTATGTTCAGCAGTGGACTTCTTCTGGCTGATAATGTGGTTTAATTAGGTATCATAAATACCTAATTAATTCGTATTCAAAATCAAATATCATTTAAAAATCGAGACCCGAAATGATCTCGAGCGCATGAAAATAGGCTCTGATCAAACTGTATTCCTGACTAACCTAATATTTACGCATTATTGTCATTATTTCATACTGCATTATCGCAGTCAATAAACTGAGAAAAAAAATACAGCGCGAATGGAAAACAACGTTAAAAACACGAATACTGACTTGTGAAGTTGCAAGTGTGAGTGATTGCTTATTAATTTTAATTGCAAACAATTGATATTCCGCGTATAGATCGACCAAGTTATATGAACAGTTGGCCAAATGAGCGAACTAAAACATTCCCTGGAAGACTATCGTTTTTGCTTAGGAAATACGATGGTAGCTCCTCCATTCAATTGTGCAGATAGTCGGTCACTCTGCGAAGCCGTCTGCAGTTTCTAGGCGTCTAGTTATCTTCTCGGGAGTTCCACTTATGTTATTGTTTTATGATTACACTAGCAGCGCCCTGCAGTTTCACCCGCTATACCATAGGAATAGTATATTTTTCCGGGATAAAAAGTATCCTATGGTTATATAAATCTAAGGTATAAGCTACTGCCATACCGATACTGGAAGCAAACCAACTTACATACTCACACACTTACGCACAAACTTACACATTTATAATATTAGCGTGATTGTACTTAATTGTTTTTTCGGTAATCGTCTGTGCGTATTTATTGTTAACTACAATATACATACAAGGATTACATCGCATCTGTTATTACATTGCAAAATTAACACAGATCTGAAATACTATAAGAATTTTAGTTGTCAGACGTCACGCTTGCCCGTAACAGTATTTTATTTTTCAAAAACATATCTTCTTATTTATGTAAACTCCTACTTATTTACATCAGAAAAGAAATACCTACATAATTATGCAAAACATTACTAATCAACACAACTTATCTTAATCTTAATGGTCTTATCGTAAAATGCAATCTCTTCCATTGTCTTTAACTTTTCTTTCCATAATTTTGAGTTATAATTTATTGACCCACTAAACTAAATACAAATAATCTGATGGTTATAGTTTTGAATTATAGTATTTTTAATTTCACCTAAAAATAATGTATAGCATATCAAGCGACTTTCTTTCTAAAAATTATTGTATTTAATTATTACGCCGCAATTATCTTCGTCTACATAACTTCCGCACAATCGCTGAGCTATATATATATTGATTTATAGATAGGAGAACACGCATATAACAAAAGTGTATTGTTAAGAGTAATATGTGTCCGTGTGTATCTGCCAACGCCGCCGCACTGGCTATCACTGGCGCCTATTTGGCAAGCGAAAATAGACAATGTTATGCTAAACCGAAGTTCCTTTTCTGATCTACTTGGCAAGCGTTTTACTACTAAATTTTTAGGACATAATGTTCGAAATTAAAAATAATTTAGGCCAATAAAAATGCGACTCAGTATAGGGAAAGACTCATAGAAGTTCGTTGACCTTATCAGCTGTTTGCCTAGTATTTGTTCTGCATCCTAACTAATATTATAATTCGGAGGAATATAACCGCAGTCGTATCGGACAGGACCAATAAAGCTTCGAGGTATGAAAATGAATACGTTCGTCTCGAGGAAAAAATTTCGCTTGCGCGATTTAGAACTCCCCACATTACAACATAGTCATAGAAAACGTCAAAAAATGCACAAAATGGATCAACGACGTCTAGCGAACTATAGGAAGTAACTCTGTCTCTCTGTTTGTCTGTTTGTCGCGTTATCACGGCTGAACGGATCTTGATAAAATTTGATAAGGAGTTACTGTATATCACAAAGACTGACATAGGATACAATTTTTATGTCCACGCGCACAAAGTCGCGGGTAACAACTAGTTGAAAAATATCATTCTTATCGGTTCGCTGTTGCGTAATCTATTTACTTATTAGTATTTTTTTACATTATTTCAAACTAAATTTAAGCCACCAATTGGCATAATTTAAAAGGTTACACGAAACGAACACTAAGTCAAAGCGAAATCATGGTACTCGTCATTAAGAACAAGTTTTGATATGAAACAAATCTGAAATCGCGAAAAAATTCAGCTGCTCCACACATTTTTTTGAGTGTGATTGACATTTTTCTATGACACATCTGATTTATTCCGCTGCGATTTTAGGTTTGGTCCCATTTATAGTAATACAAGTTGTTCATAATGAGCTCGCTTCGGCTTAACCTACCACATTTACGAGGGAATGCAATCTCGGTATACCGAGATCTTGAAATATCGAGATTGCGACAACCTCTATCATTAGTAAACGCAAACACACTCTCTCTTTCTAAATGATGAATTATAAATGTTGTTATATGTTCACGTTCATGTCGTGCTTACTAGAAAATAAATTAATCTTCTCGAATCAGGCGGGACACATACAAGGACAATCAATATCTGCAGTTTGTTTACCATTTACTATATTATGTATTATTTGTATGTACCGTTTTCTGCTGCTGGATATCTAATACGCAGCATCCATTGTCGATTGGCTGACGAAACGTTTACGGGTTTGCTTCCAAGCCCAATTGGGGTTTTATATAAATGATGATGATGAATGGAGATACACGTTGAAAATCATTATACTATTCATTAACAGTAATAGATAGATAGATAACTCTTTATTGTTCACACCGGAATAACATACAAATGACCAAAAAAAAAACTTAAAACTCGTGTAAAACAACTGGCAGCATTAATGAGGCGTTTTCCTAAAAAAAAAACCTGGTAATAAAAGTACTCAATAGATGGCGTTACATGTACTTTGAGGTTTTTCTGTCATTGTCAAGACATGAAAGACAAAAAAAAATTACGTATTTGACTTCATTTGAAATATTACAATAGTTGACACTGGCTAAATACACAACGTGTGGAGCCAAAATTTACGATTTAAAAAATAAACATAAAATATTTCGACAGCAATGACAATGACAGGTAAAACGATGGGACTATTACTATCTAGTAAGTATTTTAGAACAATTTTTTTTTTTGGAAAACGCTTCATTGGCGTTTGCCATAAAAAGTTGCCATAAAAAATATCATAGGTATTATAAACATATTTAAAAGAAAAAGAAAACGAGATCTTGCGAGATGAGATCTCTCAAATCTCATATATGCCGTGATTGAAGATTTACTGCAAGAACCCCCGGTTTCTCGTACGTTTTTTAAACTCGTGCCAACATAACACACGAAATACTGGAACACTCATTGGTAGCATGTTGATCATCGGCTGTCTTCAACCAATGAGGTTTTTGTTGAGTTATGTGACATGACTTTGACAAACGTGCGAGAAACCGGTGGTTAGTATATGCAGCACTTGCAAAGTTTAGCTCGACTATGAACTCCATGGAAGAGCCACGACACAGTCCATCCAGTGTGAAATTATTGGAATCTCGCCGTAGGTGGCAGTGGCTTGCCTGAATTGTAATGTTATGTATATCATATGTAGAGCAAAAAAAAAAACGGATGGCAACACCGCGAGTCACCGACCGCCGAGGTCAGCGGTCAATAACCATGCCATGCACTATGTATGATTGTATGGTTTCAGATTAAATTACTGGCAAAATGAAAATAAAAGTTCTTTTATGAATGTAATTTAGGTATTGAATTTTTAGTTTGATAAATGTAAATGACGTCAGGCTCCAGGGAATACTAGGATGAGGATACTACGAACAAGTTTCCTAATTAGCGGACTTTTCGCGTATAGCGATCTCTGACATATCTTTAACTATATACATAAATTCTTTGGTACAAAATAATCACACACTTCATTGTGCTGTGGGGTAGCCGTAATTCAGTAAATATCCTTGTGTCACCTGCACCATGCTATGTGAAATGGAGTATACAATATCTTTTTCCGGCAAAAAGCAGCAAAGTTGAAGTTATTTTGACCGATGCGTGGTGAGCATCGATGTCCTAATTGCGGAATCTATAGGGGTAATATGTGGCTAAAGACGAAGCCTATTTCCAGCAGTGACAAGAAGTAATTTGTCATCTTGTATACAACGTCCCCACGGCCGCTCCCTTTTATTTTTAACGAGGCAAATCTTCACAAGATACCTGCTTTGGGGTACAGCCGGGCTATGTGGGATTATACCCACTTAAATACTACCGGTGGCCTGCCTTGGTGCTTGACAGGGGGCTCCGGGATCTCCAAGGGAACGCACCGGAGCCTTCATCACCGCAATTTAGTTCATCCCGGGACAGCTACAAGCTATCCTGAGAATACTCCGCCACGACAACGTCAGCCACTCGACGCTGTCGTCCTCCCTAGGGACCCTATTCCTGTGCGCTCAAGATTATCTCGATCACTGTCTCTCTAATTTAGAATTTAATGGGAGTGAGAGTGACCGAGATAATCTCGAGCGCACAGGATTAGGGTCCCAGGCTTGTTTAGGTAGATGATAGGCGATTAAAAAGCACCACATATTACCCTCCTTCTGGGCAGTCGGATAATAATAGAAATATTGAAAGTAGCTAAGTACATATTTCTTTCATATTTTGAAAAGAGTATTTGGGTATTTGTTTTGTATTTAGATAATTTTCATAACAAAAGGTTGTTATTAATGTAACGTCGAAACAGAAATGCGTACAGTTATAGTTTACCGGTAGGTAACGAAGGAATGCTATGTAGAGTTCAATTACCTAGACTGGACTAGTCATGTATACAGATTACATAGTAGTCATAATTTAAGACTGGCACTTTGTGCCTATCGTTTGACAGTTATTTGACTAACTGAGGAACGAAAATAATGAAATTTTTACTCAGTTTTGTTATGACTGTTCATATCAATTTTGGATATTTAATTTTGTTAGAATTATTTTTAGTTAGATTAATGTTTTTGTTAGGTTATTCTTGAAACGTTACCAATGTCTATTTTAATCGTTTTTAATGACTCCAGGGTCCAATGAAATTTAGTATGGAGGTAGCTTACTACCACCATACTAAATTTCATTCAAACAGAGTTGATCGGAAACAAAGGCACTTATATACTTACACACAAATTTTCGCATTTATAATATTAGTGTGATGGTGGTCGTTGGGTATTAACTAAAGCTGAATTAACACACAGACAGACTGTAACTAACGAATCACTATCGGCGCTGGCGTGGTAGTGGCCCTTTGTAAACAGTTATTTGAGGCGCCAAAAAATAATTGTATTTAATTACTTAAAGTTATCGTCGGGCAAATATACATATAGACATATGTACATAAAAACACCGAAACGATCCCGTATACTCAGAAACCCTCGCTTCGCTCGGTCAATTAATTACAATGGTACAAAAATAAGTACAAAATATAATATATTTCAAAAATAAATCACTTAATATTTCATACCCTAACGCGACCGGTATATTAAGTTACGCTTTGGAGATAAATGGTTATCATAAAAATAATAATTTAAAACCTGTTGTGTACTCACATTGACCTTGCAGACATTACGTCTGATTTTTATTTGTTTAGGCTTTTTAGTGATGACGTAACGAGGGGTGTTGCTTGATAAAAATTACGCATAGATAACGTTTATTGGAGTGTCACCTTTGCTGCGATAAGAAATGTATTTGTTGCGTATCTGGGTTGTCTGGGTGTTGTATGACTGAGGCTGTCGTAGTTTCTGCTTGAATAGTTACAGGGAAACTTAGGAACCACACATTTATATATATATAAATATATATTTTTTTTACTTGGTGATATGAGCACGCACTGCCACGATGATGTGGTACTCAAACCCACTTAAATTTCCATGGTATCCCTGCGCTGCCGCTCGTAGCGGGAACGCAGAAAAGCTGACGGACACGTCCGCGAGCCCGCTGCTGATGGCCGTCTCCGGACCCCACCTCTGGGGTCTGGGTTGAGCGCTTCGAGCTTTGCACGAGAATGGCACGACCTTCTTGAATCTCAGTGAAGGCCGCCAAACGGGCTTACCCCGCACCTTACCAATAGATAAAAATCTTCTACATCAAATCGGTTGATCGACACACACAATTTCAACAGTAGTTCCCTATACATACATATAACGTAGATAAACACTAAAAAGGGGTTTTTTAAATTCATCCACTAAGGGGATGAAATTTTCAATAACAGTTCGTCATTTTCGCGTCGTATTTACAAGGCTATATGCTAATAAGTCTCGTGTCCCGAGCCCCAAATTGTATAACAAGTATAGTTTGGACACGTGCGAAACTAGGGTGGTTATGTTATTTACTTAATATAATTTGAAAAAAAAAAAATGTGGCCAATGTAAAATGCATCAGTACCATTTATTTAAATTTGCTTCGTAAGTCGCTTAACAATGACAATCGAGATTATCTCGGCGCCAACCGTGTAATACTTATCATTGAGGAGTTCCGGTGGCCATCTGTGGTCTTCTTCATCAGTTCCACTTCTCCAAATTATACTTTCTGAATGCAAACTCGTTTATGTAAATACCAAAATCGCTATATATACGCCTGTAATATTTGAGGATTTCCCTCAATTCCTCATTGGTCCCATTATCAGAACTTGATTTTATATAGGACCAATCTGGAAGTCATCATCATCAGCCAGAAGACGTCCACTGCTGAACATAGTCCTCCCCCTTAGAGCGTAAAGTAAATCCTTGCTAATATATATTTTTTTCCAAATCTGTTTATAAATGACGGAGTTCTGAGGTAACAAAAATTTTTAAAAAAACAAACGAATTGAGAACCTCTTTTTTTGGAAGACGGTTAAAGATAAGATAATAAGCATTTGAAATACAATTTTCCTTCCAATATTTACCCTTAGAGCGTAAAGTAAATCTTTGCAAATACAAAAAGATTTTTCCAAATCCGTTTATAAATGACGGAGTTCTGAGGTAATCAACATTTTTTTTTAAAAACAATCGAATTGAGAACCTTTTTTTTTGAAAGTCGGTTAAAAATAAGATAATAAGCATTTGAAATACAATTTTCCTTCCAATATTTACCCTTAGAGCGTAAAGTAAATCTTTGCAAATACAAAAAGATTTTTCCAAATCCGTTTATAAATGACAGAGTTCTGAGGTAACAAACATTTTTTAAAAAACAATCGAATTGAGAACCTCTTTTTTTGGAATTCGTTTAAAAATAAGATAATAAGCATTTGTAATACAATTTTCCTTCCAATAATTTAATTACATTGTAATGAAAGATAACACGATTTGCAGCAATAACTGTAAACATTATCAAACCACTACCAGTAAAACGGCGATTAATTAATTATATTCCAATTCTGTACTATTAGGTATTCTGTGGAAACGATAACGTTAGATTTGTATGACCTATGTTAATTTGCATGTAATGTAATTTTTCGGTTGTGTGAATAATTCTTATCTAGCTAATCCCCGAATACTGAAACGTTTGTTAACTTTGACGACAGATTAAGTCTGTTGCTGCCTTTGTCATTTGCTTAGTGCCAGACAAAGACAGCATTAGAATTAATCTCTTGTCAAAGTTAACAAGCGTTTCAGTATTCGGGGGTAATGGGGCTAAACTGGCGTAACTGGGGTAATATTAGGAGAAAAGCAATAAGTAATCTTTTTTATGGTTCATTGTCCGTTTGCTATCGGATGATCGCTGATACGGCTCTTGATACGGGCCGTGTAAATTGCAAGCGGAATTAAAACATATAATTAAGAATAGAGTATATCGCCGGCTTGTCCATACAAAAACCGTAGCCTGATACCCCCTAAACGTTATCCGATTTTGATGTTTTTTTTTATATTTTTTTTATCTACACCGTGAAAAACTTTGGCAGTGTTTTTTTTTTTGTACCTGGATTGTAAGGTTCACGATTATTCCGCATACCTTACACACATCGAAATATTTGCTTACTGACCCGGGGCCTTATCCCGCAACTCTAGTGGCGATGGTCTTCGTTTGCTATCCTGCTCGCTCGCATGGTGCGAGTAAGTTGGCGCGAGTGGGACGGCACGCGATGACCATTGCCACCAGAGTTACGGGATAAGCCCCCCGGTTAGTGGCTGTTCAAATATTCACTCTGTATTATATTCGAAACACTGCCCTTGGCGCTTGTGTCTTTGATATGATTCATATTCTGCTGTATCAAAATAATAATCACATGACGTTACGTTTAAGAGAGTTCCAAAATGCTTCTACGGGAGTTGGGGATCCTAAAACCATTTTTGCATTTTTTTTTATATTGTTACATTGTAATTCAGACCTCGATACTATATAGGGCTCGAATCATGATTTGAAAAAATCTGATTTCGGCGCGTTTACTTATTCGTTAGCGGCGCAATGAAGCTAGGCCTAAGTTTTAAACTCGTCGAAAAGATAGCACTTTCGCGTGCAGATGAAAAGAAATTAGCTAGTTACAACTTAAACAGAAAATCAACCAAAATTATGTGCTACATTATCCTATAAATTATTATTACCGTATTATTAGAGTTTATAATAATAACCTCTTGAATTTACACTAATGTATGATAAAAATGAGTGTAAAGCGACACGTCTCTTTAATGTATATTTTTTTGTCGAGAAAATTTCATGTAAGCATGTTTTCCCTCTTAGCTAGACCTACTTAGTTGTAGACGATAGAACTTAAACACATATATCTCAACATGCGATCTCGTAATCTACTTATCTAATGACGTGCACGGAACAGAAAAATGATCTTTTTTTCAGGTTAGCTCCTTACTATTTCTTAAAATCGAAGAATAATATATAATAATCGAGTATTCAATCTGTTAATTTAGGATCTTATTACATCTTTTAATATAACCTTTCTAATAGGTGTATCTGGTTAACGAGCTTAGTGCAGCGTTTTCAAGGTCGACATTTGATACTGCAGCTGGGCTTGTGCTCAAAATGTCCACTTTTCAAAATTCATTTTAAATCTTATATTATATCAGTAATAGTTGACAAAAAATGTAAAAGTTGAGAAAGGGCATGAACCTCGGTGTACGTGGAGCTGCACCAAAAACAACAAAAAAAAAAAAAAAAACGTCGCTTACCAGAAAATCGATTTACACACCTCATTGCTCAATTTTATAGAATATGATGTACAATTTACTAAAACAAATTATTTCTTCCGCTCACTGAAAGGCGCGGCAGGAGCCCGGATTGGTGAGTTTAGAAAAATAATAAAAAGGCGCTTTTGTTTGTCTCACTGCACTGAAACACGCTTGGATTGTACTTTGTCGTTTTGCACACGTTTTAAAAGCTTTCTACGTCTATTTTGTTGTTTTTTTTTTACCTTGCCTGTGATGTGAAATTCGCCTGCAGCCTGAGGATTTCTGTGATGAGCATTCTATTATGGTAGATTGCAAGCATCAGCATTTCGTCAAACAACTTAATTATTAGCGAATCAACAACCAAAAACAACTCTCGAACTTTTAGCCGAACGCAATCTTAGTCAGATCTAACATCTTTCTAAAATTATATTATTTCGATCTCCGATATATCGGTAATTTAAAATGGGCATCAATAAAACCTAAGAAATTGTAAACATGCCTTTAGACAAATTAGGATCAGCAAAACGATACGCCTTTCAAGGTCTGCTTGATTGCAGTGCCAGAGACTGACCCAGACCTAGGATGAGCCCCAGGCGACTTGTTTGGTAGCGGTTGTGCCTAATGAATAGGAAGTCCTGAGTTCGATCCGGCCGGGCAGATGTTAGAATGATGAATTTAAATGTCTGCTCTGGGTCTGGGAGTTATAGTTATCCATGTTTTTATGGTGTGTTCCATGTCATCCCTGACACAACTACCTGGGGAAATAATGTATGAGGGAATAGTTAATAAAAGAAAAAAAAATCTGGCCAAAAGTAATGACCGCCTTATAACAATCCTCTGTGTTGTAGGCATATATGTGCTTGCTGTATCATTTCTTGGATACGGTATATCAAAAAGGCATGACTCGGACGAATTGGGTTAGCAGATGAATATGCTGTCATTTTGAAGTTTTAGACTAGTTCTTGCTAAAGGTATACACGCTTTTGTTCACGTCTGTAGCACTTTTTGTTTTTATACTTAAAGGTAGACTTTCCGTGCATTGCGCCGATCGCAGCTGCTCGCGATCGATTGTACGCGGCTGACTTGCGCGGCCATTCCGACAATACTCGCACTATGAAAATTTACGGCGCGGAGGTCGCCCGCGCCTGTCGCAGACCTCGGATGCAGCGCCATACGTTTTCATAGTGCGAAGTTGCACCGGCCGGGAGTGCACGTCAGCCGTGCGCGATAGATCTCGCGCGGCTGCGATCGGCCGCGATGCACGGAAGTCTACCTTAACTGGGTTACATGAAACTGTGTTACGAAGCCGAAAGCAGCTCATTGTACTTATAATTATGAAAAACTTTTACTATGGGACCAATCCTAAAAACTCGAGATAAATAAAGCCGTACCTTACATTGTTTTGGGTGTGAATTTATGGTTTTGGATGTTAGTAACTTAGTACACGTAACGTAGTAACATCTCTTAGTAACAGTTAAAAGTAAACTGACACTCTGCCTACTAATGTCATGTAGTTTGGCAGAATTAGAAAAATGCTATGTATGTTTAATTATGGAGAAATAAATATAAAAATAAAATAATAAGGATACTGCAATGAGCTCCTTTCGGCTTAGTATGACCGTTACTGTAAACCTGTATTTTTGATGTCTCACATTTTCACCACAATTGCACAAAATAGTATTATCACGTTATTCGTTCAGTTTGTTTTTTTTTTTTGTTTTTTTCTCACAGAGCTATGATGATTAGCACATTGACTTATCACTATTCACACTAAAAACATAGCAGTAAATTGAGAATCAATTCACAACATTAATGCAGATTAGTTGTTAATATGTCAGGTTGTTCAACCTTGTTCGGCGTAAGTCGGGAGCAGAAAGGTTGTTAGTCATAATTAAGAGCCGGCTCCCCTGATATGATATAATAATAATATAATGGCAATATAAAGATATTAAATGAAAAAAAAAACCTTATTGTTATATTTATATAAGAAAATGTTGAAAATGTGCGAACGAGATAGCTGTATCAGCGGAGCCGGCCCTCAAGGGCCATAATAGTTGTGCCTAGGGACTCCAGGGGCGCCGACTCCGTGAGTGCTCGTAGGCTCGGGCACCAATGAGAGCCAAATAATGGATGTTGTTTTTTTTTGTTGTTTCAAGTGTAAATGTATTTCATATTAATAAGTACAATGAGCTAGCTTCTTTCTACTTTGCACCAACTTTCCATTTAACAGTGTTTGGTTTATTTTTTGATTTGGTGAGTTATTTTTCTGGCGTGCCGTTTTTCGCGTCAGCTAGTGTACATAATTTCAATGTGAAGTGATGTCGAGTTTATTTTGCAAAAGGATTTAAAATATTGCATGTTTTTATTTTTATTTTAATTCCTTTGCTTCTGTCATTGTCGATGCTAGCTTAGTGTGATATTTCGTGTCGATTCTGGTATACCACTCTCTTAACTAATATGAGAACCTATAATTCTGCATCTCTTTTAAAAATGTGAGAAAAGGATGGCAACATTTTTAGAGATGTAAAATTTAGTTTAGTTGAGAAAATAGTACAGCAGAATCGATTCCATTGACTTCACCTTTAATATATTTAAACTTTATTTTAAATTCTTTTATCTTCTTGACTTATTGATTATAAATATTGATGATTCATATCTAATTTCTTGTTACAGTTACATAAAATCAACAATCACTTTAAATTAGCAATTTGGCTTGAACTGCCTCGAGTTTTCTTGTAAATGTAACTCTACCAATACATAAACACTTTAAGACAAAATATTTTTGGTGAAGTCATTGTCAGCTTATTACAAGCTGAATTGAATTTTGAATTGCAACTTTTAGCCATCCCGGTCGCGCACGTGGTACGAGTAAAATTACCCGAGCGGGATGGCGCGAGTACGAGTGCGATTGACGGACAACATGATCTTGCTCCTCTAAAGTTCGCGCGCAAGTTGTAGTTACCTGACATATATGGCCTTGGGAGAGTGCGGAATATACTGGATGTTCGGTTAGATGCCTGATATATATCACTTACCTTCGACGAACAATTCGTTTTTTGCGATTTCAAGATTGGTCCTATAGTAAAAGTCGTTCATGACAACGACTTCAGTCATATCGTTGAATAAGTCCGCCTTCTAACCGAACAGCCAGTAGAAGCTGCCTAAGAGAGGTCCCCCGTCCGGCCATACCTCAGAACGGTGCCACACGATGCCTTCCGCCGGCAGCACAGGAAACAAAGCATTGAAATTTGTACCCTACATTGATGTTGTTATCTACAGCATAATTTCGAACAACGGCGCCGGAGTCATCTGTCCCAAGCGTATGTAACACGATAATAGGGTTCATATTACAATGCTTCTTTCACCGTGCTCAACACAAGCTGACCCCTGTCAAGAGACTAGAACTTTCGCGCGGACTATAAGCATATCAGTTGTTGGGAATATTTAAATCTGTGTGCAGGATATGATATGTCCCCGTTCATCCGGCGCTACGCCAAGTATCTGAACGAGAAGGCGCTGTCCTACAGGACGGTCGCGTTCGACTTCTGCAAGGTGAAGCGAGGGTGAGTACAAGGAAATGATATTTCTCTATCCCCTTCCTGCTCTCATTCCACAGCATGCTTCAATGTATGGTATTGTGACAGCACGTGTCCTGTCTCCGTTTTTTTTTTCAGCAGTCTTATTGCATTTTCTAGCTTGTCACTATTTTATTAAAGTCTTTCATATTTATACTTGGATTGCATCCAAGGATTCAAAATATTTGTTACATGGAAACTGAGAAGTTAAGGCTGGCGCACGTTGAGCGGGTGCGGGCGCGTGCTTACCCGCTACTTCCACCGCACCTGCGTTTTGTACTTAAGCATTTGCATAGTAATCCATATGTTTGAAATTTCGAGCCCGCGCCTGCTAGTTAACGTGGGTTAGCCCTTAGCCACACGACGATGTTGAGTCTAGGGCTGGTAATATTTCCCGAAAATGTGGATGCGCTGGAGTAAACATGTTAAGAGATTGGACCACGTTTATGCAAATGTATAATGTGAGACGCCCGGCGGCCTGGTGAGGGATGTTCTTCGGTAACTACAGAGACTGGATGAAGAGAGCTGGAGACCGCGCTTGATGGCGTACGTTACGAGAGTTCTACGTCCTGTGGTGGACATACATAGGCTGATGATGATGGCTATAACTTTAGACGTTCTGAGACTTTCTTCAATCTCTATATATAAAAGAGAAGAAAACAGAACAAGCCCTTTTCTATGAATCAACGAAGAGACCAAACCGCTTGTGATAGAGACGTGAAATTTGAACCCAATACTCCTAAAATGGTCTAGGTGAACAATAAGCACGGGATTTGCGAAATTCCATCTCTAAACGGATAAAATGGACCCCCAAAATTAGTATGAAAATAAAATCTATTTACACATTTTTGAGTACAAGCAATTAAGAAACACTTGACTCGGGATTTTTCTGAAAATCAACCCCTAAGGAGGTGAAATGGGGTATTTAAATTACCTATGCGAGCAAACGGTAATGAGATATTATAATTTTAAATCCCTAACCATGTTTTCGATCATTACAGGAAGGAGGAAGGTTCGCTCCGGATGATGAATGCGGAGAAGCTGCTCAAAACCTTACCGGTGCTGCAAGCTCAGCTGGACGGCCTTCTGGAGTTCGACTGCACCGCCAACGATCTCACAAACGGCGTTATCAACATGTGCTTCATGCTGCTCTTTAGGGATTTGATCAGGTATGATGTTTTGTGAGCCTTCAAACCGGCTGGGCAATGATCATGTCCGGCTTGGTCCTTTGAGGAGAACACTCGTTTGTATCGCCAACGACTCACATAATTATGGCGTCGTCGAATGTGCTTCATGCAGCTCTTCAGGAACTTAATCAGGTGACAAATACTGCTAATTCGAAAACGTTATTGCTGCTGATACTCAACACCCTGGTCCTTCGAGCCCAATTAAGAAGTTTGTCAATAGCCTGCGTGTGCCCCAATCGCAGCTGGATGGGTTGCCGGAGTTCCACTGCACTATGCACATAATTTTCAAGTTTTAATCATCGTCTTTTTCAGCTTGTGATCATCGACTGCTAGCATTGGCCTGTATATGTGTACGCCACTCGTCATGGTCTTTATGTTTCATGAAGATTTTTCTAATAGATCCTTTAAGAACCCAAGCTCCGATACACACTCGCATACCAAAAAATCCTTGCTTAATCCTGGCTCAGTAATATCTATTCAGCCATCATCCTAACATAAACCATTTGTGCTTCCAGATTGTTCGCCTGCTACAACGACGGCATCATCAATCTACTGGAGAAATACTTTGATATGAACAAGAAGAATGCTCGCGACGCTCTCGATCTCTATAAGAAGTTCCTCATCAGAATGGATAGAGTCGGAGAGTTTTTGAAGGTAACAATAATTGAAGACAATAAAAAACTTGCTATGTCGGCTGCATGCTCTGGCTAAGACTCGAGTCTCGGCGTCAGTACAGCCGAGGATAAATTTCAGCGCACGTGACTCTTAAAAGAAGTGTCTAGTGTATTTAGCGCCATCTAGTTTCAATCAAAATACTGGAGCCTAAAAGAACTGCTGAAAAACAAAGAAATTAAAATAGGTATTAAAAGGAAAGTATATGAAATTTCTATCTTACCATGCCTCACTTATGCTTGCCAAACATGGGCGCTGAGAAAAATAGACGAAGAGAAAGTAGCAGTTTGCCAGCGTAAGATGGAGAGAAGCATGCTAGGTATAAAGCTTTCGGACAGGGTGAAAAACCGAACTATAAGAGCAAAAACCAAAGTATTAGATGCCAAGGAAAGAACACGACGACTGAAATGGAACTGGGCAGGTCACGTCTGCAGACTCGAAAACTCTAGATGGACTAAGAAAGTCACTGAGTGGATTCCTCGAGACGGAAAGAGGAAACCAGGGGGGCAAAGGAAGAGATGGAGAGGCATATTTATGCAAAGAGTTGGACCAGACTGGATGACCAAAGCAAGGGATAGAGAAGGGTGGAGAAGGTTAGGGGAGGCCTATGCCGAAGAGGCAACTTCTACAGATATAGATTAATAGTTAAAATATAGAGAATAATATAATATTGTAACTGTAGTAGAATAAAGGCTTTTTTATTTTTATTTATTTATTATAGTTTCAATCACCTTGAAACTGTGCATCTGTCAAAAAACGTTTATCGATCGCTTTGTACTTAAAATAAAATGTCACTTTTCAGGTGGCAGAAAACGTGGGCATAGACAAAGGCGACATCCCAGATCTGACCAAAGCGCCGAGCAGTTTGTTAGACGCTTTGGAGGGACATCTCGCCACTCTGGAAGGCAAGAAGGGATCGGCCGCCAATACTCCTACACAGACCGCCAGGTATCTATTAGACTGTCCGAGTTTAGGGTGTGGACCGCAATTTCAATTTTTCAAAATACCTTGTCTCAAAAAAATACTCATTTTGTCGTATCAATGCGAGAAAATATAAAGTCTAACCCCAACGCCATTTGCGTTTGTACTAATGCTTTCTACGTTCGCCAAAGTCCGGTAAAGCTGTAGGGACCTACAACAGCACAGACAATCTAAAAAAAAAGTAAGTTCGGCGTAGATCCAGCGAATCACAGCCATTTACAACCAAACAAATATCAGTTCTGTGGCAGTAGAAATAAAGAATGAAATTGTCTGGGTGCTTCCATGTATTTGCTTGCTTTGTTGCTTGCTTGCTTAGTTTGGGGCTATATGGCGCTGTGTGAGAAAAACGTCCACAAAAAAAAAATGCTCACCGTATTATTCTAATTTCAGTGCCCAAAAGAACGTAGCGAGCGTAATGGGAGCGCTATCGTCAACATCTTCATCGTTCGGTCACGCGGCCGCCTCGTCCCGGCTCGACCGCACGGGGAACGGCGCGCTGCTCATCGACGACTCGCTCAAACAACAGGTGCTGGCCGAGGAGGAGGCCGCCATGAACCAATACAAGGTACCCTACATACTAACACCAATTACAAAAGGGTACCCCAGATAATTACAACATTACATTAATAATAAATGGTACCCAGTAACGCAAGGTCCAGTAGATACTAACACCGTTAATACAAAGTACCCTAGATACGAACACTCATAATACAAGGTTTCCTTGATACGAAAACTCATAAAACAAGGTATCCTATATACGAAAACTCGTAATATAAGGTAACCTGTAAACTAACACCAAGAGTACAAGGTACTATAGATACGGACACCCATCATAAAAGGTTCTCTAGATACTAACATATTAATACATGGTACCGTTGTTACTACCATTAATACGAGGTACCCTAGATTCTAACACCAATAATCGAGGTACCTCATTTATAACATTGATAATATCAAGGTTATGGACACCCATAATAAACCCTAGTTATGGACACCCATAATAAAAGGTTCCCTATATACTAACACCAGGCACCCTTGACACTAACACCAGGAACCCTTGACACTAACACCAGGAACCCTTGATACTAACATCAATAATACAAGGTACCCTAGATACTAACACCAGGCACCCTCGATACTAACATCAACAACACAAGGTACCCTAGATACTAACACCAATAATACAAGGTAACGCCATAATGGTGAAACCTAACAGCATCCGAGTATTATTATTTTTTTAATTGTATATACTTTTTTTTTTTCTACTAATAAATAAATTATTGTCTTTATTATTTTTTTGTCAATAGTAGGTAATTTTGAACTCACTGCATGTTACTGTTCAACACAGATGCATTTATGGCAAGGTGCGGAATGGACCGGCGAGGAGGACATTTCAGAGATACTCGTAAGAAAACCTGGGGGATTCTGTGCATTATACATGGTGTTAACATCGCTTTGGTACAGGGGATATAAACTCGATTATTTTTTTACGAGTCGCTTTGATCCAATGATTTTTGAAACTATAGATTCAACATCTATACTAAACTATTAAAATACTGGCTGCGACCCGCGGTTTCACCAGCTATTCTAAAGAATCCGAATATTTTTCCGGGATAAAAAGCAGCCTATGTGCTAATACAGGGTGTAAGCTACCTCCATACCGAATTTAATTCAAGTCAGTTCAGCCTTTACTGAGTTGAACGGGAACAAAGACACTTGTAGTTTTTGTAGTGGTAGGGCTCTCTTGCAGAGTCCGCCTGGGGAAGTACCACACCTTTGCCAGTTATTCAACCGCCAAGCAGTAGTGTGCAAGCATTACTGTGTTCCGGATTGAAGGGCAATGTTACCAGCGTAATTACTGGGCATACAGAGATTAAACATCTAACATCTCAGGGTGACGAGCGCAATGCATTGCCGCGCATTGTTTTGAACTGTTCAAGTTCAAAATTCTGGGTGGCACTGAACTGTTACGGGCAAGCGTGACGCTTAACATCAGGTGAGCGACTTGCTCGTCTCGTCAACAAGTAACATAAAAAAAAAAAAAAAATACTTAAATACTTACACACTTACACACAAATTTTCGCATTTATAATATTAGTGTGTTTTTTTTTTTCGAGTAACTGAATGACGAGATCTGCAATCACTCGCTACAGCGCGCTTTTTATTACTATATAATATACAGAGGCAAACTTTGCAATCTGAACTACTGAACCGATTCTGAAAATTCCTTCACTGGTAAAAGCTACGCTATCCCTGAGCGACAGCGGTTGAAGACGCGAGCAATAGCTAGTTACCAATTAAACCTACAAAAATTGTGGACCGATTTGCAAATATGACCATCTAATCTCACAAAAACCAACCATATTGCTATACTTTGACTGCCCCGGTGGCTCAGTTGGTAGTGAACCTACCTTCTGTGTTTGGGGGCGTGGGTTCGATTCCCATCTAGGACAAACATGCATGTGATGAATATTTGTGTTTGTTCTATGTCTGGGTGTTAATATCTATATAAGTATGTATTTAAAAATATCTATGTACGTATATCAGTCTCTGGCAGCCATATTACAAGCTTTGCTTAGTTTGGGGTCAGATGACCGTGTGTGCAAAAATGTCCCAGATATTTATTATTATTACTGTTACGACTAATTTCTGAAATATCTTGCTTCCCGCCTATGAAAGCACTACTTTTACACGTGCAATCGTAAACTCGTTGCTGTTTTTGGAGCGTTTATATTGAATCTATAGTTTTAAAAATCTTTCCTCGAGCTGTCAAACTTCATCGGAGCGGAGCGTGAAGTTTTGACATTGACAGGTGGCTCGATATAAGTTGTTTAAATTATATTAAAAATTAAGTTTGAAATACACAGGCGTAATCATTGTGTGTTATTTTATGTATTGTTTTGTTTATGTTATCTTTATTTTGAAAATTACAATCTAATAAAATCAAATATGTACTACAATACTATACTCTTCCTTGAGTGCTATTTACACTGCATAGGGTAGTTAATAGCATAGATTTAGTTGAACCATGATTCTGTTATCTAACAGCGCTAAAATTGTCTGTCTCTTTTCGTAACAATATGCGCGAAAGGGGTAGTTACCTATTTTAGATCTTTCTAGTTGTATTTGAAAAATGGTTCATCAAAATCGCAATTCAATATTGTGTAAAGAAGCTTATGAGCTGCATAATATTTGTAAATAAATACCTACGTATTATTTTATCAAATAGTTTACGTGTTATTTATTATTTTATCAAAAAATGGCGTGTAATGTGCTCAATTATTATTGAATCATTTGTGTTTGTTACATTGTTTGTTGAGTTTATTCATCCCCGTTATCAATGTTGTTTTGTTTTTGTTAACGACTATAAAAAAAAAAAAACTATTTCGAACATATTATGAACTCAAATGCAGGTTAAATATACATATTTTACTATATTATTTTCATAGTTCATGGACATATTCTATATACCTCTCTCTAATATATATGCCGCCTCATTCGAATCGGTGACGGTACCAACTCTCACATTTCAAACCACTCAGTAGTAACCTCTATTACTTCCAGAACAAGGTGCAGTCTCCTACCAACGCGGCGAACAATCCGTTCCTCTCATCAGCCCCCACAAACAACCAGCAATCCATAGTGGATCTGTTCGGGCCGACGCCGACCGACAACGGCAGTAACGCGAACAAGGCGAGCGACGATCTGCTGTCCCTTGGCAACCCGTTCGCTGATATGTTTGGCGGTAAGTTGCATAGATATATTTTGACTGTTAAGCAGGTGTGATACCACACCTACCCATCACTTATAGTAAACGACTTGTGGTCAAACGCCTGCCATTTGTTATATGCAGGGTTTCCCAAAAGTGAACGTCCAGCCAACAGCACTCGGACAACCTGCATGTGGCGGTTCTGAAACAGTTTGAAAATAAAATCAGTCCTATAGTTTTCGACATAATTATGTTTTTTTTTAATAGTTGGTGACATTCGCTGCCTTGCGTCACACTTTGCTGTTGTAGCTTCAACTCGGCTTCTTTTTTGTGTTAGAAGCTGTTTTAAAATTCTGCTAATGGCCTCGATTCCACGGAAACTAGTTAAACTAAACTTAGCGCTATTGCTATCTTTTACTAATAGAAACACAATAAAGTGATAGCATGCATTTCAGTGCTGTCAAATAAGTCAGATCTTAGCTCTCCATACAAGCTTAAACGAAACCGGAACGGGTGCCGACTAAAATCAAAGCTTTAAGTGTCGCGGGTGTACGTTTTTCTTCGCGGCTTAGATGTAAACTCGTTTGACAGCACTAAAATTCATGCTGTCTAATTCTTGTGTTTCTATTAGTAAAAGAAAGCGATAGCACTGTTTCGTTTAGCGAGTTTAAGTCGACGCCATTGGTCACAATTTAAAATAAAACCGATGTTTGCTCTTTTGCCAAATTAAGTTTTTCTTGGCTAACTTTGACCCAATAATGTAAAAAATAATACAAAACTACTAGTAGAAGTTATTAGAAAAGATTTTATCGAGACTTCAAAAGAGTAAAACACTCGGTATTCGATATTTTTTTGCAAAATGGCCCAAAATTCAAAATTAAGAAACAATGATTTAGTACTGAAATTATTTTTCATGATGCGACGTTTTAGTGAGTTAAGGATAGTTGAGAAAAATTTAGAGTAAGTTAAGCAGGGGAAAGGTGAGTAAGACAGACTTAGGTTGAGAATAGCAGATTTCAAGTAGAAATAATGTGTTTTAAGCTAATATAGGCAGAACAAAGGACAGTAAGAGGGGTATGCCCTAAAACTGCGACGTGAACCACCGGAAGAGGGGCAGCGACGTCCTTGAGCGTTCTGTAATTCCTAACCCGCCTGCCAAGCGTGGAAATTTTGGCAACGCCATCTCGTATTCCAAGGGCCTCCCCATTTGTTCGGCAGTGGATGTCTTCTGGCGGAAGATGGCGAGTAAGGGCGCTTTTACTCGACGCAAGAAAGTTTTCGCGTTATCTGTCTTAGCCCTAACAGCAAAATTTACCTCTCTACTTAACTCTGCTCAACTTAGCTGAACTCACTTTAACTCTGCTTAACTCACTTTTAATTCTGTCTCATTCACCTGAATTCTGCTTAACCACTCAGCAGTCCACAATTGTTGATCTTATACTTCCGTGGATGTCGCGATATCCATTAATAAACACGGGGCCTTATCCCGTAACTTTGGTGGGCATGGTCTTCGTTTGATATCCTGCTCGCTCGCATGGTGCGAGTAAGTTGGCGCGAGTGGGACGGCACGCGATGACCATTGCCACCAGAGTTACGGGATAAGGCACACGGTCTTACCTTTCCGTGGATAGTAAACTATACATATTTGAAACTCAGCAAAAAGTGTGGCACAAGGTAGCGAATCTTACCACTCCTAAAGAAATTTCCATAACTTCGAAAACTAAAAGACATAGTATTTTTTTTTTCAAACTGTTTCAGAACCGCCACATACAGGATGTAACTCTGTTGCCGGCTGGGCGTTGACTTTTGGGCCCCCCTACGACCTAACATTGTCTTACTGATCATATTATGAAACCAAGCTATCCTGCCGCAAGGGAAAAGCCATAAAATAATATTCGGCCATTCTCGTTATTTCCATCGCCCAGATCCGAGAAATGGTTTTCTCAAAAGAACTTATATCGAAGATGTAAATCTACTGAGAACTTAATTTTTCCCGATAGAACCCTAGCCCAGATCCGTGATGGTTCTATCGAGAATCCGTTCCTCACTAGAACCAATTTTGAACATGTGGATCTATTGAGATTGTTATTCTTCTCCATAGATCCATTGTCTATATTAGATGCCTATTATATGCCTAGATCCTATATTACATATATAATATATTATATATATTGATGGTTCTATCAAGAATTGTTTTATTCTCTAGAACAAATTTCTGATTTAAATTGGATCTAGCTAGATGGATATAGCGAATAATTCATATGAAATCCATTTTGAATGGATTAATACATTTTTAAATCAGTATTTAACAGAAAATTAATGAATAAAATACTGCCCTAACATTTACTCACACAATAATAAAGGACTAAACATGTTTAAAACCTATAATTATAGAACTGTGAAGTTATACGGTGGTATATAGAACTAAGTCAGAAGGAGCTGATTGTACTCACCATTATGAACAACTTTTACTATGGGACCAACACTGAAAAACAGAAAAAAGTCAGATAAATATAGAAAAAAAATATTTACACTCAATTCTTTTTCGGTTTCTGTACTTTGGTTCCATGGCAAAACTTATTAACAGCGATGAGGACAATAAGCTTTTTTTTATGGAATTTTGTGACGAGACGAGCAAGTCGCTCACGCTTGCCCATAACAGTGCAGTGCCACCCAGAATTTTGAAAGTCAACAGTTCAAAACCATACGCGGCATTGCACTGACCCATAGATATTAGATGTTAAATCTCTATGTGCCCAGTATTTAAGCTGGAAAAAATGCCCTTCAATGCAGAACACAGTAATGTTTGCACACTACTGCTTGGCGGTTGAATAATTGGCAAAGGCAAAACCCTACCACTACCAAAAATAGCTCCTTAGGGCTTAGTTCCCAGCTCTCTATAATCCTGTATATAAAATAATAAATAGGAAACATGCTATAGACTTAATTATACATAATTTAGAATATTTTCAATTAACACCCACTTTGAGTAACAGCACAACACTTGTATAATTTGTACATAGCACATCCCTAGTGTTAATCGGGATGGGTTATCAAAGCACATATCAATGCTCTACAAGTCTACATGCACATAATTATGTATATAATTATTTGAGGTCTTAAACGAGGGCCTAATTTTCATATACTCTGAGCCTCTTACACTTGAAAGTATACCTTTTTACCCGATTGACCAAGAAGGAGTGCGTTTTTGGGGTATGTTTGTGCGTTCCTACATTACATGTACATGTAGCTTAAACGTATTGACCGATTTTGATGACTGAGGTATCGTTCGATTCCTCTTTATGTCCGGAATGACATCCTAACAAATATTATAATTTCGCAAGTAACTTTGTCTATCTGCCTGTTTGTCGCGTTATCACTGCTAAACTGATAGATCTGAATTATTGCATAGATATAGCTTGGTCTGAGACGGACATGGGCAATTTTTTTTTTGTAGAAGTTGCAGGTAACATCTAGTAGGTTACATTTTTCAGTCGGGTATTTTCTTCTTCTTTTAATAATATTACATACTTATCTTTTAACTAGTACATGGCGTAAACGGAAAAAAAAAAAAAAAAAAAAAAGAAACTGATTTATTTTTTTATGGTACAAATTAGCTTTAATTATTTGAAAGTTGTAGTGCAACAAAATAAATTAAGAGGCAAAGTTAAGTGAAAATTAGGAACAAATTTAAGACCTTGAATGGTATGCGCAATAATGTAGAATGGTTGTAATTTAAAAAATGTTTTGTAATACAATACAATTACAAATGGAGAATATACTCAGACCGCTTTCATCGTACTATATGGCAACACTCGTGGTAGTCGAAATCGTAATTCAGATAAAATTGCGCTGTTGATCTCTTTTACAAGTCATAAGGCGCAGACATATAGACCAGGCCGTGTATTTTGAACCCTGTTCAAAAAAAAAAACAGGTACGTTTTGCTTGTAAGACTACACAGCAGCCATATAAGGTTTCTTTAGTATTCCTTTTGTAAAGCCTTAAGTTTGATGAAAGGACCCCGGAGAGCAAGGAGCAAATAATATTTTAAAAGAAAAACCTTTTCAGAAAGAATCGATTCAAAATCTACACTACGTCTTCGTCATACTGACTGTAAATGACGAAGACGGATAGTGTTAATCGAATTGAATCCTTTTAGACTGGGTTCAGAAAACTAAGCCTAAGCAAGAGCTCAAAACGAGCAGAAAGTATTCGTTATTTTTACCCGACTACAAAAAGGAAGGTTATGATTGAACGGTATGTATGTACGTTCATCTCCCGCATAACTTCTAAACAACTTATCAAAATTTGATAAACTAGATATCGTTGGAAGCGTCTTGATGGTCCGCTGGGTATAGGCCATGTGACGTCACATTAAATTGAATATGGCGCCCTCTAGAGGACATAGTCATGGAATAAAAAAGGCGTTGGTCTCATAGTAAAAGGTGTTTATAATCATGAGTACTATGAGCCCTTTTCGACTTAGCATAGTCTTTCCTTATAACCCTGTATATTGTTAGCTGTTGCTCGCGGATTTGCTTGCATGCACTAGATAAAACTAAAAGTTACATAAGGACGTAGTTTGCATTTAGGTTTTTGTAAAATTTTGCCGAACTAAATATGTGTTGGGTTTAAAAGGAAAGACTACAACCTTTTTTTAAGACTATTCAAAGTTATAATTAAATATGGTATGATACGTATACTGAAAAAAATAATTACATAATAAATAACAAAGTTATGAGATATACGCAAGTTTTTTTGTGGGTCTGGTCTTTGATGCTTTGTCTCTTTCCTGAAAAGCGAGCGAGTCGAACACATGACCCTTGACGTCATTCAGCGCGCTCTCTGTCTAGCGTGAAAATAGAATGCTTCTAATTTTTTTTATTTATGAAAACAAGTTTTGGTTTTTCATTAGTTGTTTAAGGACATCTTTTTTACAAAGACAAAAAAAAATACATTATGCCTAATAGCTCCTTTCAGTTTAGTATCCTCGTTCCGTGCAACCCAATATTCAAATTGCTTGAGTGTTACAGTTCAGCCCTAACTATATCAGCGCCTTAAGCTTGAAAATTACGAATGAGAGCGCATCACGCATGTGACGTTATGGATGCGAGTACCACGATCGTTGTCGTATAGTATATACTTGTGTAGCGGCCGCGCCGTCCCCCGCCCCCGCCCCCGCGGCCCCGGGCGCAGCCCCGATGTGGGGCGCACCCCCCACCAACGGCTTCTCCGCGTTCCCGCAGGGCAACGGGGCCTTCGTTCCGGAGGCTAACTTCTCTAACGTATTCGATAACACTGACTCCTCGGCAGGTGAGGCGCGACACTATTACTATGGTTGTCGCCGTCTCGAGAAACTATTGTTGTGTAAATCGGACAACCTTTAAATTTTAATTAAAACTCTAAGACGCAGATTATCGCCTATAGAAACCGCATTACGAGATCAATTGCTCTTATTTACGTTAATAAAGTTTGAGGAAAGCGCGGGTAACGAGGATTGAGACAGCGATCAGTTGGTATCTCAAGGTTACGCCTATACTCCATATGACGTGGTATGGTGCGGGTGACACATGGGTTTTACGCCCATCTCACAGTACAATGAAGTGTTTAAATATTGTGTAAAGAATTTTCTAAATAGCTACAAAATATTCACACACTTCATTGTACTGTGGGATGGCTGCAATTCAGTAAAAACCCATAAGTCAAATTTTGTGGGCTTCTTTTGTCCAATGCGTGTGCGTTCAGATCGTCTTGAGTACTGAATCTATAGGGGGTAATCTTTGCGTATGTAACAAGTTTCAGCTTGCGCTTGCTCATTCTATTGTTATTATTATTTTAAAAAAACGGGATTTCGAAAAAAAATACTCGTTGTATTTTAGAGTTGTCCTACGAAGGTTGTTTCATTAAAAATTTACACGGTTGTTAGTTTCTCCCGACGGCGATAAAGTTCACATGTGATATTGGAAAGTATTTTGTTTAAATAATCAGCTGATAAAAAATAAAAAGCGTTTCAAAATTGAACTATATCACACGTAAACTTCTGTTACTTATCTGATTAATTTTCTTAATAAACTCATTTCCTAATATCGATTATGATTGCATTAATTAAAAAAAACTTTCAATACTTAGTCGTGTGTAAAAACATATTGACACGATAACTTTATGCAATCGAAATCGCACAAAATGTAATTTGAACTCTATGGTGATGGTATTATGTATGTAAATCTCGTCTAAATTGTCCGTTTCTTGCAAGCTGCCGCTGCAAACCCTTTCATGGGTATGGGAGACCCCACTCAGCCGATTTCCGCATCCCCCGCCCGTCCCCCTCCCCCATCTCTCCCCCCACAGCCTAAATCGGCCTTCGACGACCTGGAGGATGTGATGCGCATGTCTCTAGGAGGCTCCCCAGCCAAGTCTCAACCAATCACGCAGCAGCCCCAACCAATGGCAGCTCAGCAATTCGGTGACGTCATGTCGATGCAGCCACAGCCGATGATGTTCGGTTCCCCGGCGCGCCAACCGATGATGCCGACCGCCGCCGGTTCGATATTTAAATGGCCGCTTTTTAGTTGCCAGTGTTTGTGATTTATGTAGTACCCTCGATTTTAAAAATTGGTCGCTTGTTAGTGTTTTTTTTTTCATACTATCTTCACAGTGCACAGTGCTATATTAATTATGTACATAACGCTGTTTATAGTAGTTTTATTATTTTGTTTTAACATTTCAGTTTATAGCATGGCGTTTCTTTTTTTTTTTCTACAAAAATTTCAGTTGCGGCCAGTACTTACCTCATTTTAGGTAACAACGTCCATTCATCGTCATTTTGAACCTTTAGCATATGTCATTAGAATGTTTTTTCGCATTTTGACCTTTTGACGAATCATATCGATGTTTTTGCACGATCAATGTGTGAATCGATCCCGAACGAATCATCGTCGACTTCGCTTTTACATTTAATAATGTTCCAATCGCAGAGTAATCTACCCTCATATTTATATTTTATCGCTAATAATAGGTGTTTCCAGAACTTGCGTGATCCATCTCCATGCTTTCGATGTTTTGTTTTTTTTTTAATTCATTTGTTATATACCATTGAATTCATTGACACGTCAAAGCGTTTAGGGCGGTGACAGAGATCGACGGTCTTTGTATACGTCGGTCAATCGCATATTAATCACTATGGAAATGAAGGTGTGTTCCCTAGCGGCACCACACACCAATACTATAAATGTTGTGCATCGCACATTTATCGTAGACACATTTATCGCGTACCTACATTTCAATGAGAGTGCGCTTATGAGAGAAAGCACGCCACATTCCGGTCCAAAAGGTGTACGGTGAGTGTAAGGTAGGTGCGACCTAACGCAAATGTCGTTCTGCACACAAATGTGCCATTGGTGTTTGGTGCGCCTTACACGCTCAGTTTGGCATAAATTCTGTTAATGGTTGTGGTCAGAATGATGAGAGATTTATCGTATACTGTTTGATGGCTCATCGTGTACAAATTGGGATTGATGGTGAGTTCACGGAATGTACTGATGCCAAATTGAACGTGTAACCTGTTACTTCTTCAAACATTTCCTTAGTCATTAATAAGATCGACTGAAGTACACACGGACCGTCTCTCGATCATTTTCGACCTTTCGTCATCTCAATCGCCTGTCATGCGAACTCCGAGTTTACTCCGATAGTAACAAAGTTGAATGTCCAGGTCAGCAACAGCAGCAGCACGGCAAGGTGCTCACGGGCGATTTGGACTCGTCGCTCGCTCAGTTGGCCAACAACTTGAGCATTAATAAAACTGCTGCGGCGCAGAAGTGAGTCTTTATTCATGTATAGTAGAAAATAATAGTTTAATACTATGGAGTAATTTAGAAAGTGTAAAGATATCCTTATTCATTCTCAATGGAAATTGGGATTGTGGGTTTTTAATACAATTTTTTGAGTCACATATTTTGCATATCGTCGACTAGCAAACAATAGCGCTCAAGTCTTAATTTGACATGTTAGTCAATTTAACACGTGGCAAAATTGGGAAATTTGGCATTTGTTAATAAACTAACATATTTGAAAAATTTCGATTTGAGCTGTTTTCTGCTTGGCCAGGATATGCAAAAGCATGATTATCCTACTGTATTGATACAGTATAAATATAATATACAGGTTAAATTTAAACAATTTTTACAACTTATACTATGAGCTGTTTTTATTGGCATTGAAATTCAGTGTCTTTCATCCACAACAGATGGCGTGGTGATCTTTAAACAATATACGTCAAATTAATATTAACAAATAACGGATATTCTTCAAAACGCCACCCTTTTGCATGAAAGAAATTGAACGAAAATGACAAAAAAAAACAGTAAAATTCTGCTTATTACCTAAATTATTCCATAGAAAGTATTTATTAGCTTGAATGAAGTTAATTTGAAGCGATTATACCCTTTTATAATGAATTTCAATATTGAGTGATGTGACGTAGTTAGGCTGGTTACAGTTTTCGACCGATATGACTGGTGGTTACGTCGATCGATCATATCATGTCATTAATGGAAAATTTATTTTTTAATGAGCCTAAAACCTCTTGCATTTTCCCCGCATCATATTTAGCAAGTTTTGTTCCACGACAAAAAACCTAATACATTCCCAAAAGTAAAACGAAACTTTGTATGGCAAAGTGTTGTTATTTTTTTTTTTTTTTTTTTGGTGCAAATGTCATCCCTTAAGTTTTAATCTGGTTCCAAGCCTTCTTCTCAAATGAGAAGAAAGGCTTAGAAGCTGACATTTGCACCAAAAAAAATTAAACATAAAAATTTTCCATGCAAACATTTTTTTTTCTCTACTGGAGCCGCGTAACAGAACAGAACAGGAATTTAAATATTTTTGTTTAGAGAGTAACTATGCTGTAAGAAAAATACTTGCTGAGGTTTTAGGTTATTTAAAAATAGCCCAGCAGGCCTAGCACATGCGCCGGGATAAAGTTATGTCCACCCGTTTTGTCTTCGCGCCAACGTGACAAAGCTAGAATATGGATACATCCGTCTCGTTCTCGCGGGATAAATATGGTGGACAATATTTTATCCCGGCGCCCGTGCTAGGCCTGCTGTTTATTGAATAAGAATCGACTGACGTGAACGCCGACCGTCGGTCGAACTCAGTGACTAGCGTAAGAGTTTGACAAGTTTCAAGCGAGTCTCGCTCGAAACTTAATGCCATGTGAAGTGACACTAGTTAGAATTTTCTTTGTTTTTATCCAATTTTATTATAATTTTTATCATCACGAAACCGATCAAATATTTACGTCAATTTCAATTTTAATTAGCTAAAAGCTCTAGCTAAAATCTCAAGAGTGTTGTCATTATCTAAAAGCTAGAGATATTTTAGTCCCATCAGGTTAGGGTAGTCCAGTAAATTAAATTAGAATTTACATCATCATTATTTTAAAGATACCTTTAATTTAAATTCTGTATTGATTTAGATTATTACTGGTCTGTTGATATTACAAAATAGTTGGAAATAAATGAAGACATTTTAGAATGAAACATAATGAAGGGATCTTTAAATCATCATTAAAATTACTCATTATTTCGCTGCCCTTTTGATTTTGTACTCAGTGTCTAAATATTGGTCGACTGAAGGGTAGCTAAATTCAATAACGTGAATGAAAGCATCTTTACAAAGTAAATCCACTAAAATGTGCTAAATTATTGTCATCTAATGCGAAGAACATTAAAACACAGATAATAGAGATACCCTCTTATATACCGCATGTCGATATCACTGTCCCAACTTCTCAACTCTTTTCTGTGCTATGACCCCCGAATACTGAAACGTTTGTTAACTTTGACAACAGATTAATTTTAATACTGCCTTTGTCTGGCACTGAGCAAATGACAATAGACTTAAATCTGTCGTCAAAGTTAACAAACGTTTCAGTATTCGGGGGTGAGAGTCCAAAGAAACTCATCAACATTTGGTGAAAGCTCAGAGTTGTGGGAACTGAGACAACGCATTCCCATTGGCTATCTCAAAGTTTAGCCTAGCCCCGCCTAGCAATGAACCAATAAACATCTGCGTCAGCCTTTAAACATCCCAATGCTGGGATATCTGCCTACCCACGAAGGGAGATTAGGCCGTATCCACACGCTGCCCAGCGCGGGTTTGCAGATTCACATACACCATCGAATTTCTTCTCCGGAAATATGCAGGTTTCTTCACGATGTTTTCCTTCACTGCAGAGCCAGTGGTACATCCGTACATAAGTCCCAAAGAAATCATGCGCGCCTGTGTTCGAACCCGCGATCCCAAGAATGTGAGGCGACCAATAAACATAATCTATAGTAATCGGTTCTTCGACTTCATCCAGAATTGTCGTCTGTGTGCGTGCGTCTGTTATCCCTCGTATAGAATCGCCCTCGGCTACTTATTTGTTTTGTGTCTCACCGCGTGTCCTTCAAATATTTTTCAGCCAGGCTTACTGTGCACTTAGCACGCTCTCGTGATTTTTCGCGTGATAAACACAGTTAAGGTAGCTTTCATTCACGTTCCTTCACCTCACCCCGCTATACCAACCAACCTACCAACCTGACGTGAACCTCGAACCAGACCCATGCAATGGAACTCGCCGAAGAACGCGAGCAAGCCGGGCGCAACGTGGACGCCGCAGCCGATGCAGGCCACCACCGGAGCGGGCTACAGGCCTATGGTACGTGTCGTGGAACAACATGCACTTTTATTTTATTTTATTTTAATCTTTTAAATTGGCAAAAATAAATTTTTACCTTTTTTTTTATTTATTTTTAAATATACCGATGTATATTAGGTAAAAATATTACCTCGAAAAATCTTTTTGATTAAACAAGTATATAGGGTTTTTTTAAACATGTTTTAATTAAATATGTGTTTTCTTAAAAAATGTTTTTGTAGTTGTACATTTTGGGGTCAAATATAGTTAAAAATGGTTAACTCCAGTTTCAATCTCTCCGTTTTGTTTCTGAAAGCGCTTTTTTTTATCTAATTTTTTTTTTAACCATCCATCGATGAGAAAAAGTAGCGACAAAAATTGGCGATGGATATTATTTGTCTCGAATTTTGTTAATTTCTTTTAAAAGTATTTTTTTTATTCATTGCATAAGAAATAACGTTTAGAGTGCTAGTGTACAATGATGATTTTTAATGATAACTAAAAAAAAAGTGTACAAATATTAACTTGTCAATTTTTCAATCTAGTAACATGTGAATATCTCGCACACTACTTATTTTCTTTTCTCACGAACTGTTTGCTTTACATGTTGCATTTGCGCTAAAACTTTTCTTTCCACACTTATTTATCTCAGTTAATTGAAAAAAAAAAGTTTATGCCTTAAGATATAGAGCTGAACAATGAGAAACAGAGATGACATAAGTAAATTAAGTAACCGAAGATCGTGCTTGAGTGTCGTTGAATAGTATAATGTCGTGAAAGCGACTTTTCGTGTTGTTTCCAAATCTCCGTAGAAGATTCCAGTAAAGCTTCCATCACTCTACTGAACCATGACTTAGACTGGGCAGTGACTTACAGTCGAATACTGAAACGCCAATCAGGTGACCCACTCAACTGAACTCTACTTCATTCTAAAAGGCCATTAAATTTAACTGGAATTCTCAAACGCCACTCAATAATTTTAAGACCATGATCAGCGGAACAGTCCTCAAATTTTCTATAAATGGTAACGTTGACTTGAAAAATACGTTTTCAATTACATACAGTTTTTATTATTTGTTATAGCTATTTCATTCCACGCAGTAACGTACGTTATTAATTTATATAGATTGAATTTATTATATAAATTGCTTTAAAAAAAAAACCTATTGTTTTGTCTATGAGTCCCGAAATTATACATTGGCGTTTCAATATTCGGGCGTTAAATTGTTTACTTAAATTATGACTTAAGACTTGGTTTCATTGTGAAATACTACCCTATTTTAAAATAACATAACTTGACTGCACTGGCTAAATACAATATTGGTGGAGTCAAAACGTAAGATAAAAAAGGCAGGATGTAACGACATATAATAGTGCAATGTCGAACAAAATGCAAGAGTATTGGCGGGAACGTGAAGAAATCATGTCGTGTCATTTTATTATTTTCCAGAACTTAATGTGTAAAAACGGTGATTTTTTACCCGTTAAGTGTTCGTGAACATGCACGAGTGTTGGTGAATGGTATAATGTTGTGAAACGTGAATTTTCGTGTTGTTTCCAAAACTCCATAGAAGGCTCTAGTAAAGTTTTCACCACTTTACTGGGGCATGACTTGGATTTGACCGTGACTTGCTTTGCTCGCCTTTGACTATGACTAGTTTTGCTCGCCTTTGACTATGACTAGTTTGATAATATTTAACAAAACTTGAAAATATATAAGTATACTTGACACTGGCAAATGAATAAGACGTGCGACGCCAAAATCCTCTTAGGAGGAAAGAGAAAAAAAAAGCGCAATGTCACTTTGAAAAAATGGCATCTCTGTTTATCTCTGGTGCTGAGCAGCTATAGTATCCTATCCTTATTGCATTTTTTTGTTATCCCGTAGCATGCTTCGTTTATTTTGCGTTTTACAGGGCCCCGGCATGAATATACCACCCATGCCCCATACTTTGCCACACACATACCACCCCCCGCATTATGTAATGGTAAGTTGCGCTATGATTTTTTTTTGTTCGGGATGTATTTAGCTGCACATCAAAATTAATTAATGCGCATCAGGACATAGCCATCAATTTAAGTGCCAGGAGTGATGAAAACAGAGTAAGCTGTAGCTAGCAAGGCTTCTACGATTCGTGTCTGATCTACTATCCACTTTGTTCACCAAAAAATATAGCTGTTATTCATGCGGGCTTTGAGCTCGGGAAACGTTCCTGACATCGTGATCTGTCCTCGTATGAATTTTATTATTTAAATCGGTCATTCCACTCCGACCAACTAAACTGACCAACAGAAACGTATCAACTATTATAATCTACCTTATTTCTAGGTTGATGTAGCCAATAAGTCTAATACTATTGAACTTTGGCAGTTTGGAATTGACTACTGTTTCAGAGTTCCACAGTAGTTTGATTTTTTGTTGTGCAAATTTTGATGCGCAATTTATTTATTATTTGATAAATACTTTTTGATGTGCGATTAAAAACAATCCTTTTTATTTGCATAGTTTTAGTAGTTCTTTCAAAACCTGTAGTTTCGCTTGAGATCCCACTGTTAGTTAGCACATTCCCTTGTAGGTTATTGATAAAGACCGATCCTGATATTCGAGGTAAGGCTCAACTGAACAGTAATACGTGATAAACCAAATAATATAGTTTTAGGGTCTCCACACACGATGTGACGCGTGTGAAACTGGTTTTCGACTAGCTATCAACGTTGTTGCGTTCTCAACTTTGGCATGCCCATGCTAAAGTATTCTCAAAAAAATAACAACTTACTCGCATCCACCCCGGTGGATATCCCGTCAACGTGACAGATGGGAAAAATAGTTTCATCGGCCCCATTAGCTCCGGCGTCAGCGTTCAACGGGGTGGGTGGCACAGATCAATTATCTTTTACCCCGGTAGGAAGTAATATCTACTTACCGAAAACTAAATATTATGACGATAACTTACGACTATTCAAACGAAGGATAATGTCACAATATGAATAGGTACAGACGACCGGCTCCATAAAACGGGTAATAACGGGCACACGTACAGTCGCGCAAGTACGATGATCTCTGATCAATCCATTCGAACTGTTTGATCAATTGTCCCAGATCGTCGTACATATGCGTGCGGCTGTTAGGGTGTCTACACATGGCATGAACTGACCTCGTGTGAAAGGGACAGCTAGATTTGCATTTCACGAGAGCAAAAGAAACAAACTATTAAGGTTATAGCTTCTCCCTTTTGCTCCCCCAGAAACTTATATATAGCCATCTCTTTCAAACGCTGTCAGGTCAGGCCATGTAGCGAGGCCTTTATCATTCGTTGTATGTAGCGTGATTGCAGATGAAACTAAACAATAAAATTCTAGTCGAAATCCAGTTATAAATGCTCGCGCATTCATAGTAGGCCTTAACTTTTCTTCTATATCTTGGGCCCGTACCGCGAGATCATTATTGCGTTGATTGTTAGGTTCAGCCGCCGACGCTGCGCAACCGTGAACCTTATCTCGCGGCGATACGATTCATGGTCACGTAACGTCGGCGGCTGGACCTAACAATCATCGCCATAAGCACGTCACGGTAAGGGAATTGGTAATAAGTTTAGACCAATGTGTTTTTAAGCATGGATTTGAATGGATTTTAAGCATGATCTAGTTTTGTTTTTCCAAGAATGTTTGATCATTGTTCTTCGATCCAAATTTAGCTTGATTCGCTGTCAATCTTAATTTCCTATCTTCAACCTTTTACATGTCGGCTAAACATATCAATTCATTAAACATTGAGGGTTTTATAATGAGGTTAAGATTTTTAGGTTAGCAGTATTCGTAAATATAATTGTTCGCTGCGATTTTTTAAAATGGGAACTTGGAATTTTTAATGTCCCACCCAATTTTAAATATTGTGAACGAGTAGAATTTAAATTCCCAGCGTCCCCCACCATTTCTATTAATGGGGATGGTTAGTAGGGACGTTGGGAATTAGCCGTATTGTACTGTTGACTAGTTTTTGGCGGTTTTATGCCTGTGCTCTTTATGGTAAGTGACAATTTATTGATGTGTGTCGAGAACACGGGTCTTCGATCATTCCTGAACCAACAAATGTTTCCTACGCTGTCAATTTACGTTAGTATTCAACTATACCAACGCGATGTTTTCGTCTTTCCAGCAACAGCCAGGGGGGATGGTAATGGGCATGAGCGGTGCCCCCATGATGCCCATGGGGGGCATGCAAGCTCCCATGCGACCCGCTGTGCCCCCGCAACCTACAAACCAGTTCAGTTAAACGTTCAACACAATACACATTTGGTTATATGAATTGTATCGCGCTTATGTACAGAATTACGATTTTGAGATCAGATCGTTGCTCGTACGCTTGTGAATCATAAAAGAAATGAGTAGCCCAGTTTTGCCTTAAGTCTTTAATATTAAATCTCGACTTTATATGGTTAACATAAAATACAATTTTGATGAAACATACAGCGCGTAGAGTCTTTCGTTTTGTGTGTAATTAAAAATATCTAACGTCAAAACTAGGAGAAGTCGATTCTGGGTCGAGCGAGCGATGATCGATACGTTACAAGGTTTTATTATTTCACAATCGGTAGTTACAAGATAAACGTATGTTACGTTTACGTTTTGTATTGTTACAATATGATGTGTAACAAAATTATTCTATATTATAAAATGTATAAATGAAATTATAGCTGGTCATTGTAGATGAAAATCGGATTTTATTTATGTTAGCCGATTTTAGTATACGATCATATCGTATATTAAACTTCATTACGACAAGTAGCAATCAATAATATCTACACACATTAAAACAGAACATCAATATCAATAAAATCATTATGTACATTGAAAAGAACATATTCGCGTAAAACTATGTACATTTGAATGGATATGCCCACGTAAAGGTTAAAATATTCCATAGTCATAGTCATAGTCTTTTCATACAGTTTATCGTTATTATATTTGGAGTAAAGTAATATTATTTTAGTGAAATTTTAGTTAGCTAAATAAAATGAGGGATTTATGTTACCACTTTATTTTGTGGTATAGTATTTTCGCGTGTTTGGTCCATATTTATTTGTATACTATTCATTTGAAGACAAGTTCGTGTAAAATATAGGATGAAAAAAAATTATCAATGAAAAAATTATGAAATTATTTTAAATTAAAATCTTATGAATACGGTGCGAAAATGTTTTATATGAATAATAATTGATTTCTTCTCTTCTCTGAATTGTATACACACCACATTCCATAACTTTTGTACAAAAAAACACTTGTGAATTTATGTCAAAATATCTTTAATTTATTTTATCGCTTATTTAATGTATATTTTCAATTGCAATGTTGCCTGTCAATTGAAAAATAAAGATTGTTGTAAAAACACCGGCTTATATAAAAACCCCGACATCCAAACTTATGAAAAACAGTACAACTAACAAGGATCGTCAACATCAACATCAAACATCGGTGTTGACTGCATTGTGCTAGTGAAACCACACCAAGGTAACATCGTGTGGCTTTATGACGTAACATGCGTCGTCGCCAAGTAAACTACAAGCGACAAATCAAACAGCAAAATGCCGCATGCCACAGTTTCAAAGTAACAGAAAAATATTTTCCGTTACTCTGATTAAAATTAAACTATACTTTATATATACTATATACAAATACTTTACATTTGTCAACTTTGGACGATTAGATAATTTGACTATATATATCATGGTCGTCGGATCTCGAAGTAGCCGCAGAGACAATGCTGCAACCAGTAATTCAACGACAGTAGTGTCGATTCTGTTGGACCTTTTTCTTAAACTGAACTAAAGACTGCACTAAAATAGCTGTCATAGTTTTCTCACATTATGAAATGAAAAGAGACGTTGGTAAATGTAGTCATATCAGAATAATTTTGTTAAATGAGCGGTACAACAGAATCGACTACATTGCTCTGCTATTCCTGGCGATTGTTTTCGGGCAATGTTGCTGAAAAATTGCTCATGTGAAAAAACCTTTACTGCTTCAATCGCTTGAAATCTTTTTGTTTTAATGAAAGCACTTACTTATGCAAAGTAGTATGCTGACAAATTATCACGTCGGATTACACTATTCCATAATCACAAATAATCTTACGTAAACATATAATCATTGCTATATTATGTATAGATGGTTATCGCATTAGATCGTTATGAAATTTAGACGTTATGGGTCTGTAAAGTTATATGTATAATGGATGGCTGTTGTGGATATATTTACATAGTTGCTTTGTGTGCCCATCGTATGTAAAACCCAAAATGTTCCCCTATCAATCCTTCAGACGAATTATATGTTCCTAATTTACATATAATTGGCGCTTACACACAATCAAGTACCCTTTAAGTAACACGATAACATTTGTTACTTTTTGGTTACAAGCGGCATTTCCAACCGCATATGGATAGAATTTCGTAAAAACCCTTTCTCAGTGTTTACTTCTGTATAACCTGTTTAGGCTGTGCGTTGATTGTCAGTCAGTCTGTCAGTCAGCGATACGACAGTTTTATATATTCAGATAAATAATACCATGTTTGTTATAAAATGTTATCTAACATCTAACAAATGTTATACAACAGCAGTTCTATCTCAATGCGAGTGCGAAGCGTTCAAGCTTAACATCTAACATCCGACAACAGTCGGAAAGTGACAGAGCGATCATTCTCGCCTTCTCGCACGCAATGGCTGCTGTAGGTAGTTTACGCTTGGCTATAATTGCTAAAATTAATTTTATTGTGAAGCAACGTAGCGAGATTCTTACTGCGTATTATGCAACAGCGTGTAAAACTGTTGTGTTAGGAGCATAATTTTTTTTTCTTTGTTATTTAATTCTGTGCTTTATAATCCGTTTCCTACGTGTGGGGAAAACTATGAAAATGCACTTGAACTTTTCGAGTTTTTGGTAATTTTAGATAAAAATTTAAATGAAAAAGATTTAGAAAATGTTCAATAACTCGAAAACCGCGAGACTTACTAAATACAATTTTTAATTTTCTGAGCAGTTATGATGTCCCCCATCCGCATGTAAAGGGTTAATCGGCTAGGGAGCTTCTACTAAACGAGGTGCCTCCGCATAGCCCAGTTAATTTAGGTCCTTACCCGGAACCATTTAATAACAAGTTTTTTTTAAACATAATAATGAAACTACCTTAAATATACAATAATATTAAAAAAATTGTATCGTTTACGGCCTGAAATTTTGCAGTTTGCCTTTACTTGATTTAAACTCGATCTAAAAATGCTATCTTTAGCTAAACATTAGCCTAATTTTTTTGTTGAATTAAAAAAAAACCGTCTTTAGCAAATATTGTAAATCGCAAACGTGGTATCAAAATTAAAGGTGCTTTTTGTGATTTATATTTATCTGACTTTCTACTTGAAAAAAAAAAATGCATTATTAAAATGTGACTCCTAAAAAACAACACATGGCTTTACCTCAATTTTGTAGTTTAATGTTTTGTGGCTCGAACACAAATTCAGTTTCTATGTTCCGTACCTCCAGACGTCAGCAAATTATACCAAACACAATTTTATATTTATGTAAATTAAGTCCCGCTACGGCACTGACTGGGCTGTGCAGCCGTAGCCGGCAACTAGGACGGTTGTCGGAGGTGGGCGGCCGAAACACTAAAAAGTAATTCCCGAGTCGGATAATTAACTATACATAAGTAATTATTTTGCTGAAACCGTTTTGGTGTGATATAACGATTCAGACAACTGTAGGTTACCTTTTCGATTACAGACACAAGTCTGATAACAGTCGGTTCAGTTTTTTTCTTATGACAATCCGAAAGCCCTTTCGGCAACAGATTTGATTCCGATAACGGTAGTTTGGTCGTACCTCCGGCAACCGTTCCGTTATTTCATTTTTGCCGGCTCCGGCAGAGGCGGCACAGCCTCCACTATAAGATACTTATGTACCGCTTACATTGCGTGTAAGCAGTTAAATCACTTATAGCAATTTAATCTCACAAGAACTCGCTAGCCGATTAAAAAGCACCGTGTATTACTATCATACACTAAAACGTCGAAATACTTAAATATGTTTTTTTTTTGCATCTTTTTAAAATTATGTATTCGACAATTTTATTGGTATAAAGAAAATGTGCGACCTAAATATGTTTGAATATAAAAACTTGTGTGTACAAAAAAAAAGTATGTTTCGCAGTTGCATATTGCCAAATATAAAAATTATCGTTATCATATAAGTATGCCCTTTTATTATATAACAATACTTTGTACAAATGTGCTAGTTAAAATATTTTAATCATTCAATTTGTGATATATTGATTTTGAAAGACTGCTTAATTTTTTTTCTTCAGAGTATTAAAAATATGATTTATTTATTATGAAAGGAAACAAATATATTTTTCTGTCGTTTGGACAAAGTATTGTATAAAACGTTGCCATTGTGTCACGTTTAACTTTTTTGGTCGAAAATGTGATCATGTGGTGGCACCAATGCTGCACTAAAATTGTTTTGTGTAGAAAAAAATATGTTCACAGAAAAAAAAAACTGTAGCGGTTATACACTTAATATTAAGAAAATTATACAAGTTACTCTATAAACTAGCTAAGTTAGAGTCCAAAATACATCAGTGCAGTTCAATAGTAAATGTAAATACTTGTTTATTGTAATTAACGTCGGTTCACATAGTACATAGTGCTAACTTTGTTCTTTGCCCTGGCTTACTTGAATGTATCCACAGAGTAGGGACAGAGACGGCATTTCCAATTTGCCGCCGCGACAGCCAAATGTACATACAAGTAGCGCCATCGTTTCTAAGTAGTTATATAGTCAACAAAAGCTGGCGCTATATTGTATGTGATAAAGAAAGCCCGCCATCTATCGTAGAGTATATGTACGTGGGGCTTAGAAAAAGTGTAGGTATAGAACTTGGGTAGCTTGGCCGCACATGAGACAAACCATGAAATATACCAACCAATCACGATTAGCATTACCAATTATCGACCAATCAGGATGCAGTTTTAATTGCAGGCACCAATTTCTGACCAATCAGGATGCAGTAATAATAGCCGATCCTGCCAAAATCTAAAAATACGCTACGGGACAGAAATATTGTAACTTTGTCCTTTTTGTTTAATAAAACGGGAATACTCACGTTAAATTGAGTCGGCTTTTGTCCTTTTTCTTCATGAGTAATACTTAATTTTCCATCTTTCTTTTCTGTTGGAAATATACATGCTTTCTCTGTCTACGATGTGAGGTAACGATCTCCTGACCCACTCGCACATGGACATTGCTCTCGCTTCGCTGTGAAAAACAAAACGCAGCTCTGTCCCACTCTGTGACTGTATCTTAGATTTGTAGAAAGAAGCTAAAGGTGTTCCAAGTATAATAAGCTTTTGCTGTACGTATCTATTAACTAGTTTGAGAATTCAAATTAATGATATGTAATATCATTTGCAGTTTTGTATGAGATCTGTTGGTTGATTTGTTACTTCGATCGCTAGTATTTTTGTGCAATATTGTTGTTTGTCTTAATGGCAACACTGGTTAAATTTCTTTTTATTGGACTTGCCAGATGAAATCCAGTGCTTTTTTTTCGTTGTTTAGTCGGCCATACTTCTGTTCTAAAATGCTGTGATGATGAAAGTTGAATTCGTAGTAGTTTTCATAGTTTTTATTTTTTATGAAGAAAATTACTAGATTTACCGCAGTATATGAGAATTAATTATTATTGTAGTACATACTCATTAATCGTCAAATTTTTAAGTTGTACATTTTATACTTATTTCTTTTATCAACTATTATAGTTATGTTTTTATGTAAATAATCCTCTATTTGCTAGATTTATTGCATCTTAGATACCTATCCAATTTAGTTTATTTATGAAAAATAAATCAATTAATATTATTTTATGATTTTTATTTTTTGTTTCTGCGATTTTAGCCGCTTCGTACATGGGTCCACTCTTTACGTGCTTATATCGAAATAATACGTTGAAATACTTCTTAAATGTAACCCAATGTAATGTGTGTTTATGTCTGTAAAGATAGAATTTACCTCTCATTCCAATGACAATACTATCAAAAATTATGTAGCAGTCAATCAATCTGTTTTCATTTAAAAGATGAAATGTTGTTAATACAAGAATAAATTAGCATTCTTATCTGTGTCACAGTATTAATAGCACTATCAATAGATGTCTATAAAGGAGGATGTATCTATAGCTGTTGAGACAAAAGTATATGTAAGATAAAAATCATGTTGCAATTTATTTAATAGATGGAAATCTGGATAAATAATTTGTCACGCCTTTGAAAGACATTTCCCAAATCGGGCCAATTGTGTAGAAAAAAAATACACGATGCCAAGAACTACCAATAAAATAAGTACATTAAAAAAAACGGAGTCCGTACGAGGTACCATGTGATCAATAAATTACAATGTGATTTATTGGAAATATATTTTTGTTAGGAGCGGTTTCCCGTAACATTTATCTGTACGTTAAAATCTAGCATAGTTAAGGGAGAGCTACAAATTGCTTTGAAAGTAAATCTATTACACCAAGCTCGTAATATCTGGACGGTGTAACTATCTATGAAAACAATAAAGGTAAAAGTTTAAGCTGTGTTTTATTTTACCTTTTTTGTATAACATTATCTATGAGTGGCAATGATTTCGGTTTTGATAGTGGGCATGACTTGGGCCCCTATTCGGAGATCTGGGACCCTATTCCTGTGCGCTCGAGATTATCTCGGTCACTCTCACTCCCATTGAATTCTAAATTATCGTGAATATCTCGGAAGATAGCGTTGAGAATAAGAAATCTCGAAGTTCGACTTTTTTTTCGAGATGTAACAAAAGTTGACACTGGCTAAATATACTAAATACGTGTGGGGTCAAAATATAAAGGCCTCGTTAAATGGCCTGTTTGATAGAGATGTCTATATATAAGTTTCTGGGAGAGCGAAAGGGAAAAGCTGTAACCTTGTCATTTAGGGACAACAAGGACCCTATTCCTGTGCACTCGAGATTATCTCGGTCACTGTCTCTCTAATTTAAAATTTAATGGGAGTGAGAGTGACCGAGATAATCTCGAGCGTACAGGAATAGGGTCCCAGCTAGACTTGAATTTCACGGGATCAAAAGAAACAAACTATTAAGGTTATAGCTTCTCCCTTTCGCTCCCCCAGAAACTTATATATAGCCATCTCTATCAAACGATGTCAGGTCAGGCCATGTATACCCACCCTCACTCCACAAACATAAAAAGTGTGAAGCTTTGGTAAACCGTTCTGTCGTAGGGTAGATCTCACAAATGAGGCGTTTTCAAAAAAAAAAAGTTCTAAAATACTTACTAGATGGCGTAATAGTCCTATCGTTTTACCTGTCATTGTCATTTCTGTCGAAAAATTTTATGTTTATTTTTTGAATCGTAAATTTTGGCTCCACGCGTTGTGTCAACTATTGTAATATTTCAAATGAAGTCAAATACATAGTTACATTACTTGAAATTGTCTAAATACACATGTGGAGCCAAAAAACACGAGAAAAAAAAACACGTAATTTTTTTTGTCTTTCATGTCTTGACAGCGACAGAAAACCTCAAGGTACATCTAACGCCATCTATTGGGTACTTTTAATACCCGGTTTTTTTTTTTGGATACGCCTCGTTCTATAACAAAAACCGAACATTTATTTCTGAACGCACGGAAAGTCTTTTTTTTGATGATGGTAACATTACAAAAATCAATCGATGACAGCTACGGTTTTTCGCAGAGATCCGCTGACGACATTTTGTCAATAAATTGTAAAATTGAAGAGAAATCTGAACTTTTCCTTTGTGAATTAGTGTTAAAGCAGCCAGAAGTATGGCTGATAATGAACAGAAAGCAATGCAGCTCATGGCGGAGGCGGAGAAGAAGTTGAGTTCATCAAAATCCTTTCTTGGTTCTCTTTTTGGGTAAGAACAATGAGAATTAATGTATTTCTCTATTATACATTGAGTTAATAGTCTTATTTATTGTTCCTGAAGTGTCACAACCTGAACTGAATATACTTTTTCCTTCCCAACTAAATATCTGATCAAATATTGATTGGAAACTTACAGTTTGATCACCCTGTTCATTAGTGTATCCCTGGCGCTAAATGGTCTAAACAAATTAATCAGATTGCCTCCCCAACTGCAACTCACTATCTAGAACACGCGTAATTTCATCTGATGCTGTGTGATGATTAATTAACCTAGCTATTTTGATTACTTGAAGCATGATTCATGAGCTAAGTAATAGGTAGGCATTCTCTGTGAACTTACACAAAATCTATCTAATGGTGCAAGCTTATTCTAGATCTTAATATATAAATAAAAAACTACAACAATTTTCGAACATAACACCATGTCATGACACTTGTACCGATTTTTCTCATCTATATATTTTTATGTTTGGGAAACCTTAAAATTTCACCTGTTTACTTTCACTTCTACTTGTATTCTTTGGCTCCTTTTGTTAGTTATTGTATTGCGAAACTATTGTCTTAATTGGTACACACCTTTATAGAGAATTACTAAAACTTTCCAATTCAAAGTAAGTATAATTCACAAAGATTTTAAAAAGTATAGATTCAACATCGATTCATTTAAAATGGTAACAAACTGTACTACTGACATGTCAGTAATGGCCCACTTCCCAATAGAGAACGCATTTGTGTTATAAGTCATAGCAATATGCTTAGTTTTTAGTTTTTGTGACTGAATAATGGTTGTTCATTTGAAAATCAGTCGACCTTTTTAGTTCTGTTTTATTGGTAATGTGTAGTTATTGTATTTGTATTTTATTAAAATATTTTTTTCTGAATTACTCAAATTGGTCCTGATTCTAAATGGGATTAAATATAGTGAAAAATATTGTTAGACTAAGCTCTCCTACTACTAAGTTGTAATCAAAGACTAACGCCTGGTTTCGCATATGTTTGTCAAACCCTTGTCAACTTAACACACCAAATAATATAAGCTCATTGGTTGAAGACAGATGATAATCAACAGGCAACCAATGAGTGTTCCGTATTTGGTGTGTTAAGTTGACACGAGCTTAACAAACATATGAGAAACTGGGGGCACATGTAGTAATTGATCATTCAAACAAATTCTACATAAGTAAAAAAATGCCATATAATAAAATAATATAAATAATATTACCAAATAAAGTATAATAATGACACTGAGAAAGTGCTATAAAGCAACTGCATCATAATATAGTAGCCATGAACATTAAGCAAGGTTATGTTTGAACTGTGACAAACAACCTGCGAGCCGAGCGAGCAAAGCAAGCGTAACGTGGAAGGGGTCGGCGAAGTACTAAAAAGTAACTGTAACATATTAATATAATGGCCACAAACACTAGGTTATTAGGTTATGTTTGATTGGAACTGTGACAAGCAACGCACAAGCCGAGCATTTTTTTGTGGTAAAATTTCGATGGTCATTTACTAACAAGTAACAATGATTCGTTCAGAGTCATTTGTTTTAATGGTATAGCAAGATGTAACATTTTTTGTTATAATTTTACATTAAAATGGGGTTTTAATTTTGGTGATAAATTTTTTTTTGCAGTATAATGTGTTTTTTTTAAATAATATATTTTAATTTTACTATATCTGGTGATCACTTAAAGATATACCGTTCTAAATTGGCTACTCTATTGTTCAATATTTAATTTATTTCAGGAGCAACACAAGGTACACTTGCATAGGTACATTCCACCATTCACAAATAAAATAACTTTAATTTAATGTGGGTCACATTGGTTTTTTTTATTCAAACAATGATAAAAAATAAGTAGATTAAATTTACCTTCATTATTATGGAACAGTCAAACGATAGACTGCACATTATATGCAAAGAAACTTGAACTTTGGTTGTAGTATCACCTTTGCCCATCCGTCCGCTGAAGTTAAAATAACTAATGGCATAAATAAAATACTGAAATTACTGCAAGTTGCAGTGGGTGATAAATAAATCAATTACTCAATTGTACTGGTTAATAATTAATTCAGTTAAATATGACTTAAAATTACATAGTAATAATAAACAAAATAAACTAATCTAAAAGTTTATTTTGTTTATTATTACTATGTAATTTTAAGTCATATTTAACTGAATTAATTATTAAACCAGTACAAATATAGAAAGAAAATAAATACTTGAAGCTATAGGATCTCCACGGACTCCGAGGTCCATGCCCTATTACCCAATATGAAGATTGAACATTGGTTTCATTATATATCAAGAATATTTTGATTTAAGATCCAAGTCAAGGGGTATCTGGTACCGAACGATTCAACCCACTCTTTGAAATATCGATGGATAGATGTTAATTTATTTTTTGTATTAAATAGGCACAATATTGTTGTTAATTTTTTGCACTTATCAGAGTGACACATTCGCTTGAAAGAAAAAGCTCAACAATGAGTATAAAAATAAATAAATTCACTAGTTAAATTATCATATCACAGCTTTGACAATATACCTGCGATATATATATATGCCTAACATGAGTCGTAGTCCAGCGCTGAGGTTTTCCATACCACCGCAATTTACATAATGTGTTATGTATTTATTAAAAAAAATGGGTTTTCATTCAGTTCAAGATTGTTAGTGTGAACTTGACTTACACTTGACTGTTATTTGTTTTTTATTTTATTTTAAAACTTGCACTAATAATCACAATTTTAGTAGGATATCGCCATGGTAACATCCTAATCCTGACTAATATTATAAATGCGCAAGTAAATCTGTCTATTATGTCTCTCTGTCTGGGTGTTTGTTGTGTTTTCACGGCTAAAAGGCTGGAACGGAGCGACCTGATTTTTAGATACATATTTTATAAGTATATTATTGTTGAAGGGGCGGAGACGGACAAACGCTCCTTTTTTATGTCCACGCGAACGAAGTCGCGGGTAACACCTAGACTCATATTCTATGAGTTTTAAAAAAGATACAGCCCTTTAATGGTAGCAAAAAGCCGGGTAAGCTTAATTATAGAGTCCCGTTGGCACTCTTTATAAACGGAACACTAAAAATTTAGTCTAGGTATGAATTTATGACTTCCTTCTCCTCCAACATCATTATCATCACCATTCTTAACTTAAACAGGGGCTCGTCAAAAGTAGAAGAAGCGGTGGACTGCTACCTCCGAGCTGCCAACCTGTTCAAAATGTCAAAGAAGTGGGCGCAAGCAGGGCAGGCCTTCTGCCTCGCCGCGCAGCTGCACATCAAAGCTGGTGTAAAACACGACGCGGCTACAAACTTCGTAGACGCCTCCAACTGTTATAAGAAAATTGACGCCAATGGTAAGTAAATAAATAAAGCTTCACACACACAGCTCCGATGCGGAAGAAAGGTTCTTGAGTGGCGACCACGAAACGGAAGATGAAGCGTAGGCAGGCCTGCCACTATGTGGACCGACAACATTGTGAAAGTCGCGGGGAACCGGTAGATACAAGTGGCCGGTTGTCGGCCTACGTTCAGCAGTGGACGTCTTATTGGCTGATGATGACCCACAGCTCCTCTACTAGGATTCTTTGTGTCGAGAATGCCATGGAACACACACATAGGTATGGACAACTTACTTCAACTTTTCTTCGCGGCTTCTGCGGTCTAGCCGCAATTTTGCCAATTAGCCCAGTTGATTTAGCGTTTGACCCGGAAGTAATTAATAACAATATTTTATTTTCTGTACATAATTGTAGAACTAACCTGTCATATTAATTTACAATAATTAAACAAATTGCGTATCTGGAACAGACACAAATTTAACATTTTGCAATATCGTCTCTATTTGCGCTGTGATGATTGCTAGAGTCTATTTCAGATGACTATCGTAAGCACGGCAGTGAGTCGTCGGCGACGATAATGTATTATGGCTCAAGCATAAATGCTTTTTCTATGTTCCGTGCCTCCAGACTGTTTAATTTAATTTAATATTGATTCTACGTCAGCAAGTTATATCAATCACAATTGAATATTTATGTTATGAAATATGTCCGGGTCTATACTAAGTCCCGTAACATGACTAGGCTAATTGTCTCGTGAAGAGTCAAGGTAACATGGATGTTGAAGATTTGCTGTTGAAAGGTAAATGCGTTGAAGACCTTGCACAGACGACCGGTAGAACAGCTAACACTCAGACCCAGAACAACTAATGAGTGTATAAATATCTGCCTGGCCAGGAATCAAACCCGGTACCCCCTGATCATAAGGCAGACTTGCTATTACTGAGCCATATCGATCATCCTATAGTAATCTATTCTCATTGGGTACTTTTAAAGTTTAGCTGCATTAAATTGCAAAAAACTGAAAGATAACATCTTTTTTTCATTGAAAAATATTTTTTTTAACATTATATGTCTTGTTTAATATCTACCAGCTAATCCATACATATTACTAACTTTAACTTTTAACTCACTACTACTTAGTTGATTAAATCAGGCGTTACTTTGCAGAAACCTATCTTCAATTCTACAAAAGATCTCAAAAAATCTGTATCTTTAACAAATCCCCACTGTTTCCCCCTGCAGTATCGCGTCAAAAAAAATAAAACATAATGGACATTTTGGAAAAGGGACATTTTGTTACCAGGCAAAATTCTGCAAGGAATCCGAATGAACTTGTATCTCTATCGTCCGTCGCTCCATAGGACCATAGGGATAACCTAACCCAACCCAAGAACTTGAATTTGAAATTCATTCATAGACAATAGCCAAAATAGACAATAGACAAAATTTGATTTATGGAAAAAAAAACGAATTGTACACAAAAAACAAAAAGGTAGGTTAAAAATAAATAAAAAATCCACAAATCGGTTCCAGCTCAGCATAATACTGGTTGCGAACAACCAGCGCTGGTCTTCCGCTTCATTACATACTCTGTCCATCTGTCTGTCTCTGTCCTCCATTTTAGACATGGTGAGAACAATAAATACTATTTATTTGAATAGACAAAGGCATAAGATCCCTAGAGTCAGAGGTCGGGCTTTCACCTTGTCTTGTATATACAGGGTTATAAGGAAAGGGTATGCTAAGCCGTAAGGGGCTCATAATACTCATGATTGTGAATAACTTTTACTATGGGACCAACCCTGAAATCGAGAAAAAATAATCAGCTGTTCCATACATTTTGTCGAGTGTCATTGACATTCTTCTATGGAACAGCTGATATTTTTTTCTCGATTTCAGGGTTGGTCCCATAGAAAAAACTTGTTCATAATGATGAGTACTATGAGCCCCTTTCGGCTTAGCATACCCTTTCCTTATAACCCTGTGTAGAGAGCAAAGGCCACTAGCTTAATAGAATTAAAAAGTTTATTGTCTTGTTTGTTTGTTTGTCTGAGTTAGTGATTCTGATTCAGTGGTTAATTCAACTTGTTCCAAATAAGACACCTACATCTTTATTTGGAACAAGTCTGGTAGGCTTGTCTGCTACAGTCAGTAGCGTTGCAGTACGCGGCGGGGGGCATTGCCCCGGGCGGCAGATTTTTTGGGTCGGCGCGCGGCACCCTGTGGCTGTCTTGAAAATAAGTCCATAAACAATTTTTTTTTAAAATACACTACACACATACCAAGGGACGATGTCGGCGTGGTCTTGCCCATTCTTTTATATAGCTTCAATAAAGGCGAGACCAGAAGCCTGACCGAAACCCACGCTACGCCACTGGCTACAATATAGTAATGCCAGTGTACTGACTTCCTTTATCGCAAAACATATCTTATGGGCTGGATGCCAAACATACCCTACATCCTCCGAGTAGGAAATCTACAGAGAAACAGCTCGTCAAGGTGGGGGCTATGGATCTGAAGTGACGACCCTAGGAACGAGCGGGTATCGCGTCAGTGAGAAATCAGTTCCGAATCGGAGCAATGTGCGATGAGGATGAAGACGCTTTGGTAGTCAGTACAAATCAGTAAAAGCTTCTTGTTCCGCCCCACTTTGATGCGTCCGTCACTAGAAGCATGCCGATTCGTCGGACCATGCGACGATGCTACTCCACTCGAATTAATTATTTTTTAAGACGAGTGGCATAAGTCCGATTGTCTTTTTGTCCGCCTGGGGAAGTATCACAGTAGTGTGCTAACATTACTTTGTTTCGGATCGAAAGGCAATGTTTCCAGTGAAATAACTGGGCATAAAGAGATTTTAACATCTCACGGTGACGAGTGCAGTGCATTGACTCTTATGGTTTTGAACTGTTGAAGACCATGATATCACTGGCATCCGGACTTCAAGACTTCCGGATGCCACTGATATCATGGTAATTATGGACAAGTGTGACCCTTACTACCAGGCGAGCGACTTGCCCGTCTCATCAGTCAGTACTATAATAAAGTACCTAGTTTTTTTCCATTTAGAAGCTTCTTTGCAGATCCACTATTCAATGCCATAGACGCCTAGCTTTTTAAGAATTCGGCTCCAGTCTCGCATACTCATATATCTTCTTCGGCATAAATAACGTGATATTGATTGTATTTCTGAACAAGCGCTTACTTGAAATAAAATAAAGTAGTGGCTTCCGGAAAACAAAGTTTTTTTTTTGGATTTATTACTTTATCTCTGGAAACGCTAATTTTTATCACTGATGAGGGAGATACTTTGTACCCGAGTAACCAAGAAGGAGGGTAATGTTTTTGGGGTGTATGAAAGCATGTTTGTGTGTTCCTATATTAGCTCCTGTAGTCAAAACGGCTTGACAGAGTTTGACGGGTGAGGTGTCGTTGGATTCCTCTTTACTTCCGGAGTGACATAGGCTACATTTTGCAGTCGGGTATTATGTTTTTCTGTTAAATGATTTTCAATTATTTTGATGCTAGTCTCTTGAATGAGTTCAATAACTTCATTTAATTGGTTTATTTACTTACATCCTACATGGGTTCCTACTACACGAGCAGTGTCGCGGCGGAATGTCGCTTACCACAAAAAAGAATCTTCATCTCGAGTGGCATAATATTAACCACAATTAAGGTTATACGCCAGTTCAGCATTATATGCAAAAGTCACTTTTACGTAAACTACGTTTGTCTGTCATCGATCCGTCTGCTCCGGCTGGGTGATCACTTGCCGCACGCAACTCCGCTTGTGTTAATTGTTTCTATATTCTACTGCGTAACTACTATGGGTTTTACTCATAAAAGTTGCTTTAAGTTAAGCAATGCTTAAAATTCTCTGTCAACTTCAGGCTGACGTGAATGTCACGCGCAAAAACGAAACCGACAGACCTTTTTAAGCATTGATTAAATTTAAGCAACATTTATAAGTAAGCAGCATAAGTAAGGCCCATTATGTCATCTAGGATTTGTATGGACGGGTACGTATTGAAATGTTAAAAATTTAAATAGCTAACGGCTAAACGTCTATGTTCAAATTGTCTAAAATCTAAATGTCAAATGGTTCAAAAGCCACAACTTCACAATGTCAAAAAAAATGTCAGGAAGTCTTACTTAAGAATGCCCCAGTTCAAAAGATTACTGCACGTCTGCATTAACCATTGAATGCTCCTAAGTTCATACTTAACTCACTAGGACGTACCTAACAGTGAAAAATAAATTGCACCAAACTTAGGAGGTTGCCTAAATGCGTAAGAAATGTCGTAACTTTAAGACACGATTTTGCATTTCACAAGCGCTTAAAAAGTGTCAGTATCAAAAAACTGTCTGTCATAGGTACCATGGAAATTTATCATTCTTTCATTCATGTCATTCAAAAGCGAGTTGTAGGAGTCACTTAACGTAAACTACTTGATGCCTAAGTCCGACTTAGTTTAGGCGATGCTAAGCTAAGTTTTATCTTTGTTGACTTTGGTGCAGACGGGCATTAAAGTGAAAATTACCAATATTCAAATTATACAGTTATGTTACAGTTACTTTTTAGCGCTTCGCCGGCCCTGCCGCGGCATGCTCGCTTCGCTCGCTCGGCTTGCGCCGAGCGAGCCGGCTTGTTTGTCGCGGTTCAAACATACCCAAACCTAGTGTTCAGGGCCACTATATCTCACACCTATATCTAAATTGATTATCAATCATTATATTTGATTAATTATTGTACAAAAAAAATAACTATTTCTATTTTATTTTATTTTCTATTTCTATTGGTCTGGTATTGACTATCGTTGTGCAAAATTTCATGTATGTATGTTTATAACTTAAGAAGTTATAAGACTGTAAATGATTCAGACAGACAGACAGACATAACGAACTTATAAAGATTCCTTGTAGTACTACGGAACCAAACCTAACCTAACAGAATTTTGGTTGATTTCCCGGTTTAGTTGTAATTAGCAAATATCTGATTTGTTGACTATATAGCGCGCGGTAAAGCTATGTCTTTTCATCTTCGCGCATAAGTGTATAGAGCTATCTTTTTCTCGAACATCTACATTATCTCATAATTACTAGACTTCTTTTTTTTCTCACTTAATAAGACTAAAAAGCATAGATAAATTATGGAGTGCTAATGTCCATAGAAAGACGCGTAACTCGATTGTAGTATCGATAAGGACGTAAGATGTCGCTATTGGTTTCATCTGCGACACGATCGTCACATTATTTTCTTCGTGACTTGAAATAGATACCCAAGCTAACTCATTCGTAATGGTACAGAGAAAAAACGCTACATGTTATGCATACCCGGTGGCTCAGTTGGTAGTGAACCTACCTTCTGTGTTTGGGGGCGTGGGTTCGATTCCCATCTAGGACAAACATTCACGTGATGAACATTTGTGTTTGTTCTATGTCTGGGTGTTAATATCTATATAAGTATGTATTTAAAAAAATATCTATGTACGTTTATCAGTCTCTGGCAGCCATATTACAAGCTTTGCTTAGTTTGGGGTCAGATGACCGTGTGTGCAAAAAATTACCCAGATATTTATTTATACTTTTGCATTAGTAATATCAGTAAAATTAGTAATTTAATGTTCTATTTGCCACACTCGCTAGGTTCTCATCTCGAGAGATGGCGTAGAAAACATTATTTTTGGTAAAAAAAATTTTAGGTCGTACATTGTAATCTAATTTTGACTAAAACTTAAATAGCGGACATAATTATACTAATACTATGTTTCTATATTAACCATATTTCGACTTTTAAAGCGGTTTGGATATTAGCTAACTAAATACGTAAGTTTTAAGATATTTAAATACAAACATCTAGTTTTTTCAGTAGCTGATTTTTCGAGGGGTACACTTTTTTGTATGAGATTGTAGAGACTTCTCGTGTACATTTTCTTTGGTAAAAGTAAGTATGATCTAGCCATTATATCTCTGATAATCGTGCGGTCTGCATTATCCTTATCTTTGTTAGATAGATAGCCCGGATCAAAATATTTCTATTGTTCGTATTACTTACGTCTTATCGTTTGAATTTTGGAACTTGGCATCTAAAGGAACCTTCTAACAGTTATTTTTAACCGACTTTCAAAAAATCTCCTCAGAACTCCGTCATTTATAAACCGATTTGGAAAATTCATGGCCGGGGTAGATATAAATTTTATGGCAAAAAATATTTTCTGTAGCGTCATTATTCAGGGAGGAAACAGGGGAATACGTTTGTATGGAAGAAACGTCGCCTCTTAATTTCGTTGTTTTGTTACAGAGGCGGTGTCGTGCATACTCAAGGCCATTGAAATCTACACTGACATGGGAAGATTCACCGTCGCTGCGAAACAACATCAGGTAACACTGACACTCTGTTTTGAATGTTATAATATAGAAAATGTTGCACAAAGATTTTTCAATATCACCCTCAGTAATTTTATATAATTAAAAATGTTGATTGTGCGAGCGAGAGAGCGTTATGCAAACTCATCCGTATTATTTCTTGTTTTACTTAGAGCAACATAATGTGGCTGGTTATAAATCATATCAGATATGCACTTACTATGTACTAAAGTAATATACAGACTATTTAATTACTTATAATCTTAAAATAATATAAATAAATATAATCTAGACTGCTTCAAACGAATGGTTAATAAAGTTCTCAATGGTAGGCAACGCACTGACAATGCACCTCGTATTGGAGGTGTCCATAGGCGGCGGTGACCACTTACCATCAGGAGGCCCGTCGCTAGTTTGCCACCAATTATATATATATAAAAAAAAAACCTCTTGCAAGCTTATGTTCCCTACATCATACCTAACAGCTTTCGTTCCATGACTTTTCATAATTAGTAAATTTTTTGTCCAAAAAAAACATAAATGTCTAATGTAGGGCTCCAAATGACAATAACATTAAGCCGTTTCATATGAGCAGGAACGTGCAAATCTTAGGAGCTGACAAAACAAGGATAAAATACAAGGATATTTTTTCACGTATAAATTAAAAAAAACAGTTTTTTTTTTATTTCAAAATAGCTTGTTAATGTACGGAACCCTAAACCATCGTTATAGAACATAGCGGAACTGTACGAGACCGAGTGCGTGGACCTCGCGCGCGCGATGCAGCATTACGAGCAGGCGGCCGACTACTTCCGCGGCGAGGAGGCCACCTCCTCCGCCAACAAGTGCATGCTCAAACTGGCGCAGTACGCGGCGCAGCTCGAGCACTACGACAAGGCGATACAGATCTATGAACAGGTAATACCTATTTTTTTTTAAAACAGTCCGATTGAGAACCTCCTCGTTTTTTGGATGTCGGTTAAAAAGTATAGGTACAGAACGTCGATTAGTGTGGCCGCAGATGAGACAAAACATCTAATTGACCGAGCGAAGCGTAGGTCTCAGAGTTTACTGGGACAAATCGGCATTTGTATGTATGTTTGTGTGTATATTTGTCCGATGATAACTTGCGAACCGTCGATCTTCATGAAATTTTGTAGGCAAGTAGTTCATTTCAATACAATTTTTAAGTTCGAATATGTGCTGAATCGGTCCAGGGGTTGTGAAGATATAGGGGTAGCGAGGTCTCAGTTCGCCGCGAACTACTAGTATTAGTTGGATGAATACTGGTTTTCTGAGTAGTTAAAATTGTTTCCTTGTACCCCAGATCGCGAAGTCGTCCCTGGACAACAGCCTCCTGAAGTACAGCGCCAAGGAGTACATGTTCCGCGCGGCGCTCTGCCACCTGTGCGTGGACATACTGAACGCGCAGCACGCGCTCGACAAGTACTGCAGCCTCTACCCCGCCTTCGGGGACACCCGGGAGTGCAAGCTAGTCAAGGTGAGAGAACACATTCACGTACAGACACGTTTTTTTTTTTTTTTTTTTTTTTTTCAATTTCGGTCGTTAATTCATTTTAATTTCCAGGGCCCGTACCGGGAGTTGCTTATTGCGATGGTTGTTAGGTTCAGCCGACGACGCTGCGCGACCACGAACCGTATCGCCGCGACATAAGGTGTATGGTCGCGCAGCGTTATCGGCTGAGCCTAACAGTCATCGCAATAAGCACCTCACGATACGGGCCCTGTACGTTTAATGTAACTAATTAAATCACATATTACAGAACACACACAATACACACACATAATGTACATGATATGTGTGTTGATATTCCACATAATGTTTGCAATAAATGAATTGAGTATTGAGAAAATAAACATAATTTAATGGAATTGTTCCCAAAATGCTGGCCCCATTACCGCGTTGTATTGCGATGCTCAACCTTTGGGCGAAACAGAGGCCAGCATTTTGGTCACGTGTTGCTTCGATCAGACGAGAAGACAAATCTTTAAATTATAATTTCGTATAAGTGTATTTAGACTGATACGTGGTGCGCTTGGAGCGTCCTGAATGCAGAATCTAAACTGTGATTTTTCAACTTTTTAATTATTATTTTTCTCTGTCAGGAATTGATCGAGCACCTGGAGGAGCAGAACGTGGACGCGTTCACCGAGGCCGTGAAGACGTACGACAGCATATCGCGACTGGACCAGTGGTACACCGCCATACTGGTCCGCATCAAGAAACAGATCAACGACAACCCCGACCTGCGCTGAGCGCCGCGCGCCGCCCGCCCTCGCTTGTACGCACACTACTACTTCGCTAATCAGCTTTTAGACGTCCATTGCTAGGAGAACATTGATTATTTATTTATTTATTGAGATACGCCAGCAGTGAACATATTTTACATTCATATAATATATTTCTACGTGAGTTACATGGAGGTGATACGATCACCCTTTATAGGCAGTTACAACATTCGCCATAAATAGTGATTAGAGGGAAATAAAATAATGTAAACTATAATATAATCGGAATGTTAGTTAGAACTTATAACATTTTCTATGATAGAACAAAAATAAAACATCATAATCAAATTATTTATCTCTGGTGAGAGACTTTACTAGTTTGTTTTTGAAAACAGATGAAAAAGATTGGGACGATGGTTGCCACTGATCGCAAAATGTTCACCATTTATTAAGAAGGCGCTGCTGCCCACCCTCTGCTCGACTATTCGAATACTGTACAACACAATACAATGAAGGGAAGGCTGGGAAAAATCGCTTTAGGCGATAAGGCCGTTATACCGATATTGTTGAATTATTCATTATTTTTTAATTAAAGTTTAATTGTATTTTCGGTGTCAATATCGGCGTACATTATATTATTATTGTATAATACAACTATTGTTTGAAACCATAAATATAAACTTTAAAATATTAGTTTAATAACAGTAGTAAATGGGCGGCCTTATCGCGTAAGCAATTTCTTCCAGACACTATCGTTTTACGATCTAATATTGCAAGACACAAAAAGGGTTATTTCCTGCGGCGTTTCGATCTTATGCCGATATTTCCGCTGGACCTTAAGGATGTGTTTACGTAATTCACGCTCTCTCGCTCGCAAGATCAATGTTTATAATTATATAATTATATAAACTTAAATTTAATTATATAAAATTACTGAGGGTGATATTGAAAAATATTTTTGTAACATTTTCTTTATTATTTTACACTAGCAGCGCCCCGCGGCTTAGCCCATAATTCTACAGAAACCGAGATATTTTTCCGAGATAAAAACCCTATGTGTTAATCCAGGGTATAATGAAGGTACATAGCAAATTTCATTCAAATCCTTTCAGCCGTAACAGAGTTAAAAGGGACCAAACACACTTACATACTTACCTACTTACACACAAACTTTCGTTTTTAACAGACTCCCAAAAAAAAGGTGGAGGTTCTCAAGTCGCCTGGTTTTTTTTAAATATTTGTACCTCAGAACTCCATCATTAAGCGAACGACAAGATGTTTTCTCTATGGCTCAGAAAAATCGAATGAATAATGAAACTTAAACTTGTTAATTGATGTAATAAAGAAAATGTAACACAAAAAAAAAAATTATTAATGCGAATGAATGTGACTCTCTGTCCCTCTGTCTATGTATCTCTCTCTCTCTATCTCTATCTCTCTGGTCTGGGTGTTTGTCTCGTGTTTTCACAGCTGAAAGGATCGACCTAAATTTTTGCATAGATATAGCTTAAGGATCGGAGACGGACAGGGTACTTTTTCTTTGTCAACGCGAACGAAGTGGCGGGTCACAGCTAGTTTTATTACAGATTGTGCGAGTGAGAGAGAGCGTGCAATACGTAAACGCGTCTTAATTTGGTGGCATACGCTTTCACTTACAATTTATTCACTTCATGTTTTGTAGACTTTTCATTTGATTACTGACAGGCTAGGCGTTTGACCACATCTAACCTCATAACTTACATTATGATGTGACAATCGTCAATGCGGTTATGTCGACTCCATAATTTGACCTTCAATTAAACAAAACAATTACGTTCTAGAATAAATGGAACACTAATTAATATTATGATTAATTACTATGTAAATTAATCAAAATGTATCGACGAGGTTACTCTTAGGTAGGCTTAGATCGGTTTTATGTATTTATTGTTTTTATTTACCGAGCGAAGCGAAGGTCTCGCAATCTCGGAACAAATCGGCGTTTGTTTGTTTTTTTGTTATGTTTATTTTTGTCGCCCAAAGAATCCAACTCGGATGGGCAGCGTTCTGGAAGTTACGTGATGTCTTCTCGTCCAAAATCCCGCAGTCTCTAAAGACAAGGGTCTTCAACCAATGTGTGTTGCCAGTGATGGCATTCGAAACTGAAACATGTGGGCCTATCGCGTAACTCTGAAAGCGATAGCGAGAGTTCCGCGAGCGGGACCGCGCATAGTGCGACTAAGTTGGTACGAGCGAGATGGCATGCTCTCGCAAACAGAATCACGAACGTTTCAAAGTTAGAGGATAAGCCCCCTGACCCTTGACCACTGGTCTTTTGGAGAAACTCGAGAGTCGTATATTATTTTCATGTTACTGTACTTCGTGTACTAAAAAAAATAAAGAAAATCGTGTCTCAGGAATTTTCAAAAATAATACCCTATACCTAGTCACTAATATTATAAATGCGAAAGTTTATGTGTATGTGTGTAAGTATGTAAGTATGTAAGTGTGTTTGTTCCCGTTCAACTCTGTAACGGCTGAACGGATTTGAATGAAATTTGCTATGGAGGTAGCTTATACACTGGATTAACACATAGGCTACTTCTTATATATATTTAAAATAAAAAACGTTCCTGAGGGATAACAAAAATCACACGATGATCACCCGTCTTTGCAACCATTTTACGAAGCGAAGCCCTCGAGAGTCATGTACAAGCGAAGTTATTTTTTTCTTTTTTCTTTTGAGGATTTTGGCGTCGCACGTCTTCTGCATTTGCCATTGACAAGCGTATAAATATTTTCAAGTCTTAGTAGATATAGTCGGGTTATCGCGGCTAAACGGCCGAACGGATTTTGATAAAATTCGATAAGGAGTTACTGTATATCACAAAGACGGACATAGGATACTTTATTTACGTCCACGCCACAGATCATACCCTAGATTCTGCATTCAGGACGCTCGAAGCGCACCACGTATCAGTCTAAATACACTTATAAGAAATTACTCTGATTGGTTGATTGTTAGGCGTGAGTAGCCGTAACCTTGAGATAGCCAATGAGAACGCTCGGTCGCACTCCCCGCGACCCGCGCCGCGCCTCAAACTTTGGTGACCTTTTGTAGGAACAAAGAATCATGTAAGGTTGCCTGGAAGAGATCGCTTTAAGCGATAAGGCCGCCAGTTGTTACACTAGTTTTAAGTTGTTTTTTTGGTCATTTTTATGTTTTTTTTTTTTTTTTTTTTTTTTTTTTTTTTTTTTTTTTTTTATGTTACTTGGTGACGAGACGAGCAAGTCGCTCACCTGATGTTAAGCGTCACGCTTGCCCATAACAGTTCAGTGCCACCCAGAATTTTGAACTTCAACAGTTCAAAACAATGCGCGGCAATGCATTGCGCTCGTCACCCTGAGATGTTAGATGTTTAATCTCTGTATGCCCAGTAATTACGCTGGTAACATTGCCCTTCAATCCGGAACACAGTAATGTTTGCACACTACTGCTTGGCGGTTGAATAACTGGCAAAGGTGTGGTACTTCCCCAGGCGGACTCTGCAAGAGAGCCCTACCACTACAATATATATCATATGTTATATCTGGTGTGAACAATAAAGAGTTATCTATCTATCTATCTATCATCTAATGGGGTATGTAGTGTGATCTGTGGTCCACACGAACGAAGTCGCGGGTAACAGCTAGTCATCTATAAACTAATCTTTGTTACAGGTCAAACCGTTCAGCTCATCTGTCTTACAACTGGAGCCCTAAGCGACGTTGCTCAAATTATCTCCAAAGCCGACTGTCAGTAGTAGTGGCAAGCGACGCGTACGGTATATTAATTGTTTCCCTTTCTATCATAAATATAATAGAATAAATATTAATTATGCCTACTTCATTATAACTGTTAGGCCTTGCCTTTTGATGCACTATTGATTTAAATTAAAAGAACAAATCACCCGACTACAAAATGTAGACTATGTCACTACGGACATCTTTATAGCAACACTATCTGCGCCCGCGGTTTCACCCGCTATTCTACAGAAACCGAATACTTATCAGAGATAAAAAGTGTTACGTTGTACGTGTTACTTTTGTGTTACGTGTTAATCCGAGGATTTAAGCTACCTCCATACCAAATTTCATTCAGATCCGTTCGGCCGTCAAAGTTGAACGGGAACAAACGCACTTACACACAAACTTTTGCATATATAATATTAGTGTGAATGTGATAGGCTACATTTTGTCCAACGCCACTTCACTCGTCAAAATCGGTGAAGCCGCTTAGGCTACGTAAGGTAATATAGGTACACACAAACATACTTACTCCAAGAACATTAAACTAAAATGGTAAAAACCATTGGATTATTAAAGCGTTTTTGTCTTTGTCAAAAGTTTTGCGCTCCGGGTCAAAGGGCAATGATCCAATGAAATTACTGGGCATAGAACAATTTCATATCTATTATCTAGATGTTTCAGTGTCACACTAAACAGACCTCCCGTAGGCAGCCTCCCTACATCCCTACATAATTTTTGTTCCATGACTTTTCACAAAATGTTGTCATTAAAAAAAAAAGTATTTTTTTTTTGGTGAAAATGCCTATTTCTAAGCTTCATCTGATTCAGCCAAACTTATAAGGGTTCCTTATCGTACTACGGAACCCTAAAAATCGTCTAAATCGGATAACATCTGGCACTTTTTGTATGGACGAGTAGGGCGGTATACTCTATTAAGTACGATGTAGGGAAGGTTTGCGTTATACAAAAGAATAATATTTCTAAAAAAAAAATGTATGAAAGGAAATTTGTTTAAAAGGCGGTTTCTTCTTCGTAACGTGAATAAACCGTAAAGAACTTATCGCGTCATTTTGCAACTTGAATAGCTTGCTTATCGGTTGGACTTTGTCTTTTCTGTAAGAAAGGCCAACTGATTGACCAGTAAGCATAACTTTGCATGTTTATTTCACTGAATTTGGTGCAACAAATACAATACTAACGTTTCATAATCTGTACTCTATAGTAAAAAATGCTTTGCGAAGCGCCTTTTTACATTAATTTACTCAGAAAAGCTCGTAATATGGTAGTTTGACAACCTTCTTTGAGCAAACTCAGCCTCGCCGCATTACTCGAATAGGCGCCAGCAAAGTTGTATGGAACTCAAAGGCTGGCGTTTTATTTTAATTTTTATGAACTGTTGAAGTTCAAAACTATGCGCGGCAATGCACTGCGCTCGTCACCCAGAGATGTTACGCTGGAAACATTGCCCTTCAATCCGGAACACAGTAATGCTTGCCCACTACTGCTTGGCGGTTGAATAACTGGCAAAGGTGTGGTACTTCCCCTGGCGGATTCTGCTAGAGAGCCCTACCACTACAACTGGCGTGTTTATGCCACCGACAATTTCCTTTGAAAATTCGTTATTGTCCAGTTTTGTTTCAAAAGTAGTCGGGTGCTAAAACTTGCCTGCGAAATCTACAAATTTATTATTTGTTTTTGTATTTGAATTGAAATGAAATTTAAATTCCTAATAAGTTGGTTTTATTTAAATCACTCGCATTGTTTGAGTAATTGACTATACAAGCCTCAGTTTGCAATGACGTGACCGCTGTGACGGCCTCGAGCTAAGCTTAGCTCGGCTCTCGGCCCTCAGGCTTGGTCGTCACAGCAGCCCTCGTTGGCAGCGCTGAGATAGCCTGGACCTGCGCTTTCGGCCATCATCGTCGCTGCCAGCAACACAGTCATACAGACCGCGACAGTAATGTACTATTAGTTAAATAAAATCTAACAATATGTCTATTGAAGATATGTCACTGTGTACATTTCGTTTATGATTATTGTAGAAAATTTCATTTGTACAGGGTTATAAGGAATGCGTATGCTAAGCCGAAAGGGGCTCATAGTACTCATGACTGTGAACAACTTTTACTATGGGACCAACCCTGAAATCGCGGGGGAAAAATCTGCTGTTCCATTTTGTCGAGTGTCATTGACATTTTTCTCTGGAACAGTTTTTTTTTCCATCGATTTCAGGGTTGGTCCCATAGTTAATGTTGTTCATAATGATGAATACTACGAGCCCTTTTCGGCTTAGCGTACCCTTTCTTTATAGCCCTGTATATCTTTTTAATTTGAAATCTTTCAATGCTACAAAAAAGTTTTTTTTTTTTTCTATCTCTTCCATGAAATTAAAAGATATCAGAACAAAAATGTCTTTGAAATATTTTTGATTTAATGATAGACAGATAAGTACAACATACAGTTTTTGGACTTAATGCACTAAAAAGTAAATGTGCGAGTGAGATACCTCTTAACTTTTCGCTGACGAAAAATGTCACGCGTGAAAGAGGGACAAAAAAATAGAACAGATTTGCTTATCGTGCGTTTATGCATAACAGCGTAAAGTTTTACGGTCTTATTCAGAAACGTTCGATAACCTTTTCTAAGCTTTAATTAAGTTGAGGTTGTAGTAATCATATCAATAGTGCATCAAAAGAAGTTTCTAGTATTCAAAAATAGTCGGTATATATTAGACGTTAAGGTCGGGAATCACTTGTTTATTTCTAAATAGTACCATTTCGGTAGAAACGTTCCATTTATGTAACGCTAAGTACACTAATTTGATGTTTTTTATTAATTATTACTCGTTATTTATAAACAATTTATTTAGTTAATGGTTGAACGAAGCGGTCGTGTACAGTTAATGTTTTTTTTTTTTTTGATCGAACCGCGTTATTCAGGGTGTAACAAAAGTAACGCGTTTAACCGACTACCGACAAGAATTTGATCAAGTATCTTCTATACTATGTTCCCTATAGACTCCAAAACGATTTGCACGTCAGGGAATGATGAGAATCGCCCAGCGGGTGATCCTGTGAAGCTTACCGTGCGAAGCCGGGGCGGGTCGCTAGTTAATTTTAAAAAAGAAAAAACCGACTGCAACATATAGTTTACGACACCTCGCAATCCAAAATCGGTCAAGCGGCTCAGGCGGTAGAGGCTCACATAGGAAAATACCATAATACTGACATACTCCCGAGAAAACATTACCTTTCTCCTTGGTAGTCGTGTAAAATCTGAAAATGCGTGTAATTGTTTTTAGGAAATAAGTTATTCTGACTACGGCTAAAAATTCTAATGGTGACGAGACGTGGACACATGACACATGACGTCAAGTAACGTCAAAGGGTAATTTTCCTGTGATAAAATTTCATAACGATCTTCCTAGAATGGGTTGGCAACTTTCAAAGTAGCGCTAGCATAGTTTGTACGTTTGTATGGGTTTTGTATGTAATTTTGTGACATTTGTCATTTTTAAAATAGCAAGCAAGTATTTAAAATAGCTATGCTGGCGCCGATTTTTAAAAAAATCTGTATCTTTTTATCTTCAACTAGCTCTTAACCGCGACTTCGATCGCGTGGACCTAAAAAAGTAGGCTATGTCCGTCTCCTATCCCTAGGCTATATCTAAATCTATGCAAAAATTTAGCTCGCTCCGTTCAGCAGTTTAGCCGTGATAACGCGACAAATACGTTGTAAAACGTGACTGTTCGTGTTGTTTCCGAAACTTCATAGACAGTTCTAGTAGTCTCCACCGTTTTACTGGCGCGTGACATGGACTTGACCGTGACTTACTTTGCTTGACTTAGACTATGACTGAGACTTATTTTTATTCTGAAATATTTGATTTCACTTCAAATATACTTATTACTTCAACTGGACACAGGCTAAATACACAACGTGTGCAGCCAAAAAATAAGAGGGAAAAAACCGGTATGAAGGTAATATGATCGCCTTGTGGTCGGTTCTAAACAAACGAATTTCTTAAAATGCGGTAACTATGTTACACCCTGTATAAATAGTATTCACTTTAAGGTTCTGGCGTTTAGTAAGAAAGTCCCTGTTTCGATATAAACTTCTGAATAAAGCCAAGTTTATGGAAATATATTTTAACGCTAGAATTGAGTAGTGTATGTGAAAAGATAAAATTATTCCCATCTGTCCCTTTCTATAACATGGCGCCACGCTAAAAAGTTCCTTCTGTCCCCTTGCCACCGACGAGGAGACAGGTGAAACGTATTTCCTATATACCCCGCTGTTTTAATAGAGGTGCAAACGGGACTAAGTTCCATTATCCCCCTGTTACAGGCGTGGGGATAAATCGGAATTATTATTGTCGGTCATTGCCCCTGCTCTTGTTTTGCAAAAAAACATTAAATTGCATTTTCGAGGGATAAATATTGACAGCAAATTCAAATTATTAGAATCAAGTGGCTTGTAATAAGGTTTTAAACTCGCATAAAATGTTATGCTAAAATTGAACTTATGTAATACAAGTTGTTGCAATACAGAAATGTCATTAAACTTTAAAGCTTTGTTTAATAAAAAGTCATCTCATAATATTAATTACTACGAAATTGTTAATACCCCTAAGATTCTTATTCGTAGTGTTTAACAATTAATTTATTATTTAAGGGCGGGTCAGACAAGATCAGCAGCCTGATTCTGATTGCTGTCGACATCGTCGTATTTGATTGATAAAAAAACTCTCTCGACAGGTAACTGGAATATAAAATTTGCCAGGATGAGGAATATCTGAGTGGGCATTTTTTTAACAATCCAATGCGATTGGGCTGTGATAGTGTTCGGAATCGAGTAGCTGTTTGCAGTGATTAGCAACGTCTGTACCCGCTTTTCCTATAAAAAAAAGCATTAGTGTTATTGCCCAACGTGAAATCAATGTTTCGGGATCGGGGCCTATTCTCATATAGAATTAATGAAATAATGTTTTTGATAACATTTATTTTGTTGTTGTAAATATTGTCTTTGTTTCGTTATTAATAAATTTTATATTGATATTAATTTTATTTTTATTTATTTTATCCTTGTTTTTAGTGAGGGAATTGTCATTGATGTATCGAACAATTTAGACCTGTTGTCCATACCTATATGGTTAAATTTTGTAGTCAAATGTATTCAAATTAGATAATTCAATACTTATCTGTGACGTCACTTGCCACTATTTGCCACACCGACGTATATATTTGTTCCACGGTTTCGTTTCGGTTGTTTTCTTTATGTTCGTGAAAATAATTTGGATGACAGGTCTAAAACCACGCTCAAACAAGCGTGAAGTTAGTATTAAATTAAACGGTAATCGAACGATTTCTAAAATGATATGGGATTCGCCTTAATAAGCTAACCGTTTTCGAAAATAGCCATTTTGTGACGTGTCTCATCGGTTTACGAAGTTGACGAATAACGAATAGGTATTTAAGTAAATTATTCGTCTGGGTCGTTTTTTTTTTGTAATTTTTAACCTTTTGACAGCTGTTATACTTTTGAAATGTTGTTCTTACACGTGTTATGGCAACAATTTTCATACCAATTAATGAAAATCTTCGAGAAATTAACCAAGGGAGGTTGCCGAGACGAATCCCTCTGCCATATTTGTGACCCAATAACGACATGAGGTTTTACAAGGTGTATAAAGGTGTAGTAAAACTCAAAGGTTGCACATTACATACCCATCAATAATGGACAACTTTTACTATGGGACCAACAACGAAACCGCGAAAAAAAAATCTGCTGTTCCAAAAATGTCAATGACACTCGAAAAAATTTATGAAAGATATTTTTTTCGTGATTTCAGGGTTGGTCCCATAGTAAAATTTGTCCTTTATTATTGTATTACCACACCTTTTTGTAACACGTATGTCTGCGAAAATAAATAATAATTACATGGTGGAACAGGTTCGTTTTGCGCATCTGTATGTTTACAAATGTGTGCGACTCGTGTTTATCTCGCCCCTTCAAAAAGTTACAAAAGAACGTTTGAGAATTATCGCAATGGCATCTCCCGTGGTTAAGTGTTAAGAGAAAAATAGCTGTACAAAACTTTAGAGCTGACGTATTAAGAACTAAGCACAGCATAGTCAAATTGATAGTCGCTAGATATGTTTAAGGATGCCTTTACACAGTACGCGCTCTCTCACTTGTACAACCCACGTTTTTAATTACATATATACCATCACTGAGGGTGACGTTTAAAAGTAGTTTTTGCAACCTTTTTCTTGAAATAATAGTTAACATGTGTTTTATTAAAACTATTAATTTCACTAAATAACCGAGCAATAAAGAGAACATCCTGTCGGTCGCTTTAATAAATGAAAACTTGCGTGAGTCAATGAGAATGGAGCGCAAGCCACATCGCGAGCTAAGTTAACTTAGCTAAGCTTAGCTCATGCTATGCTGCTGTGGCGTCTTTTCCTACTTCAGTTCAACAAACTGGATAAAATATAAAAAGACGCCCGCAACTACGTGAGCTTACCTCAGCTAAGTAGCTTACCGCGCGGTGTGGCCTGCGCATTAGATATTTTAAGTATAGTATATATTTTATTGTAAGATATATGCTATTGACTATTTCGTTTCTAATCTCAATAAACGAATTTTATTAAATTTTAATTAAAATAAATTATTGCAAAAAAATATGTTTACCTGCATAAGTATATAAGTCACATTGAGATGACGCGACACATCAGGTAGCGACGATGCTATCGCAATCGCAACTGGCAAGTACCGTAATCGGGCTGCAGCATATCTAGAGTACGGTTTAAAATGCGCTCAAAGTGCAGATACCACAAACACTGATATCAATCTGTTTAAATTGTTAGTACGCTAATAGTGCGGCAACAAATTAAACCTTTCAATAGCGTGCTTGTGTCAGATTTAATTTTTCAGGTTATCTGTCTCAGTTATAATTTAATGGCCACAGTTTTATTTTTGTCTTCACAAAAGACTGTGGCCTGCATTAAATCCATTTTTTATTTCGATAAAAAACAGAATGACGGAATTAACAGATGTCAATTTGTATTTGACGTTAGCGCACACCGTGCACTATCTTATTTTCGTCAGGATCGTGAGCACGCTAAAATAAACGGCACTCATGACGTCATGTGGCTGACACGCTGACAGTAACCAATAAATGCGCATCATAAACCAACTTTTTGCATGCTGACAGTGCAAGTGGTAACTATATGCGCATTTTAAACCGGACTCCTAGTCTTAATGGATAATTTGAAGTACTAAAACGGTGGGACACGTCCTTTAATAATTCATTTTTCAACATATTTCGCATTTAAAGGAATATCAATAACGCGGCAATTATTGTAAAGGCATTGTATGGCACAGTGAATATTCATTTATTGTAAAGAAATAAAGTTAATATGAAAGATATTGCCTTTCATTTTGGACACTCCCTACGTCTCTAGGTAATTTTAGTCACGATTACTTTTTTTATGTGGTCGTATTTACTCATTGAAATGTTTAAGGCCAGAGCTATCGCTTCCCACATTTTCAATATTTTTGAAGATTAAAAATCAATGAGGGGGAATTAAAAAAAAACAGTTACCTAGAATACCATTGCCAATATTTTATAGCAATTTATTTTTTATTTTGGCGACGAATAATGAAAAATGAACTCGAAAAATAAGGAAAACAACAGAATAAACCTATTTCACCCCCAATGACCCATGTGTCAAAACCAAGTCAGTTTTCATAGTAAAATCCCGTGAGTACTAATTAAAAACTAATTTAAAAAAATAGAAAATGTTAAATAAGAATTTCTTTTAAACATTGGCGTTGTTATTCAAAAAGCCGGTTGAAATATTTTACATAATTAGGCGCACCACACACCAATGACACATTTGTGTGCAGTACGAATTTGTGTTACGTCGCACACCCTTTGGACCGGAATGTGGTGTGCTTTCTATTAGCGCTGTTTCATAGAAATGTAAGTATGCGAAAAATGTGTCTACGATAAATGTGCGATGCACAAATTTAAAATTTGAAGTATTAGTGTGGTGCTGCTTACAATTATGTGTTTTGGCACAGATTTCCTGAAAAATGGGGTATTTAATTAAAACACGTTACCTACCTGTATAACATTTTTTTTATATTTTTCAGTATGTTCTGCTAACTAAACTTTGATGTTATTCAAGGGTAAGCCATTTATGTCTTTCATATGCTTTCCATAGACATGCACACTGTGTTCCAACCCAATGATTTCCTCCAAAATCGTTTTTTCCCTCAGCACTTTATCAGTATCTATTTTGCCTTCTCTGTTTTCATTTTCTTTTTCAGCAGCTGTAATGCTCGTCTTCTTTTCTTTTTCTGCATCTTTTATTTCCGTTTTTACCCCTTTCCTTTCTTCACGAACACCTTTGTTCTTCATCTTTCTCTCTTTCTGTTCTCCTCTATCATCACTCATTGCTATTGTTAACAGTCTATTTCGTCTGTTTCTTTTTGCTTTAGATAAATGCAAGGATACATGTTTTGCTGCTCTCATGTCATCGCCATCGGCTTTTGATTTTTGATGATGTTTACTAATAGATTCTTTGCTAATATGATTATCACCTCTATCTATATCTAGATTTATATTTACTATTTTCAAATTCTTATGTTCATTCTCTGGGTCATCCACGTAGTTTATTTGTTTTGAGGGACTATTTTCAAAATTTTTAAACCAATCTACGAGTTTGTTGACATTTATTTCAGTATTTACATTTTTTGTGTTGTCGTTCAGGAACTGAGTGATGAGTTCGTGGAAAACGGAAGCTATGCCGTGGTAAATGTCTAATTTACCTTGGAGTTTGACTCCTTGCCCTTGACACAGATTGAATACTGAAAACCAAAATTTCATTATATTACACGATTCCTAATTACTTTATGCCTGAAGTGACAATAGAAATATGCTACAATTTGCAGTCGGGCTTTTTGTTTTTCTTTCAATATTATGAATGCCAAAAACATCATCATCATTATCATTTTCAGCCCGTAATCGCCCACTGCTGAGCATAGGCCTCTCTTGTACGCCACTCATCCCGGTCCTGTGCCAATCTTGTCCAAGTTCGACCCGCGTATATGCGAATAATTATGGTGCAACGTTTCACTCATCGCTGTAATTCAATTAAGCTGTAATTGACATAAAACGCAATAAAATTCGAATTTCGCGCGCCGAGCGAAACGTTGCACCTTATGCATTGTTTTGTAGACGCTCAAATGACTAAAATGTAGAAAAAAATGAAGTATCCCGGTTAACATCAAATATCTCATAAGTATTTTTAAACTAGTAGTTCTAGACCTCGCGAGCGCAAACTTTTTTGCACAATCGCAATTCTACAATTTCATAGAATATTTAGCCGTCGGCGATTTTTCATTGGTGGGGAATTTCCCCCCAAAGTAGGGGAAGTTCCTTCTCCTGCCAAAAATCGCCGACGACAAAATAAAACTACAAAATTGTAGAACCTGTATACCAAGTTTCGCCAAGATTGGTTGGAAAATACGACTTGTACGCGAGTACCAATATACGGACAGATGAAAGCAAATTGTGCCAGTCAAAACTTAAGAGTCAAGACCTTTCGTTCTCTTCGCTCACTCGGTCAATTATTGTATTTTTTAAATATTTTTTGAGTTCATTTTTTCATACTTACAACAAAATAACAGCACGCGTAGCATGTTTGCTTATTATTTAATTCTTATAATTATCTTAAAAGTAATGTTTCATTAATTCTCCAATCGCCATAAAAATATGAAAATTATTATACCTGCGTACCTACTTTGTCCATTTTACAGTATTAATTCAATAACTAGATAACAAAATAGGTAACTATACACACGGATATACAACAGGTTTTTCGGTGATGGAAAACATCGTGACGAAACCTGCCTATTACCGGAGAAGAAATTACATGGCGTATGTGAATCCGCCTACCCGTAACAGGCCACTGATGGATATGGCCTAATCACCCTTCGAGGGTAGGATGATATCCCAACAGGATAGAATGTATAAAGAATAAAGCTGAGATACACACGGCGCAAGTAGCTGAAGCGGACAATCATTCGCGGCCTGCAATGGCGCGGGTCCGGACATTCGGTGATCGTCATTGTAGTCGCCACCACAGGCCATGTCCTTGTGAGGCAGGCCTCGCTCCAGCCACTCGCACCGTATGCAAGCACCATAGGATATAAAGACTGAATAGACTAATATATACTACATACCTAGGTATACAATTCGTTGATAACAAACTACTTACATACCTACCTAATATTTCTGGGTTATGACCACAAATGTGATCTGTGGTTATGATTATGACTGACTTGGGTCAAGCCCAAGCATAATAGAAATTAATGTTCAAGCCATTATTTCCGCTGTTTAGCTAACAGTGAGGTTAGGATTGGGGGATGGTAGGCTGCTTAGTAAAAAGTATATTAAAAAGTAGGTACTTATTGTTAGTCGATAAGTAAAATCTAGTAAGGATTCTTTTCTCTTTATTTCTGGACTTAAACTCTTAATGTTATTAATGTTGTTCCCGAAAATGTGAACCTTTTCACGCATTGCCTTTAATTCCTCTGAAGAAATTTCTTCGCTACTCGGTTTCTTTTCTTTAGGTTTGACTTGATTGATACCTCCATTATATAATTTTGCTCTGTCATTTTTATGTATTTCTTGTTTCGATGTTTTTTCTTTTTTTTTCGAACCATCGCCGTCTGCTTCCGATTTCATTGATGATTTTATTTCATTAATTTCTTTTGTTTTCTTAGTTTCTTTTATGACTTCCTTATTTTCTTCTTGTGTTGTTTCTTTTGGTGACTTTGCATTGTTTTTTTCTCTCTTAGCATGTCTTGTTTTAATTGATTTATGATTTGTCTTACTCACTTTCTTTATTTTGTTATCGCTAAATTCGTCAGATTCACTACTCTTACTTGTTTTCTTAGACTTATAATTTTTCTTGCCCACTTCTTCCTCGCCATCATCGCTAAATTCGTTAGATACATGTATTTCATGTCGTATCTTTGATTTATGACGTTTATTACCCACGTTCTGTTTACTATTAACGCTTGCCTCATCGGATCCCGTTTTTTTATTTCTTTTGTTGGATTTGTGACTTTTCTCGACAACTTTTTCTGTGATATCATCACTAAAGTTGTCAATTTCACTCGTTTCTTTCTTTGTGTGTTTTGATTTACTGTCATTTTCTTTACCGTCTTTCATTGGTTTATTTACGGTACTGTTTTGACTATTGGCCTTTATAGTCTTATGATTATGATGATTCAATTTTACTTTATTTGCTTCGTTATCGTCAAATTTATTAGTCAGTTTCATTTGCTGTGGTGATTTAGTGCTTGCTAGCATTTGAAAGCGTTGTACCAAATCACCGATATCTATTTCGACTTGGCTATTTTTAAGGTACTGCTCTAGGAACTCCTTAAAGACGCTAAGCTAACGCGTCGTCTTTGATGTCCACATTTGCTTGGACTTTTATCCCGTACCCTTGGGATTGGTGCAGAACTGAAAAGTAATATCAGACTTATTGACATTGCAAATATTATAACCAAGTTATCGCTATCGCCTTTCTGCTTAGCTTGCCAAGGTTGAAAACGTGGTCTCGGAGCTTTCTCCAATCATTCTTCACTTTTTTGCTAACAGTATAAATCTAACTAGTAACTTACAATACACTGACCCCACAAAAGGACATAACACGAAAAATACATTAGACAACAACAACAACAGGTACAACAACGCGGTTTTGTAGCTAGGAGCGATGTCTTCCAGACAACCTTCGGATGAGTAAGTATATATTATGGATGGATGGACGGTGGCGCAAATAAAAAAATAATTACATTTATTATGTGAATAAGACGAATGTAAATAACACATGTATTTAATAATAGGGACTTCTATAGCAATTATAATTATGATAATCCCATCGTACAATTATATATAACGTAATAATGTAGGTGGGTACTTATGTAAGTTCAAAAGATTTGGTTTTCCAAATAAAATTATGAATAACAAAAAATTTAAAAAGGTATAGACATGACGTCGACGTCTGCGCATATTTTATGCTTGAAATTAAATTATAGATATACTCTAAGATTACATAATTTACCTACTTATACTTACAAAGGATTATCAGAGGCAGTTGCAACATTATATGTTCTGTTAATAACATATTAAAGACTTCGTAAATTCTTATCAAATAATAGATTACCTCGATACATTAAAACCAATAACTACAGTATATACCGTATGAGGTACAACTACAATACCATGTTTGCTTGTAGCGTTCGTGGAGCATATCATGGTATCCATTCTATACCAATATTATAATCTGTATAGGTATATATACCGGGTGTAAGGGAGACGACATAGCTTTTAGAGTTTGCAAGCTGAAGTGGCAATGGGCAGGCCACATCACTTGAGGAACCGATAACCGGTGGGGAAGAAAGGTTTTTGAGTGGCGACCACGAACCGGAAGACGCAGCGTAGGTAGGCCCCCACTAGATGGACCGACGATATTGTGAAAGTCGTGGACAACCAGCGGATGCAAGTGGCCCGTTGTCGGTCGGTGTGGCGCTCTAAGGAAAGAAAGAAAGAAAGAAAAACATTTATTTTACGCACAAAACACTACAACACCAACTTCACAAAATAAATGAAATATAATGAAGAGAAAGAATAATATATAATTATTTTCAGTTGTCGGTGTAGTGTCCAGTGCGACAAAAAAGATCAGTGCTCAGCGATAATGCTGCGGATTTCTCCGCAGCGCTGATTTTCAGCACTGACCGTAAACACCGTACCCGTACTGACCGGGGGAGGCCTATGTTCAGCAGTGGACGACTTATGGCTGATGATGAAGGGAGACGCTCCCGAAGCCGAAATGCTACTATTACACTATCTAAACACAATCGAATACCAATAACCATTTGCCTTATACTTATCGTTTTTTTGATTTAGAATTTTTCAAACCTGGGGCGCTAGTCTCGACTTTTCGCTACTTTGAACACGAATTGTTAACGAAAAAACGCATACACAGCGTTGAATTTTGCATTTTGCGAAAATTCAACGCTATGTTTACGTTTTTTCGTTAACAATTGGTGTTCGTTGTCGAATTTTTGCGTCATAGCGACCGAATTCGGTCGCAAAGTGCTGTAGCGAAAAGTCGAGACTAGCGCCCCAGCAAAGTAAAGCGTACAAGCGTGCGCTCGGCGAACCTCCAGCATCAGCTTTGCATTACAAAACCAAACATAAAAAAAATGTTATTAAAACATAGCGTTTTTTTATGGTATCGTATCAGCAATCACCACTTTTCGTTTTCGGGTTTTATATCAATTTTCATGTTATTATAACTATATATATAATAACATGAAAATTGCTACAAAACATGGGCAATGGTATTCTAAAGTTTTTTTTTTAATTTTCTCTCTAGATAATTTCTATATTAACTCTTTTTAAAGGCTTTTGAAGAGCCCCATGCTGTAGTTACTCGGAAATACTTCTTATTTTAAAACCCATCCAAAAAATACTTAGAAATGCCCCGATACCCATCTCGACACAATACACTTGCGTTAAGCTTTTCAGCGTGGTGTAAATAATTCAGTAGGTTCAAAGGTCCACCTTATTATGCGTATTTGTATTAAAGCATTACAATACCACATTAACGGGTTACTTCAATACATATACTCGTAGTTACTGTATTAGCTTCGGGATCGCTAGTATGCGCTCCCGTTAATTTTTAAAGCCTTCTTGTTTTATGTTAATTAATCCGTGTTAAGTAGATAATTAGTGTGTCAATTTTTTTAAAATATATATTTATAAATTTTTTTTATTATTAAAATTTAGATAGGATTGGAAAAAATGTTTCAAGATACCGAAAATGTCGCCAAGGCGGTGGAAAAAAATAAGTTCGAGTCGTCAATAAGTGAACTGAAAAAGAAAACTTTTCTCTCTGCTGCTGATGTTGAAAGTTACAGTGAGTACACATTTGTGTGATACTAGTTGCGCCCCGCGATTTCACCTTCTATACAACAGAAATCGAATATTTTTCCCGGATAAAAAGTAGCCTATATTTGTTAATCCAGGGTGAAAGCTACAAAATTTCATTCAAATCCGTTCTGGGCCCCTATTCGGAGAAATGACATTTTATCTCGGTCACTGTCTCTCTAATTTAGAATTTAATGGGAGTGAGAGTGACCGAGATAAAATGACATATCTCCGAATAGGGCCCCAGGCGTTCCAGAGTTGAATGGGAACAAGCACGCTTAAGTACATACTTATATTTTATTAGCAAGTAGGTTTGACGTATGGTTCATGTACTGACTAACGAACAAATGATAAATTGTGTTAATTTAATTTATAGAATTTTGTATCTTTTTTTTTTCTCTTTCCTCCTAAGAGGATTATGGCGTCGCACGTCTTATGCATTTGCCAGTGTCAAGTATATTCATATTTTTTTCAAGTTTTGGTGAATATTGTCAAATAAGTCATAGTCACAGTCAAAGGCGAACAAAGCAAGTCACGGTCGAGTCCAAGTCATGCTCCAGTAAAGTGGTGAAAACTTTTCTAGAGCCTTCTATGGAGTTTTGGAAACAACACGAAAATTCACGTTTCACGACATTATATCATTCACCAACACTCGTGCATGTTCACAAACACTTAACGGGTAAAAATTCACCGTTTTTACACATTAACACTCGAATTAACACAAGTTTTGGAAAATTATAAAATGACGCGACATGATTTCTTCACGTTCCCGCCAAAACTCATTTTGTATCCTTTTCGTTCTTCGTTCTTTCTATGACCAATGGTTGAAATAAATGACATTTGATTTTTTTGATTTATACACTTACAAACTTTCGCTTTTATAATGTATGTAAGTAAGTAGGTGTGATTTCACGTCACTATCAGTCATAGACTGGGTTCAGAGTAGAGGGCCACTTCGGCCTTACTTTTATACAATGTCGGCCATCGGCAAGTGACCGCCCAAAACGGATTATATTACTCATCATTATGAACAACTATTACTATGGGACCAACACTAAAATCGAGAAAAAATAATCTGCTATTCCAAAGAAATCAATGATACTTGACAAAATGTATAGAACAGCAATATTTTTTTTCTCGATTTCTGTGTTGGTCCCATAGTAAGAGTTGTTCTAAAGTTTATATTGTTGATTTTCTGTTTTTATTTAAAATGTTTTTAATAAGTTTATATGTAGAGTAAGTAACGTTTTGGTGTAAATTGAACTGTAAAGTTGCTTATTTTGTAAATAAATAAATAAATAAATAATAATAAAAATGTTGTTTATGACGATGAGTAATGTAAGCCTTTTTCGGGCGGTCACTTGCCGATGGGCCACCCTGTATTAAAAAAAAACCTTGATAAAGTGTAAACGAGTAAGCGAGAATCAGAGCAGCCTTCCCTTATTTTGTAACACTTCTTATTACCAGTTTTATGGCGCTCTAATGCACTTCACTCTCTCGCTCGCACCTTTTAATTAATATGAAATTACTCCAGTGAACTTGTAAAAAGTAAGTAGACCACTTTACTGCTGCTCATCAAGGCATTCGTTATAGATTATTTCGAGTCTTAATCAATTTAAAGACTGCCCCGGTGGCTCAGTTCGTAGTGAACCTACCTTCTGTGTTTGGGGGCGTGGGTTCGATTCCCATCTAGGACAAACATTCATGTGATGAATATTTGTGTTTGTTCTATGTCTGGGTGTTAATATTTATATAAGTATGTATTTAAAAATATCTATGTACGTATATCAGTCTCTGGCAGCCATATTACAAGCTTTGCTTAGTTTGGGGTCAGATGACCGTGTGTGCAAAAGTGTCCCAGATATTTATTTATTTATTTAAAGAACACAAGTTTTCGAAAAATAAAAGAAATAATAAATGTAATGTTCGAAATGTGCAAATCGTAAAAAATCTCTTTTCGTGTGGTTCAAAGCTCCGTAGAAGCCTTTAGTACAGTAGACTTTATTGACGCATGTATTCGACTAGTCCGTGATTGAAATTGTTGACTTAGACTATGACTGAAGTTTATTTTAATTGTGACATATTTATACGAACCCATAATTCGCTTGAAATGGTACTTACAATTTTTGACACTATGTGCTATACCTACTATACTAACCAAAATGTAGGAGAAAAAATATTCTAGACTGTTCTGACATAATACAGGATCCTATAACCTCTGTCTCATTCAATCAGGCGAGAGTTGCATTACACCAGAATGCCAGCGAGCCCAACAACGCGCCCTAAACGACCCGGAGAGTTTCTGGGCGGAGGTCGGGCACGAGCTGGACTGGACTAAGCCATGGGATCGCGTGTTGGACCATTCCAACCCGCCATTTACGAAATGGTAAGCTTAGAAAAAAATACAGCCTTGGTTTGCGCCGATCGTCGCCTTCTAACAAACAAGAGAGGAAGAGAGAGAAATTATGTAGTTTCCTCTTATATTATCTAGTTGGACTGAGGTTTGTGGTTGTGAGGTCCTTAGCTCCATTGAATGCGTATTCTTTTTTATATTCGACATGCTGCAGGAATTTGACCACAAAAACCTTTTGCCTCAGAGCAATGTGGGTACTGGCCCGTCTGACCTGTGGCGGGATGCCGCGATGTTCTAAGGCCTGTGGACAGTTATCACTTACGCTCGGAATTACGGACGGTCCGAAGCGTGCGAGAGGGCGAGAGTAATCTCTATCACTTTCGCACTCGTTCGGTTAGTTCTAAAGCGCCTGTGTCTTTCAGGACTAAACATTGAAATACGGCTACTTGTACAGTTGTTTATTCAATTTGTAAATTCTACTCGAAGGTGGGTAGGCGGAGAAATGTCAGTGTGCTACAACGCGGTCGACCGGCACGTCGCCAGCGGCAAAGGCGACCAAGTGGCTCTCATTCACGACTCGCCCGTCACCGACACCGTGCGGAAGATCACCTACAATGAGCTGGTGGACCAGGTGAGTAATAGGTACACCTTGCAGGCACACTATGGGCTACTATAGGCTACTTATAATAATAATAATAATAATAATTTATTTCTTTAACTGAGTTACAGTACTTGGCACCTATGCTCCTCGCGTTGCCGCAAATATTCGCGAAACGGCGACACATTGTTTTACTCGCACTATTCATAGCCTCTCTATATCATTATATCCCCTCTATATATTCTATAATGTACGTTCTGTATTTTCTTACATTACTGTATCTTACTAGGAGTGCGCTCACAGTGCAAAAACCACAAACACTGCCTACGATCGGTTTAAATTGTTAGTACGCTAATAGCACGCCAACAAATTAAACCGTTCATTAGCGTGCTTAAGTCAGATAGTTTCATTTTTCAGGTTGTCTGTCTCAGTGTCTCATAATTTGATGGCCACAGTTTCATTTCTGTCTTCACAGAAGTCTGTGGCCTGGATTAAATCCAATTTTTTTTTTGGTATAAAACAGAGATTAACGGAATTCATAGATGACAATTTGAATTTGACATTAGTGCACAGTGTTCATTATGTCAACACATTGTCATGTTTCTCTTTTTATTACACGGATCGTCGCATAGAGTAAGCGAGAGAGCTATTGTAAGATTGGCAACCTCGCACTCTGTGCACGTTACTCACGACGGTATGTGGCTGACAGGAATGGTAACTTTGTGCGCATTTTAAACCGTACTCTAGCTAAGTAAGAAGATTCCTCTCTTATGAGAGCGAAAGAGAAACGTAATATGTATACTTATTATCGTTTTATTTTCTCTCATTCACTGAAGGCTTATTGCAGGTGTCTCGTTTAGCTGGCAAGCTGTCCTCGCTGGGCGTGGGTCGCGGATCTCGGGTGCTCATCTACATGCCGCTGGTGCCTGAAGCCATCATATCCATGCTGGCCACCAACAGGATCGGAGCTATACATTCTGTTGTTTTTGGGGGTGAGTCGTCGGAAAGGATAACTTAACCGACTTAGGATATATAATTAAATTTAAAGGATAACTTAACGGAGGTAAAAGAAACAACATGGTTTTTCGAGCGGTGTGGCCTTCCCATTGCCACTTCAGCTTGCAAACACAGAAAGCTATGTCGGTGGCGCTGGTTCTTCGGCGAATATCCTCGTTTCGGATTTTATTGCGCAAAGAAACTCCGAGCATAGCTCTCTTCTTTGCCATTCAGTCTGAGTTTCTCAAAAAGGCTAACGCAACCCGCTTCTTGCTTCAAGCAAGAAGCTTCAAGAAGCAAGCAAGAAGAGAGAAGAAGCAGGCCTTTTGGAGAAAGTCAGACACCGCGCTTAGTGTCAATAGCGCTTAGTGTTAGTGTTTTCTGGCGGCGCAGGTAAGTTTAAATTATCGATTTGCAGTAAATTGTCTAGTATTGGCAAAGAGTAATATTTTTTTTGTTTTTTCTGTAAATTCTAGCTTATTCACACTTTACTATGTATACTTATAAAGATTTATTTTTAAGTCGTTGACTGTAAAACTCGCTTCTTAATATCATGTAGTCTGCACCTATAATCGTGGTGACGTTTAGCCTGTTTCCATTGCTTGCCTCCTTCTTTGTTCCAATGACGTACATCATGTTGGTGTCTATTAAATAAATAAATAATATTATTATGATATTTTTGAATAATAATATTAATAATATAATATTGAAAAATAATTACACAAAATACCAAACATTTATCACTTGTAACAAAAAAAGGTGATATATAAATTAAATTGCGCTGCATGTCTTGATTGTTTGGTTGACAAAATAATGATTTAGCGCTGCAGCAAACTGTAGTTCTAACTCACCAGAATTTGAAGAAATGGTTACCATGAATGTATTGGCTAAAAAACCCTGCAAAACTACCTAAGCACAGAATTCTCCTTATAAATGTCTTTGTACCTAAGTATGTCTATTAAAATTTTAGCGACGACCAGATGTGTTGAATTTATATTCTGACTGCCAGAATAAGCTGGAATCAGCGAAATATTTTCGCTGGCTGGAATCTAAAAGGTGTTTTTTTTTGGCGTTATGTGTCGAAAGGAGCATAACATGGAACTTAGATACTTTTATAACTTGAGACTTGGCATTTCGCATTCATTGACATTGGTCATTGGTTAATGATTATTCTTTGAGTATTGAGTCCTTTTGCATCGCATTGAGGTACTCCTCATGTCCTGTAATGTGGCATAATACGTACTTGTTGGCCTTTTGCTTAAATGCATTTTGAAGTTACCGTATATTGGCGCTTTGCTCTAATGAAATCATGCGAAATTGGTGTTTTTGGGGTTTTCATCTTGTTTGGGTTCTTTCATCATCTCCAAGTAACGTAAAACCCTTTTCATACCTGCAAAGGCTACCTGCTATTAGACATTGATATTCATGGTGGTTAGAGATCGAAACTAGTCTAAATAAATATATTTTTTCAAGGTTTTGCGGCAAGAGAACTCAGAACTAGAATTGAACATGCCGAGCCCACCGTCATTATCGCTGCTAGTTGCGGCGTGGAACCTAACAAAATTATCAGGTAGTTGCAGTTTTTTTTAAACTTAACTATACCGTGCCTTTTTCTTATCTTATATTTTGGCATATACACATAGTGTATTTAACCAGTGTCATGTTTTCCTATTTTTCAAGTAAGATATACTTTATTCACAACAAAACAAGTCTCAGTCATAATCTAAGTCAACAATTTCAGTAACTGTCCAGTCCAATATGTTTAGTAAAGTAGTGGAAGTTTTACTGAAAGCTTCTATATCTACCTATGTATTAACGGGTTTTGGAAAAAACACGAAAGGTCACGTGTTACGACATTATACTATTCACCAACATTCATGTATACGACTACGAGCACTTAATGGATAAAAATCCGCCGTTATCACAAATGAACACTCAAATTATTTTTTGTAAAATAATACAATGATGCGCAAGACTTCTTCGCGTTCCCGCCAAAAACCCTTACCTAAATACCGCGCCTTCAATCAATAGTACCACAGAAGAGAAAACATTTTTTTTCTCTTTTCTGTGAATAGTACAGAGTGCAAAAAAGGCCGAAGGCCCCAAATGCGGTGTCGTTGAAATTAGTAGACAATGTTTTAGATTTTGTAGTGAATTCAGGAAGTATCCAAGATATCTATAAGACCTCTAGTTCTCTTTGACCGCAACCGCAACAAATTTATTTACCCTACCATATTTTATTTTTAGTATATTTGCACAAAATTAAAACAAAGTAAAAAAAAATAATATTTATCTATAGTTACATTATTGGTAAAAACTTTTATGGGAAAATGTACATGTCATCTCTTACGTTTTTTTTTTAAATTTTTGAACACAATAGATACAAAGATATACTGGATGAAGCACTAAGCCATAGTACTCACCAGCCCAACACCTGCATCATATACCAGCGGCGGCAAGTGCTGGAATGTCCTCTAGAGGAGAACCGAGATATAACCTGGGAGGAAGCTCTGGAAGCCGACCCGGTGCCTTGCGTCTCAGTGGAGGCTAACGAACCTCTATACATTTTGTATACTTCAGGTTAGTTATGTTTAATTAACTTTGATATACTGTGAATACTTAAAATCAAATTAAAATAATATACATATATAAATATTGGTGGACTTTATTCACACACAGCGCTATCTAGCCCCAAATTAACATTAATAGTTAATTAGTATTAATTAAAATTAATACTATGGGAACCAGATAACTGATGGAATACATTTTCTTTTGTTGTATATAGAAACACCCAGACAAAGAACAAACATCCATGTTCATCACACAAATGTTCAATAATATCTTCGTGTAATATGTCAGAATACCTACTTAGTTCGTAATAAGCAGACATCAATTTTAGGTGATATTTTTCGATGGGAAGCAGCTTAAACCGTTGCAAGTTAGTACCTATATCACAGAAAAATACTTCTTAGGTACAACGGATGCTCCAAAAGGCATCCAAAGGCCCTGCGGACACGCAGCGATGCTGTGCTGGAGTCTGCGCATGGTGTATGGTGTCAAAAAGGGCGTGTGGTGGGCTGCCTCCGACTTAGGATGGGTAGTCGGACACTCTTACATCTGCTACGGGCCGTTGATAGCTGGAGTCACTTCAGTGCTGTATGAGGGCAAACCTGACAGGACGCCAGACCCTGGACAGTATTTTAGGTAAATACGCAAATATTCTAAAGTCCATACAAAAAAAATACAACGTACTTACGCATTCTTTTTTAGTACGTTAAATAAATAAATATTGGTGGACGATTTAAACACAGCGCCATCTAGACCCAAACTAAGCAAGCTTGTACTATGGGAACCAGATAACTGATAGAATACATAAATACTTTTTTTTTAAACATACATAGAATACATACCTACGTTACTTCTGATTTAACGTTAATAAATTAACGTTATGTCGACGTCAATGATACTGTATTTAGAAATAAGTAAGTTTAGTATTAACGTCACCATTCTGTGTGATTATCATACTATTTTATATGACCTTATTTATATTCAACGAACTGTACTAACCACATGTCGTTGGCCCCCGACAAGGTGGACCGACGACATTGTAAAATTCCGTCGCACCAGGCGCGGGAAACGTGTGGATGCAAGGGTGTAACGGTGTGGTGATCTATAAGGAGAGGCCTATGTTCTCCAGTGGATGTCTTCCGGATGATGATGATGATGATATTCATTGAATAAATGTAATTGTCATTTTGCCTTAGAATTATCGAGCAGCACCGAGTGAATGCATTGTTCACGATCCCGACTGTGTTTCGGGTACTAAAGCGAGCGGATCCCAACGCGAAATACGCGCGGCGTTACTGCGCTAACTCGCTTAAAAATGTCTTCATAGCTGGAGAGCACTGCGATCATGACACGAGGGTGAGCTTATATTATGGATTTTTACTTTTTATTATACTATTTTTATATTTTATTTTATTTTATTTTATTACACACAACACAAATTACAATATACAATGGAAGACATCTTGGATAAAAACAGTTCTAGATCGTAATTCAAAACTTAATTAATTAACTTAACTTAATTCAAATTCAAAACTTGTGTACACAGAAAAACCAACTGAAAAGACGTTGAACGAGGTTAATGCTCAATATACACATACTTATATAAAAATAAACCCCTATTTTTCCTGGTCACGCTATAACTTGAGAAAGACTGGACCGATTTTGAAGATTTCTTTTTTGGTGTGTTCGTAATTGTGAGGAATTGTGGTTTGTAATTCGTTGATTTTGTTGTTTTTTCTGTTTTAAAAATAAAGGGAACACGTAGCAATAAATAAGGGAATTACCAATTCTATGGTGTTATTAAGAGGATAGTCCTTCCGCGAGGGTTTGGCGCATTCGATATTAGAAATTGTTATATGTGTCGCTCTGTTTCTCGTGCGTGCGATAGAGAGAGTTAGTGAATTTTTCTAACTTTTTGTAGAAATTAGCTTTTCGGGGCTAGTCTGTTATCACCCCCTAAATCTTAACAAAATCTTTTGTTTTTGGTGTCAATGGCTTGGATAAACTATAATCTAAGTAAGCCGGTATGTTTCCATTTCAAAAAAAAAAAATGTTATTCTAACAAGAACTACAATTGTTATTTTAAACGCAAAAAAAATGTCACTTTAAGTGCCTATATCAACGAAGATATCACGAAATTAAAAAAAAAACAAACAAGAATAGTTTCCACGATGTAGATAACATATAAAAAAAACATCGAAATCGGATAAGGTTTAGGGGTGGGTATCAGACTACGCTTTTTGTATGAACGGGACGGCGATATAGTCTATTCTTAATCGATAATCCGCCAATCAAAGTCAAAACAGAAAAAGCGAAATATGTGCGTCGGGATTGTAGTAAGTGGAGCGATGTGGTATCAGCCTACGACAGACTATACTGTATGCATGTAATCCGTCAGTCTCCTTTCTGTAAAAGATCACGTGACTATAGCAATATAAAACAACTATAACAGAACTGTTTTAAATTATGGAAATTCCATTCAACGTGGGTAAATACTGATCTAACCTTTGACTTCTACAACAAACAACTTTTAGACGATGCGCCCCTTGTAGGTATATTTATGAATAGGTTAAATGCGAACAATACATTTGGATACTGATAAGCAATAACATGTCAACCAACAAAAAAAAAAATTGTTAATGATACAGAACGCTTCTTTGTCAGCCAAAGAAGCGTTCTGTATCATTAACTTTTTTTTTTTGTGGTTTGACATGTTATTGCTTATCAGTATCCATTTATGAGCGTTTCTTGACTGAATCTCGAATTACGTAGGTAGTAAAATATTGTACTGCCCGCGTTACCAGAGATTGAAGCAGAAGAGTTCTCACATTCTCCTTACGAAAGTGGCACAGCGGTGAAACCTTCACCAATGCGCCACTTGTGCGCTTACTAAAAACTGACATGATATTTTCATGTATATTGTCTATAGGCTGAATGTGGCCTATAATTTTTATTATTTGATTTTAATTGCGTGTAGTTGCGGAATATTAAACACTGAAGTTTTATGTACAAATATATATATTTTATAATTTTTTATTGTTGGTCGAATTATTAATATATTTGTTTTTTATATCAATTCCCTCTTTTGTTTCTTACCGGCCAGCACCATCGGCGCTGGCGGTAGGAACTTCCAATACACATAAAACCTACATACATGTGATAAAGAGTTTATAACGCACATGAATATATTACTTACAATAAATATAAAAATTATACGAATAAAAATAATTACTTACATGTAACGGCTTCAAAACTAGTAACATGTACCTTTTGTCCAAACCAGCAATGGGCCGAGCGCGTGTTCAACGTGCCAGTATTGAACCACTGGTGGCAGACGGAGTCGGGCTCACCCATCACAGCGCCCATTCTCGGGTACGGCGTGAAAGCCGTCCCGCCTCACTCCGCCGGCTACCCTGTGCCTGGCTATGACAGTAAGTGTACCTACCAGTTTGTAACGTAGTTTTTGTTTTGGCAAGTTTTTAAAAATGTTTTTAATGAGGCGCTATACAAAAAAAAAATGTTCTAAAATACTTACTAGATGGCGTGATAGTCCTATCGTTTTACATGTCATTGTCATTTCTGTCGAAATATTTTATTTATTTTTTAAATCGCAGATTTTGGCTCCACACGTTGTGTATTTAGCCAGTGTTAACTATTGTAATATTTCAAATGAAGTCAAATACATAGTTACATTACTTGAAATTGTCTAAATACACATGTGGAGCCTAAATATACGGGGAAAAAAAGGCACACGTCATTTTTTTTGTCTTTCATGTCTTGACAGTGACAGAAAAACCTCAAGGTACATCTAACGCCATCTATTGGGTACTTTTATTACCAGGCTTTTTTTTTTTTGAAAACGCCTCGTTATAAATCGACCACAATCACAGTGCATGACAAGTGTTCCAGATTGGTGAACGTTCCAAGGCCACTTGCGAAAGGAAATCCTACGCCATTATCTGGTATTATTTTAGAGAATTTTCAAAAACTTGCAAAGCGGGAGTGAGATAGCTGTGGCACGACCACACGACGATATTATACTTATCATTTAAGTTATTTCTTCGTTTTCTAGTTCGAGCACTACGTAAATGCGGCGAGGAATGTGATCCGGGAGAAATCGGCAGGCTGGTGGCTAAACTCCCTCTTCCTCCTGGATTTGCTGCCACTCTTTGGAAAGCAGACGAGCGATTTAAGGAGATCTACTTTAAATCTTATCCTGTAAGATGTTTTGTTACATTTGTACACCTCCTCATCGAAATTTATCTAAATTCATATAGCCATTACGTATTCCAGCTAAGAGGCTACAGAACCCTCGTCTACCTACATAGTCTGTTTGTCTCTCCGTCCTTATTTTTATCGACACTATTTATTTAATTTTATAATATTAAAACTTTGATATGTAGCGTCCTCGTAATTTTGCAATGCCCGAAATGGGCGACTAAGTCTTAAGTGCATATTATATTATAATAAGACCTTTGTACACTTAGTGGCAAATAAAGAATATGAATATGAATAATACAACATTCCAAGCTGAGCTCATAGTTTCATAAAGAACAATATTTTTCTTCTTTTACTTAGGGCTACTATGACACTCAAGATGCCGGCTGGATCAGTTCGGAAGGTGCGGTGTGGGTGGTGGCTCGCGACGATGACGTCATTAACGTGGCCGGCCACCGGCTGTCCACCGCGGCACTGGAAGACGTTGTTCTGAGACATGCGCGAGTGGCTGACGCAGTGGTGGTGGGCGCGCCGGATGCCACCAAGGGAGATGTGCCACTCTGTCTTTATGTGATGAGACCTCCACAGGATGGTAAGTTGCACTTCTGCGCAGGATAAACTTATGGGGAAATCACAGCATAGTGTTGGCATTTTCTTTTCCTCATCTCACTAGGTATCTCTCGCTTACCGGAGTGCTCTGGCTTCTGGCACTCTCATTGGCAACCAGCGGGGTTATCCTCTAACTTTGAAACGTTCGTGATTCTGATTGCGAGAGCATGCCATCTCGCTCGTACCAACTTAGTCGCACTATGCGCGGTCCCGCTCGCGCAACTCTCGCTATCGCTTTCAGAGTTACGGGATTAACCCACAGTTCTCGTTTTATGCTAGGCGTGTTTTCCTTCTAAGACTAAGTACATGGTTACTGAACATCAGGTGAACGTGGCTATACGTGGCACGTAGCAGCCTGTCAGTTTATATTTAATTTTAATTTTAATGAAATATTACCACTGTGTCACTGTGTATATATGATCGGTTTTTATTATTTTATTTGCAGATGAAGAAATCGTAGCAGAAAGCACTGTGACACAAGAGTTGATAGCGTTGGTCCGCCACTTGATAGGTCCCATCGCGGCTTTTAGAAAAGCGGTCGCTGTCCCCGCCCTTCCCCGCACTAGATCCGGCAAAGCCCTCAGAGGAGCCATCGCTAAATTGGCTCGCTCTCAACTTGTCAAACTACCCTCAACCATTGAAGATCCTACAGTTTTTGGTGAAATAAAACTGGCATTGCAGAAGTTAGGTTATGCCATCGACGCACCTGATCCTGAATTTTAGAATATATTTTGTTATGGTCTTAAATTTTGTATTTAGTTGCTATTTATTTGCTGTTACTTGTTACTAGAATAAAATATACTACTTAATTTAATTGCAATAATGTAAGTACATCTGCGGTTAAAGTAGGCCTCAGCATGCGCACCGCAACAAAACGTACGCTATTTTTTTATGTCGTGCGAAAGACGACAAAGTTACGAACATTGAGCAACACAGGCCTCCGGCCGACGTTTGGGCCGGTACCGTGTTGATACCGTGATGATATTTTACTAGAGATACGACTTTAGCGCACGGAAATTGACCCCGCAAATCTGTCCTGACAGATTTCATTATTGCTATCTCTTTTACTGCCTAACTTTTCGCATCTTCTTTCGCGCTCTTTGGCGGCCGTAAGAATGCAGCGGAGCCGAATTCAGAGCGCCATTTTGAACCTATTTTTAGTAAAATATCATTGGCCTCTGCCTTATTTTCGAACGACAAAAATAGTGGACCACTTAAGGTGTCTGTCTATACATGGCCTGACCTGACATCGTGTGAAAGGGACAGCTAGATTTGAATTTGACGGGAACAAAAGAAACAAACTATAAAGGTTATAGCTTCTCCCTTTCGCTCCCCCAGAAACTTATATATAGCCATCTCTTTCAAACGATGTCAGGTCAGCCCATGTAGCGAGGCCTTTATGGCGAGGTGTATGCTCGGCCTGCAGGTGTTATAGCCTCGACACACGCACCTGGACTTATTTATGCGAACGGGATAACTAGACCTATAGAAGTAGAAGAAACTAATAAGGTCTATCTTGCTCCCATGGAATTGATCTAGATAGACCTTTTGCATAATAATATCAGATCAGCTCCTGTATCATTCCGGCTTATAAGGAGTGCAACCAACGTATCAGTAAGTATGTACTAATGTTTCCAGTCAAACCTGATTTTATGACAAACGACTTTTTTTCTACAATCCTTTCTACCTTTAAGCGATAAGACAAACTGCCCCCTTATCATGGGTGTAAGTACCTGGGACCCTATTCCTGTGCGCTCGAGATTATCTCGGTCACTCTCACTCCCATTAAATTCTAAATTAGAGAGACAGTGACCGAGACAATCTCGAGCGCACAGGAATAGGGTCCCAGATCGCGATGGTGATAGTTGCGAGCGGGACTGCGCATAGTGCGAGTATGTTAGTGTGAGCGGGATGGCATGCTATCAGAACCACGAAAGTTCATAATTACACTGGTTAAGCCTAGGCGTACGGTAAACTAGTTTTGCCTGGCTGAACGGGTTGATCCTATTAGGAGGACAACAGACAATGGTTTATTTGCCACAAAAAAAAACAAAATACAAACAAAGCTTATAAGATAAATAAAAAATACAAACGCCTATTTAGTATTTTTTCGTCACAATCCGGCCCCACCTCAGCATGATGCCGGCTGTGTACAACCAGAGCTGGTCTTCGCTGGTCAAATGTTTGACTTCACTTGATATATTACAATACTTGACACTGGCTAAATACACAAAGTGTGGAGCCAAAACTTAACAGATAAACAAACGCACCGCTATGTTCTCAATGTCATGTCGGCGTTTTAGCGGGAACGTGCAGAAGTCGTGTCACGTCATTCTATTATTTTCCAAAACTTGTGCTAGAACGAGTGTTAATGTATAAAAATTGTGGATTTTTATCCATTGAGTGTTCGTGAACCTACACGAGTGTTGGTGAATAGTATAAGGCTGTGAAAATTGACTCTTCGTGTTGTTTTCAAAACTCCATAGAAACCTCTAGTAAAGTCTTCATCACTTTACTGGGGCATGATGCGGACGTGATCGTGACTTACTTTGCTTGACTTAGACTATCACTGAGACTTATTTTATATTTTATTTATTATTGTGAAATATTTGACATTGAAATATTACAATACTTGACACTGGCTAAATACACAACGTGTGGAGCCAAAACATAAGAGACAAAAAAAAAACATGTCAATAAATAATGTCACTGTCACAGTCACATTTCAATGACGTATTTAGCCAAATTTCAGTAAGTCAGTGTGACCAGATTTAGCAGGATTGTGAGATTTTAGCAGAAGCCACATGCCAAGCGTGGGGTTTATGGTAAGTCCCTAGGTCATTTCATAGGCTACCAACATAAAAATTAAGCTTAGAAATCGATTCAAATATGAAAATTTTTGGCATGGGTAAGAGTTTAGGATTGTTGCATTAATTTCAAGGCTACACAAAAGATGCTCCAAGGACAGTGAGAATAGCGACAAGTATTTTTTTTGTAAATAGAACATTTGAATGAGGCGTTTTCCAAAAAAAAAAGAAAGCCTGGTTATAAAAGTACCCAATAGATGGCGTTAGATGTACCTTGAGTTTTTTCTGTCACTGTCAAGACATGAAAGACAAAAAAAATTACGTGTGCCTTTTTTTTCTCGTGTTTTTTGCCTCGACATGTGTATTTAGACAATTTCAAGTAACGTAACTATGTATTTGACTTCATTTGAAATATTACAAAAGTTGACACTGGCTAAATACACAACGTGTGGAGCCAAAATTTACGATTTAAAAAATAAACATAACATATTTCGACAGAAATGACAATGACAGGTAAAACGATAGGTCTGTTACGCCATCTAGTAAGTATTTTAGAACTACTTTTTTTTTTTTGGATAACGCTTCATTGTAAAAATTGGCATTTTAATTCAGAGTTTTTATATATCTAAGCAATATCTGTGCTAGCAGTGTTTAATTATTTTCTGTAAAATAAGTAGCAGATTTTGTCATGCAGATGATGCAGATTGCAGACTAGCAGGAACGAGGATTTGAATCATAGATAAGAATGTATGATTTGAATCTGGTCACACTAGTAATGAATGATAACTATTTCTAAAATAACCAAAAGATTAAAGATTCTATACAATTTACGGAGTATTTATATTCTCTTTGATTTACGGTACTCGATACATACTTATTTGATGAATTGATTCATAAAAAACTCGTATCACGTATAGTTTATAATAATAATAATTCAGAGAAGAATAATAACTTAGTGGTAATAAAAAAGGCGTTACACGGCTTGCATGATATGTGTTCTAGATAAATTGAGTGATAGTGTTTACGTGAAACCAAAGGTGCCGGCGCTACAGTAAGCTTTTCTCCTTTTATTTGAAGTTATTGTAGGAATATATTTACTTCAGGTTATTAGCATGTAGTTTATGAAATTAATTTTATATCATGTACATAAGATACACCTTTTCTGTTGTACCAATAACAATGCAGCTCTGAGTCATCAATATTATCTGGCAAGATAATATTTGATAACAATACCATTGTTATCTCAGCGTTGTATTAAATAATATATTGCATGAATAGAGACAATGTCCTGTGTCAGTACAAGAAATACATTTATATTTTTTGGCCTCCCCCTGACAAAAACATTAGAAGTGTTATACATAATTGTTATCATAGGTGAGAGATATAGTTAGAGTCCGTTTATTATAACTCAGCCTATATTGACCAACCGCATGAAGTAATTACACAGCAAAGTTTGGTTTTCATATAAAATCCTTTATAACAAAGTCAGATATAATGACTTCGCTTATACTGACATGTCGCTTATTATGAACCATTTTAAATCTATTATGTATATATATTTAAGTCTATAGATCCATTGATTTACTAACACATGGGTTTTAGATTAATTTTCGATAATATCCTGTAACCATGATAAAACTCTAAAAGTGCAAGAAAATTGTTGCAAGCTTAAATATTCAGCAATAAATGAATGATGTGTAGACATAGACACACTGACACTACAGACTGATTATTATAAACTCAATAGGATTTATCCCTTTGAACACCAAGGGTCTCGCATCTGAAGTGCACTCAGATACGCAATGAGCAAGAAACTATGCCGTTTTTCAAACTTTGAATCATAATAATGATGAAGCCTAAATTTTATCAAGATAAATTTTTCTTTTTATAAAGTTACTTTTAGATCATCATCTTCCTGCCCTTATGCCACTAGGCAGGGTCGGCACAGTACGTTTCCTTTCTCCACTTCACGCTGTCAGCCGTCATCTCAACATTTACTCTCCCCTCACAAATATCCTCTTTCACACAGTTCATCCACACTTTTATCGGTCTCCCTCTCCCGGTGCTACCGCTTACCATCATATATAGGAACCTCCTAGCCACAGCCACATGGCTATCCTCTCTTCTCTTGATATGTCCGTACCAGGATAGCCTACCACACTTTAATTTTCCATTAAATGGTGCTACTTTCATACTTCTTCTAACATTCTTCCTAATCTACTCCATTCTTGTGACTCCACACATCCATCTTAACATTCGCATCTCCGCTGCATGCAATCTCTCCGATCCATACAACACGACAGGTTTTGTAATGATTATGTAAATTTTCCCGTTTAGTTTAAGGGCCATTCGCGAATCGCAAGTTCCTCCCGAGACCTGTCACCTTTTCATCCAACTTGATGCTAAATATTTAAAAACGCTTTTATAGATTTCCTATAAGTCAAAATATAAGTTTCTTCTAATGTTGTAGTCTAATGTTGTGTTGTGATCTGGGCACAGTATTTTTTTGTTGCTTGTGCAATATTGGCGTTAAAAGGGTTTAAATAGTTTATAAACATTTCTATGTATGATACAGGAAATTATGGGGCACTGTTTCCTTGAATTTTGTCTTAGACCGTTTCCATGTGTTCGTAAATCGTAGAAGGTCCTTGTAGAAACGCATTAGGTCAAGTGATATATAGACAGTCATAGCAATAACAAATTAAATATTTTTTTACACTTATTTTGGTAAATATTTATATTGTATGCTCCAGATGTGGAAAGCGTCGATAGCAGCGGACGTGCCAGTTCCAGTGGAGGCTGACGACTGGGACACTGACCCAGACTATGTGAACGATGTGACAGAGCACGAGCAACGATGGGGGCCAGGCGGCAGGAACGTTGAGGCCATAGAGTGAGTATATCCTTTGGTATAACGCAGATTATTCATTAAGGACCTACTAGACCTTACGGCATTACGAGACCTTTCTAACTTCTAATTGTAATTGTTCGTGGGGGTGATAGGACCTATACTGATCTCTTGCTTTTGGATGTTTTGTGCCCAGACTTTAGTTTGAGTAAATGACTCAAGTTGGCAGTGACATGAAATGGTTCAGGTAATCAAGTCGATGTGCAGCACTGAACTTGGCTTGACTTGCTGCCGAATGTCTAGATTATGTCTTACTTTGTAAACGCTCGCACTTATCTATATATATAAATATATAAAAGAACAAGCCCTTTTCTGGGAATCAAGGCACCAAACCGCATAAAAGAAAAAAAAAAATATATGGTCTAGGTGAACAATAAGAGCGGGTTCTGCGAAATTCCACTTTTCAGGGGTAAAATGGGCCCCCAAAATTAGTATGGAAATAATTTATTTTTTCCTGCTAAGCCTATGAAACTCGGTTTGTGTATTATGCATAAAAAATAAAGAAAGGCTTGTCTCTGGATTTTTCGAAAATCAACCCACAAAAGAGGTGAAATGGGGTGTTTCATTTTACGATGGCCTATGTGAGCGAAGCCGTGCGGGCAAGCTAGCTATTAATAAAAGCATAAGAACCTTGACAAAGTTATTTTTCGAACATGATCAATTGATTGTCATAAATTTAAATCCCATCAAGTCATTGGTCTCTGAACTCTACAGGCAATTATTTCAATATTAACAAGGCAATATATTAATAATAGATAATGATACTAGGAAGGAAGTCTGTGGGCTCTCGCACGAGTTTATTGTTAAATAATTTAAATATTGTAACGACTGCTCTGTATGAAAGTCAAATACAGCAAGTTAGTACAGGCTTACTGGTCAGTCATAGTGTCAGTATTTAGGCTGGCCAAAGGTTACCGACATGCTAAACTTAGTTTTTTTATTGACTTCTCAGGACAATTAATAATGACCACCGAAAAAAAAAAAAGATCGAATATTTATTTTCCATTTTTTACCCAACTGGCCAGAAGGATGGAAATGTTTTTCTGGCGCATAATTAATAATAACATTGAGCGTATTTTTATATCACTTATCTCTTCTAGGCTGCTGTAGCCTAAATGGCTTTACAGACAGACAGTCTCCTATAATAACTAATTATGAAAAGTAGAATAGAAAATCCTTCGTCGTAGCTGGTTATGAAAGATAGCAACAAAAAGGTTAACATTTTTTTATGAATTACTATAATGAAAAAAAAAAAAAACCGTTTTCGTTGCTGTGCTATGTACATTCGTGATTCTGATTGTGATCGCATACCATCCCGCTCGCTCAACTTAGTCGCTCCCACTCGCACAGGATCACTGTCACAATCAGAGTACATGCATAATAAGGGGGATGATTTAAAGTGCGAGCGAGTGCGACTCACACATAAAGATACGGACAACTTACACCCAGCATATGCTACCAACTAACATATGTGTGAGAGGGTCGAGAAATATCGAGATGACGGATGACAGAGTGAAGTGGAAAAAGTACTGCGCCGACCCCACCTAGTGGGATAAGAACAGGAAGATGATGATTTTAATCACATAGTAAACTGATATTTCACTGATATCTCTTTTCAGCATGGCAAAGCTGAGGGAGGAGGTGTTCGAAGCAGACAAACAAATCAAACAGAAGCAATACGAGGACGGACCAAAGTCTTCATTTGGGTAAGCCACATATCACACTCTAGATTATGCATTCAGGACGCTCAAAGCGCACCACGCATCACTCTAAATACACTTATAAGAAATTTCTCTGATTGGTTGATTGTAAGGCGCGAGTAGCCGTAACCTTGAGATAGCCAATGAGAACGCTCGGTCGCACTCCCCGCGCCCCGCGCCGCGCCTCAAACTAACGTGACTTTTTGTAAGAACAACGAATCTCGTAATGCGGTATCTAGTGTGATCTGTGGGGTAAGCACATAAACTACTATAGATGCCGCATTACAGAACTTCGTTTTGACGAAAACGCAGCGAAAAGGATAAGGATGCCTTGTAGAACTAGGACCTAGCTTTCTCATTGGCGATCTCAAGATTACGCCTACATGCGCGTAGCAATGGACCAATGAGTAAATTATTATAAGTGTATTTTAACCGATGCATGCTGCGCATCGATCCTTTTGAGTGGGGAATCTTGGGGTGATCTGTGACGTCTAAGGGCCTTGTGCTTTTGTTTTTGTTATTTATTTTGTAAATAAATAATAATGTTTCACAGATATGGCGGTAAGTTTGGCGTACAACAAGACAGAATGGACAAATCAGCCGTGGGACACGACTACGTCGGCAAGACAGAGAAGCATGTCTCCCAGAAGGACTACGCTCAAGGTCAGGGGGCCAAATAATAATAATAATTTTAATAATGATGAATAAATAATTGAAAAAACATTAATTAATTAAATTTTGGCTCCACACGTTGTGTATTTAGCCCAGTCAACTATTGTAATATTTCAAATGAAGTCAAATACATAGTTACATTACTTGAAATTGTCTAAATTCACACGTGGAGCCAAAAAATATGAGAAAAAAAAGGCACACGTACATTTTGTTGTCTTTCATGTTTTGACAGTGACAGAAAAAGTTCAAGTTACATCTAACGCCATCTATTGGGTACTTTTATTACCAGGTTTTTTTTTTTGGAAAACGCCTCATTAAATACAAGCTTGTTAAAAATGTATTATTTAATTACTTTAAAATACCATTGCCAATGTTTTATAGCAATTTTCACTTTTTTTTTAATAGTCTCTCTGTCTGGATGTTTGTCGCATTATCACGGCTAAACGGCTGAACGGATCGACCTGATTTTTTGCATAGATAAAGCTTGAGTGAAGGAGACGGACATAGGCTACTTTATTTGTTGGTCCACCCGAACGAAGTCGCGGGTAACAGCTAGTAGGCTATAAAACTGCTATACTAAAATTTTCTAGTATTAGCAAAGAGTAATTTATCTGTGACTTTCTTTATTCACACTTTGCTATAACTTAAAAATAAATCTTTATAAGAATACATGTATACTTATAAGTTTTAACTTTTAACTTTTTTGTAAGTCGTTGACTGTAACTATTTAAGTAAAACTCGCTTCTTAGTTCCATGTAGTCTGCACCTATATTTGTGGGAGTTTTGGTGGGATCACGAAGAAGTCATGTCGTGCTATTGTATTATTTTCCAATACTTGTGTTATATCGAGTGTTAATGCATAAAAATGGTGGATTTTTATCCATTAAGTGTTCGTGAAAGTGTACGAGTGTTGGTGAATAGTATAATATCGTGAAACGTGACTTTTCGTGTTGTTTCCAAAACTCCATAGAAGCTTCTAGTAAAGTCTCTACCACTTTACTGAGGCAAAAACAAAATAGGGAAAAAAAATACGGAAGACAAGGCGGTATGGCCTTAATGGCTTTAGCCTGCCCAGAAATGGGCGAATAAATAAAATAAAATAAAACTATATTTGTGGTGACGTTTAGCCTGTTTCCATTGCTCGCCTCCTTCTATGTTACAATGACGTACATCATGTTGGTGTCTATTAAATAAATTAATATTTTCTGCAGTCGGTTATATAGTTTATTTATAAGGATGTAACCGTATGGTGTCCAAGACAATATAAAAGAAAGAAAGGAAGACAGCGTCTTAGATGGGAAGACGACATTAGGAAAATAGCTGTAGTTACTTGGACGAGGATGACCTATAATAGGAGAGGGTGGCAAGCTCTAGGAGAGGCCTTTGCGGAGACGCAAGACAATCTCAGTACCGGTGTCAGTAATTAATTTATATAAAATTGATATATTTTTTTTTTATACTACTTATTATGTTTTGTAAGATTGACAAATAAAGGCTATTATTATTATTATATAGTTTATTTATCTCTTTATTATAATGCTTGTTATCCGACAGGTTTCGGTGGTAAATTCGGTGTACAGACGGACCGAATGGACGCCTCCGCCGTCGGACACGACTACGTGGGGAAAGTAGAGAAGCACGTGTCGCAGACGGACTACGCGCAGGGCTTCGGGGGGAAGTACGGCGTGCAGACCGACCGAGTCGACAAGGTAGCTGTCTCGCTCTCGCTTTACCGCACAAATTAATAAATGTTTTTACGATGAAAACTGACGTGGTATTGTATTTTTTTTAATATTTTTTTTTTAATTAATTACGCAGTTACATTTAACCGACTCAATTTAACATGATTCTTCCCGTTTTATTAAAACAAAAAACTCTTCACTTCCTGCTGATAGGTTACTACATATTATTAGATCATGATAGGTTATTTTTTTTTCTTTTAAATAATTTCCATCAAAACTGGTATTTTTGCAACCAAACACCAGACCAGGAATTTTGCATTTTGTTTAAAATCGAAGGAAGTGAATCCCCCCCAACTTGAGTTCGATTAAAAGCGAAGACATCTGGCTTGTTTTAGTTTTTACACGACTGACCACGAAGGAAGGTAATGTTTTAGGGTGTATGTAAGTTTGTGTGTTCCTATATTGCCTACCGTGGCCTAAACGGCTTGATCGATTTTAATGAGTGAGGTGTCGTTGGATTTCATTTTACGTCTGGAGTGATATAGACTACATTTTGAAATCTAGTTTTATAAATAACTAGCTGCCTCCCGCGGTTTCACCCACCGTTAAATTTTTCGAGATAACAATTAATCTGTGTGTTAATCCAGGGTATTAGCTACGTCCATACCAAATTTCAATCAAATCCGTTCAGCCGTTACAGAGTTGAACGAGAACAAACACACTTACATACTTACCCACTTACTTACACATTTACACACAAACTTTCGCATTTATAATATTTGTATGATGTAGGTAATAATACTGTTTGCAACACCTTTTAACAGGGAAAAATGTTACCATTATTAGCGTATTTTTTCCTGGTAACTTTTAGATCCTCCCAGTTTAGGTTATAATAGGTGGGTCCAACGTGTGACCTTACGTCCCTCCCTAAGAGGACGTCACGTGACAGTATTTAGAACAACAGTGTTTGGTGTCGCCAGAGCGCGGCGGGGTGGGAGCACAAGGAGCAAGTCGAGAAGCATTCCTCCCAGAAGGACTACTCGCACGGGTTCGGCGGCAAGTTCGGCGTGCAGGCCGACAGTCAGGACGCCTCCGCGCTCGGCTGGGACCACAAGGAGGACAGGCAGACGCACGACTCGCAGAAAGGTAAGGCACATTTTAAAATACGCCAACTGTTAATTTTTTGGGTTTCGCACCTCAAAAGGGAAAAAGGAACCCTTATTGGATTACTTCGTTGTTCTTCGTTGTTTGTCTGTCTGCCAAGACCCTCTTTTAACCGACTTCAAAAAAGGAGGTTCACAATAGTCTATATTATTTGTATGTTTATTATACGATTTATCCGCCAATTATGAAATGATTTTGATGATTATTTTTTTGTGTTTGGTAGCTCATACTTCAGAGGTGATCCCATGTGAATTTTATTGAAATTTCTTCGGCGGAAATATTGGTTCGATGTATGTTCCCCGATTACTCGAAGACGGCTCGACTGATTTGGAAAATTCTTTTATTGTTTGAAAGGGTATACTTTCCAGGTAGTCCCAATGCGATCAGGTCAGGATCTGATGATGGGATCCTGGAAAAGGCAAAGGAGAACCTCAAAAATTAGGGCGATTAAAGTCAAATGAAGACCATTTTTGCAAATTATTGTATAAAAAATAATTATCTTAGGAACGTGTCAAATTGAAATTAATATCAAATAATTAGGCCTGGAGTCCCACGGAACTGTAAAAAAAAAATTGGGCTTGTAAGTCAAACATAAACACCTATAGGATACTTCCCGTTGACGTAGAATCATGACATTTGACGAAGCAAGGACTTACAGCAAAAGTGAAGGAATATATCTGAAAAATATTATTTTATTATTAAACTTTTCACAAAAAAATCGATTACAATCTTAAATTTTTAGTTGGAGAAATGACCGTGTTTTCTAATTCTAACTAATATTATAAGTCAGAGGAATAAAGCCGCAGTCGTATCAGAACCAAAAGGCATAAAAATGAATACGTTCGTCTCGAGGAAAAAACTTCGCTTGCGCGATTCAGAACTCCCTACATTAAAAATGTCAGTCCATAAAAAACGTCAAAAAATTCACAAAACATGGATCAACGCCATCTAGCGGACTATAGGCAATAACTTAGTCTCTCTGTCTGGATGTTTGTCGCGTTATCACGGCTAAACGGCTGAGCGGATCTTGATAAAATGAGAATATAAGGAATTACTGTGTGATATACAGTAATTCCTTATATTCTAATAAAGACGGCCATAGGATACTTTTTTATTACCACGCGAACGAAGTCGCTGGTAACAACTAGTAATATATGTATAAAATGACGTGATAGTATGGGAGCTATTATTTTCATCTTAAAAAAAAATATTGTTTCCATAGACTACGCGATAGGTTTCGGCGGCAAGTACGGCGTGCAGCGCGACCGGCAGGACGCGTCCGCGCTTGGGTGGGACCACGTCGAGAAGGCGCCCGCGCACGCCAGCCAGCTAGATCACAAAAAGGTACAAGGCAGGGCAAACAAATACCAAAATTGAGTTTTTGGCAGGAACGTGAAGAGGTCATGACGCGTCGTTGTATTATTTTCCAAAACATGTGTTATTTCGAGTGTTAATGTGTAAAAATGGTGGATTTTTATCTCCTCGGCATAGGCCTCCCCTACTGATGATGAGATCATTTCATGATGAGTAGATACATACCTTTTAATATTTTTGCACCTTTCAGTAACACCTTTTTTATGTCCGATACGTTGGAATTGCCCTTCAATCATTTTTGAATCGCTCATATGATATTTCGCACGAAAATATCGTATTATGCGAAATTAAAGACTTCTATTGATAGAAAGCAAATTCGAATGATTCAAACCATTCGTTGCGTTAGCAAGTGTTATGATTGTTTAAAAAATGCGACTTTTGTTTGGGATTTCTTGTGAAAGTCATTTCGAATGATATTTTCGTGCGAAATATCATAGGAGCGATTCAAAAATGGCGCCTCCCGATTGATTTGTCAGGGTTTCGGTGGCAAATTCGGTGTAGAAACCGACCGCGTGGATGCGTCCGCGCACCGGTTCGACGAGGTCGGCGGCCACGTCGGCACCAACTACACCAAGCAGAAGCCGGACATCGGCGCAGCCAAGCCCAGCTCCATCCGAGCCAAGTTTGAGAACATGGCCAAGGAGAAAGAACAGGTATCTGTTTAACACTGTACGGTTCATTTTACATTGATTTGACCATTTTGGCGTCACTATTGGTTTACATTTAAATCATGTACACGATGACTTGTTAAATAATACATAATAATAAATATTGGTTGACGTTTTTCACACACAGCGCCATCTAGCCCCAAACTAAGCAAGTTTGTACTGTGGGAACCAGATAACTGATAAGACACATTGTGTACATACGTACGTAGAATACATAGAAACACCCAAACAAAGAACAAACATCCATGTTCATCACACAAATGTTTGTCCTGAGTGGGAATCGAACCCACAACCTACAGCTCAGAAGGCGGAAATCCTCCCACTGAGCCATAAGACAGTCTCAGTGTTAAATAACACAATTATTTTTTTCAGGAAGCACAACAGTCTGTGCAGAAGATAAGACAGCAGAGACAACAAATCGATAAAGATCTTTCTGAAAAGGTATTTGAAGATATGATTTACCACGTTGTTATATCAATACATTATATCAATAAAGTAACAAAATAGTTAAATGTCTTCTAGGCGGATTTTTCCTTTACTAATTGAAAGACTCACTACCGAACAAAATTCTCCCCCTTTATTTCTCCTTGATACCCTCTTGTGCCTCTTGTACATATATTATGCATATTATGGTAAATATTTTTGTTTTGTTAATTTAATAAATCTAAGTATTCATTTATTTGCGTCAACGTCCTTACTCCATCACGTAATATAAGTTTATAAGTTTACTCAGCGATTAGCGATAAGACCGCCTTGTTGTACTTATCTCTAATTTTTTTTTTCTTGTTATGTCGTTTTGTGGTGTCAATAAAGTGTTATTGTATTGTATACCCTCTGTAGGATAGAGGTTTAATCTCTGGAACTATCGATCCAACCACTGGTTACTATGCCGATTTTTATAATTTCGTTCACTAATGTCACTAATAGAAAGCTACATTATTATTATATGCGTGACATAGGCTGTTTTGTTCACTCCGCGGGTCACGCCGGGGGCAAAAGCTAGTGTTTCATAATTATTTTGCACGACGAAGAAGAAATAAAAAGTAATCCATAAGCTTTCCTAATTCGATGCCTTTATTTTATTTCTATCATCAACCAAGACGTCCACTTATGAACAAATTCCTCCCCGTTGAAAAAGCTACGCGTGGGGCTATCATTATCCCCGTGCTTTGCAGGCGGCTTGGCTAAGAGGATGCTGCTGCCCGTCCTGTGTGTCCGGTGGTTTTGATCGCAGTTTTAACATACGTCACATACATCTCACACCTTACAGGAAAAAGACCGAGTAACCAAAGAGGAAATAGCGAGACCACCATCACCTGAACCAATCCCACAAGAAGCGCCGATCAAAACACCAACAAAACTGCTCACGCAAGCGTTCGAGAGCGAACCGCAGCGATCCAGCCAAGCGGAGGAAGCGAAGCGGATCATCGAAGCAAAGCGAGCGGAAGAGGCGAAGCGAGCCGAAGAGGCGACTCGAGCTGAAGAAGCTAAGTTAGCGGATGAAATTAATCAAGTTGAAGAAAGGCCGGCTAATTTACCGGATGTTACAAGAGTAGGTGACGGGAAGGAAGAAAAAGAAGAGGTCAGTTTGATTTATGTTTTTGGCTCAAACCACAGTCTTTAAATTTACTGTGTGTTCATATATGCGATGGAAATATTTGAGGCTACGAAAATTTAAGGCTAATACAGAGTTAAAACTTTAAAAGGGAAGGTTTTAAAGGTTAAAAAGCTCATAGCACTCTTCATTATGAACAATTTTTAGTATAGGACCAACTCTAAAATCGCGTTTATTTTTATTTTTTTATGTTTTTTGTATGAGATGCTCATTCTACTCGTATTATTTTTCTATGTTACTGCTCTACGACGTCATTCGATTACTAGATATTACGTGCGTCTTATCCATTCAACTACAGTGGTGTCGACTTTGCTGGACCATTTTATAAACTCGACTTAATATGATAAGATTATTGCTCTAAATATAATAAATTTGAAAAACTACGACTAGCGCTTTAGTAACGAAATAAAGCTCTAACACATTTTCACATTTTAAAATGAAAAGACGAAGATAATTTTAGTGCTGTCTAATGGTTTTAGAGTGTTACAACAGAATTGACACGAGTGTGCTACATCAGGCAAATACTTTAATACTGATTCGTATATCTCCAGTTAATCCGTCAGCCCACCATAGTGGTGTCCCCGGTGGGGTGGGAGACGGAAGGCGAGGCCGGGGGGGAGGAGGGTGGCGAGGAGGGGGAGGAGGGCTACACTGCGCGTGCGCTGTACGACTACCAGGCTGCAGCGCCGGATGAAATCTCCTTCGACCCGGATGACGTCATCACGAACATCGTCATGGTGAGTGTAGCTCGTGACGTCACTAGATGGAGGGGGGGAATAAATTGTACAACACGAATATAGCCCAGAAAAATCCGTCATGTGCAAGTAATCAATAGTACATTTAAAATAAATTAAATAAAATAAAAATAAAAATTGACTAGCCTTGTGGCTCAGTGGGTGGATTTCCGCCTTCTGATCTATAGGTTGTGGGTTCGATTCCCACCCAGGACAAACATTTGTGTGATAAACATGAATGTTTGTTCTCTGTCTGGGTGTTTCTATGTATTCTATGTATGTATTTACAAAAAAAAAAAAGTATTTATGTATTGTATCAGTTATCTGGTTCCCATAGTACAAGCTTGCTTAGTTTGGCGCTGTGTGAAAAACGTCCACCAATATTTATTTAAAAAAAACATTGTTCAACGAGAGGAGAAAGTGACCGATTACCAACGAGGATGGGAATCGCACTTCCTTCCAAGTGATATTTATAGCGCTTTATACTACATTTACGAGGGTAAATTAAATTCAGATTAAAAAAACGCGATTTTCTTTTCTTATTTTTATTTTTTTTTAAATAAGTGGTCGGTAACGTTTTAGGACTTGGTGATAAAAACTTTTTTGTCTGAGCCAGACCCCAAAATTAAATTAAATACCAGCACGTTAAGAATGGACACTATTCCCGCCCGCATATTTGTACGACTGTAATGACTAACATTCTCCTCCATTTAAAAAAATAAAATAAAAAATGGAATATGTAATGTACTTTCCGAGAAAATGTGGTATACATTTAATGGCACGTTTATTTATTTATTTTAGTATACATTGCCACATAATGCGTAATGGTAACATTTTTCAGAATGTACTAAATTGCACATTATACTCTGTTAGAGGGCGTTGCAAACAGTATAGTTGCCTACATACTAATAAAGTAAAACTACCTATTAATAAATATAGAAATACAGAATAATACAGAAAACTTATACGAGTTATAACAAAAATTTATAAATTGTTGTCCTCCAAAAATTCTTCTATATTATAGTAGCATTTTTTTAAATAATAAATGTTTTAGCTTCTTTTGGAATTTTCTAGGGTTTATCTCGTCTCTTATCTGAGTTGGTAGGTGGTTACAAATGTTGATCATCATATATTCGGGACCTCTTCTTACTTACGTTGCAACTAATACGTTCTACAAATCGTTGAACAGATCGACGAGGGTTGGTGGCAGGGGCTGTGTAAAGGCGCCTACGGACTGTTCCCCGCCAACTACGTGCAACTGCAGGACAAGTGAGCCAGTGAGCACGCCCCCTTACATTCCTACCTAGCTGTTACGGACGTACATAACGACGCTGGGGCATACAATACTTGCACTTTCAATTTTCGCGCCAACATCGAAAATTCATGTCACTGGTGTCGATTCTGCTATGCCATTTTCTAAACTAAATTTGACACCTCTTAAATTGTTCCCAACCATTTCTCCCGTATTGAAATGAAAAGAGATGCAGCGAATTTTAGTCCTGTCATATTAGTGAGAGGTACTACAGAATCGAAACCAATGTATTTTTTTTATATTGGTAATTAGTATGCGTTTGACTACATCCTGCCTGGGCCTGCCTGAGAAATGACATTTTATCTCGGTCACTCTCACTCCCATTAAATTCTAAATTAGAGAGACAGTGACCGAGATAATCTCGAGCGCACAGGAATAGGGGTCCCTGATGTTAAAGTGCGTATTCTTGCGTATTATGTCACTTATAGATTAACGTCAGGTGAGTTTGTGGTCAAAGACCTGGCAAAAAAAAAGATGTTATAAGTAGTTAGCAAAAAAATTTTATTTTTCAAAGACTTCAAGAATATTTTGCTTATACAAAATGTATTTTAACTTTTTTTTTTTGATAACTTGAATTAATGCTTTATGTTTATTTAGTTTTGATAAGAGAATTGGGATTTGTAGAATAAAATAATTGACTTATGGAATTAATTATGAATTGCCTAATATTAAGTATTGAGAAATTACAAGATTTTTGAATAGACACTTGTACAATGTACAGTGTATGAAAACCTATCATGGAATACTATTAACCCGCCCCGGCTCGCCACGGGTGTAATTTAGAAAAAATATATTATATATAAACCTTCCGTGAAACATTATCTAACTGATGGTGAAAACCGCATCAAAATCCGTTGCGTGATTTACGAGGAATTAGCGGATATACAGACAGACGTGGAAAGCAACTTTTTATGCTATAATCTGTTCAATCAACAAAGACTCGCCCCACCATTTCTCGTAGTTCTATCAAAATTCATTAGATGGCGTTATTAATTCAGTTTTTTTAGTCCATATTTTTGAACTATATAGTTCTGGTTAGAGCTTTTTTGGACTATATTTACTTCAAATAGAAATACTTAGGCCGGGTTGCACCGTCTAGGTTAACTTTAAACTTTATCTTAAAATACAGTCATAACTTTAACATTTATGACAGAAAAAAAAAATGTGTTGCACCTCTAACTAAGGTCTAAATGACTGCTGGTTTAACTTCATGGTTAAGATTAAAGTTATAGTTAATTTAACTATGACAGTAACTTTAACTGGGATTTTGGTGCAACCCAGCCTTCTTGATAATATGTGTGGAGCCCAAACGTAAATACTTGGCAAATAAAGCCTTTGTAGTCAAAATCGGTCGGTCGCTTAAACTATACTATTGGAACTTTCGGAAACATACAAACTTACATACACCCAAAAACATTACATTACCTTGGGCTGTCGGGTAAAAATAGGACGACGCTATAGTCCCGCATTTAATTATCTTCTTATCACTCTAATATTATAAATGCGAAAGTTTGCGTTTAAGAATGTATGTGTGTTTGTTACCGTTCAACTCTGTAACGGATAATCGGATTTTGATGAAATTTAGTATGGAGGTAGCTTATTCCCTTTAGCATTTAGCTACTTTTTATCCTAAAAAGTTTAACCGTTTCTGTAGAATAGCGGGTGAAACCGCGGGAGCAGCTAGTTCATTATAAAGTCTAAGAGTGTACAAGATAATTATAGATTTTGGTTTGTTAGGAGTATCGCACGTATTTGTGAATTTAACAGACTATTGTATTAATTAGTTTCAGTCTTTATAAAATACAAAAATGATATCCACCAGAGGGCGCTGTAGTTGCAAAATACTATAATATTTACTCGTAAACCTACCTCTAACATATAAAAACATAATCATGAACTTTCTTACATCATTGCATTTGCCGGAGAATGATTATATTCTTCGTTTATTTTATTTAAACACATTTATTAAAATTTATTTCCATTCTATCATATAAAATATAACTACACAGTAATATGTAGAGTTAAGAGTATTTTTTTAGTATTATATAAAATAGATGTTTATGTATAGATCACTCTCTATAGATTCGGCATTCAGGAGGGTCTAAATGCAATAAGCATCGGTCAAAATTATTCAAAATACAGCTATAAAAATTCACTTTTATTGGTTCATTGCTTCGCCTGGGCCATGGGTTTTTTTTTATTAACCCGCGCTTTCTGCCAACTTTGGTGCGTTTTTGTCAACACAGATCTCGTAATGCGGTATCTATAGAGGGTAAACTGTGCGTTTAAAGTTTTTTAATTTTTAGATTAGTACGAGTTTAAACCTTTACACAAAATGACAGTAAATTTAAGAAATCATAATCTAACACCAGTTAAGTGAATAAAGGTTATCGCTCACCGTTTCAGATCCACGTCTGATTGACAGAAAGCATCAAATTGATATAATATGAACGCTATAATAACGTCTTGGTAAGGCAGAATTTCCAAACTGTAAACTGATGTTTGAACTTAAATCGGTCACAATGAAATGTTTACTTTTTCTGTCAACGATTTAATATCCTGCAGACATTAAAAACAACTTATTCCCAATTCAGCCAATCAGCTGAGGTGTGCGGGGGCGGGATATTGAACGCTGATTGGTCTGCTCACGGTTACGATGACAAGACTGTCGTGCCATTCGGTGGAGTATTGTTATTCCAATGCTGACTAAAAGTGCTGGCACTATACGAGGTGTTTGCAAATATGCATTTTGAAATAGACTTTAACATAACGCAAATAGAGTCGTCTCTATTTGCGTTATATTAGAGTCTATTTCAGATGACGATCATAAGCACGGCAGTGAGTCGTACGATATTGTATTATGGCTCAAGCATAAATGCTTTTTCTATGTTCCGTAACTCCATACTGTTTAATTTGATTTAATATTAATTCTACGTCAGCAATTATACCAATTACAATGTAATATTTATGATGTGAATTATGTCCAGGTCCTCCATACTAAGTCCCGTAACTTGACTGAGCTATCACATTTCATAAAGTAACTGTGTCATCGATGTCGAAACGATGCGGTGAACGATGACCACAAAAGTCACACACGTAATTAATAATTTTAATTATGAATATCCAGACTGGCCCCAACTCAGCCCAACTAGACTAATAATGACGTGGATTTTGTTGTACCATCTTTTAAACTAAAGTTGACCTGACTAAAAATGTTGTCTTTTAAAAAACTTTACAAACCAAATGCGTGTGCTGATGCGTAACACTTAACTCTTTTTGTCATGTAAAAAAAGAAGTTTAGAATATTGTGCGACAAAATTAACGTCAATATAGTTTTAATAATGATGTGAGATAACCTTATGAATCAGATAATTGTAAGTAAAATAATAATAATAAAATACATTCAACAATGGTATTTGATGCCGGAATATGTTTTGTAATTACCATTTTATTGTTTAATTAAATAAATATATATTTTATAGCTAAAATTAATGTTACTTTTATTTGTCTACCAAATAGCACCTGCGCCGTACGTGCTGCTATAGTCCTTGTCTCAAATACAATGGCGGCCATCAGCAAGTGACCGCCCGAAAATGGCTTATAGTACTCATCATTATGAACAACTTTTAAGGCCTCGCTACATGACCTTACCTGACATCGTTTGAAAAAGATGGCTATATATAAGTTTCTGGGGGAGCAAAAGGGAGAAGCTAGAACCTTAATAGTTTGTTTTTTTTTTGCTCCCGTGAAATTCAAATCTAGCTGTCCCTTTCACACGATGTCAGGTCAGGCCATGTAGCGAGGCCTTTACTATGGGAGCAAACCTGAAACCGAGAAAAAAATATCTGCTGTACCATACATTTTGTCGAGTGTCATTGACATTTTTCTGAAACACACTCAAGCGCTTTTTCTAAAAATTTCAGCATATGTTCTTAAGGCGAGGACTGATCGTGATTTGAAATGAGTATTGTCCCGCTCAAAGTTCTAAGGTTTAAATTTGAAAATCGCATATCATACTTGATGAAAAAACGGTAAATTGTAGTTTGTCGTTGTTTTTTTGCCGATTATCGGAAATATACAAATCAAATAAAAAAACTACCTGGATCGTCGTATAAACCACTAGCCTGGATATTTAATTTGTAAAAGAAAATTTGTAGTTACCGCTGAAGTTACAGAATATTTTTTTTTCAGAGGGTCATTTTGCGATTTTTATTTTTTTTTGTAACTAAGACAGACTTTCGAAATTTTACTCGGTTAAACGTAATTTCAGTTTTATTTTCTATCTGCAGTATTTTTTGCACCTGATTAAGTAATCTCGTCACTTCGAACAAAGCGCTGAAAAATGCTACTTTTTGTTGTTTTGCGATTGGACCTCGCCTTAATACGAAGACTATGGATAACTTGGATATAAAATAAGGAATAAATTGGAATAAAAAAGTTTGACATTTATTTTATGTCTGATTCTGAGGTGTTAGCTAGCGGCGCTCTAAGGGGAAGGCCTTTGTGCATCAGCGAACGTATTCAGGCTGTCGATGATAATGATGAGTAGATACAATGAGCTTAGTAGTAATAGTAGTTAGTACGCTTAGTACTACCACCGGTCTGTGTAAACCTATACTTTGTAGGAATATGTAGTATTTATGTAGCGATATAATTATATTGAGAAATATTAAATAAAATATGTATGCAGCTCACGCAGAAAGTTTCATCCATCATAATTTAAAACAAATCCGCTGAAGGCCGCCTTTACAATGGGAGGATTCGGTTTTTACGATTCAATAAGAAAGATACACCACATTCATATAATAAATGCGAATGTGTGTAAGTTTGTAAGTGTGTTTGTTCCCAATCAACTCCGTAATGGCTAAACGGATTTGGGTACGATTTGGTATGAAGATAGCTTATACTCTGAATTAACACATAGACTACTTTTTATCCCTATATATATAATTCCTATAGTAGAGCGACTAAAACCGCAGGGCGCTGCTAGTTTATAATAATAAAAACATTTATATAATACCTCCTCTTATCAGCTCCTATACGTCTTCTAAAGGACAAAGCATCCCCACGCTTGGCAGGAGGCTTGGAGATCGCAGAATGTTCACCGATTACTAAGAGGACGCTACTGCCTGTCCTCCGGTGGTTCTGGTCGCACTTTTAGGACGTGTACCTATTATATACCCGGGTCTATTTCAGACCTTTAGTCCATACAGATTACAGATGTACAACAAAAAAATATAAATATGAAAAAAAAGTGCACTTGCTGAATTACAATTAACATGTCTAATAAAAGTAAAACCAAAAAATTCAAAATTATAAACGCCTCGTTATCGCCCATTGCCACTTCAGCTTACAAACTCTGAGAGCTATATCGGTGACTTTGGTTCTTCGGCGAATATCCTCGTTCCTGATTTTATTGCGCAAAGAAACTCGAGCATAACACTCTCTATTGCCCGCTGTGAAAAAGGCGTTACTTCCATTCAATTAGCAGACAAGCGGATTTGGGATAGCAGGGCCACCACTGACTACTAAACGAGGGAGAAAAGGTCTGGTACTTCTCCAGGCGAACACTGCAAAGGGGTGCTACCTATAATAATTCATCGAAGAGACGGAGATTATAGCGTACCTAGGCAAAATCTCGCCGCGCCGCCCGCCCGGCGATCGTATCAACGCAAACCTCAGCGTCGGTCCTCGTGCCTGCGTCGTAGCATTCTGCCCGTCCTCAATAATATTGTGTCATAATGTCTGTAACCAGCCTAACATTACAGTCGCACTGGCCGTGAATCCGGAACGGCCCAACTCGCCACAAAGGGACGAAGACAAACGGCCGATAAAGAACTTTATAATTAAACAGCGAGGATTATTGTGGAGTCCGCCATTTGTGTTAATTAACTGCTCGATGTTTTCAGATTGGGTATGAAGTAGGCAGTTTTCTTGGCGGCATTTCTGTCGAGCTTCAATGTAGGTACCTATTGAGTCATTGCAATGCATTGCATAGAGACATTGCAAAGGTGTTCGACTGGCCCTGTGTACTTAAGAACGACGTCAGCTGCGAAAGCTTGACAGTCACAGATTATATATAGATACCGCAGTGCGAGATCGTTGTTCCAACAAAAACTGATCAAAGTTAGAGGAAAGCGTAGGTTGAGGGTACTGCTACCAAGCGTTTTGAATGGTTTTCCCTGTGATAACAGGGTTGCGCCTACTAGCGCCTAGCAAGCGAAACCGATTAGAGTAGTTTTGATATATTTTTCTTCCTGATAGCAGAATCTAGCGGTGATTTGTGTTGACATTATATTCCTCGGCTTTTAGCAATTGCAGCAACGTGTGCAGGATTAAATTCTAGGTCTGTTCGTTGATAGATCCTTAGATTCATCGCTTGGTAATTTCTCGTGTGCTGCTCTACCGATTTGATTTTCCGGTCGCTAAGGTACCTACAAGCAGACCATCTCTTAGACGCTAGATGGGTCTTCGACCAAAGTCACAGATGAAATTCATCTGTGACCAAAGTAAAATGAATGGAGGGGCCCAAGTAAGAGACTTTTGAAGACTTTAAAGTAAGCGCCGGCGCTCACCTTACTTCAGTCGCTCTCAATCTGTGAAAAGTGCGAGACGTATGTTCGTCAATAAATGAGGTCCAAATATCCGCAAAAATATGCCGTGATAAAATTACATAAGATATTATATTCGCTATCTCTTTTTTGTGACAAATGTAGGTACTTACTATACATACTTTTATTACGTATTGAATCAAGCCTAAGGGTGTCTACACATGGCCCGACCTGACATCGTGTGAAAGGGACAGCTAGATTTGAATTTCACGGGAGCAAAATAAGCAAACTATTAAGGTTATAGCTTCTCCCTTTCGCTTCCCCAGAAACTTATATATAGCCATCTCTTTCAAGCGATGTCGGGTCGGGCCATGTGTAGACACCCTAAGTTCGATTATTTTGACTTGTTATTTTTAAGGTAGTTGTGTGGTTAGGGCCGGTTTATATCTCAATAAATAAATGATAATTATTGTTGCAGTTTCCCATTGCAATGCCGCTGGCTAAAAATGCGTCAATTCCAAAGTTTTTAATTCCTTCCTTTTTATTCCTTCTTTACTACCTCCTTCCTACTCGTCTTTAACCCTTTGAAGCACATGTTAATATGTCAATGGAATAAATGAATATGAATTGAAGCGAGAGAATTGAATTGAGAACGTCGCTTAAAAAATATATACCCAGTGCTTAGATTATTTATTAATCTGAGACCCAGTGTAGTAGGTACCTACCTACCCCGAGGTATTGCGAAAAAGTTTCGTACGTGTTGGATAGGAAAATTTATGGAAAATGGAACAACGTAAATCGGGCGTAAATCGTAACTACATATTTCATACCAACTACAACTACCTACATGTTCCATGGAATGCGTGCGATACGTTTTTTTTTGCTGTTGACCCTTTAGCTAGGCAGGCGACTACAGATGGGATTCCGTTGTGGATGTCTCCCCTGGCCACGGATTATACTCGGTGGACTAGGGACCGTTGTAGATCGATGCGGCAGGAATATTTTGATGAACGATCCAAGGAGCTGGGCATCTGGTTGATCTAGACAATACAGCCCGAGATCCCCAAATATTATGGTTTAATCGGAGCGAAATTACTGACGTCGGATTTTGTTATTGCATCCGATAAAGCTAAAGTTTTGTATAAGTTAGTGGAATTAAAAAGATAATTTTGTGTTTTTATTTATTTACTCTATATTTTTTTTTTGTGTACTGTGTGAATCACAGGGCAACGTGGTCGCTGAGCGATAAAGCCATTCAAAGAAAAAAATAAACTATTGACTTACTTTTATCTAGAAATCACATACCTAATTTACTAGCCGTGGTTCTTGGTATACTCTTTGGTAATTAAAAAAATGGTTTCTCAAACATTTCAAAACCGGCTTGGCGTAGACTCAGCCTACCTGCTCAAGCCAACCAGATTTGAACATCACAGTTCAAAACCCTGCGCGGCAATGCACTGCGCCCTTCACCCGGATATATTAAATGTTACATTTATATGCTTTGTAATTTCACTTGAAAGGATGCCCTTCAATCCGGAACACAGTAATGTTTGCTTACTACTGCGTGGCAGTTATATAACTTTTGTCATTTGAGACAAAACAGTTAAACTTAGATTATACTTCGACACCTGGGCCCGTACCGTGAGGTGCTTATTGCGATGATTATTAGGCTAGCCGAGAACGCTGCGCGACCATACACCTTATTACGCGGCGATACGGTTCGCGGTCGCGCAGTGTCATCGGCTGAACCTAAAAATCATCGCAATAAGCACCTCATGGTACGGGCCCTGATATTTAATAAAACTTGTCTCCTTGTCTCATTGAAATGAACGAAGCCATTGAGCAGATAAATTGACAACTGTTCTATCCGCGATGACTATTATTCTATGCAAAACAGCGCTGTCTTGAAGTTTTTAATTTCAAGATAGTTATACTGTCTTGAAAAGTTTTTAGATTACGCTGTGATAAACTTCTAAATGGATAAAAAATGTCTGTACCTACCATTGAACAATTATTTTTACTTTAGGTGTAAGATCTCTGTGGTGTGTCGCACCACAGAGTGTCAAAATCGGCATGGACTGCATCATCCTGACCTCGTGACTTACCAGCGTGTCTGCCTTTTGCACAGGAAGTCCCGAGGTCGTTTCCCGGTCGGGCAGACTTTTGGATGATGTAAGAACTACCTTACTTATTTTTGAATTAAATTCAGGAAAATTTGGATTTTGGAACCTTGGCAGCATCACTAAGTCATGCGCTAGAGCTTGCTTTGTAGGCAACTACGCGATGTACTACGAGTGGTCTGTTCGCCGCTTGCGCTTGCCCCTTTTCTGATTTCGTCTATTTTGTCTAGCGATCCCTAGAAATTGTGGATTTTGCCCCATTTTTTTTAATCCTGTTGCTATGGTGTGTGCAACGTTACCTACCATCAACTGTCAACTCAAGGTTAAAATTTCGACCTTAGGAAGGACGCTTGGTGATATAGTTGGTATTTCTGAATTCCGATATTTGTATTTTGTTATACATGAACGGCTGCGTATTATCATGTGATAATCGTATGGTGATCATTTGAACTATAAGATGACCATCATCTCGGACATTTTTGATACTAAAAGTAAATAACATACCTAGGTGAATTCTAATCTAGGTAAGTACTTACTATGTAAAAAATATACTAATTCCTCGCCAAATTTCAACAAGTTCAGATCAGCCGATTAGTCGTGAATAGGTAACAAAAAGGAAGAGACAGAAAAACAAGTGCTTAATATATGAAAAACATCATTTATACAACTTTTAATTTTCAATATCAATAACTTAAATAACATTAAATAGTAAATAAATTAAAATAAACTCTAAGTAAAAATAATCATAAATATATATACAACTTAAAACTAACCCTAATCTAATAAACCGCTACCAGCAGGCATCGTGCCCAAAATGCTGGCCGAATTGCCGCGTTGAATAGCAATGGCGATTCTTTGGGCAAGGTAGAGGCCAGCATTTTGGTCACGAGATGCTTCGACCAGACGCGATGATAATTCTTTATACATTTTCTTTGCACTCGGTCCCCACGGTCCTAGGGTTTCGACCCCAAAAGGCTCAAATATGTACCCGCTATCAAGGGTACTATACTTGCGCCTTTTGAGGCCCTCTGCTGATTCAGCCGCCGCACTTTATACAACCAAATGTGACTATGGCACAGCAAAATATTTTTGGTTCTTTACAATATATAACAAGTACAATATATAGTATATAACAAGACTACAACATTACATTCCTGGTCAAAGATCCAGAGCCAGACCCAAGACAAGGAGGCAAGATAGACATCAGGGAGTGTAAGGTTTCCGACGACGATGTCAAGGATAACGTGACTTGGAGAAGAAATGACAGGAATGCTGATTGCTGACCCCAATACCACGTGGGACACCTATTAGAAAGGAGAGATAAGGTTCCATACTAAAAGTTGCTAATTATAAAGAACATTGTGGGGTTAATTCGGCTCAGTAACAACGTTCCGTATAACAAAAGGTATTTATAATCCCTATATTGTTGACCGAGCGAAGGTCTACAGATTTACGGAGCAAATCAGCAGTTATGTATGTATGTTTGTGTAAAATCAATATGCACCTCTAGATTTTCCTATTTTATTTATTTATTTATTTATTTAAGTACACATTGTCACATAATGGGTAATGGTAACATTTTTCAGAATGTACTAAATTACACATTATACCCTGTTATAGAGTTTTGCAAACAGTATTGTTGCCTACATACTAAAATAGTAGAACTACCTATTAATAAATATAGAAATACAGAATAATACAGAAAACTAATACAACTTATAATACTATTGTGCACCTCATGAAATTTTGTGGGCAAGTATAGTTTATTTCAATATTTTTTTTCACCGAGTGAAGCGAAGGTCACAGAGTACGGAAACAGTTCGGCTTTTGTTTGTCTGTATATTTATCCGAAGATAACTTGAGTACCGTTGATACGATCTTCATGAAATTTTGTAGGCAAGTAGTTCATCCAAATATATATTATATATTGCGTGTATACCCAGACCAGTCAGGCTCACTAAAAAGCTTCCCTCCAATATGGTTGAGGAGAGCGATGGCTGGCACATGCGTCAACTCGTGAACGGGTGCTGCTTGCGGGAGCTGGACTGCTCGGAGTATATACGCAAATCTAGTAATACTTAGCTCTGTAATAATAGTATAAGTTTTCTTTGGTATACGTATTCCTTTTGTAGTCTTTAGTTTTTGCAATAAGTTTTAGTTGTTTTTTTTTAATTTGACAAAAGGCATGGACCCCAGTCTGTGGAGCAAAGCTTATAATCAAAAATAAATAAAAAATAAGTTTTAAATGAGCAAAATCGTTTAATGGGCTGTTACGGTACAGGGGTCCCAGTCCGAGACGAAGAACTCGTATATACATTGTGTAATATTCCTAATTCAGTAGCTACTACCTAGGTAGTTATAAAAACTAACCTATGTCCTAGTTAACATGAACTTTGGTCACCCTGTCGCTTCCATCTTAACATTTATATTGAAAACCCTTGCTTTATCATAACTTGATCGAACGTATCTACACATATGAGAAATGCGGACTTTAGCATAATTTGAGAAGATAAATCGACTGTTTAATTTTTTTTATGATATTATACAGCCTGCGGCTTTACCCGTTTTCTAAATTTATCCTCCGTGACACCACTGCTTGGCACTACCAGTGCTTTAGGGATTTCCTCTCCTGTGACACTACTTGTAGTGCAATGGTAAAAAATAACTACTCTGAAGTAAGTAGTGTCATAGGAGGTCAAAATTCACCTCCTGTAGCTCTACCAAGGATCTGATATTTTTCTCATAAACAACACGCACCAAGAAGACAAAGTGAACCCTAGTTTTACCATCTTTTCTTGGACAAAAATTAAATATATTATCCACGTATCGTCAACAGTTTTTGTTCTGGATCGTAATAATACACTGATCGGCTGAGTAACATCCCATAACAGTTTAGTGACAACATTTTGAATTAGCCGATGAGCGTCAGTGCTCTGAGCTCGTCGAGCTCGAATACCTAACTGGCAAAGGTGTGGTACATACCCAGGTGTCCGAGCCGAAAACACGTACCTATAATTACTCATCTTATAAATAAATAAATAAATAAATATTGGTGGACGTTATTTACACACAGCGCCATCTAGCCCCAAACTAAGCAAGCTTGTATTATGGGAACCAGATAACTGATAGAATACATAAATACTTTTTTTTTTGTAAATACATACATAGAATACATAGAAACACCCAGACAAAGAACAAACATCCATGTTCATCACACAAAAATGTTTGTCCTGGGTGGGAATCGAACCCACAACCCACGGCTCAGAAGGCGGATATCCACCCACTGAGCCACAAGGCTAGTCAAAAGTCTTACTGTAGAACTTTTACAACCAACCCATCGCGAAAATAAACAGCTGTTCCGTACATTACGTTGAGTGTAATATGGAACAGTTGATATTTTTTCGCGATTTCATAGTCGGTAGCGGTAAATATTTTCAGAATGATGAGTTCTTACACGTGTTTTCGGACTCCGATGTCCGAAGACATTTTAAATCGTACTCGAGGTTGAGCGAAGGTCTAAAAAGTACAATGAGAATGAGTGAGTGCCTTTGAGAAGTAATGAGTAGGTACCTATAAAACAAACAACCACAGACTAGATACAGAGCTACAGACTAGAGACGCTGGTTGGGTACAAGCATCTTGCTGAGTTGGGTCTGGTTTGTGGCAAAAAACTTTGAACGTTTTGTTTATTTTTCACTTTTTAATTTCTTTTTTTTTATATGTTTTTTTTTACTAAATAAACGGTTGTCTATTGTCTATAAGATACATACTACTTTTAACCTAAACTACTACTTTCTCTTATAACCTAAAAACAACACTCATTTTTGGGCAAGTTGGTAATCAGAGTTAGTAAGTATCTATTTTAGACCCCACCTATCTAAATTTCGAAGGACCTTCATCCCAACTCGAGTACTGGATAACAGCCCACGGCGTCACATTACCATTAGTGGCGTAATGATAATAAAATTACCCCGTCGGTTAACAAGTGCGTTTATCTATAAACATTAATTGACTGTCCGTTACGTCGAGAGCTGCCAGTTTAGATAATGTCGGGAACTTGAGATTATAGAATGATAGGCCACGCTTTTTAACTTGACTTTATGTGGCGGAAATAAGGGCTTCCTAAATTAAAACACTAGGGCGACGTCATCTATCAAGATTTATCGTCAACCGCCAATCTGCGTGTTCTCTTGACTATAGAGATAGTGGATGTAGAAAGAAAGAGAAAAAACATGTATTACGAACTAATAACTAAATACGACATCACAAAATACAGTAAATACAATAAAAGAAAAGATAATATACATGTTAATTAAGTTGTCGCTGTAATGTCCCAGTGTGACATAAAAGGTCAGTGCTCAATGATAAAGCTGCGGGTTTATGTTTAGCACTGAGACTGAGACGTACAGAACTATTTTAAAAAAAGAGAGATGATGATGAATTATTATATGATGAAACTCCAGACTTTGGTGACCACCAAATCATTTCACTTATACATAAACGTACAACTACAAAAGACTTACAATAAGAGAAACTACTGGATGTTAACAACGAGTTTATACTAGCGCGGGTATGGGACAACTGCCGACTCTATGCTGCTAAGGGTTCCCACCCTTAGGAGCACAGAGCAAGCAGTAGTGTGCAAAAATTACTGTGTTCTGAATTTATGGGCAATGTTTCCAGCGTAATTACTAGGAACAACAAAATTTACATCTAATATGATAGTGACGAGCGCAGGACAACGCCACGCAGTGTTTTAAACTGCTACTATTCAAAATTCTGGGTGTATTCCACTGATATCGGCAAGTGTGGCTCTTACCATCGTGCGAGCGACTTTGTTAGAATCGTAATTTTTAGATAGAAAAACACATTTCAACCCGCGGTCTTGCGCTTCGCAGCTTTGGTGGATTCTCGCCCTTATGCTCCTGTACCTAGGCCGCTACGGCAAAGCTACGTAATGCTACATCTGCGTGTTAGTGATATTATTTTGTATTCGAATCGCTGATACGAAAAAAAGAATTGAAAAACATAAATTGTCAATAAACTTAGTAGATATTCATTTTGGTTGATAGTAGGTAAAAATATCAGTATAAGACCAACGAACTGCTATTCCCAATTACTTCGTAAGCTCGCAGCACTATTTTTAACCTCAGGGCCTCGGTCATCATCTCCAAGTAAAGTCCCAAGTAAGCTACTCGCCAGTTAAAATTGCGATACAAATACTTACTGAAAAATGCGGTAACTATCACATAAACTGAACAAAACCTAAAGTTTCTTGGGACCTTTACTCGCTAATTAGCAATAATCGGAAAGTAGCTTATCAACACTGTACTTTGAAATGATGCAAGAGACCAACCTTCATGATCTTTCTCGTAAATCGTATTTCTTCAAAGTTCTATATATGTTCACGTAAACTTAGAACTAATAAATACGAACCAGACAGTCTGTCCCAAATCATATCTTCAAAGAATTTTTAATTTCAAGTCATATCGATAAAAGATATTACTTACGTAGCTGTATGTAGTTGAGTAACATATATATCGAAATATTATCCCTAATAATATTATAAATGCGAATGTGTATTTGTTGGTTTGTTTGTTCCTCTTCCACGCACCAACAGAGCAACGGATCGACTTGAATTTTTGTATGGATATAGTTAAGGACCGGAGAGTGACATAGGCTACTTTTCATCCCGTAGAAATATACGGTTCCTGAGGGATTTTTCACGCGACTAAAACCGCGGGGCGCAGCTAATTCATAATAAACTATAACGACTGACTGACAGATTAGCCCCTTAAATAGAGTATGAAAATTTGTAAAAAAAATCGTCATTAATACTCTGTATTTGCGAGGCCGAAGGCCAGAAGTCGAGGGCCTTTTTCATAGTCTCCAAGTTGCCGGTTAAAGTTAAAACCGAACCTCATGCAAAGTAGCGGGCATCAGCTAGTTCCAACGATACGTATCTCGAGATCAAAAGATTGCAATTTAATAATGTGACGTATTTCTCACTCAGATATAGGAAAATTCCATTAGATTTAGAACGTGTGATAAAAATTGTAGCAGGAAAAATCCAGGGCGACCACGAACCGGAAGACGCAGCGTAGGTAGGCCACCAAATTCCACTAACCATTAATTTCCTTTATTTTTTAAAGTCCGCAATATAATGCAAATAAAATATCAAATTAACAATTTTATTGGGATTGTTCACCTTAGGTGAAAAATGGGATATTTGATCCCGCCGGTCTGCTGCCACATCCACTGGGCCAATCAGCTGAGAGGTTTTTTTTTGGCTATATATTATTATATATCGGCATAGTACTAATGTAAATTCTAAATTAATGTTTACTTACCTTAAATTTTACTTTATTTTGTTTTGGCATACTTATGTAGTAAATAGGAGAGGCCACTGGCTCCCGACACACAGTCTATGACTAGTTTGGGATCAACAATTTAGTATATAAATAATATAAATTTGATTTGATTTGATTTGATCGTTGAGTTGAGTCTGATCTATTAATCGGAGCAGAGTCTGATCTATCGATCAGACTTTGCGTCCCACTTATTTCATCAAGCTCAATTTAAAGAAGGGATCTTCAAAAAGCCTTGCAAAGTTAACAACCGTTTCGTTATTGTTGGCAATTTAACTGGATTTAACTCAACTTTTGACGGATGATCGTCGCCCCATCGCCACACCGCTTAAACTTGTGCATTTATTATGCATAAGATCAGCTTGCTTATTAAACTTGGTTTAACTCGATGATGCTCAACCTTGGAGCACGGTTTCTTTATGATTTTTTAACAGTGCCTTTCGCGGTATTAGTAAAAGTACCTATCTACTCTATAATCAGCATAAAAATATTCTCAATTTAGTTTAGTCTAGTCCAGGGGTCTCCAAACTTTGAAGCCTTGGGGCCATAATATTTTTTTCGTAATGTTGCAAGGGCCATAACAATTTTAATTTTTCTGCCCACCTAAGCAAACATCAATTATCTTTCTGTTTTCATTCTCTTCCATTCAACTTATCACAGCAATAGTAACAACAGTAAAACATTGGCTGTCGTGGTCCAGATTGATGACACTAGTCTTAAGCTGTCGCGGGCCGGATTGATGGCAGTGGCGGGCCGGATTTGGCCCGCGGGCCGTAGTATGGAGACCCCTGGTCTAGTCGAACTTCCATGAGCATGACGTGGTCTCCTGTAATTGGTGTACACCCAGCTTGATGCCTATGTTTCATAATGTGAATGTAATGTTCTGTTGGGTATCCATATTGTATAAAATAAATAAATAAGATATCTAAACAACACTTGTTACCTAAAACTGCGCCCAGAACCGCCAAAGAACGGGCAGCAGCGTCCTCTTAGTAAATGGTGAACATTCTTCAAATTCCAAGCCTTCTGCCATTAAGATTAAGGCAACGACCCAATATGGGCGAGGCTTGGTCCAGCAGTGGACATCTAAAAGCTGATAGGAAGTGTAGTGTTCTACTAAAACTTTTTTATTTTACAATAACTTCGCTAGAAAAACCTGACTTTTTTATAAGCGTTTAACTTTCATCGTTGTTAAGGTTATTTTTTTAAGTGGCAGAGTTTTTTTTTTTTTTTTCTAATTGGCAAACAAGCACGCGTGATAGTAAGCTAACACAGTCCTTATGAATACCTATAAGCCCGAGGCATCTAAGGTACTTTGCTTGCCTTAAAGACTCTTTTAAAAAGCCTTTTGAAGAATCCCACGTTGAATAACAAGCTACATTAAAATAATCATTACAACGAAAGTTTGAGAAACACTTAACAAAGTGTGAATATTCATAATTCCATAGTTTGTACTCACAAGATCAAACAAAAGTACTTAATTAGTAAAGTTTGAATGCAAAAAGTTACATTAGTAAGAAACACGAAGCACAGGTCTTCAAAAAGTAACTACCTTAAATAATAACTATGTATCTATTCATCACCACAATCAGCCCACTCTAGTTCACAGCTTTAGCTTTAGACATTACACTTATATATTTAGACCTGACATTATTTATTTCTTGTGCTATTTTTATTTTATATTTTACTATGAATTTATTATTATTATTTTCCTTTTCATTGTGAGATAAATGTAATTGAATGTCGTTTTTGTCTCAATAAACAAATTTAATTTAATTGACCGAGCGAAGCGAAGGTCTCAGAGTTTACTGGGACAAATCGGCTTTTGTATGTATGTTTGTGTGTATATTTGTCCGATGATAACTTGCGAACCGCTGATCCGATCTTCATGAAATTGTGTATCCAAGTAGTTCATTTCAATACAATTTTCGAATATGAGCTAAATCGGTGGAGCGGTTGTGAAGTTGTAGAGGTCGCGAGGTCTCAGTTCGCCGCGAACTACTAGTTTAATTTAATTTAGCTTTAGCAGTACTATAATGTCTAGATATATATATGTACGTAACTTTTATGACATTTTGGTTATTAAATTCATTACAATACAGTCGTGCTATTTTCGTAAATATTCTCTGTTCAGGTATTCTATCCAACATTAATTTCTTTAAGGCTTTCTTATATCTGAATTTAGGTTTAAATTGTTTTTCGAAGATTTCCTGAAAATAATAACCTAATCCAGGAACTATCCGTTTCCATTCGGGTTCCATAGTAATTCTTATGTCTACAGGGCTATAAGGAAAGGGTGTGTTAAACCGAGGAGGGCTCATAGTACTCATCAATAAGAAGGTAGGCAACGCACTGACAATGCCCCTGGTAATGGAGTTGTCCATAGGCGGCGTTGCGACCACTTACAATCAGGAGGCCCGTCGCTTGTTTGCCACCTATTACATATATTACATATATATATTACACGTGAAGATTTTTTGCAAAACATATTTCTCGTACTTTTGAAAGGTAGAAGTTATAATTTTACACTCCTCCACACATAATTTCGCTGCTTATTACAAAAATCTACACTTCTTTGATCAGCAACGTGAGATGTAAATAACTCGCAAAATATTCGGGAAAAAAGTGTAAGGTAGATAAAAATGTACGGTAAACATCCTAATCGTGGCCTTGTGGCTCAGTGGGAGGATTTCCACTCACTAAGCTGTAGGTTGTGGGTTCGATTTCCATCCAAGACAAACATTTGTCTAATGTACATGGATGTCTGGGTATATCTGTCTTCTATGAATGTGTTTACAAAAAAAAAGTATTTATGAATTTTATCAGTTATCTGGTTCCCATAGTACAAGCTTGTTTAGTTTGGGGTTAGGTGGCGCTGTGTGTAAAAAAGTCTAGTCTAGGTCTAGCCGGTATCATATTGGCTACAACTACGCTAGATTTAACGAAAAGTGGCTACACCTAGTTCTAACCGGCTACAACTAGGCGTAGCCGCACTTCGGGTTTAATCCGTAACATACACATAGAATAGATAGAAACACCCAGACAAAGAACAAACATACATGTTCATCACACAAATACTTAAACTGGGTGGGGATCGAACCCACAACCTATAGATCAGAAGGCGGAAATCCACACACTGAGCCACAGGGCTAGTCCAGTAGTCAAGTACAAAACAATTTTTTAAGTTCTAATATGAGCAAAGTCAGTCCAAGGTTTGAGGAATCACAGTTGCGAGGACTGATTTCGGAGCAAACTCACTAATATTATAAAGGTTCTAATATTATGTGAGTAAGGGATCACAAATTTTAGAACTGAGAAGTTTAGTTAAGAAAATGGTGACACAGAATCGACATCTTTAAATGTACTAGCTATTACACATATGTAATCGTCGTATGAATATGGTATGCCACACTTTAGACAAAAACTTTTAAGCCCGTTTCATCGATAATTATTAAAAAGTCATGTAATTGCCAATTTATAGTCGAACTTAAAATTTAAAGTGCTAATGTTACAATCATGTTCAATTTGGGAAATGCAGGGAGCCCTGCACTTGGAAAGCGTTTATCTCACACCATTAGACTACACTTTAAAATATTGCTTACCTAAGCTTATTACAAATAGTGGCGTCGATTCTGCCGTGCCACTTTCTAAACTAAACTAATCTGACATGGCTAAAATTATATAGCCCACTGAAATGAAAAAAGACGCATATGATTTTAGATCTGTCATGATAATGATGTGATGTGTGTGTTGTGTGTTTGTGTTTGGTTTAGTGTGTTATGTTTTTTATTTTAGAAAATGGAACAACAATTGATGTCGAAATATCTACAACATATTTCTGAATAAATGGACAAACGTAGCACAGTATTGCCAACGCAACAGCATCTGCCATGTTCTACGGATCGGGCCTAAAAAAATTGAAATGCTATCTATGGCCTACGGCCCCAACCCCGTGACTATGGCAAAAAGGACTTTCAGCCAAAGCTTACGGTAGGTAAGGTAATCATGCACTAGTGCAATGATTATACAGCATAAATCAAATACAATGATTTTGTTGCCGTTTTGGTAACAGAGTTTCGTAATGTGATACAGGAATTTGAGTACCCTTTTTCGTAATCAGTTATTAAATACGCGACGAAATAATGTCGTTTTGGTAACTGTACCAATGGTAAACATAGACAAATAAAATTCATGAAATTAAAAAAACCTTTCGATTTAAAAATATATAAAGACAAAGTAGGTAAGTCAAGTCGAAACTAGTTGCTGATGTTCGTTCGGAAATAGGTATTATGGTGATGAGTGAAAACTACTGTTATGGAATAAAGGTATAAAATAATTATTATCTATAATTTTGCTGTAACTTCATCTTGTCAATAATTAAAAGTTGCTAAAGAGTTTTGGCGGGAACGTGAAGAAATCATGTCGCGTCATTTTATTTTTTTCCAAAACTTGTGTTATTTCGAGTGTTAATGTGTAAAAACAGTGATTTTTTACCCGTTAAGTGTTCGTGAACATGCACGAGTGTTGGTGAATGGTATAATATCGTGAAACGTGAATTTTCGTGTTGTTTCCAAAATTCCATAGAAAGCTCTAGTAAAATTTTCACCACTTTACTGGGGCATGACTTGGACTTGACCGTGACTTGCTTTGCTCGCCTTTGACTGTGACTATGACTTATTTGACAATATTCACCAAAATTTGAAAAAATATGAGTATACTTGACACTGGCAAATGCATAAGACGTGCGACGCCATAATCCTCTTAGGAGGAAAGAGAAAAAAAAAAAAAAGTTGCTAAATTTGTGGCCAATATTTTTTTTTTGTCTAAATCAATCGTAAATATTGCCAGATATAGCCAAATAATTACCAAGTTAGGAGCACTGACTATCCGTAGCTCCCAATGAATACCTATACAAGTAATTATTCAAATTATAACGACCCATATGGGGCCTACTCAATACTACTCATATGTCATATTCCTACGTATATATTTTTGTTTAGAAAACATCTAAAAACAAACAAACACACCCAAAACAATAAATTAATTAAATATTTTCCTTTGAATGACCTTTTAATTGAAGCACACTGAGCGGGAACGATATCTCGCTATTGAGGGACAATAACAACTCAGGATTTGTTCGGACCTAAAATAATGTTATCTGTAATAAATAAATATCGTTCTACAATCACGAACTAGAACTATAAAAATACACGAAGAATATTTCTTAACGATCTTAACGAAACAGAAATTTCTAGAAAAGAAAATGAAAATCTATAAGGTTCTAATACTAAAACACAGTGTTTTAACAAGGAAACAAAAACTAACCCAAAATCAAAATAAATTTCTAGAAATAAAATGAAAATCTATTAGGCACTAATACTAAACACATGCACAGTTTTTTAACAAGGAAACAAAAACTAACCCAAAATCTGTATTTTTTTTTCTTATTTAGTCGTTCTATTTGGATATATAAAGCTGTTTTTTTCCAGAAATAAATAAATATTAGTGATAATTAGCGAGCGAGACAAACGCGGCTGCAGCATTCCAACCAGTTGCAACCACAGAAGAGCGGAGGTTCAAACCAATCTTCTACTTTACTATGTGTAGGATCACCGAACCGAGCTCTAGGTATCTACAACCACACAAAGGTAGTCCATTTTAAAATAAAATACTCAAGTCAAAGGCCAAGGATTTAGAACGAAAATACCCACAATTGAAATCTTCCCGGCCTCTGGTGGACAGTTTAATGGCAGGATACCTTCCGCTTAGTTTCAGGTGTATGCCGAATAAATAACAATTAATATCAATCAGTGATGTGTGTAACTGCTAGCTTTTGCTCGTGACTTCCCTCGCAAACGTTTAATATCGTTTTGCAGAAGTTTATAAAAAACATTAAGATCGTTGCCTAGCTACGTAATAGATCGTAACATATCAGTCAATACACACATTCATACGTACATTACGTAAATTTCTGGCTCATTATCGGCCAAAAGACGTCCATCGCTGAAAAATCGCTGGTTCCCTAGAAAAGGGAGAGCTTAATATGAACAACGTTACCTATGAGCAAACCGCTGCTTTTTTTTTTAGGTTTGTCTCGTACTAAAAGTTTTTCATAGTAGTTCAATTATATCCTAGAATATGTCCATCGTCTAACCTTTACATGTTTTCTTCTGTCTTGATTTTTTTCTGACAAGTTTTCTACATCACGTTTTAAATTCTCTCAAGTTTTCTCTTATATTTTGGTAAGACATCATTACGCATTATTTAAATAGGTGGCTTACTTCATGTTTATTTAAATAAAGATTAAGATTGCAAAATTACTTAGACAAATTCAAATCTCACTTCATTGAACTTCTTAAGAAGTAATGGACAAGCGTTTGGTATTATAATTCTGGCTAATTATAATAAACAAAATATTCATCATCATCTTCAACGGATTTTTGTTTATTTTTAATAATATTTGTAATGAGAACGGCTCGAAAGGCTAGTTTACAGATTGCCTATAGCCGCTAGGCTATTAATAAATATTGGTGGAGGTTATTCACACACAGCGCCATCTAGCCCTAAGCCAAGGAAGTTTATTCTATGGCACTAGACAGATGGAATACATAAATACTTTTTTAAATGTTAATACATACATAGAAACACCCAGACAAAGAATAAACATTTGAGTTTTGGCGGGAACGTGAAGAAATCATGTCGCATCATCTTATTATTTTCCAAAACTCGTGTTATTTCGAGTGTTAATATGTAAAAACGGTGAATTTCTACCCGTTAAGTGTTCGTGTACATGCACGAGTGTTGGTGAATGGTATAATGTCGTGAAACGTGAATTTTCGTGTTGTTTCCAAAACTCCATAGAAGGCTAGTAAAGTTTTCACCTCTTTACTAGGGCATGACTTGGACTTGACCGTGACTTGCTATGCTCAACTTTGACCGTGACTATGACTTGTTTGATAATATCTAGCAAAACTTGAAATTATATAAGTATATTTGACACTGGCAAATGCATAAGACGTGCGACGCCAAAATCCTCTCAGGAGGAAAGAGAAAAAAAAAACCATTTCCATCACACATATGTTTGTCCTGGGTGGGAATCGAACCACAACCTACAGCTCAGAAGGCGGAAATCCACCCACTGAGCCACAAGCCTTGTCAAGCTATATGTAAGCACCAATAGTACTATTTAAAATGAACATCGTATTACGTTCTAAGCTCCTAAGAGGTGGAAGTATGGCATACATCATTATGAATATCTTTGACTAAGTCGCCAAAGCCGATATGACGACAAAAAGATACCGGTTAAGTGCGAGTGAGTGAGTGAGTCGCACCGAGGCGCGAGCCAGACTCACTTTCATATCAACTTAAATTTGTAGTTGAAAAATAAACCCATACATTGATTTATGTCACTGTCATTTCGCCAACTACAAAAATAAGTTTTTAATCGCAAAATCTTTTTTTTTTCACTTTTTTTCTTTGGTTGTGCTGTTATACCTTGCCTCTTGAACAATTGCGCTTATACAGAGCTATATCGAAAGGGTCTAAGCCGAAATGGGTTCATATTACTCATGTTTGTGAACATCTTTTACTATGGGATCAACTCTGAAATCGAGAAAAAATATCAGCTGTTCCATACATTTTGTCGAGTGTGATGGATATTTTTCCATGGAACAGCCGATATTTTTTTCTGGGTTTCAGTGTTGGTCCCATAGTAAAAGCTGTCCATAATGATGAGTACTATGAGCCCTTTTCGGCTTAGAATACCCTTTCCTTTTAACCCTGTATAGTTGATATTTCAGTGTTGGCCCCCTATTCAGTTAGTTGTTAAAAATGATAATTACTTTAATATCCTAGAATATGTCTTCCCATCAACAGAACACCTAGACATAAACACAAAACGCATAATATTCACACACTTCATTGCGCTATGGGGTGGCCGCAATACGGTAAAAACTCATGTGTCACCCCACACTATGACATGTGGAATTGAGAATAGGCAGAACTTCTTCGTATATGAACTGTCTATCAAAGATAGATAAACGCCAATATACCGAAAAAAATAGTTTTTGTAATACGTAGTGCGTTTATCCTTAAAATAAGGAAAAACAACCGGACGGACAGACCAACAATTAAATTGCGTCGGCTGTTAGTAGCGCCTGGGCGGGGGGCGGTCCTGTGGGCGCCGCCCTGCATATAAGGCGGCGTAGCAGTCCTCTACGGCACAAGCGAAGCAAGCAGCGTAGCAGAGAACATCCGCTACGGCGTAGCACTAACCACAAGTACGAAAAAATGGTGATGGGGTAAGTAATTTTACTTTACCATTGTTCAACAAATTTACCTTTTTTTTTCTAAAAATATTTACTTTGACAACTATTTTTTGCACTATTTTTGGGGGGGAAAGTAGATAAATATTACAGACAAAATTAAACATTAAGTATTTGAATGAAATGGTAACCACGCACAAACTTTTTTTTTTTTGTTTTACATTTTAAATACCGATTAAATGGCCAAATATTAAAACTTAATATTGATTTTTAGTTTTGTATTTAGTAAGCTTAACTTCCGTAAATACTGTTCATTTTGTTTTAAAATTGTTACTTTGGAAATGTTTTTAACATACTTAAATATCAGGATAAATCGTAACCAAGAAAAGTTTTACCGTAATTATAAAAAAAAATGATAATTTCTTACTACTACTACTATATCAGCCTTTAAACATCCCACTGCTGGGATATCAGCCTACCCTAGAAGGGTGATTAGGCCATATCCACCACGCTGGCCCAGTGCGGGTTGGTGGATTCACATACGCCATCGAATTTCTTCTCCGGAGATATGCAGATAATTTCTTAGTACAATATTTTAAATGCCACGCTAAAACAATTAAAAGATTTGGAAAATGCTGTTGTAAAATTCAGGATCAACGTAAATTCCAAGCAAGTCCAAACGCGTAACTTAAATCGAGGTAACTTAACCGTGAAGTTTTATTACGATTTCTTCACTTCGAACGCTTACCTCCGAAATGTTAATGAGTTTAGTAATGTTGGGGTTGTCCTATTCCAACCATTTCAAATTAACTTTATATATTTTATAATTTAAAAGGTTTATTGAACAAACAAAAAAAAATTCGTCGGTTTCTTCTAGGCAAGCGTGCTCCATCGTAGGCTGCATCCTCGTTTAACATCAGACGTGATGGCAGTCAAATGCAACCCTATAAATAATATTTTTTTATTATTTATAGGTTGTCTGATGTTTAAAAAAAAATTACTGATTGGAGCCGAGCAAGTAGCTTTCCTGTGGTCCGAGTGCGAGTTTTTGTAATTGCGTTTGCCTATTCGATCGGGTTTACGTTAACTATGATTTGTATGAAGTAAGAGCAGCGCCATCTAGATGACGCTGCTCTTATTTCATAAACGTAAACGTATTTGAAAAAACTCGCACTCGGCACTCTGATTTTAAACTTCAAACGCCCATAACAGTTCGGCGCCACCCAGATTTTTCATCTTTCAACAGTTCAATACCATGCGCGGCAATGCTCTAGCTGCGCTCGTCAACCTGATAGATGTTAAAACTCTTTACTCAATAATTTCACTGGAAACATTTCCCTTCAATCCCGAATATAGTACTGTTTGCACACTACTACTTGGCGGTTGAATAACTGGCAAATGTGTAGTAATTCCCCAGGCGGACTCTCTGCTGTTGACTTAAGGCTTTTAGACGCGTACACAGTTATATCTCTCCCGCATTTTCACGCACACAGTTGATCGACAAAACGAACACTTTTATCAAATTAAAAGATTTTAAAACGAATATTTTTCAAGAGTTTTTGGTGTTATGATAAACCGACACAACACGCAGTTTTATGGAAATTCACACTACAAAAAACCTGCAAATGTGTGACAAAGACAGCTGTGTCACGAGTCGAGCACAAAACAGTGACTCGAGCTTCGAGTACTTCGAGCTAATTAATATTTTTTACTACAGAAATTCACTTCCAAATATCAGAACAGATAGCTAAAATACCATCAATTGTTACTTTGTTACTCACTAACCATCGATTGTTACTTTGTTACTCACTAACCATCGATTGTTACTTTATACTTTGTTACTCACAAACTTAAAGTTGAGCCATTGGTACCAAAATCCTTCTAATTATGAGGATGTTAAACGGAAATAGTTTGCCATTTTTATTCGATGTTGTCCAAGTATCTCACATGTGTTGTGTAACACTAGAGTTTACCTACAGTATAAAGGAGAAACAAATCTTGCACAGCACACAGCAAGTATTTTTTTTAAAAAAGCTATAAAATGCATCCTATGTCACTCCGGCCGTAAAGAGGAATCCAACGACAACACATTCGTCATAATCGATCAAGCCGTTTAGGCTGCAGGGGATAATATCATCATCACCCCGCATGCCCGCATGTGATAAAATTTATTTAGACACAAAGCGTTATTTCTTGCGTTTTTATTTGATATATGTTTCCGCGGTTGACCACCAATTCGCCTTTTGGTAAGTGTCGACGTGGGCGAAGATGAAGCACGTAAACTTTAGAAGCAGTCTGATTTCTCCTACTATTCTTTTGTTAGAATTCTTTGGCATTCAAATTTTTGATCAATTTTTCGTGGGTGGATGAAAGAGGTACAAAATAATGAAAAGAGTAAGTGAAGCTTTGAAAGCTTCACCTCACACGGATATCCAAGTTGTTGCTAATAACTTCTCCAAGGCGGTTAAAGTTTTTAAGTAATTCGCGAAAGTTTCCGAAAGATAAAACAATTTAGGTAATTTTTACTACATAAAGCAGCTTACCGAACAAAAGTTTCGTGCAGAAGTAATCCAATTTCTGTTTTATTTTCTAATATCAGCCATTTTTATTTGTTAAATTTAGTTTTATACGGGACTTCTATTTTTAAGTCCTTACTTTCATCAAGCATTTAGTCACTTAACATAAATGTAATTCTTGTTAGTGGCCAGATGGGACTAATCTGTTGTTAAAAGCACTTATTGGTTGTTTATGTGCAATAACTAAACACAGCAAGAATTAGTCTCCCGATTCAGTTTTGTAAGTAAACTGTTACCAGAATTAAAATAAACGAAAGACTACAGAAATTTCAAAAATTGAACTAGTTAGCTGGCATCTATCGTGTCCGTGCGCAAACACCATGTTTTGTTGGTAGAGGTTGAAAACGTGTGCTCACCAGTGGCTAAGACAGTTTAAATAACAAAATCATAAAATAATTTCTACTTCATAAGTTTTCGAGTCTTTTATTCAGTTAAGACTGAGCATAGGCCCGTAGACAATTCAAAACATACATATACACTCATACATTTTTCATTTGGTATAAATATTTTAGTGTCACAGTATGCTTACAAGAAAAACTGTTTCCACCTGTTGAGTTTCTTCGGTAGTGCGTTGAGCAATTTATTTATCTATGCAAGCGCGGAGTTCACACACTTTCTTGCTATGAAACAGTAAAATCTTAATACCCTACTTAGTCCATAAAAGTCTCTCCCTCGCGCATTATTACTATCACAAATTCCAATATTTCTTCGTTAACATAAATTTCAATTAAAAAAATATGTCTTCGTTTACATGAATTTCAATAAAAAAAATATGTCTTCTGATATATTAAAATATATAAAATTTTCTTTACAATATTTAATATAATAGAGAAAAAAACTGGACCAAATGACAAAAAAACTACATTTTCTTATTTTTACTAAAAACTTTTATAAAGTTACTATGTCCAGAAACCTGTTAGGTTTGTCAAGAACAATCAGTTCAACCTGTTTATCTTTTTTTTATCATATTCACATTAACTTAGATAACTTACGTAAAACAAAAGACCGACCTCTACTATCTCAAATACCAATCTCTAAAAATATACAAATCTTATTACTACTCTGCAAACGTCTTAAATAAGTTCAAAGTAAAATAATGAATTAAATTCACGTTTTACAAAAGGTCAACTTAGATAATTAAACTCAAACTTAAGTTAAATTATCTATCCTCGTGTAAATCACAAAGAATATTTCAAATTGTCTTTTAACTAGTTTAACCAAAATCTTTAGCAGTATCTTATGAGACAATTTCCGGCGCTTTTAAACCTCAATTATTAATAAACGAGATAAAATACCGTTTAAAATACTCACTAAGTTTGAACTCAGATAATTTGTAGATGACTGATTTTTTGGCTTCAAAATGTTACTTTTGTGGTCGCCATTCAAGAAACTTTCTTCCTCATCGGTTATCAGTTCTTCGAGCGATATGCCCTCCCCATTGCCTATTCAGCTTACAAGCCCTGAAATCCATATCGATGACTTTGATTCTTCAGCGAATATCTTCATTCCGGATTTTATCGGGCAAAGAAATTCCGAGCTTAGCTCTCTCGCTTGCCCACTGTGTGACTAGGGCAGTAGTTAATTTCTATTTATTTTGTTTGTTCAAATATGAGTATAGATAAGGTGGTTTCTGAAGTTATAGGGGACGCGACGTCCCAGTTCGGCGCGAACTACTAGTTAAGTAGAATTTATTTGAGTAAAGGTAGGTACTTTTTAATTACATTACAATGAGATAAGTAATCACAGGTAACAACGAAAGACAGCTTTGTTTGCTTCGCGACCCAAAACTCTTGCTCAATACTGTTACACTCAATTTAAACTTTCTAAATTCTCCCTAAACAAGCGAAAATTACCGCATTAGTACACAGTGGCAGCAATTTACTGCAAGCTTAGAAAAAGCCAAAGGACATGAATTTGTCAAAATGTCTGAATACAAAATGTCATTATTAAAAAAAACCCGTCTGTCCAAAAGCTAGCCGTCTCCAACACATCACTCCAGGGCGTCAATTTTAAGCCGATCTAGCGCAGTCGCAAAGCCCAGGTTTACCTCCGTAGAGGAAGACCGGAAATGCAAGAGATTTTATAAGTCGAACCTTAGTGTTTTTGGTTATTCTTCTGTCTTTCCAAACCTTCCCCATCCTTTCCACAGCAGATCTGGTTATTGCACACGTCTATTCTCATCTTCGCAACCTCCACTGTTTGATATTGTAGAATCGAAGTAATACTAGAACTTTACAAATGCTAAAATAAAATGAATACTATTCTATTTATTGGGACGAGCTAAAAAAAAATATAGGTTACTACAATCACGTGTGTCCTTTGGTTCATAAGTTCTAGACTAGACTACAAGACGCTGAAATTTAAGCTGCTTTCGGCAAATTGGCAGTTATGTTAATGAAACTTTAGCGTTGGCTACAACGAACACAACACTCCGACGGCGGAGAAACAGATAATTTCATTAACACGCTTCGGTGTAAAATATCAACTTATTTTCCAACCTATTTACTTAATTCATGGGAGATATTTACATAATTACAGGTAATTTTAAGATCCTGTTATTCGTGTTTAACCTTCTATGTAGCACCTATTGTTTTACGCATTGTTTAGTCTGCTTACATGAAACTGATGCTTTTTACGCAGAGGCAGGTGTAGCCACAGACTGTAAAATTATGTACTTCCTATTATTATACCCTTCTAGGGTCTTAAAGCTGCGGTCATATACTCTACGAGTGACGAGGGAAGTAAGAGACTTAATGTGGTACTTTGGCCGCCGCTCCCAGGGTTCCACTTTTCGTTGCGTGGTCGTGGTCGGAGAACGACCACGCCAACCAGTTGGAGTACGGGCCTTCGGTAGGGGCACAGAAAAGAGAGAGGTAATTTTTTTTCTCTTCTGTGATTTTACCTTACACGCTTATACCTAAGCCTATAACATACTTATTTGGTTCATTGGCGATGTTAATCGAAACTGTGACCTTTGTATCCAAAGGAATATCATCTGCTGATTAATTGACTTTTTACCCCTTACCTGCTCCCGGGAGCATCAAACGATTAATTTTCCTGATAATTTGAATTTCACCTTTGGCTATCGATAGCTACCTGTAGAAATTGGTCTACAAAGCTTACTAACTGTAGCCCGCGGTTTCATATAGCTTGAACAGTTTAGTAATTTTAGTCGAAATAAATACATGCATTTTGGAGAAATATTCTCCAAAAGGTATTTATTTTCAGATAAAATCTTTCAAATTCACCAGCGAACTTACCGCCAATCTTGCATCGTGGACAAACGTACGGAGAAAGCACTTCGATTGTACATAGTAAAAACAGCGATGATGAGGAATTCTCTACCGGAGTATGTGTTTCCCGAAACTTAGTGTAATATCTTTAAATCTAGTGTGAACAGGCATATACCTTCTAAGTAAGCGGGCATCATTCTAGACCACATTATTACATGATGTGGTCGAAGTTTGACCGTAAAACACAAACTTATTATAAACTAGTAGTTCGGGCAGTTCGCGAGCTTTTTTGCAGAATCTCGTCCCGAATGGAGACCTTACGTCCTTATATCTTGACAAACTCATGACCGATTTTGATGACATTCGGAATCCTCGTTTAGATTTAATTACCGAATGTTTCTGCCAAATATTTTCAAAATCGGCCGGTAAATAGCGCCGCAGCAAACTTCCTCACTTTTTGGGGGAAATTTACTCCTCCAATTATGATCGCCGACGACAAAAAATAAGAATTTATTATGAAAAGACTATGAAATTGAAGAACCTGTATACCTACAATGTTTCGTAAATATTCGTTGAAAAAAAGACCTGGGTTCTCTTGACGAAACTTCGTATATAGTTTCTACAATTTTTTTAGATTTTATTTTGAGTTCTCAGTTTGATGTACCGATCTAAAATCTCACGACCTTATATCTTGACAACCTCTTAACCGATTTTGCTCATATTCAAAACTCTTGTTTAGAATCGAGTACTGAATGTTTAAGCCAAAAATTATGTTATATAGTATTCTCGTAAATGGTGGCGCAGAGAACTTACCCCCTTTTTGGGGGAAATTGGAAAATACACACAAAATACATACCAAGGGAAATACACCACCAATCAAAAATGCCAACAACTATAAAATTCTATGAAATTGTAGAATTGCGATTGTGCAAAAAAGTTTATGCTCGCGAGGTCTTTTGTTCGCAGAACTACTAGTAGGATAATTAATTGACTGCAAGTTATATATAATGCAAGATAATGGTGACGCCAAAATTACTTGATAAAATGACGCGGTTTTTTTTTCTGGCTAAAACTGGTCTATTTACAAAAACTGATCCACCGCAAGTAAAGCCTGTAAAAAAAAATGAAAAAATATATTTACAGAATTATAGTAAATGTTGGCCCTACTAAGTAAGTTTTTAATAAACTTTAATTAGTGTGAAAAGGACGTTTTTGGGACGCAAATAACCGTTTTTTGTATGTCTTTGTCACATTAAAACTATAGAGACAACTTTTCGCACAAATCATTTATTTTTAAACATTACATATACATATTAAACATTTTTATTTAAAACTCACGTATTTAAATAACTGGAAAAGCAGGGTGGCCATCGCAGATTGAAGCCGCGACGACAATGCAAGAAGTAATTTAAAAATAACAAATCGCTAAACCAATTATGTTCATTTGCACTTGAATGCTGCAAACCTCCTTTGTGCTTACTATGGAATGATAATTTTTCGCTTTTCAATAGAATTATTTTTTTAAAGAAACATTTGATAAAATATCCGGTCAAGCCGTTTAGGCACGAGGGGTCACTTAGGAACACAAAAATGTGCATATTTTTTTTCCTTTTTTGTTTTGTCTCCACGTTGTGTATTTAGCCAGTGTCAAGTATTGTAATATTGCAAGTGAAGTCAAATATATCACGATTAAAATAAGTCTGTCCTAAGTCAATCAAAGTAAGTCACGGTCAAGTACACGTCATGCCCCAGTAAAGTGGAGGAGAACTTTACTAGAGGTTTCTATGGAGTTTTGGAAACAACACTCGTGCACGTTCACTAACCCTTAATGGATAAAAATTCACCATTTTTACACATTAACACACTGGAAATATCACAAGTTTTGGAAAATAATATGACATGACTTCTTCACATTCTCGCCAAAACTCCACATGCATTTTTCCATACATCCGAAAACCATTACCCTGCTTCTAGGTTGTCAGGTAATAAATAAATAATACGTAAATTGCATTTTATTTTTAATCTGTAAAAGAACGCATAAACATGCAGTACTCATTAAGCCCGAACATTTCATGACTACACAGTGTAAGTATAGCATTACCGACCGTGTTTTTGCAAGCGACACGGAATTCACTGCATGTCAATGAATTATTGGCAACGGTTTTAGATTGACTACATTTAAAATTGAAATGCACGTTTTGTATTATGTACTTTTGTGAATTGATAAAACGAGGTAGCATTCTTTTCTCTCATAAAAGTTTGATATCATTATTGTTTTTATTTATTTCATTAGTAAAGTTACAGTATTTACTTAAATTATCATCATCAACAGCCGGAAGTCGTACACTGCTGAACAAATTCCCTAAAGGGGTATATAGGCTGCCATAATCCTAAGGACTTGGGCGACTTGGAAATCGCAAAATGCTCACCGGTAACGGTCTGTCCGTCCTCCGGTGGTTCTGTCGCAGTTTTAGGACATATGCCCGGGTCCATACATAAATACATTTAATGCTTATATTATAATCAGATAAAAACTTAAAGTATTAAAAAATACATTTCATTAAATTAGTGAAACCATTAAAGAAAGCCCTACAAAAATTTCTTCCTCTAAAACTGTGCTTCTCCAATCAATTTGCAATCATGTTATCCACTATTCTATACTATACTATAATTTACAATCATCTACGGCGTAAATGCTATGGTTGTGTGAATTGATGATGTACTTTTGCAATGATTGCAATCTTGATTGCAATTGATCACAATTGACTTGATCTTGATTGCAATCATTGCAGACTACGCATAGGTTTTTTTTTTTTGAAATTTCAGTGTTAGTCTCGCAGCTAAAGTTATTTCGGCCGAGTTTCAGTAGTTTCGTTCTATTTAATGTGTACATTTGTTTTATTCGCACATGAATGTTACTAAATCGTACGTAAATTCGGTACGATACGTAGAAGAAGACGAAGCGTAGGTCATAAAGTAAATGTTACCATTATTAAAAATCATTTTGATACAGTGGATTACTGTTTGCTTTGCCACAATCAAACCTGGCTCTCCCGAAGGAAATTCTTACCAAGATTGGTTTTGTTTCAATAAAAATATATCAAGGTTTCAAGTGGGAACAAATTACATATTTTTTAGAAGGCCGAAGCTAACAAGGTCTCCTTCATTTTTTGTGACCGGCCCTGGGGTTCGGATTTTGGGGAATAACGCGAATTTTAAAAAAAGTGTATTATGTTCCTTGTCCTGAAGGCTATTGAATGCATTTGATTGACAAAATGAGCAAGATGACACGAAACAAATTTTATGAAAAGAAAAACAAAAAAACTTAACAGCAAAATGTCTACGTCACTTAGGTCCGGACGTAGGGATGAATCCAAAACGCCTCACTTATCGAAATCGGTCAAGATGATAATAAAATATAGGAACACATAAACATAAATACTTACATGTATACCTACATACATACTAAAAACATTACCATCCTTTTTAGGCAGTCGGGTAAGTATTTATACATATTATTTTCTAACTATTGTACCTACCTACTAGACGCTATAATTAGAGATTTGTTAAAGAAAGAGTTTGATTTCTAGTAAAATAAATTAGACCAAAAAAAGTTAATTAAATAAAAAAAAATTAGATTTAATAATTAAAGCTAAAAGTACGTTTTAGATGTACTGATTTTGTACCAGAGAATTCACAAATACTTAGGTATACAACTTAACCCCCAACTCCAATAGGGGTCGTCTTACAGTAACCCTACGATAGTAGCCGCTCGTTTCTGTTAGGTACTTTGTTTGAGGCAACAGACAGACCCCTCGGTTATCCTTGTCCATTCTGTCATCTTCAAGGATGAATATCACCATAGGCAACTTCTGAGGCCAAATCTTAATATTTGATTAGCGCTTTATATTCGGCCAAATTTAAGCAAAGTAATTTGAAAGTCGAGACATTTTTACATTGTGTCATTCTTGTTCAAGTGCATTAATTAAATAAAAAAATATGTTTGATACTCATAGCTCCATATTAGGTTTCAAGCTTAAAGCTAAGCCATGCCAGAGGTCTTCAGGCCTGAAAATATTTATTTATTTATTTATCAATTCTCTTCCATTGGGTGGGTCCATTACAGGTTACCCCAATTCGCCCACCCATGGACCATATTCTAAGGTTAAAACTAACTTAAAACAATACTCATAACTATATTACTTTAAGGTTAGGCACTTGGACTATAGTAACTCACTTACTTACTTGCTACTACAGGGTTATAAGGAAAGAGTATGCGAAGCCGAAAAGGGCTCATAGTATTCATCTTTATGAACAACTTTTACTATGGGACCAGCAGAAAAAAATCAGCTGTTCCATAGAGAAATGTCAAAGACACTCGACAAGATGCTTGGAACCGATTTTTTTTAAATGTTGCTCATAATCATGAGTACTATGATCCTCTTTCGGCTTAGCATACCCTTTCCTTATAACCCTGTTAAACATTAACATAATAATAATGCACGAACATATTTATATATACTACATATTATTTGTATTAAACTAAAATACCAATTCAAAAGTTTGTACTTTAATCTGCGACATGACCGTCGCAATTACTGCATGACTTGAAATATAAACCCAAGCTAACTCATTCGTCAAGGTACGGAGAAAAAAAAAACGCAACTTATTATGAATATTTTTGCATTAATAATAACAGTAAAATTATTAATTATATATTTTATTTGCAAAACTCGCTAGATTCTCAAAAGATTGTTTTTGAACATTTTTTTTGAGGTCATATACTAATACTATGTTTCTATATTAACCATATTTTCGTCAGCTTTTATATCGGTTTGGGCATAAACTGACGTAAGCGCCATCTAGTTTTAAGCAGATTTTTCAAGGGTACACTTTTTTCTATGAGATGGTTATTCTTCTCGTGTAGATTTTCTTCGGTAGTACCATAGAGGAACTGTTTTCTATGATTGTACTAGTATCAATTCCGTACATAGATATGTATCTACCTACGTAATTGAAAAAATAGGTAATGATTTTAGGTTGCGTTAAAAATATTGTTGCTTTTCATGTAAAAAGAAAAACTAGTTTTATCTCGCTTCGCCACAACTCTTTCTCTCTCTTTATATACACAGTAAAAGTAATTAGTGGCCAGAGTCGTAATTAACTAGGCTTGAGCGCGTGCCGTTGCATATTTTAGCATCCATCACGGAGGCTTGTCAACTGACAGTTTTTGGAAAAGCGCGCGCTGACTCCTAATCAGATTTCCGGATTCATTTGCCGCCAGCAGCACACCACCGCGCAACGTTGCGCTGTTTCAATGCGATTGAGAACCGTTGTGACTTCTGGTTAGATAAGCTTTATTGGCAATTGATGTTACTAAAGACTAGTACTTAGTTCTGCGAACGGTAGACCTCCCGAGCATAAACTTTTTCGCATAATCGCAATTCTACAATATCATAGAATTTTTAGTCATATTTGATTGGTGGGGAATTTCCCCTAAAAAGGGGGATGCTTGCTGTGGCGCCCGCTACCGGCTGATATTGATAATATTTGGCGGAAACATTCGGTACTCAATTCTAAACAAAAGTTTCGAATATGAGCAAAATCGGTCAAGAGGTTGTCATGATCGTGAGGTCTCATTAGTTCGGGACATAAATGACGCCACAGCAAACTTCCCCCATTTTGGGGGAAATACACCTCCAATCAAAACTGGCCGACGACAAAAAATCTATGGAATTAAAGAATTGAGGTTGTCAAAAAAGTTTATGCTCGCGAAGTCTACCGTTCGAACTACTTAGTAGTACTGTCAAATTTTATTTCTGAGAAAATACCTCATCTACCTTTTGTTTTTGTATGTCCATGTTCGGAGTGGTTCGAACGTAAAAACCCCGGTGTTTCTTGTTTTACAACAAATTATCGGGTTCATCTTACGAATCGTTCCACCGGAAAGTCCGGTCCTCACTTATTTGCTATTAACTGAGCCTTCGGTTCCTCTTGGGATATATTCGGTTTTTATTTTCTTCTAATTACTCTAACACTAAAGAAAAAAAAAAGAGGATAATAAAGAGGTTTTAGGTAGCATAAGGAGCGTAGATAATTACCTACAAGAGTTTTAGGGACAACGTGGAAAAAAAAAACCGACTTTGTAATCTTTGTATTATTTTCAAAACTTGCGTTCGATTCAAGTGTCGATATATAAAAATGGTGGGATTATTATCCATTAGGTGTCTGCTTATTGTGGATGAATGTGGACAAATCATATAACGTGGTGAATCGTGTTGTTTTAAAACACCTAGAAGCTTCTAAATCTTCCGCTACTTTACTGTAGCATGACTTGTTTATACAGAATGGTCCAAACGGTGACGTCAAACCGAAAAAGATATCCTCATAACAAGGACTTGAAAATACCCCATGCTACCCCTACGGTTGTTTAGGAGTTATGTATTATTAATTTTTCTTAAGGATTTTCCAAATGATTCCAAATGGCTTATGGTATTTTGCGAACTCGCCAACAAGATGGACGAACCTCTTCTAAAAATCCTGTATAGGTTTGCGTTTAATCACATCCTGCGTCTCGTAAGCAATAAAGTAGTGTATAGGATGGCGCACGTTTACAATGAAAGTCCTGTTTCCTCTAGATATTAAAACATCCATATTGCACTTTCCGCGAAACAGACTTTGGTAGAGAGTTACACGTCTTCGCTGGGCGTATAAAAATCTCATTATGGAATCTAGATAACTACACCTAGTTGCGAGGAAATGCATGGGCTTACATTTCATCAAATCTGTTGAGTCGTTGCGGTATGAGTGAGAAAATTAACAAACATACAAACTTTCGCATTAGTATTATGAATGTAATGGGAAGGAAGCTTCGACATTCCACAGACTCGCATTCTGGTTTTCGTCCAGGAGCACGTGGGCTTAGGGTTCGATAGTTATAGATAGTTTTGAATTATCGACTATCGATAACGACTTAGTAAGTAAATACATGTTCAGGTTGCTTCCGACTATGAGAATTTAAGTTACCTACAATACAATAGATACCAACAATACCTACAATAGATATGCTTGTAATTATTTTCGAAGAAACTAGATTTGATAGATTTATTTTGCAGTAAAATAGTGCAATTTGAGAAATTGTCTCAAAAACGGTGTAGACTCAATTAGTGAAGGATTGTTTTTATAAATAAATATTTCTAATTTTATGTAGGTATTTATTATTTTGTGAAGGATTTCCACGGTTTATTTTTATTCTAATATTATAAATGCGAAAGTTTGTGTAAGTGATACTTATAATAAGTGACTCTAGTTTAAAGTTAACCTAGATGGTGCAACTTGGCCTTAGTTTTAAATATTTCTGTGAAAATGCTACTCATGCTAAACTAATTCCTACCCCACGAAGCTTTCATCTTTGTAGTAATTTCAAATTTAGTTGCTAATTTCAGGCCTAACGAAAAATTTACATCTCAAAGATAAAAAAATACCGTATTCGTTCCGTATAAAAATTCTATGTTTTTACAAGTGCGTACGTAATTGCGTTTCTGATTTCCTTCCTAAAGCCGCTTAAATCGTTGAAAGCCTAAAATTATATAATAATGTGATGAGATTTACCTACACTGAATTCTTGGCTTCCGTTTTCGTATTTCGGTTTCGTAGACAACTTCAGTTTTTTTTTTGGCTTTTAAATTATTGTGGATCATCACGTCATTGGCACATTTGAAGGTTTTTGTAGATTTAGTGCGAATTTCCAAAAACTGTTAGTTGTACCTGCCTAGTAACGTCAGGAAATAATATCCTGAATAACTATGTTCTTGCCATCTTTTAATTTGACGGCACAGATCACCCTAGATACCGCAATAAGAGATTCGTTGTTCCTACAAAAAGTCACCAAAGTTTGAGGCGCGGCGCGGGTCGCGAGCGTTCTCATTGGTTATCTTAAGGTAACGCCTACTCGCGCCCAATCAGAGTAATTTCTTATAAGTGTATTTAGACTGATCTGTGGTGCGCTTCGAGCGTCCTGAATGCAGAATTTAGGATGTGATCTGTGTTTGACGGAAAAGATTGTAAAATCTGAAGTCTTCTCATTTTTTTCAGCGATGTATTAGCACTAAATACCATTACTTCAGTAGGTACAAGAAAATGCAGTCTAAAACACTCCTCAAATTGAGAAAAACATATCTATACCTCACATTTTAAAATCGGTCCAACCGTTCAGTCTGTAGGTCACAAAGGATCATACAAACACGTATATATAAATACATGTATACATACATCCGAAAAACATTACCCTCCTTTCTTGGGCGTCGGGTAAAAACAAATAGGGGGCAATACCCTGTCTAAATCTGTAAATAGAATAGTCACCTGTCTACATAATAGTGAGAAACGGTCCGTCTGTCCGCCCAATCGCAGGAAGAATCTTAAATCAGCGAGATGCAATATACTGGAGACAGGTGCTTAGTTTTCATCCGCTCCGATACGGATAAATGTTCTTTTATTTTAATTTGATTTTGTTGTAATGATGGCTTAGTGACTAGCGCGTTCGGATCGCGGCAGGTTCGAATCCCAACATTGAGTTTGAGCTGCCTAGGATAGTCCTTCCGCGAGGTTTGGGCGCATTAGATCTTTGAAATTGTATAGCTGTCGCTCTGTTTCTTGTGCGTGCGAGAGAGAACTTTTTGAAAAATATCAGCTGTTCCATACATTTTGTCAAGTTTCGCGATTTCAGGCTTGGTCCCATACTAAAAGTTGTTCATAATGATAAGTACTATGATCCTGTATAAACACAGCTTTCAATGAGAGTTGTTATCTCTATCCCTCTTACCAAAAAAATACGCGAAAATAGCATTAAAATGCATTCCCAATCGTATCATCAAGTCCCGCACCCGGCGGCGACGACGACGATGGCGACAACGGCTGATAAACTAAAAGATTTTAAAAATAAGTTTAAGTATTAAAAATAGAATATTATAAAAAAAAAAAAGTTTCTAATATTTTTGAAAAGATTGTTTCTATTCCTCTTAAAATAATATTTTGAAAAGATTTTTTTTTGCACGCACATAAGTAGATATCTTATTTGCATTTTCTTTTTTCGTTTTATTTTTAGATTGGCGCAATTTGCCAGGATGTGGTCACATACTAATCTAACACGCGAAAATAAAATATATGAGGTCTCATATAAATAACCTGTCAGTAAAAAAACCATGTGAATTTGGAAAACCCTTTTATCGAGTACAGAAGACAAACTTACCTGTAGAATCCATCTATATAATGAGGGTTCCCTCAGCGCATTTTCTCAACGCAACTGGCAGCCATCCAGATTCAGTCTCTTAGCCTTCTGATTTCAATTCTACTGATAGATTCCCCCCGAATACTGAAACGTTTGTTAACTTTGACGACAGATTAAGTCTATTGCTGCCTTTGTCATTTGCTTAGTGCCAGATAAAGGCAGTATTAGAATTAATCTGTTGTCAAAGTTAACAAACGTTTCAGTATTCGGGGGTTAGTCTGTCTGATACCATCTGATACCTAAGTAACTCGAAACAGGATTTCGTTCATAAACACTAAGGCTATCGGTATGAAGATGACTCAAAATAAGCCAACACAAAAAAAAACCTGAAAGTTGAACTCTCAACTGAACTCAGTGACTCAAGATTTTGGTGCTTACATTCCGAAGCTGTTAACAAATATTACCGTTTACATGACACATCTAGCCTACGGGATTCACGACAATAATCATCACCATCATCATCAATAGACAAAGAACAAAGGCCTCCCCTTAGAGCTCCACACTGAACGACAATTTGCAATTTATTTCCACCAGCTGCCCGCGACTTTCAAAATATCGTCAGTCTACCTAGTGGGAGGCCTACTTACGTTGCGCAACTCATACTGTTTTCAAATAAAAACTGTTGCATCTTCTCTAATTACTACAAAACAAGAAGTGGCAAGGCAAGTCTTTACCCACATGTTAATTATGGCGATGTCTCTTATCACATAAAAAGGAGTCTCCCCATATTTTTCCTCTGGCGTCACTATAGATGACTGCAACTCAAGATTACAGGGCAAAGGATAATATAAACTTATGTTTCTAACTAGTCTCTAGATTGTTAGATGTTCAAATTCAAAGGTCGTTTACAGAGTTAATAAGGAATAGAAGGTAAAATGTTAGAGTTCTTATTGTATTTTATTTGAATGTAAGAAATAAAGCGTCACAAACGAGTAGAAAGGATCAGTCCAGCGCGCTTATTGTGTTTTTTGTCTCCTGCCAACGTTTTGTGGAACTGTTGTTTTGCGGGACTTTAATTTTTATTAAATTATTTTAATGAAACGGGAATACTCACGTTAAATTGAGTTAATTGATTGAGTTTCGATCACATTTGGTGACCTTTATCAAGGAAAACTAAAATCTTAGTAAGTTTATTTTCATAGTAAAAGAAGATTCTGTCTTGTGATGAAAAAACAATAAATAAAAAAGACTAGACACTTTTATTGTTGTTGTTTGTGTATTTAGTTTTATATCTAACGTTAAAACTAGGTATTTGTTTACATGGAACTAGAAAAATATGGACGACGATGAAAGTTTTTTTTTTAGTATACGTAGTTTTGATAAACTTTTTCAAAAATGATTGATACGTATGACGTATACGGCGACTAATACCAGGGCCGCGACTTTTCGCTACGGCACTTTGCGACCGAATTCGGTCCCTATGACGCAAAAATTCTACAACAAACACGAATTGTTATAAAAAACGCAAACATAGCGTTGAATTTTGCGTCATAGCGACCGAAGTCGGTCGCAAAGTGCATAGCGAAAAGTCGAGACTAGCGGCCCTGCGCTGGTTGTTTACAGCCAGCTTATGCTGAGTTGGAGCCGGTTTCGTGACAAATATATGTATAGGTACACTTCCTATCTATTACGTGTATAATTAATTTATTATTATGTTTCTTTTGTGTGTCTGTATTTTTTGTTACAAAATAAATATTTCTGTATTTTCTGTATTTTTGTACTATTTTTCAGCCGCTATCCATACATTCGCAAAATGAGTTGGAAAATCATATACGTTTTGATCAATATATTTCGTTACTATTATTGAGTGAAATTGCGTACTGTTGAGCGATCCAGGCAGCGATCAGTTGTAATCGCAAAGGGACCCAAAGTAGGAAACTCAAAGGGACTCGCTAGGTGCTGTAGAGTAAGTTACGATAAGTACATACTACTGTAGAATTCTTTGTGTTGTAGTTCGATAAACAGTATAATTATGACAGGCATTTGCGGTATTCGACAGACATATTCTTACCAGACAAGACAATAAAACTAATAAAACTATAGTTGTGTTAAGGCAAGACTGTAAAATCAACTTCAAACCCATTTATTGGTCAGGCCGCATCACTCGAGGAACCGATAACCGGTGGGTAAGGAAGGTTCTTGCGTGGCGACCACGCACCGGAAGACGCAGCGTAGGCAGGCCTCCCACTAGGTGGAAAAACGACATTGTGAAAGTCGCGGGTGAATGCAAGTGGCACGTTGTCGGTCGGTGTGGCGCTCTAAGGGCAAGCTCTAAGTTCAGCAGTGGACGTCTTCTGGCTGATGATGAAGTATTTTAAAATTAAAACTTTAAAAGAAGATACTACTAATATTGAATTTTAATATTTATAGAATATTATATTATTTTATATTAGATTTAACTAAGTACTAAAAGTTTTTCTAATAAAGATTTAGCCACAAAAGTTTTTAAAAAGCCTTAGAAAGTTTTTTTTTCCTTACAGTCTTTTTCCTACCAGGTTTTACCTCGGACAGGTCTTATCTAATTATTTATCTTTTTTTTGCCACCATTTTTAAATAGTTTCGTAACTATTTATAGTCGCATTTTGTACAAGAATAGCACGTGTGCGTGCGAATTTGCACGTACGCAGCTTCAGCGATACCTATTCTTATACGACCAATGTAGAGGCGGCCGAATGAGGGAACAAAAAATATGTAACAAACGTAACATACAACTTTGTTGCACTGTAAGTACTTAATGTATGTACCTAATTATGATTCAATGCAAACACAGTCTAAGGATTACTTTTTGAAAATTCACATAAAATGTTTTTTTAATCGGCTGAGGGTCTAAGAATACAAATTGCTATTTGTAGATTCGAGTTCCAGATGGAGTGGAAATCCGTTTTTTTTTTGTTAATGACGTAACATATAATATTATGATGCCTCATCAATATTACAATCGAGTCTTGAGACTAATAAATAATTTAACTTTAACTGCGAACCCCCGAATACTGAAACGTTTGTTAACTTTGACAACAGATTAATTCTAATGCTGCCTTTGTCTGGCACTAAGCAAATGACAAAGGCAGCAACAGACTTAATTTGTCGTCAAAGTTAACAAACGTTTCAGTATTCGGGGGTAAGTAATGTCTAAGAACGTGTCCACTAACACTTTTCTTATTGTCTCTATTTAAGGGGAAGAAACTTTGTTCTCGTGTTCTGTTAGCATGAATTCCAGATGAAAATGTGTAAACGTTAGGTAGATTTAGGACGCCTAAAATCAATAACATTAAGGCTTAGACACTTATCCTATATAGTAAAAACTCTCATAAGTATTTAATTTAGAAAAAAAACACAAAAGCTAACTATATAAATGTCGGACCATGTCTGTTTTGTGGGCTTACGTCAACTGAACCCGCTCCAACCTAATCCGCGGGATCAGTTGACGTAACGCATATTTTGAATTGGTCGACTGAACCCGTTGACAAATTTTGTAATATGTATAGACGCGGAGAAATTTTTTTGACAATTAATATTACGAAAGCATGGGAGCGCAGCCCCATAGCGTTTGAGTCATGTGTATTTTAAGGTTTTAAGTTATCTAGTTAGATTATTCAAATACGAGTATTGGATCTTAAAGAAACTTACAAATTCCAATTACAGTTAATTTACTTAAAGCCAGACACGAGCCTTAAGTGTCCAGTCGCTAGAAGTCTCATTACTCGGTCACATCACAAGCTAGAATATAAATTATTTTTACTACCTACCTATTACTAGTAATTAATCTATGCTAGTAGGCACCATCAATTGTAGATCCCGGCTAAGTATTTTTTTTTGGTTGTGTTAGGTTAGTTTTGGTTTGTTTTTTTATTAGAAGGCAGAGTTAATTATTTGGTTAATAATCACGTCTCTTACTGCTTTTTAATTTTATGCCATTGGAATGGTTGGAGGAAACAAATTATATTTAATTTTTGCTCGTGAAATTCACCAGGCAATGTAACGCTGATCCAAAACCGGCTTCCAGTAATGACATAGCGCGCGAACGCACCGTGCGCTCAAGTATCAAGATAATTTTAAATTGCATTCAAACTTTCGACAATAATTATCGATACCTAGTTGATATCGATACTTAAAAAAAATATACAATTACGGACATTACAATTTATTTAACTTAACTTAATTAAAGAAATAATAGAAGTGAATTCGGAAAATTGGAGAAATGAAGACTTTAAAAACTTACTTGCAGTGTTTAGGTTTCGTGAAGTGATTATAAAATGGTGCTAAACAACTCGTAAGTACAACAGTAATTAATGGCCTCAATTCTGTTGTACGACTGACTAATCTGATAAGACTAAAATTATCTGCATCTCTTTTAATTTGAATATATGAAAAAAAGATGACAATTTTTTTATTAAATTGAAATAATTTAATTGAAGATGGCAATTAATTTTAAACGTTTTTTTTTTTTTTACAATTTTCTGTTCTTTCTTGTAAGTTATGGGTTACGTGCCAGAAAATAAACATTTACCTATTATTATTATTTTTATTATTATAAAAATGTGTGTAAATGTGTGTAATGTGTGTGTAATACTGTATCGACGTCAATGTCAAAATTTTCATTCAGTTTCCAGCTCCAAAACAATTTAACCGTTCAGGCTGAAAATGTCTAGTGTCCTAGAATGTCTAGTATGATAAAGAGTCTAGTGTCCTTTTCGTCCAGCCCCAGAATTGTCAGTGACCTAGTTGTCTTATTTAATAAAAAATAATTAGGAACTTAATTTCATTCGATTCACAGTTTGACGAAAAAACCGACTGAAACAGCACTTGACACGTGTGTCTTCTCTTTTTAAAGTCGATCAAGATAATGTAAGACAAGTAAGTGCAAGTTTGTAGGTGTATGATATACCGGACGTTCAGAATGAAAATAATATAATACACATCACACACCAACTCACACATCTCCACATCATCGCTTACCAACAGGCGAGTTGGTGGTCAAGTCAAGACTTAATTACAGGCGTTATAAAATAGAATATCAATATAATCGTTTTTGTATGAACAGCTGTTCCATACAAAAAAGTCATTCTCCCTCGACGAAATGTACGGAACTGGTAATTATTGTTTCGCGGTTTTCTGGTTTCGTCCCCAGCATGAAAACAACGATATCGATATATATAGAATAGGTAAGTACATAAGTGTGTTTTCAAACCGAACGCTCAGTAGAGTAAAATGGCTCCCATGTAGTCGAAGTGAACGTAAGTTTGAGCCCATAAAAAAAGCATGAAATGTCAATGAAGTGAATACGCAATAGACAAGGATCAGAATATTTTATACCCCTTGAGACGGATTTGGCGTCGAAAGTTTTTTTTTTATGTTTCTCGGTGACGAGACGAGCAAGTCGATCACCCGATGTTAAGCGTCACGCTTGCCCATAACAGTTCAGTGCCACCCAGAATTTTGAACTTCAAGAGTTCAAAACCATGCGCGGCAATGCACTGCGCTCATCACTCTGATGTTAGATGATAGATCTCTGTATGCCCAGTAATTACGCTCTGATGTTAGATGATAGATCTCTGTATGCCCAGTAATTACGCTGGAAACATTGCCCTTCAATCCGGAACACAGTAATGCTTGCACACTACTGCTTGGCGGTTGAATAACTGGCTAAGGTGTGGTACTTCCCCAGGCGGAGTCTGCAAGAGAGCCCTACCACTACAAAAAGTCGTAGGTAGTTAGTAAATGTCACAGATAAATATTTATCTGTGGTAAATGTATACGTTTCTTGTTCCCTACTAGTTCGAGAAAAAGATAGCGCTATACACTTTCACGAGCAGATGAAAAGAAATGGATTTAGCGAGCGCTAGTCAAAAATCAGATATTTGCTAAACCAGGAAATCAATCTAAATTATGTGCTTTGCTACCCTATAAACTATAATTACCTCACTAAGTAATAATGATTTGAATATACCTACTCTAGAGGAGCGGAGACCTAGTGAAAATGTGAAAATGTCAATCGAAAACGACAGAATCAATTACATTTATCTCACAATAAAAAGGAAAATAATAATAACACATTCAAAATAAAAATTAGCATAAAAAATAAATTATATCTGGTTTTATACATTTTATTAAATTTCAAAATCATTATCGTCTTTATTGCTCTTGTCCCATTGGTCAATTAGATTCTCTAAATATGTCAAAAAATGTCATAACAGTTTTCCAGTTGTCACAAAAAATGACAAAATCAGAGTTGGCGAGTTGGCAAGCAGTGCATTGAAGTGTCGGCGGGCGCGAATCAGAGGCGTCATAGATCGCGCAACCGTGTGTTTTTGATCAACGTGGAACAAGTTATTCTGCCGAGGAGGAAGCCCGTGTCTCTCTCTTAGCTGTACTAGACGAAAGAACCAAAGAATATAAATATATCTCAACATAAGTTCACTAATATACAAAATTAATGAGGTGCATGGAATACAAAAATCACATAAATTTTTCAGTTTTGCTTTTGAACCCCATCCATAATGTCAACCAGTAGATACCAGTAGATGGCGCTTTTACAACAATTATGATAACAGTTATGGTTGATATTTTTAATTAGTTGTAAGAATATAAATTAATAAAGAATTGGATGTTGTATGTTATAACGCCCACTACTCGTGGTCTCCTATCCTAAGATTATAGGTACGTCTACTTAAAACTTAAAATAACAAACGTAAACATTGTAACATTTATTGCAATTGCTATCTCTTTCAATGATTGACAGATTGACATTAATAGAATTGTTGACAGCCGATCAATTACTTAGTTATGATCGATGACAGTTTCCGTGAACTCGTTGATAAAGCGTCCAAGTTAATTTTAGAATATAAATAACTAAAGTAAATATTTAGATCATTTAACTTTATATTACCGGAGGAATCTCTTTAAAAATTCTTCAGCAGATAGCAAAATTTGGTCTCAAGTAGGCCAGAGGTTTATCGCGATGATGTCACGCCATTATTTTTTTTCGATCTCACCTAAATGGTTACAGGAACGTTTTAAAGTGCATGCACCCCCAGCCGACAGATTATCTGAAAGTCGCTTGAGAATTGAGATGCTATGGGCACGTAATGCTGAGGAACGATGGCCATGCTGTTCGAAGGACCCTGGAGATGCCCGAGGGAAAGCGGGGAAGAGGTCGTCCCCCAGCCACCTGGTGTGACCCAAATTATCAATAAGACCGAATTAGGCCCACTGAAAACCCAGGACCGAGCATCCTGGCGCAGGCTGATTAGGAGAGCCGACCTCGATTAACGTGGCAAAGAAGAAGTCGATAGAACTAGTTTTTATCTATAAAGTTTTTTTTTTTTTAGTGTCAGTAGTAGTAGTTCACCGAGGGGAGAAAGTGACCGATTACCAACGCGGGTGCAGTTTGACACCAGAGACCACAGAAGAGAGAGAAGTAAATAAAAAAATTTCCTCTTCTGTGCCAGAGACGCAGCTGAGCGGGAATCGTACTTTCTTCTACAGTACTTCATGCTCCACTTACGAGGAAAATAAAAGAGAAAACAAATTGAAAATTTTGTTAGATATTAATCCAAAAGCAGGCGTCGCATCGCAGCAGCGCGCGCGCGCGATTGTCATCCGTCAATATATTTTTTTAAATTATTGTTTAGAAAATGCAAGTGGCTAATATCATTTAGCGGACTTGGCGAAAAAAAATAGTTTTTTTTTGTGTTTTGGCATTCTGACAAACCTACAGTAGACATTACACAAAATTAAAAAAAACAGCACGTACTGGATTTTTCATACACTTTTCCCAACAAATTGTTTATCCTCAGAAATATGAGTAAGGTACACTTTTTTTTCGCTGCCATGAACTGTAGCCACTTTGGCTAAAAATACATTTAAGTGTAGCATAGTCTATTTAGCGACTTAAGACTTCATCACATCAAATCCTTATTTTTGCCCTTAATAAAGAGGTCTGATGTCATATATCAATATAAGTATAAGCCATTTATGGCGAAATAATGGGATAATTGCAGTTTGTATGCGGATGTCGTGCGAAGAAATAGGGATATATGATGGGGTAGCCATAATGTCCGGTTATAAACTATCTATATCGTGTTAATAGAGAGATTTATTTATATTATTCTCATTGCATGTAGATAATACAAGTATCTACAATAGTACAAAATAGAGTTTGGCAAAAATTAAACTCAGTTTCTTTTCTTTCTTTTTTGTTTGGCAGAAATTACATCAACGCTTTTGTTTTGTTTTATAAATATATGTATTTTTCGTCGTATATAAAACTATCTTGTTACCTACCTACCTTCAAATTTATCTGACCTTTTTATTCACTATGTACTAGGTAAATATTTCGCCAATAAACAAGAAATATACCGGAATATACAACACTGTATAATTACTTACAGTGACCGACACCACTTCGTTTTTACCCCTTTATAAACTAAAAACCAAAACGAAATTTGAATGCTCTCTGATGCCATCTTTCTCTTATTAAAATAAATAATAGTTGTGTATAGTTTGTTTACTGGCAATATTTAGGTAGTACCTATTGAATATTACGGAATACTATTTCGGAAACCACAGGACTAAATAACGATGTACACAATTCGAGAAAGTGGTTTAATCACCAACCTCTCAATAGACGATGTCTGTTTGAGCCATAACGGCTTGGCTTATATTTTAACCATTAATAGATATACTACGTACCAACAGCACATTGCATGAAATAGAACAGAAGGGCTCCTGGCCAGAGCTATATCTTTTGCAAATTTTTAACATTCTTGAACGGTGAAAATCACTGAGCGGGAAATTAAAAAAAAAACACCAAATTGCGAATGAAAGTCGAACTTTTTAAGATTCAAACTTTTTATTTATCGAAAATTATTACTATACATAATTATATTTATGGAAATATTATAATTTGTAAATGAAAATGTAAATACTATATAATTAGTACTTAGTAATGTTTAATTTTTACTTTAAATTATGACACATTAATAATTTATATTATATTAATAATATAAGAGCGCAAAAAAATAAAATATCATGTCAAATAAACCTTTAACTGTGGAAATTACTGTCAAAAAATATACATGATCAAAACATATTATATATTGATATATTTTGATTAAACATTTCGAATGATACCCACTCAAGCCCGACATAGCGCAATACTGTTCGCGGTGCCTCGCGGAAGGACTAACCTGCTCAGCAAAGCGCCATTGACTAACACCATACAAACACTAAACCGAGTGGCGGAAAACATTGACATATTCCACTGTTCACAGAGCGAGTTCGTAAGTGCTACACTATATAATTTATGTTATTGTAATGTTTCTGACAATTTTTTATATTGATGACTAATAATAATGACTAATAATAAACTTGATAATTTATATACATTTAATTTAATATCTTAGCTACTCTATTGTATTAGGGAATCTCCTGTAATGATAGTGTATTGTTTTAATAATAAATAAATAAATAAATACTTAGCTTTAAAATGTTTGCCCCAATTTAGGCCCAATTTTCAAGAAAAGGCAAAACATTACCCTAATCTACTAACTCCTAGTCCGTAATAAAAGTAACATTGTCAACAATAGCTTGTTTATTGCGCGTCTTGAATCTCCTAGTTCAACAAAATCAAGTGATTATCTCCAATACAAGAGTTTATTGGATAAGTCCTCAAAAAACTCCTCGGACAAGGGAAATCCTTGGCCAAACATGGCGTAGATCTACCTAACTACAAAGGCCTCTTCAGACTACGCCATATAGCTGTATCATAATAGCTTCGTAGCATACCACAGCTTCGTGGCTCTTTAAATGCACTGCCCCGACAGCACGGCGGCGTATCTTTCAGTTTGAACTAAATGTAAGCATGCAGAATATCAATACAAAATTAATAATAATAAGCGATAATGGAGTCGATTCAGTTTTACCAGATACTAAACTAATACTCATACTAAACCTACTCTAGGTAATCTGACAGGACTAATACAAAAATTTTGGCTACATATACCTATAGCTCCTTCCCTTTCAGTATGTGAGAATAAGAATACAAGATTTCAGTCAAATTTAGCGTTGTTTAGAAAATGGCATTACAGAATCGACACCATTGTCGTACTAATTATCACACTAAATATATTTTAAATGCAAAAGTAAGTTTTATACTGTCTTTTGGTTACCTTTACATTGCTAGTCATCAGTGAGTAAGGAGGTAGTGTGCATCACATGTACGGGCATAGAATACTTTCACCCGTAAAATACGGGGAAATTTGGGTAAACTGGAAAATACTCAAAGAAGCGGATCTAACAACTAAATCGCGAACAAATATTTAAATTATTCATCTGAAATATCTGACCGGCCGAGGCTTGAACCCGGGATTATGAAGCTACGTTGCTTTAGGTATTATAGCATAGTCTGAAAGAGCCCGCCTAAGCATCGGATTGAGACTATAATCTGTCGGCATTTTGTCCGTCAAAGTGCTTAATCTTTTTTGTGCTTCTGGGGACGGTTTTTTGAGATACGACAGAGTAGGCGTTAATATACACTATACATATTTAAAGGGAAGCTACAAATCTGCGTGAAGCAAACAGGCGATACGAAAACCACTCTAATGCCTAAGAAAATTCGTGTTTTTCCTTCGTTTTCATGTTTAGAATTTTCCGAACTGATGAAACTATTTCGGTAAGAAAGTTCTCTTCGTATATCTAGTCACAGTCGTAGTCGTAGTCTAGTCGTAGCTAGTCTAGTCTTAAGGTAGTGCCACTTAGATAGTTCTATACGTGTGTTCTTTTTTATTTTAGGTGTACACAATAAAGAGTTTCTATAGTTCTATAGTGTCTATCTATCTAGTCAATAATTTATTTAAAGAAAAACAGAATAACTACCCGACTGCAAAATGTAGCCTATTTCACTCCGGGTTTATGGAGAAATTTAACGACACCTCGCTCGTCAAAATCGGTCAAGTCGCTTAAACTATAGGAGGTAATTTAGGAACACACAAACGTACCTATTAACATACTGACAACATTACCCTCCTTTTTGGCCAGTCGGGGTAAAATTGCAATAGGTAACGTTCTTAACCGGCAAATTCCAATCATTTTATTCCTTTAAAGGGGTGACAAAGTTACACGTTTGTTTCATCCCGGTGAAATGCAAATTCCAGGTAAAAACAGGAAATGCTTTCTGTAAAACTTATAAATACCTACTTACTACTATAATACCTTATCCCAGGGTTTTCAAACCCATGGCACGCGTCAAAATATTTTGGGCACGACATCAGAGACTCGCTTGGAAACCGTTTGACAGGTGACTCCAGTTCAGCATGCATTCTGCTAAAAGTATCAGTAAAAGCAGTCTATGGCGTCATTAAACATTTTCAAAAAAAAAAGGCACGGATCCATAAAGGTTCGCCATCCCTGCCTTATCCGAATGCTCCACTCCAATCGTACGAGAAATGTAAGGAAAAAGGTTCGGAATGCGCGGTCCTGTCTTCAAAGTGTGACCTTAGAAACCACATTCCTCGTGAAATAATACTCTTATTGCCTTCTAAACACGTGTTTTGTGGATAAAATACGCATTCCCAAATCTAAGTCTTCGTGGTCGTTTATCTTGAAATCGTTGTGAGAGTTAGTTTTGAGGCTTAGAGTTTGTTTTTCCTTAATTTCTGCTCCATTTGTTCTTTTTGAGAAAAAGGATGATATCATTTTATGAACTATTTTTAGTTAAGAAAATAGTACAACACAATCGACGTATGTAGCTAAGTACTTAGGTTCACATTTATTTTGTCGAAAAGTGTTTTATTTAGGACCATCCAATATTTATAACAGACTATCTATTGGCACAGAATAAAAGCACTTAATCTAAATGATAGGCTTTATAACTCTATTCCATTTAAATATATCTAGGAAATTTATATTATCTCAACATCACCATCCAAATATAGCCGAATCCAAATGTGTTGTTCCTTTGGCCTGTCCAAGAAAAACAGTACACCGATAAACTGCGAGATAGACTGTCAGTAACCGTTTATAATTGCACAGAGTAGAACAATGTTCAAAGAAATAGCTCTAAGGAGTATGGGCGCCAACTTCACACACATGCCTTGATACCTGCTACCACTATCTACGTAACCGGACATCCAGCAGCTCACAAATACCTACCCATATACAAAGACGATACAAACAGAGGAAGACACGCGAAGTTATCACACAAACATTAGCTCTGGTTCAACTCGGGCTGCCAAACGGATGACAAGTATTTGGTATCGAGTATAACGCTATAATATTAGTGCGAGCGAGACAGCAATGTTCCTAGCAAATTAAGCTTTTGTGTGTCGTCACTTGCAATGAGGTGAGAGACCCTATCAAACATTGGCCAATATTATAATGTAAAAAAATATTTACGTGTATTGAAGTTAAGAAGTCCCTCTGGAAGTTGTTTATTTGTACATTTCCTACTCAGTGGTAATTGCTTCAGTGACTGCGTCTGGCATGCTACCAATTAGTGGATACTGCTTTAAATAACGCCCTGAATATTGCAGTATTTGAGGTTTGAAGAGATGTGTAAAAAAGCGTTTTAATTGCGCGGAGAAAAAAAAAGAAAACTCTCTTTCAAAAGCCACTTTTTTCAAAAAATGTATTTGTACGAATGTATCTTTATCTGTTTCCTACTCTTTCACGACAATAGTTGAGCCGTGAAGACAGACGTACCGAAATTTTAACATCTGGTGCAGTATTATAATATTGTTACCTAATGCCTTTCTAAATAAAAATGGTAGGTTCAAAAGTGTTCTATTCAAGCCTTCGGGGATCCTTATGCTTTTTAAATTAAATCAAATCAATATTCAATTAAAAAAATACTTACCACAGAATATAACAATTATAGAGATATGAACCAAATTTATTACATAAATTAACAAACAATTCAACATACCTAGTCCTAAAAAATTGTCTAAATATAATAATAAAATAAATAATTAATATTATTGGAAGTTGTATCACACACAGCGCCACCTAGCCCCAAAATAAGCAAACTTTTACTATGGCACAGAAAATAAATAATACCAAAGAAATGGTAATAATGGGAACCAGATAATTGATAGTTTTTTTTTTTGTTATTGCATACATAGAGTACATAGAAACACTTAGACCAAGAATAGACCTATATTCGTCACACAAACTGGTCTGGGTGGGAATTGAATCCACACCCAGGAAAACCTCCCACTTAGCCACAAAGCCAGTCGGTACATATTTTCGGATACAAACAAAGGCATCTTCCACTACGTTACTACCAGCCTTTAAACGTCCACCGCTGCAATAATGTTGCATGTTATTAGGCATCTGCGCTTCCTTATTATTTTACTGTTAAAGTTTGTACCTACTCATCAACTGTAAGAATAAATCAATACAATATATTTTAACCAAGGAAAATTAGGAAGAATGCGGAAGTAGAACCGCACCACAAACACTAGTTCAAAACGAACCACGACAACAAAAGGGAAATGCGATTTCCCTCGTTAAACCACTAGTAACGTGATAGTCGGCACAAAGGCACGCGGAGAGAGCCTCGGGGTCTCCCACTCACCTCCCTATTACCAGATGTAATCAGATACTCGTACGGCGTAATGCAGCGAAGGCTGCTTCGGGATAAACATACAGATTTGAAAATGTTTTGAGCTTATAAAACTTAGATGTTTGCAGTTAATCAGGCGCTAATTTCTTTTTTACTGGTTACTATCAGTAGGTTTATGATGGTACATATAGGTATATACCATTAAAATTATATATGGTACTGGCAACTTCGTTCGTGTGGACCTACAAAAAAAGAAGCCTATCTCCGTCTGGACCACGTTTCAGTTCCATATGTCGTCACTGGCAACACACATTGAAAGACTCTGCGGAGTTTTGGACGCTTACAGTAGGCTATATAGCTACCTACAATGCAAAACCTACAAACCTTTGTAATGACTACCTTTGTGTTATTGCTGCTCAAAACATCGACTAGATATATAGATACGGGGCTTCTCAAGCCCTTCAGTAAACTTTCCTAATACTAGCTTTCTTTGTTGTAGATCCGAATCATGGAGGCTGGCCGCGGTCTGGTGCGCAGTGGCAGCGGCCGTGCTGGCGGTGGCGCAAGCTGCGCCGGCGCAACTCTGTGCGGGCGCGGCCGAGGACGACCCGCGCGCCGCGCGCTTCTGTCAGGCGCTTAATACTTTCCTCGAGCTGTACGCTGAAGCGGCCGGGGAGCAGGTGCCGGAGTACCAAGGTAGGTACATAGCGTGTACCTACTATAAGTACAGGGCTCGTACCGTGACGTGTTTATTGCGATTATTATTAGGCTCAGCCGAGAACGCTGCGCGACACCTTATCTCGCAGCGATACGGTTCGCGGTCGCGCAGTGTCATCGGCTGAACCTAACAATCATCGCAATAAGCACCTCACGGTACGGGCCCTGGTTGTATTAGAGCGCGGCTTATAAAAGTACGCATCTACTACTAGTGCTTAGCTGTATCAATAACTAGTTTGACATGAAATAAATACAGTTTATTTGTTTTAACATTGTTTTTTACCGGCTGAAAGAAGGTAAAAATATTACCTTCTTTTAGCCGGCTAAGTAATTTACTTTAATTTTTACTATAATAAAAATTATATGATAACTGACGTGCTGTGTTGTCAGCAGCCCTGGTGCGTGACTACCCTCAGCTGCTCGACACCGGCATGAAGAGACAGGACGTCGTGCACTCCTTCCTCCGCTTCGGTCGTCGCCGCTGACGCGCTGACCCTCCCGTGCGCAAACTTACACGCGCGCAAACATACAGCCCGCGCACTACTACCCGACACTACCATGCTACACGAGCTGATTAGATCTCTATTCCCTTACCTTCTGTTAAGAGTTTAAAAGTTATTTCGTCCAAAGTTCCTCAGGAGACAAACAACACGTCTTACTAAACCTCTCCCCAATTTACGATAAGAATTAGATTTACTAATGAAATGTACTTATATTAATTAAAGTATTAATAGTTTTAAGAGTATCGTCTTGTTGTCAACGTTTTTTTTTTTTGGCATTTCATTTGTAATGTATAAGTCAATGATTATAACGATGTTTTAAATAAATAACGTATTTATGACGAGCTTTTTGATTTTTATTGACCTAACTTCTTTCACGTGACTGATGACCTGTTTTTTTTTTTTTTTTTTTTTACGTAATATTAACTTCAGACAACTAGCTGACTACCGCGGTTTCACCCGCGTGAACAAACGTTCTGCTGGAACACAGATCAGTCCTAGATTCCCCATTCAGGACGATCGGACCTCACGACGCATCTGTCGAAATACACTAATAAAAATTTACTCTTAATGGTTGATTGCTGGGCGCGAGTAGGCATAACAATGAGATAGCCAATGAGACAGCATGGTCACAGTCCCCGCAACCCGCGCTTTCCTCCAACTTCCAATCTATGTGTAATTTGTGTGCTCGAACTATAACTTCGTTTTTCCCGGGATAATATTAGCTCTACTTACGTTAGTCTTCCGCCTTTCACCTAAAAACTTTAACAAATTAAGATCTCGGCATACGTATCGGGGTAATACCTCGGACGGGACATGGAAGTGACGTCCATCGTTCACAAATCATTTTTTTCGTGCCGTCCTGTCCCGTCCGTTTTCACACTTTCTTTGTATTACACTATTTGTGTTCAAGTAGGTAAGTATGTTTGTTCCCTTTCAACTCTGTAACGGCTGAACTGATTTGAATGAAATTTATGGATGTAGGTGTATATGGAGGTAGCAATACTTTATATCCCGTAAAAATATTCGGTTTCTGTAGAATAGCGGGTGAAACCGCGGGACACAGCTAGTAAGTAAAACAGGGTTATAAGGAAAGGGTATGCTTAGACGAAGGGGGCTCATAGTACTCATGATTGTGAACAATTTTACTATGGGACCAACCCTGAAATCGAGAAAAAAATATCAGCTGTTCCATACATTTTGTCGAGTGTCATTGACATTTTTATAAGGAACAGCTATTTTTTTTCTCGATTTCATGGTTGGTCCCATAGTAAAAGTTGTTCACAACCATGAGTACTACGTACTACTATAACTCTGTATATAAGTTGAGAAGAAAAACGTTGCAAAACCCTTACCTCAGAAAGTCCGCCTATTAAAGTAACACCCTGTGCCAGTTATTCAGCTGCCAAGCAGTAGTGAGCATTAGTTTCCAGCGTAATTACTGTGACGAGCGCGGGACATTGCCACGCATCCTCACGCAGTGTTTTGAACTTATAGGTATAGTTCAACATTCTGGGTTGAATGATGTTTTGGGCAAGCTTGACGCTACCATCAGGCGAGGAACATGCCTCGTCTAGTCAATCAGATCAATAAAATATATACATAGACTTTACACCATTTTTCGTAGTCGAGTAAGAAAAGGTCACGCCTTTCTTATGTAGAGCTCGAAGGCGTGTTGTTCCAAGCTGGTAAGATCGGTTATGGGATACGGATAAGATGCCTTACTAGCTGCGACCCGCGGTTTCACCCGCTATTCTACAGGAAAGGTTAAATTTTTCAGGATAAACAGTAGCCTGTGTGTTAATCCAGGGAATAAGCTGCCTCCATACCAATTTTCATTAAATCCTTTCAGCCGTTACAGAGTTGAACGGGAATAAACACACTTACCTACGCCCGAATACTGAAACGTTCGTTAACTTTGACAACAGATAAATTCTAATACTGCCTTTGTCTGGCACTAAGCAAACGACAAAGGCAGCAATAGACTTAATCTGTCGTCAAAGTTAACAAGCGTTTCAGTATTCGGGGGTTAGATGGTTACATACTTACATACTTACATAAACTTTCGCATTTATAATATTAGTGTGACAAACTTCGAAAAACGCGCGCTTCGAATTGGTAATGGATGATAATACCGCATTTGATATGAAAACTTTCTAATTGAAATTGCAATTAGGAATTGTTTCGAGTTTGCTGAAGTCGTAAATTTTATGAGCCATTGGATCAATTGAATATCTGTTATGTAGGTGTACTTAAATTATATGAGGCAATTATAAAGCGTCAGACATTATATAGACTTATGGACGAAGTGCCGGCAATGGCTATCTCTTTCACACAATTTAAAAATAATTGTAGACTATATGTGAACATTTTTAAAAAACCAGTCAACAGTTTGTCAGACATCTTGAGTATGCCAATGTGGTGTCATATAATTTCACCTCACAACCTGGGCAAGATTCTGTTTATCTTCTTTTTTTTTTCTCTTTCCTCCTAGGAGGATTATGGCGTCGCACGTCTTATGCATTGCCCGTGTCAAGTATACTTATATATTTTCAAGTTTTGTTAAATATTATCAAATAAGTCATGGTCACAGTCAAAGGCGAGCAAAGCTAGTCACGGTCAAGTCCAAGTCATGCCCCAGTAAAGTGCTGAAAACTTTACTAGGGCCTTCTATGGAGTTTTGGAAACAACACGAAAATTCACGTTTCACGACATTATACCATTCACCAACACTCGTGCATGTTCACGAACACTTAACGGGTAAAAATTCACCGTTTTTACACGTTAACACTTGAAATAACACAAGTTTTGGAAAATAATAAAATGACGCGACATGATTTCTTCACGTACCCGCCAAAACTCATCTGTTAATCTGAGTACAAGTGTTATTAAAATTTTATCCGTTTGAGTGAAAAGAGTTTTTGAAATTCGAACCTTTATTTTCGATAATTTTCTATACCGCCAGTCCACTGAAATTTCACGCCAGTGCGCCAACCTCATTTTTAGAATTATCGCACTGGCCAGCACGACGAGTGCATATAGCATTTTTCACGCTGTAGTGAAGTGAAAAGTTGCATTTCGCTCGGCAGCAAAGTTATTCGTCCCGTACCTTTGTAACCCTCGCTACCCTCAGGATTCTATATTTGAAACCTAGAATCCTTCGTTACTCAGGTTTCATTACAAGTACTCGCGCATAAAAACAACTTTGCAGCCTTAAAGCCTCGCTACATGGCCTGACCTGACATCGTTTGAAAGAGATGGCTATATATGAATTTGGGAGAGCGAAAGGGAGAAGCTACCTTAATAGTTTGTTTCTTTTGCTCCCGTGAAATTCAAATCTAGCTGTCCCTTTCACACGATGTCAGATCAGGCCATGTATAGACACCCTTACATAACAAACAACTATTATTTTGGCGCAGAAGGAAAAAATCCCGAAAGATTTGTATAATTTTTATTTAAAAAAATATATATATATTAATCTGTTAACATAAAAATTCTTTTAAAACATAGTTGCTCAGTGGGAACGCTCGCCTCATATTCGTGGGGTCGCAGGTTCGAACCCGGGCGGGCCCTTACCAATGAGTTCTCTGGAAACTTACGTACGGATGTACCGATAGCTAGTTGAAGAAAAACATGAGGAGACCTGCATATTTCCGGAGAAGAAATTCGATGGCGTATATGAATCCACCACTGGGCCAGCGTGGTGGATATGACCGAGTCACCCCTACCAACCTCGAGGGTAGGCCGATATCCCAGCAGTGGGATTTTAAAAGGCAGGTGCAGTATTGTTATTGATAACATAACAAACTTTTTTATTAAGCCTTGTGGCTCAGTGGGAGGATTTTCGCCGTCTGAGCTTTAGGTTGTGGGTTCGATACCCACGCAGGACAGATATTTGTGAGATGAACATGGATGTTTATTCTTTGCCTGGATGTCTCTATGTATTTGCAAAAAAAAGTATTTCAGTTATCTGGTTCCCATAGTACAAGCTTGCTCAGTTTGGGGCTAGATGGCGTTGTTTGTGAAAACCCGTCCACCAATATTTATTTATTATTTCCAAGAGAAAAAACTATTTTTTTTCCATAGAAACCTCTAGTAAAGTTTCATCAAAGTTTAGAGCAGACGGGCATTAGACCTGGAAAATAGTTAACGCTTTTTGTATGGAAAGACGGCGGTATACTCTATTTTTTCTTAACTAAAGATATAACATCTTGAAAAATCAAAGCATCAAGTAATTGTTTTCCAAACTACATGTATTACACATAATACAACGTAGACACGGATATAAAACAAACAACAAAATACATCACATTAACTGCGTGAGCGTGAATACTAACATTTTTTTTTTCACTTTCCCCTTTAGAGGATTATGGCGTCGCACGTCTTATGCATTTGCCAGTGTCAAGTATACATAGAGTATATTTTCAAGTTTTATTAAATATTATCAAATAAGTCATAGTCACAGTCAAAGGCGAGCAAAGCAAGTCACGGTCCAGTCCAAGTCATGCCCCAGTAAAGTGGTGAAAACTTTTCTAGAGCCTTCTATGGAGTTTTGGAAACAACACGAAAATTCACGTTTCACGACATTATATACTTCACCAACTCGTGCATGTTCACTAACACTTAACGGGTAAAAATTCACCGTTTTTACACATTAACACTTGAAATAACACAAGTTTTGGAAAATAATAAAATGACGCGACATGATTTCTTCACGTTCCCGCCTAAACCCTCGGATACTAACATGGTGAATGTAGGCATATAGGTTCGAAACGCACCGTGATCTTGTAGAGTACACAGTAAAGTATATATAATCATGTCTCTCAATGTGTAATTTGTGTTTTTGTGTAATTTGTGTGACACATAATTTTGGTCGAATACCAAAATAGACTATAACCAAACAATTTTAGTAAATGAATTCGGCATAGTATTAACGGTATAAGGTTTAAATTAGTTTGGCGGAATTTTTGTTTTAAATACACAATGTAAAATTGGTTTGATATTTTTTAAAGCCATCAGTTATATCTAAAATATCAGTTATTAAAAAATTCCTCGAGAGTGAGAGAGATAGGAGAAAAAAACTGTGCGTTAGAGTAAGACAAAAAAAAAATCACGGATTAAAGTCAAATCTAACAAGGCTGTTGAAGATAAGTGCTTTATTATTTAAAGTATGAGTTACTTTCTCTTGCGAGCAAAGTGTGTTCCGACCCTAAATACATTTTGTACTAAAAAGTGCTTATTTTCGTGACAAAATATAATATTACTACACACATATCGATCTACAATAAAGAACACAATCATGGATTCAGACTACCAGGATCTCTTAACCAAAAAAAAAAGAAATGTATACGTCGATTTTATAAGAAATGAGTGCGAAATTGATAGAGCGATCTTGCCTTCTCGCACACGTTGCACGGCTGTTGTTACTTATCGCGGGTAGTTACGCTTCGCCGTGCGTACCAAAACTTCATAGCAAAGTTCAAAGTTCACCACGAACTGGGACCTCGTGATATTCCGTATTCATTCTGTTGTATTTCTTTTTTCTTTCTTCATGAATACTTATGCGTTTGTCATGAATAAAAATTTCTGTATTCGAAAACATGTCAAAATCTATAGAAATCTATAGATTTAGAATTTTGATTTTGCCACGAGATTCTGGTCGAGTCTGGTATTTTGAAGAAAGATGATAAGGAAAGTATAAGTGCACGATTATTTTAAATAGAAAACAGCAAAACGATATGAAATAGCACCGAGTACACAACCCCTCGGACCTATAGACCACTGGACGATCGCCTCGCTATCTCGTTCGTACGTTATCAACATATATTTTTTTTATGTAAAAATTAAAAAGGGAATTTTAAAAAACTGGTAGTCTAGACCATTGTCAATGTTTTATAGCAACTTTCATGTATTCATTATATCAAAACGATCAATCGTCGGCGTCCAGTCGCTTATAGGTTCAAGTGCTATGACACCTTAAATACACGTAAACCTTATGAGTTAGCACTAGGGTACACATAAAATAATATCCTCATTGGCAAGATAAATATTGAGACTATATTTCAAACAAGAAACATTTAAGGTGCAACGTGTCGTTCAGCGCGGCAAATTCAAATTTTCTTGCGTTTTTTGTCAATTACAACTTAATTAAACTCATCGTTTATGAAAATGAATTTTGCGTTAATAAATAGGTTGTATCAAGAAAGCTAGTATAAGTACACTTGACTGCCCCGGTGGCTCAGATGGTAGTGAACCTACCTTCTGTGTTTGGGGGCGTGGGTTCGATTCCCATCTAGGACAAACATTCATGTGATGAATATTTGTGTTTGTTCTATGTCTGGGTGTTAATATCTATATAAGTATGTATTTAAAAATATCTATGTACGTATATCAGTCTCTGCCAGCCGTATTACAAGCTTTGCTTAGTTTGGGGTCAGATGACCGTGTGTGCAATAATGTCCCAGATATTTATTTATTTATTTACTTCACTAAACCAAAAACCAAGATAAAAATCAGCTTATTGAGATTCATAGCTAAACCAATATTATCTAGATGATCATTTTAGCCGCAATTTCTTGATACGACCTATTTATTGTCGCAAAATTAGTACCACCGCGATGAGTAATTACGCTGTAATTGACAAAAAAACGCAAGAAACTTTGAATTTGTGTCTGTGCGAAACGTTGCACCTTAAAATAATAAATGATTACATAGCTTAGCTTTGATAATAATAAATTATATGTTTATTGGTGATAGTGCGATTCTAATTCTATTGTTTTGTCATAGAGAAACTATACTAGGAGTGCTAATGTTCATAGAAAAATACGTAACTCGGTTGTAGTACTGATAAGGACGTAAGATGTCGCTAGTACTTTAATCTGCGAGATGATCGTCACAATTACTGCTTGATTTGAAATAGAAAAACATTCGTAATGGTACGGAGAAAAAACTGGACTTGTTATGAATATTTTTGTGTAAATAATATAATAAAAACAGTAAAATTATTAATTTTATATTTTATTTGCAAAACTCGCTAGGTTCTCAGGAGATGGCGATGAAAATGATTTTCGGGGGTACACTTTTTTGTATAAAATTGTTATTCTTCTCGTGTGTATTTTCTTTGGTTATGTAACAGTTAGTGTGTTCATCTAGTATTTATTATTATACTTCCTTCCTTCTATTAAAGCATCCACGACTTTACTGAAGCACGACTTGGACTGGACTGTGTGAAATTGTCGAGTTAGACTATGAACGAGACTTGCTTTTATTGTGATATACCTATTTCTTATTGAAATTTTACAAAACTTAACAAATGGCTGAATACACAATACATACATACACTAAATACATACATTGAATGTGTGAAGTCAAAATTGAAGAGGAACTCAAATTTTATAGTAAGTCAACGTACCGCCAAGATCTCCGCGGATGTGTCGAAGGGAAGAAGTTTTAAAGCACGCAGACAATAATAATTGTCGAAGGTTCCGTAGCTATTGATTTTTAAAGAAACAAGGAAATATAAAATCACTACAATACTGAGAGCAAAATGAGCTCTCTTTTTTTAGCTTATTAGTGACTTAAATGTTAATTTCATCTAAATACTTTTTTCGTGCAGAACGCGTGGAGAAATTCTTTTTGTCTCTGATTAATAAGTTGAGTTTTTCTTTTATAAATATACAAAAATGTTTTTGAATTTTAAATTCATACTCCACCTAATCTACGAATAGCAAATTAACAACATTTAAAATCAATTAATAGGCCAACGGTCTCGGTTCTGTCGTGTTATTGTCTAAGCGTAAGTAACGAGTCGTTTTCCAAAAAAAAAAAAAAAAGTACTAACATACTTACTAGATGGCGTAATAGTCCTATTGTTTTACCTGTCATTGTCATTTCTGTCGAAATATTTTATGTTTACATTTTAAATCGTAAATTTTGGCTCCACACGTTGTGTATTTAGCCAGTGTCAACTATTGTAATATTTCAAATGAAGTGAAATACCTAGTTACATTACTTGAAATTGTCTAAATACACATGTGGAGCCAAAAAATACGAGAAAAAAAAAAGGCACACGTAATTTTTTTTGTCTTTCATGTCTTGACAGTAACTGAAATAATTCAAGTTACATCTAACGCCATCTATTAGGTACTTTTATTACCAGGTATTTTTTTTTTGAAAACGTCTCATTTTAAGGGCCAATTCTCACAAAATTTGACTTCTTAGACTTGAAAACTATAAGTACCTTTTTAAGTGTAATCGTATCTCGAGTAAAATATCATTTCATAACAGTTTTTGAAAAGTACTTTCTACGGCCACTGTAATAAAAATTGCGATCTTTTCATTAATTTTCAGCTACCAGCATGTCCTTGACCAAGTGAAATAAAACAATAAAAGGTTTACCTTTCAGAGAATCAAAGTTATGTGAAAATTTTGCGTTGAATTAAGCTCGGTCCAGAATACTGGGCGCAACTATCTCGCTCAAGTCTCTCTTTTCCAGATATACAATTATTACGTCTATTTTTGAAAAATGCGCTTCCGTAATTTTACGGGGTTAATATTCCAAAATATTCAGAAAAAGTTTTCAATTAAATATACATTAAAAAAAAATTACTTATAAGATAAGATTTGCTCCCCCCCCCAAACCTTCTAACAAACACAATAAGCAGTCAAACAAATAATGAACGGGAAAGGGGGGGAATAAACACTTTTCTCATTTATTTTGGACATTATAAAAAATATTAAATCAAAAATTTGGTCTGAATTTTCAAGTCTCCCAAAGTGACCGAAACATATTTTTCAAAAGAAAACGGCACAGTTTTGTATTATAAAAAACCTCAAAAGCGTGAGCGAGATAGCCGCACCCAAAATTCTGGCCGTCAATCGATTTTTTCTGCACCGTTTTCATTTCGATATTGGAGAAAAGGCTGGCAATCTTAGAATCTGGTTTCCTTTGATTTGCTGTGTTAGAAAATAGCACGACAGAAAAAACGTTACGTTAATATTCTACATTAGAAGTACTAAAAATATATAACACCAACCCCCCCCCCCCCCCCCCCTCATTATTAAAAGCAGCCTTGGAATATTTACTCAGTATTTTGTCTTTATTGAACGATTTCAAAATTTGAAAGAGTGAAGTGACAAAACACGGTCTAACTTCCACGGCTGCTGTGTTTTTATAAATATGAGGGCAATTAATTAATAAGAATTCATTTAAAACATTTTGCAGTCTCTTAATCAATATAAAAGGATTTCAAACACGATTCGAAATTAGTTAGCAAACTTGTTATGTCGAGTGCACACTACCGGCGAGACATGAGCTCGCTATCCACGCTCTTAAGAGCCCGCTTTTGTAATTCAGCCATACCGTTCGCACATATAATATATAATAATAACAATAATAAAAAGCAGAAATTTAAAAAAAAACACTCATTTCCTTTAGAATTATAATATATATAATAAATACAAATAAAATATTAACTTATTTTTAGAGCTGTTTTTATGTTAACATTTTATATTTTAACCAAGAAGAAAAAAAAAAAATCTTTTTAATTACGAAAAAAAAACATAACATAAAAATTGTTTTAAAACCATAACATTGTTATTCTAAAAAAACTAGGTTTTTTTTAAATTTCTACCCAGTAATTTTTACATAAAAAAAAATTGAAAAACGCGCACGAGATAATGAGAACCAGGGATTAATGCTGCGGCCACACTCTCGACGAGTGTCGAGGGAAGTAGGCAGAGATGTGGTGTGGCCGCGTTACTCGTCCCGCTGCGAGTCATGCTCCTCGCCTTGCACATATCTCACGACTTCGTCTGTTTTTTGAACCCGAGTCAAAGGACCGGCGAGATAGATAGAGACAGAGCGATGGCAAAGCTAGAGACTTAAAAGGGATGAATAGCGCGAGGTATTTAGTGTGGCCTCAGAAATACCGCTTTCAAGCACTTAGCTCTCTCTCTTTCTTGCATATTTAACATTTCATATTGACTTCAATTTTATTTTATTTATTTATTATATTACTCGGTGACTAGACGAGTAAGTCGTTCACCTGATGTTAAGCGTCACGCTTGCCCATAATAGTTCAGTGCCACCCAGAATTTTGAACTTCAACAGTTAAATGTTAAATCTCTGTATGCCCAGTAATTACGCTGGAAACATTGCCCTTCAATCCGGAACACAGTAATGTTTGCACACTATTGCTTGGCGGTTGAATAACTGGCAAAGGTGTGGTGCTTCCCCAGGCGGACTCTGCAAGAGAGCCCTACCACTACAAGAGTATTATTTCTTATATTATTATTTCCAGCAAGTAAAAAAACGTTATACGTTATAGACTTTTATCACAACAAATAAATAAGTTTTGGTTTTGATCATTCCAAAATAGCTAGTAATGAAAAAGAATATAGAATCGAAATTCGAATCGTGTTCGATTAAATCTAAACACACAAATTAAATCAATAACAATTACATTAAATTATGTCATGTTTCGCTTTAATACGTTATGTGAACTATGTCTCCTCCCACCGACATCAGGCATTGGCCCTGCGAACAAAACCATACACAGAATTACAATATTGTTTTTTAGGGTTCCGTAGTACAGAAAGGAAGCAGTAGCAGCACTTGGAACAGTTACTCAGTCTTCTGTCTTTTTCAATCGAGTTCTAATATCGAAGGAGGGAAAAGGACAAAACAAGTAACATAGCTATTCCAAGGGTACACGTTTATTAATACGGGGGTTAGTGATTAAGTATGTACGTATGTGTGGTAAGGTGTGTATTTATTTATTGAGATACGCCAGCAGTGAACATATTTTACATACGTATAATCTTATAATATATTTCTACGTGAGTACATGGAACTGATATGATCACCCTTTATAGGCATATACAACATTCGCCATAAATAGTGATTAGCCAGGGAAATAAAATAAACTATAATATAATCGGAATGTTAGTAAGAACATATAACATTATCTATGATAAAACAAAAATAAAACATCATAATCAAAACATTATTTATCTCTGGTTAGAGACTTTACTGGTTTGTTTTTGTATGTATGTACAATACAATATAACTTTATTATGCATCAAAAGACAATTAAACTTAAATATAAACAATAATAGAAAACCGGTAGTATAATGGGCGGCCTTATCACCTAAAGCGATTTCTTCCAGCCAACCTTGGGATGGACAGAATTATGCATGAAAACAATACGGTCGGTGGTGTAGATATCTACATAAAATATATGAAAATACACACATAATCCTAATACTTACCTAGAAATACATACAATAATTACACACTATATATAAATACTATAAAAACTGAAAATAGATACATGTATGTAGTGTACCACTGGCCGGCGTACCGTACCTGGTTCTTGTGCGCGTTGTCCTGTAACATCAGTTGCCGGATGTAGAAGGAGGTGAGCGCGTTGCCGCCCAGCGCCGCCGTGTACGCGCGGGCGATGGCCAGCACCTGGCCGACACGACACGCGCTGTGTTACCGGTGTACAGGGCTCTCAGTTACAACAAACGTTTAAATAACTAGTAGTTCGCGGCGAACTGAGACCTCGCGACCACTATATCTTCACAAACGATTCAGCTCATATTCGAACTTAAAAATTGTGTTGAAATGAACTAGTTGCCTACAAAATTTCATGAAGATCGGATCTACGGTTCGCAAGTTATCATCGGACAAATATACACACAAACAAACATACATACATGCCAATGCCGATTTGTCCCAGTAAACTCTGAGACCTTCGCTTCGCTCGGTCAATAATTAGCCTATCAAAAGCCACACAAAGACATAGGCCTCTCTCAAGACGCCACTCAGCCCAGTGTCTTTTGCGCTTCCAGCCACAGCCAGCTGTCCTATGTATATCATCACTCCATCTTCTTTCAAATTACCAGGGTAGTCCGAATTCCTATGGTAGTGTAGGGGAGAGCTAAGATGAGGTTGATATAAGACGGGTGTTCCCCTAAACGGGTGAAACCGCGGGATCCAGCTAGTTTTGTATAAAATATAGTTTGTAAAAATAATAATAAAAATATCAATATTTAATTAAATAAAAGTCTAGCAACAAACCAGCACACGGATGTATACCGGAGCCGAAGGCGAGGCTTTACCATCGATACTACACACAAAGCTGCCTTCGAGAGATTGTGCGCTAGTTACTAGTAACTCTGTATAGAGGGGTTTTGCCGATCGCGGGCCGGGTCAAATAATGTCACGGACCGTATCAAATAATGTCACGGGTCGGATCAAATAATGTCACGGGTCGGCTCAAATAATGTCGCATGCCGGATCAAATAATGTTGCGGGTCAGATCAAATAATGTCACGGGTCGGAACAAATAATGTCGCGTGCCTGATCAAATAATGTCGCGTGCCTGATCAAATAATGTCGCGGACCGTATCAAATAATGTCACGGGTCGGATCAAATAATGTCACGGGTCGGATCAAATAATGTCGCATGCCGGATCAAATAATGCTGCGGGTCAGATCAAATAATGTCACGGGTCGGAACAAATAATGTCGCGTGCCTGATCAAATAATGTCGCGTGCCTGATCAAATAATGTCGCGGACCGTATCAAATAATGTCACGGGTCGGATCAAATAATGTCACGGGTCGGATCAAATAATGTCGCATGCCGGATCAAATAATGCTGCGGGTCAGATCAAATAATGTCACGGGGCGGATCAAATAATGTCGCGTGCCGGATCAAATAATGTCGCGGGTCGCATGAGTCCTGCGGGCCGGCCGAGTCCCGCGGGCCGGCCGAGTCCCGCGCGCCGCTCCCGGCGTACCTCGCAGGTGAAGGTGTGCAGGAAGCCGCTGAGCCCGCCGAGCTCGCGCACGGCCGTGGTCTCCCGCACGAACAGCAGGCGCAGCGCGCACACGCGGCGCGCCGCGCGCACGCCCGCCACGCGGCTCAGGCTCGTCAGCGACACCGCTGCCGGGACCTGGAACGGGACTGACATCTTGAGTATACCGTTGCCAATGTGGTGTCATATAATTTCACCTCACAACCTCGGCAAGATCTGTTTATCTTCTGTTTTTTTCTCTTTCCCTCTAGGAGGATTATGACGTTGCACGTCTTATGCATTTGCCAGTGTCAAGTATACTTATATATTTTCAAATTTTGTTAAATATTATCAAACAAGTCATAGTCACAGTCGAGCAAAGCAAGTCACGGTCAAGTCTTAGTCACGCCCCAGTAAAGTGGTAAAAAATTTACTAAAGTCTTCTATGGAGTTTCGGAAACAACACGAATATTCACGTTTCACGACATTATACCATTCATCAACACTCGTGGATGTTCACGAACAATTAACGGGTAAAAATTCACCGTTTTTCACATTAACACTCGAAATAACACAAGTTTTGAAAAATAATAAAATGACGCGACATGATTTCTTCACTTTCCCTCCAAAACTCCTAACAGACATTCATGCCTAAGCAAAAACAAGATACAGCTCTAAGGGCCCTTGTTCAACAGTGGATATCCTTTTGTGAGTCCGCACATAGTGTATTTTACCAGTAACGTTTTGTAATATTCCAAGCCATAACTGTTAAGGTGCAACGTTTCGCTCATCGCGCGAAATTCAAATTCTCTTGCGTTTTTTGTCAATTACAGCTTAATTACTCACCGCGGATTTATTGAAACCAATTTTGCGGCAGTAAATAAGTTGTTTTAAGAAATGACGGGTAAAATGATCACCTACATAGTATTGGTTTAGCTACGAATCTCAATAAGCTGATTTTCATCTTGGTTTTGGGTATAGTGAGAAATTTACTTATACTAGCTTTCAACTTGAATTTTTGGTTGGTGTAATTTCTTAAAACAATCTATTTATTATCGCAAAATTAGTTTTCATGAACCTACGATGAGTAATTAAGCTTTAATATACAAAAAACGCAAGAAAATTTGAATTTCGCGCGCTGACCGAAACGTTGCACCTTAAGGCTTGTTTTTTTCTTATCTAGTCGTCCTATTTGTGTATTTAAAGCTGTTTATTTTCCAAATAAATAAATAAATAAATAAATAAATCTTCCATTAGTTCCATCTCACACCACGACCTGCATCCGGCATGTCTTGAACGATGTCTGTACGGACGGACCAACTTATTTGCGATAAGAGCAGGTCTGCGGTGTCGAACGTAATATCGTATCAGGCACAGATCACACCCTAGATTCTGCATTCAGGACGCTCGAAGCGCACCACGCATCAGTCTAAATACACTTATAGGAAATTACTCTGATTGGTTGATTGTTATTCTGATTGGTGCAAAAATGTCCTAGATATATATTATATACAGGGTTATAACCATGAAATCGCGAAAAAAAATATCAGCTGTTCTATAGAAAAGTGTCAACGACACTCGACAAAATGTATGGAACAGCTGATATTTTTTTCGCGATTTCGGGATTGGTCCCAAAGTAAAAGTTGTTCATAATGCTGAGTACTGAGCCCTTTTCGGCTTAGCATAGCCTTTCCTTATAACCCTGTATTATATAGCGCGGTGGTAGTTTTATCTGATCTGATACAGCCTACCGTTCCATTGAACTGTGTCTTGTCTTCCGTCTCCTGGGGCTGGCTACTCCTGATGAGCTGCTCCTCATCCAGGGTGAAGATGTCGTCGTCGCCGTCTCCCGTGCCGTTGTGCGCGCCCGTGGACCCCGCGCCTACGGATTATTCACAAAACACTAATTGTATAGATGCGAAAGTTTTGTGTGTGTGTTTTTTACCACTCAAATACGAAACGGCTGCAGGATCTGAATTTAATTTGGTTGTGGGGATACTTTATACCTTGAATATTATTTGCTAGGGAATTCGCCATAATCATATCACACTAATATTATAAATCGAAAGTTTGTGTGTAAGCATGTAAATGTGTTTGTTCCCGTTCATCTCGGTAACGGCTGAACGGGTTTGAATGAAATTTGGTATTGAGGTAGCTTATACACTGGATTAACTCATAGGCTAAATTTATCCCGATAAAATTAACGGTTCCTGTAGGATAGCGGGTGAAACCGCGGGGCGCAGCTAGTAAATCAGACTTTGTGATAATGTCGACCGGCTAACGACGGGGTGGTTCATAAGATAGAGCCCTAAATAACACAGACAGACATTAGGACAGACAGATAGTGTAGGTTGAGTAATAGGGTCCCGTGTGCAACCTTAGGGCAAGGAATCCTAAAAATTAAGGAATTGAACGGCTTTACTTGAAATAGTGTGCGCAGCTGTCAAAACGGCTCTATCATAGCTTGCAGCTTGTAGCTCTATCATAGCTTGGCTCGACACGTTGTGTATTTAGCCAGTGTCGAGTTTTTGTTATATTTTAAATTAACCACAATATTTCACAAGTCACAGTCAAAGTCAAGCAAAGTAAGTCACGGCCAAGTCAAAGTCGAGTACTTAGTGGAGACTTTACTAAATGTTTCTATAAGGTTTTTGGAAACAACACAAAAAGTCACGTTTCACGACATTATATTATTCACTAGCATCGTGCACGTTCACGAACACTTAATGAATAAAAATCCCCCGTTTTTACACAATAACAGTCGAAATAGTAGTTTGTGTTATCTCTAAGATTTTTAACTTGTATAATTGGCTTCTTTGTATGTTATTTCTTGCTGTTAAATAAATTATCTTATTATCTTATCTCAATAACACAAGTATTGAAAAATAATACAATGACGCGACATGACTTCGTCACGATCCCGCCAAAAGTCTACCTTGTAGCTTATACATGTTCTATGGAAATTTTGCAATATGACATTTGTTTACTTGACATATGACATTTTCGAAATTAGAAAACCGTCATAAAATAGAAACAAAAAATCCTAGAGGCATCTGTATAATGCTACATCCAACACCATTGTCTATTCACCATTGTGTATATAAAAAAATAGGCTATAAATGACTACCAATTTATCTGCTGAATAGGCCAAATTAGGAAACTAGGTTTTCTATGGGAGACTTTCGTTTATGTTCAAAAGACGATGTGGCTCCCCAATCAACTTTACGGATAAATATTATACAAAAAAGAAAAGAAAAAAAAGAAAAAACAGTGACTCTCATTTGTTCTATGGGACTGTGACGTCATAAGTCTACTCTCACCTTGCGAGGAAATATTTCCATTCTCGAGTGGTTCCTTCGAGGGGTCGAGGAGCGGGATCGCTGTTCCTGACACCACTAGCTGAATCTCGTCCTGCGAAAACGATAAACATTCCTTAATTTTTATTAATATTAGGGCTGCTTGATAAAGGTTTGCTCTGGGAGGCAATAATACATGACACCAATAATATACAACACGATATTTTATGCTGCAATACTGCACATCACGAAAATTGGTGTAACGGTACGTCAAAATGTACTTGTACATTCTCGGCTGTAATTTATTTTGCTGTCCATTATCGGCACTAAAAACCAGCCAGAAGCCGTCGACTGCTGAACATAGGCCTCCCCCTTAGAGCGCCACACCGACCGACAACATGCCACTTGCATCCACCGGTTGCCCGCGACTTTCAGAATGTCGTCGGTCCATCTAGTGGGAGGCCTACCTACGCTTCGTCTTCCGGTTCATGGTCCCCATTCAAGAACCTTTCTTCCCCATCAGTTCTTCGAGTGATGTGGCCTGCCCATCGCCACTCCAGCTTGCAAACTCTGAAAGCTATATCGGTGACTTTGGTTCATCGGCGAATATCTTCGTTGTAGAGAGGTATTATATCTTAAGGCCTAGCACATGCTAGAAGAATTTAGATGTGGGTGGTGCTAAAAAATGTAAGGCAGTGATAGTTTTATTTACGTTCGGTAGGGAGATTTAACATTGGATCCAATAGCGTTCCAATGCCAAGGCCAGGACACCCTACCTTAGGTGAGGTGTTTTAGTGCTAGGTAACGTAAGGTGATGTGTTTCAGCACTAGATCACGTTAGGTGAAGTGTTTCAACACTAGGTGATATAAGGTAAAATGTTTCAGCACTAGATGACGTTAGGTGATGTTTTTCAACACTAAGTGATATTAGGTGAAGTGTTTCAGCATTAGATGACATAAGGTGATGTTTTTGAACACTAGGTGGTATAAGGTGAAGTGTATCAGCACTAGATGACATTAGGTGATGTTTTTCAACACTAGATGATATTAGGTGAAGTGTTTCAGCATTAGATGACATTAGGTGATGTTTTTCAACACTAGGTGGTATAAGGTGAAGTGTATCAGCACTAGATGACATTAGGTGATGTTTTTCAACACTAAGTCATAAAGTACTATGGGGTGTTCCGGGATACCTCGGGCAATTCTAGCTGAAATGATGCGGCGACAGCGGCGGGCTGCAAGCGGCGCAGCTTGTAGGTGACGCTGTCCAGCGCGCGGGCCACGTGGCGCTCCGCCGCCGCCCACGCGCCGCCCTGCTGGGACAGCGCGAGGCGGCCGCGGGACACCTGCGCACAATCATGTATGACTATGAAAAAAGTAAAACAGGGTAAATTCTATAGGGAAAAATATGTGGTCGGTGATTCTCCCTCTCATCTCCTAGATGTTAAGCAATGGACGACACGACCAGTCTTCGTTAAATCGTAGTTAGGTTGTTTGTCCTAGCCATGTCAGAGGTTTTCAGGTGGCCTGAAACTTCTGTCACCGTCTTTGTCTTCGTCTGTCTGTTCGGGTTTACGATTTTAGTGTATTTAGCCAGTGTCAAATTTTATAATATTTCGGGTGAAGTAAAATATTTTACAAGTAAAACAAATCTCAGTCATTGTCTGAGTCAAACAAAGACACGGTAAAGTCCTAGCCACGGCCCAGTAAAGGATTTTTATTGAGTTTTGGAAACAACACGAAAACGTTTCACGACACTGTACTATTTAACAATACTAGTTCACGTTTACGAACACTTAACGGATAAACATACACTGTTTTAACACATTAACACTCAGAAAAAAAAATACAATGTCCCGAAATTACTACCAAAACTACAATTAAAGCCATTTAAGAAAAAGTGAAAAAGTAAAAGTCGTGGTAGCTCAGTCGGGGAACGTTCGCCGCACATTCGTGAGGTAGCGGGTTCGAACCCGGGCGGGCCCGTACCAATGAGTTCTTTGAAACTTACGTACGGAACCACTGGCCTTACGGTGAAGGAAAACATCGTGAGGAAACCTGCATATTTCCGGAGAAGAAATTCAATAGCGTATGTGAATCCACCAACCGGCACTGGGCCAGCGTGGTGGATATGGCCCACAGATGAACCAGATACCTCGTCACGCGGGTTTTGGTCCGATCAAAAGTCACCACAGTTTGAGGAAAGCACGGGGTGCGCGGAGCGTAACAAATTTTTCCCATTGGCCATCATCAAGGTTACGCCCACCACTGTACCGAGTTAGTACGTTCCGTAGTGATGGGATAAGCAGTAGGCTGTGGCAGTAGGGCAACATACCTACGTAGCGAACACTTGGGCCGACTGCCGCTCTGCCATAGTAATCGCACTCACTCGAATCTCAACTCACTAACATAACATTACTACACAACCCCATTAAAGTACTAATTCTTCCTCAGTGTCGTGCACTCGCAGATTTCCTGAATCATGTGTATTGTCACCGTACGTACATCTAATTCAAGATGGGATTGAAAACTGAGAATCATATTTCCTACACGCTGCATAACAAAATTATCTACCATTAGTTTCTATTGACGCAACATTGTTGTAAAATTCCTAGTATTTAACTGCAACGGTAACGACCGGAAGTATCAAGCAAGCGCGTGCGACTAAAAAAATCATAAACTCGCATCCCTTCGGGAGCCCCGCGGATCACAGACTAGATAATAATTACTGCGCAGCGCGCGGCATCAAAAGATGCATCGCCTTTCGGCGACCGCGCCGCGGCTTTTTGTCAAAGAACAAAGAACCCTTTCGGCAATATCACCAGGGTTGGATTTAGGTACGTTGAAAACGATAGCACAAAAATTATAAAAGGATATTATTTACAAAAAAAATATAATACTTACGCTTCATTATTTTTAACCTATTTCCAAAAAAAACGGAAAGGTTCTCAAGTAGAATGTTTTTTATTTTTTTATTTTTTTTTGTTACCTCAACTCAGAACTTCGTCATTTATGAACCGATTTGGAATTTTATTTTTTTATTTTAAAGAGATACTTCCAAATTTGATTTTCATCAAAATCCAGTTCTATTAATGGGCTTCATTTGGAATTGAGGACATTCCTCAAATATGATAGGCACACATATAGCGATTTTGGTATTTTCATCAACAAGTCCAGCATTGTAACAGAAAGTAGTCCACAGAAAGTAGGTATAATTTGGTGAAGTGGAACTGATGAAAAATCAGAAAAATAATCAAAGGATGAAGAAGGCTACAGACGGCCACGGGAGTTGATGAAATGCAATGATGCGTATTTACGCATTTTAGTGAAATATGCATCATTGAGGATTAACAAATAATTTTTTAAATCGGTTCATAACATCAACGTTAATTACAAAATAGGTACAACAGAGTTAAAAACTGTCAAAACAATGAGGGACCTTGGCGTTACATTTGGCGAAAAACTAACGTTTATTGAACACATCGAAAATATTACTAAGAAGGCTTCAAAAATGTTAGGATTTCTTATTCGAAATAGCAAAGAGTTTCACAAATCTAAAACTAAAATTTTATTATACAACTGTCTAGTTCGTAGTGTGTTGGAATATTGTTCTCCCGTCTGGAGGCCGCATTATGCCGTGCATAGTTTAAGATTAGAGAGAATACAAAAAAGATTTTTGTGGCATTTAGCATGCTCCGCTAGAAAAGCAAAAATTATTCGTTCTTATAACAAGAGACTTGCCTTTTTTAATATGCAAACACTGTCAGATCGCCGAATTAAACTAGATTTAATTTTCCTACATAAATTGCTACACAATAATGCTAACTGTCCGGAACTATTGTCAAAATTTAAATTTAGAGTACCATTTAGATATCCGCGTAAGCCGATAACGCCATTCGCTCCTATATACCGTAGTACTGTGTTGGGGTCCAACTCACCAGTCCCAAGAATGAGTAGACTAATAAATAAGTATCAGCAGAATATTAATGCATGCTGTGCTTCCTTAGATATATAACGCATTTTGTTTAAATTTAGTGTAAGATTATGGTGTTAGAATTAATGTTGTTATAAATGTGAAGCCTCAATAAATAAATAAATAAATAAACGACGGAGTTCCGAGTAACAAAAATAAAATAAAAAAAACTACTACTTGAGAACCTCCTTCTTTTTTTTTGGAAATAGTTTAAAAATAATAAAGCATAAGTACTATATTTTTTTGTAAATACTATCCTTTTAAAATTTTTGTGCTATCATTTTCAACGTACCTAAATCCAGCCCTGCTTCTGTTTTTTTTTCTAATCTCACCACAGTCTCACGCGTTTAGTCCAAGCAGAAGGTCCCGAGTGCACAGTTTAGTTAGTTAGTTAGAATTCATCAGCGTTCGAATCCCTTTACGGTATGGTGAAAATCGAAAACGCAAGTCTGCGTTTTGTTTAATGAGTCACAACACTACTTTATACGTGCGTTTGCCAGAAAGGGAGAACTGCATGGGATACTCGCAATGAGGAAAAGGGATAAGTGACGACGTGTCCATTATACGCTGAGCTCTGCTATGTCTTGTAAAACTGAATTATTTTACTTACCGATGAAAAGTTATTTCGTCTTTTTTGTAGTTTGAGTGCGCGGATGACTTTCCACACAATTTCACTGCACAGATAGTCATTTTTGTTTACTGTTGGTTGTCAGGAAAATAAAACAACCGTTTTATTTTGTAAGCCGCACGCACGCACGCACAGCTCTGGCACTTGGTCGGAACTGAGGTTCAATGTTTGGGGCGGCGTCTTATATAAGTCTTATAAAACTTATGTGTTGCGCGCTAGGCTCGTCCTAGGCTAGGTATCTAGTTCTATTCATCTGTGATATGGCCTAATCACCCTTCGAGGGTAGGCTGATATGTGGGATGTTTAAAGGCTGATATAGTAAGAAAAGGTGGAATTGGCTGTGATGTTAATGGCGTTAGTTGTAGGAAGGAAGGTAGTTAGTCCCCCGGAGGCCTACCTGTGCGAAGGCGTGCGGCGGCGCCGCGGCGGGGCGCGCGGCCGGCGTGTAGGCCGCCGCGTGCGCGCGCACCACGCACAGCGCACGCGCCGTCGACACCTGCCACGTACGACACGGATATTTATAACTATAATCATATTGATAGATAGATAGATACTAACTCTTTATTTATTTATTTATGATACACAAAACAGATAACAATCATTTTCTTAATTAGTATACACAATTTTAAGTAAAAATCTGAACTGGATTGTAATCCAAAATATATGTACACAGAAAAGTAAAATAATGATTATTATTATTATTATTATTTTTTGTATTGTGGACATTTATAGAAATTTAAATAATTTTAATGAAATGAATTTATGACTATTTACTTGATGTAACATTATTATTATTTTTTATTTATTTATTTAAAGAAACACCAACAGTATACATATTAATTATCATCTATAGGGTAACACTTTTTAAATTAGATACAGTTCTGATATGTACATCAGTAACAGGTGTTTACAGCATTCACCGTTAAAAGCGTGGTTTGAAAAATAATAATAATTATATACACATAGTTTAAATCATAGATACGCAAGAAAAAGTCAGAAATTATTCGTTTGTGTTGTTTGCATTTAGATGTTTTACAATTTTATTTTTGAAAACTTGTAAAGAGTTTTTTGGCTGATATGTAACTCTTTTCTGTTATTAATAAAAAAACTGAAACTAAGATAAGAAAATAATCAAGTTCTCTTTCAGATCTCTTTTCTTTTCATTTTAGATTTACTCATTCTTTCTCTTTATTATCTATATTGGTGGACGTTTTTCACACACAGCGCCATCTAGCCCCAAACTAAGCAAGCTTGTACCAGATAACCAGATAACTGATAGAATACATACATACTTCTTTTTTTTTTGTAATTACATACATATAATACATAGAAACACCCAGACAGAACAATCATCCATATATTCATCACAATAATGTTTGTCCCGGGTGGGAATCGAACTCTCAACCTACAGCTCAGAAGGGGAAATACTCCCACTGAGCTACAAGGCTATATATTTTCACGTTTGCCTGTAGGCCTACACTGCCTTATGGATACTCCGGCCCTGACTCTACCTTGCGCTTTTTGTCTCTATCTATCTCTGTTCCTCAATACTCACGTCCTCCGCCTCGTCCAGTTCCAATACGCATGCGTCCTTGTCCGCACACAGGTCTAACACGGGCGGCTCCTCTCGCTCTATCTCGGGCAAAGCGCCGTTTGGAGCGTGCTCTACGCCTGCTGAAATTCAATGGTTTTATTAAATAGATTTACCCTAGTACCTATACAAACATATTTGACCGAGCGAAGCGAAGTTACAGCAGAGTTTACTGGGACAAATCGGCATTTGCATGTATGTTTGTGTATATATTTCTCCGATGATAACTTGCGAACCGTTGATCCGATCTTCATGAAATTTTGTAGGCAAGTAGTTCATTTCAATACAATTTTTAAGTTCGAATATGAGCTTAATCGGTCCAGGAGTTGGAAAGAAAAGATATAGGGGTCGCGATGTCACAGTTCGGCGCGAACTACTAGTTATATAATTATTTACACACTAGCTATACATACTAGCTATACACATATATATTATGAGCCATTAACTAGATAAAAAAAAAGTTTTTTTTTTCTCTTAGATAAAGTATAGATATAGAACATAGATTAGCGAGGCCATACATGAGACAAAACATCATTATATCTACCAATCACGAGTACCATTACAAATTTTCGACCAATCGGGATGCAGTGGAAGGACCTTCGAAATACTTAGTTTATTTTTCTTTTTTTTTCTGTGGGAAAGAGATATGTATCCAGCCATCTATTGCTTTCTCTGTCTACGGTTTTAGTTATTATTTCCTCACCTATGTCGTATCCGTTGGCGGCTTTGTTGGCATTAAACGAGTCCCACAGTTTCTTCTGTAACTCCATAGCCTCCTTGTCTTTCTCTGTCGCCTAAAACAAGAGAAAAGGAGATTGTAGATAAGAGATAAGAGAAAGAGAGAGGGGATATTTAAGAGATTTAGTTAGCTGGGTAGGTATGCAGCGCAGATTACCCCTAGATTCCGCACTCAGGACGATCGACCAAATAAAAAGCGCACCACACATCGGAAAAAATAAACCTATCACAATTCACTCTCAGTGGTTCATTGCTAAGCGTGAGTAGATGTAACCTTGAGGTATCCAATGAGAACCCTTGGTCGCAGTTTTTCTACCAAGTGTTTCATTGTTTGTGACTAAACAGTATAAATTAAAGTTACCTTGATAGTGGGCGGGTCGGGGCTACCTTGACAGTGGGCGGGTTTACCTTGACGGTGGGCGGGTCGGGGTTACCTTGACGGTGGGCGGGTCGGGGTTACCTTGACAGTGGGCGGGTCGGGGTAACCTTGATAGTGGGCGGGTCGGGGTTACCTTGACAGTGGGCGGGTCGGGGTAACCTTGATAGTGGGCGGGTCGGGGTTACCTTGACAGTGGGCGGGTCGGGGTAACCTTGATAGTGGGCGGGTCGGGGTTACCTTGACAGTGGGCGGGTTTACCTTGACGGTGGGCGGGTCGGGGTTACCTTGACGGTGGGCGGGTCGGGGTTACCTTGACGGTGGGCGGGTCGTGGTTACCTTGACGGTGGGCGGGTCGGGGTTACCTTGATAGTGGGCGGGTCGGGGTTACCTTGACAGTGGGCGAGTTTACCTTGACGGTGGGCGGGTCGGGGTTACCTTGACGGTGGGCGGGTCGGGGTTACCTTGACGGTGGGCGGGTCGGGGTTACCTTGACGGTGGGCGGGTCGGGGTTACCTTGACAGTGGGCGGGTCGGGGTTACCTTGACAGTGGGCGGGTCGGGGTTACCTTGACAGTGGGCGGGTCGGGGTTACCTTGACAGTGGGCGGGTCGGGGTTACCTTGACAGTGGGCGGGTCGGGGTTACCTTGACAGTGGGCGGGTCGGGGTTACCTTGACAGTGGGCGGGTCGGGGTTACCTTGACAGTGGGCGGGTCGGGGTTACCTTGATAGTGGGCGGGTTGGGGTCCGGCAGCGCGGCGAGCTTCACGGCCACCCCGCTGGCCAGCGCCACCACACAGCGCTCGCCGAGCGCCACTTGCGTAGACAGACCGAACAATGCGTTGGCGCCCTGCAACACACACATGCTACATGCCATGTCGTGTCTCACTCCAACCGTTACAAGAATAAGTAAGGAGGTCTTATTCAGCTTCATTGAACCGTATAGATCCTCAAACAATAGATTCAAGATATAGGTACGAGAAACAGTTATTATTTTTTACAATTTGTTGCAGATGACAGACTTCTTAGCGTGGCCCGATTACATAAGAGGGAGGCTTGTCGGGTCTGTGAGCCGAGGGAGGCGAAGAAGGCTTAAGAGGATAGTCTTTACGCGAGGTTTTGGCGCATTCGATGTTTGAAATTGCTGTTATAGCTGTCGCTCCGTTTCGCCTGCGTGCGATAGAGTTAGTGAATTTTCCTAGCTTTTTGATGAAATTTGCGTTTCGGGGGTAGTCTGTTATCACCCCCTAAATCTTAACAAAATCATTTGTTTTTGGTGTCAAAGGCTTCGATAAGATAATGCCGATACGTTTGTTTTTAAAAAAAAAATGTTTATGCTATTCAAACACTATACTTATCTACCTATATACTATACTTTAATTTGTCGCGTAAAATTTGCCTATAACAACGATGATATTGCGAAAAAAAAACCTACAATTATAGTTTTCCACGGCATAGACAACAAAAAAAAAAAAAAAAACACGGAATCGGTATTTTTTTTTTTTTACGGATGACTAAAAGTACAAAAAAAAACTTAAAAGAACTTGCAAGATATAACGAAATCGCTGGAGATGTACTAAGTCTACATCAGTTAACGGTGAGCCCCAAACTAAGCACTGGGCATTTAGGGGTGGGTATCAGACTACGCTTTTTGTATGGACGAGACGGCGGTATACTGTATTCTTAAAGAGCAGTAGGTGAGTACCTGCATCCGCAACTTGGCCAGCAGCAGACGGTGTAGCTCGTATTCCAAGAACGGCAGCTGGTCCGAGATGTCCCGAGCCCCGGGCTCCGCGCCCGGACTCGCCCGCCTTACTCGCGCCGCTAAACGAACAGAATAAACAGTATGGTCAATATGATAATAATGCTACAGTATGTGACAAAGCAATCTGGACTAAAATATACCAATCTATATATAATACAATAAATGCGAAAGTAACTCTGTCTGTCTGTCTGGGTGTTTGTCGCGTTATCACGGCTGAACGGATCGAGCTGAATTTTTGCATTTTTTTTTAATTTTTTTTAGATATGAGTCGGAGACGGACATAGGCAACCTTTTTTTTTTTGCTGTCCCACGCGAACGCAGTTGCGTGTAACAGCTAGTGTTTTATATTATTATTATCTATTTACTTCTCAAATGGTCAAGGTGAACAAAAAAAAAACGAAATTTGCTAAATTTTGATGGACCCGGTGTGATTTCACCGATATAGCTTTCCGATTTTGCAAGCTGAAGTGGCAATGGACAGGCCACATCACTCGAAGAACCGGTAGCCGATGTAGATGCAATTGGCACATTGTCGGTCGGTGTGGCGCTCTAAGGGGAAGGCCTATGTTCAGCAGTGGACGTCTTCTGGCTGATGATGATGATGATTGTGGTGAAGGTAACGAACTGTTTCTCACCGACTGCCGTGAGAGTGACCGCTTTGGAATAGGACATAAGTCTGTTTGGCTTCGCGCATGACGCAAGTAACACCGCGGGCACGCGCGCTCGTCTGTAAATACAAGTTACATAATTTGTACAGTTTGTTTGTAGTTTTGTAGTGGTAGGGCTCTCTTGCAGAGTCCGCCTGGGGAAGTACCGCACCTTTACCAGTTATTCAACCGCCAAGCAGCAGTGTGCAAGCATTACTGTGTTCCGGATTGAAGGGCAATGTTTCCAGCGTAATTACTGGGCATACAGAGATTTAACATCTAACATCTCAGGGTGACGAGCGCAGTGCATTGCCGCTCATAGTTTTGAACTGTCGAAGGTCAAAATTCTGGGTGGCACTGAACTGTTATTGGCAGCAGTCATAACATCATGTGAGCGACTTGCTAGTCTCGTCAAAGAGAAAAAAAAAATTACAGTGATGTTCACTTGGGATTCCATTTTTGAATCGCTGGTATGATATCGCTTGTATCATTCGAAATGACTGACTTTCTAAAGAAATTTCAAACAAAAGTCGCATTTTTGAAATAATCCTATCACTCGCTTACGCAACGACTGGTTTGTACCATTCGAATTTGCTTCTATCAATAGAGAATATTTTATTTCGCATGATATTTCGATCGCAAATATCATGCGAGCGATTACAAAATGAAGCCCCTGTTTTGGAAGACAGTGTCTCCTAAAAGTAAATGTTTATACTGTCTTGCTTTCAAACTATTTTAATGTAATGTAAGTTCGCAATGTAATGTAAAGCTGACGAGCTGATATAGTATAGTAGCTTTCCGCGTCTGTCTGTATATCCGATAATTCCTCCTAAGCCACAAAACGGATTTCGATGTGGTTTGCAACATCAGTTAGATAATTTTTCACGGAAGGTTTAATTGTAAATATATATATATTTACTAAATTTCACCCGTGCGAAGCCGCGGCGGATCGCTAGCTCACTATAAAATCGACTCGATGAGTCTGCTCATATTGAGTACCTCAAACCAAGTCAGCGTTGAAGAGATAAATGCTATGCGATCATTATATAAGCAATATTATTAAAAGAAAAAGAAAATACCCAACTGCAAAATGAAGCCTATGTTACTTCAGACGTAAAGAGGAATCCAACGACACCTCATACGTCAAAATCGGTCAAGCCGTTCAGACTATAGGAGGTAATACAGGAACACACAAACTTACATACACCCCAAATACGTTACCCTCATTCTTGGGCAGTCGGGTAAAAAGTACCTACTGACCTGCATCCGCCGCAAGTGGACAGCTCAGCCCTGTAAGGCCCGGCGCCCGGAGAGTACGGCACGTGCGCTATCGAACACGTGTCTAACTCTTCCGACACCTTGTTGTCAATTGAAACTGAAATTAATTACAGAGGTTACACCCGATACCCCGAACTATATGACGTGGCATTTGAGCTGTCAATTTTGCAGGCACTGAACACGCCACACGTCTAATTATTCAAAGGATGAAAGCTCCATTTGTAAAGAGTTTGTTCACTCCATTTGTTTGACTTAATTGTTCGTAGTCAGGACTTAACCACGCCAATAACTATTTTTTACAAATAAATTATGGATGAATTCGACTTTTACTCAAAAATATAATAATTGATAAATATTGTAGTTTTTTGAGAGACACTAAAAGGCAATAATATTGTTACAATTTGTAGCAAGTTGACAAGTCCCTAGTAGAAGCATTCTTATTTTTTTTATATTTTGTAATTGTTATGAATGCAACTCTATGACAATAAATAATATTCATTCATTCATTCATTCATTCATCGTGAATCAATACTCAATACTCTCAATCACACACTCCAATACTCAATCTCATCACTCTTCAATACTTTTTGACAAAACAGAATGCACAAAAAACGCGTAGATTTCAAAACATATTACAAGCAAACATAGTAGATATCAAATGTGAAATATTTTTTCCACAAAATATTCACCGCGTGCACAAGTGTCCACGTATAAGTGTCACCGCGTGCACAAAATGCACATGATAACCAGGTATATTTTTTTAAAAGCATCTTCAGAATGTATCCTATGGCAGTCCTTTGTTTCATCACAGTCAAAGAGTCAATATTATGATATTATCGCATAAGTATGTTATCGATGAGAAGTGATGCAGTGTTATGTGGTATGTGGGCAAGTTTATTGTGTTTACCTGTAAGTGCCGCATCTGCTTCCACGCTGTAGTCACAGTCCAGGTTTATAACGGCCGCCGTTCCTGAAGCCGATAGCACGCACACGTCCTCGCTGGAACCGAGGACATACCTTTTGTTGCAGGCCTTTGTAAAGGACAAAGTCCGCGATTAAACAAAAAGACACTGGATCGTGAGAGCTGAAGTCAGAGATGTTCTTTGGGAGAGGCCTTTGCTAATAGGGAACAGGCCAAATCGATGATGATGAAATCATTTGTCGCGAAGGCTGCGATTTCAGCGAGGCCGAGGGGGAGAGAGCTACTCACCCACGGATGTTCCTTGTTGTTGGAACCTACCAGCAAGCCTAGCAAGCGCACCGCGACAAAATATTCTCTAATCTTTTTGTCGTGCAAAAATGCGGATACAATTTTGTATACGTTTGTCTCATTACGCACGATTTAAGAAATAGAGAAGAATTTGTCGCGGTACGCATGCTAGACCTGCAAATGGAAGAAGATGAGTGGCAATGTAAATCACAAGAACTATAGAGCAAGTGTCTCGGGTGTAGTGTACCTGCGTTATCTAGTCAATGTAACTCACCATATGGAGCAAGTGTCAGTGTACGCGATGACAGCGTTGCAGCGCAGAGCGCGCGCGTGCGCACGCAGCTCGGTGCGCAGCTCGGCCCACCACGCCGCGCGCGCCGCGCTCTCACCCCCACCATCTACTAGTTTCACCGACCGAGCGCATACTGTGCCACCTAGGGGACATAAGTTTTTATCTGTTTATCCCACTTCTGGACACAGAAAACGGAAACGAGGGCAGTGGTTGAAGAAATTGTGATAAGGGTCCATGCTGCCTGCGGATAGTACATAGTCAGTTGATCCCACTTCTGACAAGGACAAGAGAGACGATTGGATGGGATGATTGTGAGGGCGGCTGAAAAAGTATGAGAGTGGACAGGGAGAGGAGGGATTAAAGGAGGAGAGATTGTTTTGAACGATACATTAATTCCGAGATAAAAAGGCAGGCAATAAGGAGACAGTTTGATAAAAAAAGAAGACAGTCTCTAAAAATGATTGCATTTATATTCTTTTGATAACATGATTTTAGTAGTGGTAGGGCTCTTCTGCAGAGTCCGCCTGGGTAAGTACCACACCGTTGCCAGTTATTCAACCGCCAAGCATTAGTGTACAAACATTACTGTTTACACTAAATATGTTAATTCGATTCTATGGAATGCTAATAATGCACCGTAATTGTCAGAAATCATACATCCTATCTCCTTTCATCCTACACAAATTACCTTTCCTCGTCCTTGTCAAACTCTCACGCATCTGGCGATCGTGGAGATGCGATTCCGTTTGGTTTACTCAAAAAATACATTATTTGATGCCCGTGATCCCCGAGGACTTTACGGCGGAAAACCCACTAATGAAAAATGAGTCCCTTCCTGTTCACTCCATGCTTTGATATTTGCCAAAATTTTTTTGCGAGAATAAAAACAAATACAATTTCTGCGTTCCGGGTCGAGGGGCAATGTTTCCAGAGTAATTACTGGGCTTAAAGAAATTTAACTTCTAATATATCAGGGTGACGACCGCAGTGAATCGGCGCTCATGGTTTAGAACTGTTGAAGTTCAAAATTCTGGGTGGCATTGAACTGAAACTATGCAACTTACCAATATGAACAACAAACCCGGGCGGGTACTCTGTCATGGTTAAAAATGGATATTCGAGCATGTCCAAGTTATCCGTGTTCATGGAGGGCCGCAAGATGGCGCCGCCACCGCTGCCAACATTGCCCGCTGATGTGTTCAATGAACCACCTGAAACATGTGTTTACGTGAGACTTGAATGAAACAGAGTTAGAAGAGATAGCCTTCTGCCTTCGCTACTCGGATGTTATCGACTTTCTTTACTACAATGATAAGTATAGCCATTTGGGATGTTGTACTCCCTGAAGCTCAGACTCAAGTATTATCATACGAGGCGAGTACTTTAGTAGCATAACACAGGACAGTAAAATGAGGTATATCGTTAATAAGCTGGGGCCAAAGCAAACCCCTTGCAAAACTCCACTCGAAAATAAAGTTAAGTTTTCGGGGTTTGAGTGTTGACATGACTTTGTCATAATATTTTTTTTTAATAAAACTGAATAATAATTTGTATATATATATACCTATATAGTTCTTACCTTTAGGTGTAACACTTAGATCTGAATCTGACGACCGCCTATGGATGCCCATTGGTGTGGAAGTGGAATTGAGCGAAACTTGCGGCTGCGTCTGCACCGCTGCCGTTCCCACTGGATCCTTTCCTCCGTAAGACTCGGCCCGCGCGTGCCTCGGCGATCCCCTGTCCTTCTCGCTCCTATCTCTATCTCTCTCGCTCCTGCCAAAACCGCACGCTGCATGCGAGTTATCACACACACTAGCGCTGTTAGTCGCAAACGAACTTTCAACATCTACGCTATGTTCAAAACTGCTTTCGGACATTGATGGTATGGTCTCTAATCCGCTAAGTATAGGATGGAAGTTTTGCAAGACTGGAGGTCGAGTTAGTTTAGACGGCTTGTTTAGAAGATCCTCATTGGACATTTTGGACTCTTTTGCGTCTGATATTGAGTGAATACTATCTTGACGAATAAGCTTCTTAGACTTTGATACTTCTTCTTTGGTTTTGTTTTGTTGTGAATCTTCGGGTTCTGTATCTTTAAATACAGTGTAAGATTCTGGAGCGTTTGCACTTGTAGTGACAACTGATTGCAATTTATCCTTAAGAATAGTTTTCATTACAGTCTCGACCAAAGCAGGCGATTTAAGCTCTTCGCAGCTACTGGGTTTTACTTGTACCAGGGTATTATCAGGCGCTCCGACTAAACTTTGTACTTTATTCAACAAAATAGTTTCCGTTGCACCTTTGACCAATCCAGATTCTTCAAGAGGCTTGTGTAATGATTTATTTACAATAGACATTTCGTTGATATCTTGAACGGATAAGTCGCTTACGAGATCTGGATCAGTCGAATTGGGATAAGTGGTTTGAACTTTATTGATCAGAATAGTTTCCTTAGCCGTAGGAAGTAGTCCATTAAAAACATCTTTCTCATCACTGTGAACTTGAGGTTTTTCATCGCGTATAACATCACTAACCTTTTCTGTTATAGGACTAATGAAAGAATGGACTTTATCAAATAAGTTTGTTTCCACAGCTGATTGCAGTGAACTTTCTTCTGATATAATATCAACATTTTTACATTTTATAGACGTGCCTTCTTTAAAATGTATAGGGATAGGTTCAGATGTCTCAGGTAACACAGAATGAACTTTTTCTATGAGCATAGTTTGAAGAGCACTCTGAACTAATCCTTTAGATTCTTCTACTTTTGTCGAAGCATCTGTACTCTCGGAAGGTCTTGCGTCCTCGAAATGAATAGGAATTGGTTCAGGAGTATCAGGCAACACAGCTTGAACTTTCTCAATTAGCATAGTTTGTATAGCGGTGTGAGTCAATCCCTTTGACTCTTCTGTCTGCGATACAGTTTCCTTATCTGGTTTGTTATCATTGCTATCGATATGTATGGGAATAGATTCTGTTGTATCAGGAAGCACTGTTTGAACTTTGTCCATTAGAATAGTTTGCATAGCACTCTGGACTAATCCACTTGACTTTTCGGTCTCTTCAGCATGCCTATCACCTTTCTTTGACGTTTTTGAATGATTATCATCTAAGTGAATGGGTATCGGTTCAGTTGTGTTAGGGATTATGGCTCTGAATTTATCCATTAGTATTGTTTGCATCGCACTGTGAACCAATCCACTAGATTCAGATGTCTCCGATGTTTTGCGCGATCTATTGGCAACACATCGTTCCAACATAGGTTCCGTTCTTATAGGAATTGGTTCTGGAGTATCAGGAATCACGGACTGAGCTCTGTCCATCAGCATAGTTTGCATAGCAGTATGAATCAAGCTACCGGATTTAATATCCGGGCTATTTTCATTTTTAGCTTGATGCTTGCCAAAAACTGAGTCTAAATTCAAATGGTGTTCTTTAAGAGTAGTTTTAATAGTGCTAAAAACGTTGTGATCTTTGTGCTTTGATTTTTCGAGTACTTCATGGGGAGAACTTTTTAATTGATAGCTAGCCTCTGGAGCTTCAGGAAGAATTGCATGTGCTTTATCCATAAGTACAGTTTCCATAGCCGTGTAAAGTAAACCTTTTGATTCTGGGACAGAGTTCCTGCCATCCTGAAGTTTGTGCGCATGGGGTGTTAAGTCATCACTTAACCTTTTTGGTGTCATCGCAACTATTCTAGGAGTCGTAGAACCAGTCGTAGATTGGACTAGGCCCATATTTATCATCCCAGAAGATCCTCTATTTTTATGCTCCTCTAACTTCTCACTAACGTCATCAAAAAACTGTTTATCATTTTTAGAAACAGGATCGGGAGATGTGGGTAAAAGCAAAGTGTCTACTTTATCGATTAGAATGGTTTCCATGGCAGTATGAATCAAGCCCTCTGTCTTGAGAGATGATAGCCTTCTATGACCATGCTCCTCTCTAAAATGTGAAGGGAATGATGGCCCACTAAGTGATGTTCTAGAAACAGGTTCAGAACCAATATACATTGACACTTTCGTGCGTCCCAATTCATCACTTTTGCATAAGCCGCTATTAGCTTGAAGTCTCTCTTTGTCTAAACTAAGCAAGTCTGAGTAGGATAAAAAAAGAGATCCTAAAACGGTGTCACTAGGAGCTCTTGATGGGACATTTGAAGAAGATCCTGGTCCTGATCCTGGTTGGCTGTGATTTTTGGCGTCTTCTTTTTTCTTTGGCAAGAGAGAATAATGGGAGATACTCTTAATCATGCTGCTTTTAGACAGCTTTGCCAATTGGTGTTTGATGCGCTTCGAAGAGCGATAAACAAAGCTATTATTTTTTTCTACTGGCGATGAGGGGGCGCTAAAGCTTTTTGAAGACTTTTTGTGAGCGAAAGGATTGTGGATTCTAATGTGATGCATATTGGATTTCGATACGCACTTATCAGCACCCTGAGCAGACGTCGAAGGTTCATTTATGTCTACCTTTTCTCGAGGTGCTGTACTTTCAGCAGATTTTCCCCCCAACATCTTTACATTATTTTCTATTACTGTTATTTTATCAATTTCTTTTTTACTTTCAATTTTTTCATTTGCTTTTGCTTCTTTTTCTTGAAGCTGAAGTTCAGAAGAAGGCTCGCTAGTGGAGGGGTTTTCAAGAGTAGTTAGTTTTCTTTCCATTTGAGCAATGAAAGCTGGATTCACTTTGTTATTTAGTACAGAGTTCACGACCGAAGCCGTAGTTTCAATTGTTTCAGATGCAGAATCACTTTTTAATTCAGAACTCTCTTCGTCTTCTTCAGAACTAGAGTACGCTTCAGAGCTTTCACCGGACAGCGCAGATGATACTGAGCCAAAATAGTTTTTATCTCCATGTAGTTTTAGAAGATTTTCGGTTCTTCCAACCATGGGACTGGCAGGGCATGATTCCGATGTTTTCCTTACTCGTTCCGGAACAGCTTCCTCAGAACTCATATTTTTTAAAGACGAAAAATGTATATCTGGAACAGTTATTCCTTCAACTTCAACTTTGTCCATATTTATTTTCTTTTGTTTATCATCATCAGATATATTTATGTTAGGTTCGGATTCGCTAGTGCGTCTCATCTCTTGCGCAGAGTGTTCGGAGTCCTGCGTCTCGGCAATACAGGCTAAACTCGTTTGTGTGTGAATAACTGACCTAGCGAGTATCGATGCCATTTCAACACCTTCGCCATCAGGATTAGTAAACACTTTACGTATCTTAGGCTTCTTGAATCTCTTTTTTAATTCATTCTTTATTTCCACCAGCGAAATACGAGACGCGTCAGACGCATTAGACTTTAAAGATATCTGATCGTCTTGTTTCTCTTTCTTATCACGCTTGCGTTTAGAGAATCTTTTCGTGAAGAAGTTGGTTTTCATTTTCTTTATTTTCTGTATAGGGCCAGATGAATCTGAATCATCGTCATCATCACCACTTTTTCTATTCAGAAGCTTATTCAAGTCTGTCTGGTCTTCAGATAGATGTCTTAGACTTCTATGATGTATTTGATCGTCTTGAAAGAGCGACATAGATCCTGTGAAGCTATGGATGCTTAAACGTCCCTGTTCTATTTTATCGTCATCATCGTCTACTGCTTCAGGTTCGTCCAGCATCGACGGGGCTTTAGGATTGAGAATATTAATCATCTTCCTCAGTTCTTCTTGGTGTGTTTGATAGTACTCATTCAGATCTGTGACGGTTTCGTCGTCAGTCGCCAAAATGTCCAAACATTTTTTTAATTGTCTAATTTTAATATAAGCACGACACGACACACCATGCAAACATATATTTATGAGTATTTTATTGAAAAACTTTTCTACTTAGGCTATATTTGTTACGAAAAATTGGGATAGACAACAATTAGCACATTTAAAGCTTTTAGCTTGAGCAATAATAGTTTTAAAATTAATGTAATTTTAGAAAGTATAAGACTGTATAAAATCTTCAAATATGGGCCTGTTTTTATTTTAATTTTTCCAAAATATTTTAATCGTGAAATTATTTCATAACAAATCGAACTTATACTTCATTTAAATCAATATTAATTAATATTTTAATAAGAATTTAGACTTTATAATTTAGCCAATTAGATTATATTATATACTCACTGTTGTGTGCACGGAGGTATGTACATAGCTTGACTAGGTGTTGGCAGTGGTGTTATACTGACGGCAGTACCTGAAGGTAATTTCAAAGTGACTCACTGATGGCTTCACTAAGGGTGCCATTATCGTTCATTCTAAACATAAATATTATCTAATAATAATTGACCGAGCGAAGCGAAGGTCTCAGAGTTTACTGGGACAAATTGGCATTTGTATGTATGTTTGTGTGTATATTTGTCCGATGATAACTTGCGAACCGTTGATCCGATCTTCATGAAATTTCGTAGGCAAGTAATTTCAATACAATCAATTTTTAAGTTCGATTAGGAGCTGAATCGGTCCAGGGGTTCTGATGATATAGGGGTCGCGAGGTCTCAGTTCGGCGCGAACTACTAGTTATTTTAATTACAAATTCGTATTTGCACTGGACCTGGGACGTCGCCTGAAGGAGAAAGGGCGGGACCCTCGGGGTGGTTCCTGATTCAGAGGGTTTCCCTGGCCATTCAGCGCTGAAACGCTGCGAGGGTTTTAGGTACTTTTGGTCAGGGTCCGGTTCGCGGGGGACTTTTAGAGTAGGTTTAGAAATTTAAAGCTCGACGAATTATCTTTGTATACTAAACAATAATGATGAAAGTGACTTGTGTATAGATTATTATACAAATGAGGCGTTTTCCAAAAAAAAAATTAAGTTCTAAAATACTTACTAGATGGCGTAATAGTCCTATGGTTTTACCTGTCATTGTCAATTCTATTGAAATATTTTATGTTTATTTTTTTAATCTTAAATTTTAGCACCACACGTTGTGTATTTAGCCAGTGTCAACTATTGTAATATTTAAAATTTACATTACTTGAAATTGTCTAAGTACACATGTGGAGCCAAAAAATACGAGGAAAAAAAAGGCACACGTACATTTTTTTGTCTTTCATGTCTTGACAGTGACAGAAAAAGTTCAAGTTACATCTAATACATGTATGACCTATCTATTGGGAAATTACTTTAATACTTTAATTAACAGTTTTTTTTTTTTTTTTAAAACGCCTCATTGTATTAATGATACCGACTGCTTATAACGAAAAATATATTAGATAGTAGTTCGTATTTGTGAATAAAAAAATACACTACTACTGTACTCGAACTACCGTACTGAACTCTTAATTACTAGTAGTTCGCGCCGAACTGAGACCTCGCGACCCCTATATCGTCACAACCCCTGGACCGTTTCAGCTCATATTCGAACTTAAAAATTGTGTTGAAACGAACTACTTGCCTACAAAATTTCATGAAGATCGGATCAACGGTTCGCAAGTTATCATCGGACAAATATACACACAAACATAGAAATGCCGATTTGTCCCAGTAAACTCTGAGACCTTCGCTTCGCTCTGTCAATAATTATAATCACCGATAGCTCGTGCGACGACACCGGCCTCCCCCTCCAGATCGAACTCCTGCTGGTAACCGACCACAGCGTTGGCGCCCAGCTCAGCGGCTTTCAGACCCACTAGACGCTGCACCTGAGTGAACACAAACATACGTCACACAATCATTAAAACATTTATTATTAAAAAAACGCTACTATAATATAGAAGAATTTTTGGAGGACAACAATTTATAAATTTTTGTTATAACTCGTATAAGTTTTCTGTATTATTCTGTATTTCTGTATTTATTAATAGGTAGTTTTACTTTATTAGTATGTAGGCAACTATACTATTTGCAACACCCTCTAACAGGGTATAATGTGCAATTTAGTACATTCTGAAAAATGTTACCATTACGCATTATGTGGCAATGTATACTTAAATAAATAAATCTCCATTATTGCACACCCCGTCTTTTATATCTTCTATGATCCTCTCCATCCTAAGGTTGCCTGGAAGAGGTCGCTTTCAGCGATAAGGTCGCTAATTGTTACACTAGTTTAAAAAAAAAAACAGTCCCAGCCATGTGCAATCTGGCAATCAATCCCACAACCTATAGATCAGAAGACGGAAACCCACCCACTGAGCCACAAGGCTAGTCACGCATTACCTCGGCTTGACGGAGGTTGACGAGTGAGGTGTCGCTGAATTCCACTTTATGTCATGTGCTACATTTTGCAGTTGGGTATTTTGTTTCGTGTTTGTATTCTAATAGTAATACTTGTTTTGTATATTATTTTACCTGATTACTGAGTTTGATAAAGGCGACCTGCCGTGCTTCGTTGGATGCGCGCGGCGTGCGGATCTTGTCGATCCATTGGTACTCAGGGTCATCGTTCACCACCAGCTCCTCCACGAACCCGTGCACAGACGTGGCGCGGTACCCGGGCGGGATCGATGGACCTGTACGGGACGATGGACAATGGTCACCGCACATTACATCAACTCGACACCAATCAACGCAAAATATTTGAGTTCCATATCCTGTCATGTACAGCAGAATTTTAAATGATATACCTTTCTCTTTGTCTAATTTCCTGCCATGTCATCAGCCCCATGACGAGGTCTACTTTCAAGCAGTCAAACTCCTGTCATCAATACGTTACTGACCTCATCGCTTTACTGTTTTTTCGTGGTGTTCCTGTCCGTGCATGATTGCATGGAAGAGATCGCTTTAAGTGATAAGGCCGCAAATTAGAAGCCTAGTCGGTAGTACTACTTATCGTTTCTGTTTTTCTATACTTTGTGTGGTTTTAAATATTCGTTGCTTATAGGGCGAACAAGATAGTTTTTTGTATTTAATTTATATATTTCGATTAGTCGACGAAAAGGCAACGAAAAAAAAAACCATTCTAAGGCCCAGACTCCAAAGCGGAGACGAGCGGAGAGGTTTTGTGTTAGAAACAACCAATAGGATTTCGTTGTGTAAACATCTCGTCTCCGTCTAGCTTTGATGGAGATGATTGAGCAGAGAGGAGATGTCTCATATTTGTTTAGCGCGAACAAAACAGATGTGAGCTGCGCGTCGCGAACTGGCGACGGCGCGCTGCGGAGGTGAGATATGTGAGCGGCGTACGGCGAGCGGCACCGCTAGGTCCCCCGCGTCGCACAAACGACGAGCCGCGCCCGCACCACTCAACCCTTGCTAGTACAGCGCCGCAAGCACTTCAGCAGGGCTAGCATGTGCACCACTACAAAATCTTCTCTACTCTTCATGTCGTGAAAAATGAGACAAAAGTACACATAATCGTAGATGTGTCCTGTTCTTGCATAGCAAAAAGATTTTGCCGCGGCGCACATGCTAGCCCTGCAGCTCTGCTCTAGCCAGAACACATCTTTGGTCCGGTCTAGCCAGTACGCAACTCCGCACAGCTTCGGTAGAATCTGGGCCTAAGTGCCTAGCGTTTTGTCACCAAGTATGATATGCGATTTTCAACTTTAAAACAATGAGCTTTGAGTGGGTGCAAAACTCATTTCAAATCGTGATCAGACATCTATAACCCTGTTTACGGTCAGTTTGATTTACCCCGCCAACGGACACAATGACGGCGTTAAAGCGGAAAGACGAAACAAACACGGGTTTTACCGCCGGAGTTACGTAAACAATATAAAGCTACTGGGACCCTATTCCTGTGAGCTCGAGATTGTCTCGGTCACTCTCACTCCCATCAAATTCTAAATTAGAGAGACAGTGATCGAGATAATCTCGAGCGCGCAGGAATAGGGTCCCTGTATTACAGCCATGAGCTGATTTACGCTTTGTTTGAAATTGATAAAGTAAACATCGCAAATATTATATATTTTTATGTGTAAACATAGTAAGTGTCAGAGAATTATTTAATGTGCCGGCCGAAGTACTGCAGCTTGTAACTTGATATAGTTATATATATACATATATATATAACTTACAGTAGTACATATACATATACGGAGTACGGAGTATGTACGCAAATATTATAGCACTTAGCTCTAAAAGCTAAGCACTTAGCTGTAAAAGTATAAGGATTCTATAATAGATTCCGTTTGTAAAGTCTTTAGTTTTCATATTCAGTTTTAAATGATAAAAATTATAATTAAGTTTGATAAAAGGCACGGACCCCGGAGTCCGCGGAGCAAACACTGTAAAATTTAAAAAAGTTGATATTTTAGGGCCTTTCATCGTTTCCTCCGCCGTTTACTCTACCGCTGCGGCGTCAGAAGGTTTGAGGCCCGCTCCGGTCCAAAGCTATCTCTTTCACATATTTAAAGATAAAAAAATCAGTATACAGTTAATTTATATAATATAATGTATTAAAGTAATTAAAAAAAATTATCAGTCTGTCACCTTTATATTGCCATTGCACATGTGTTATAACAATTTTGATGGTGTTATTTTTATTTTGGAAAAGCAGAAGGACGAAAATATAGAAAATGTTAACATAAACATGTCATTAGAAGATTGACATCATTACTCTAAATATCATAAACGGACTGTTTTTTTAAATCTTAAAAAAAGTTTGAAATGCACGTTCGAGATAGCCTATAAGGGGAGCGAGCTCCCATCACTCAGAAAACGATTTTTACAGATTCATCCACAAGGGAGACGTCGCCTAAGCCTAATAATCTTTGACTTCGCTTCCCAGGTGACACGCTAAGGCAAATGAAGACAAAGAAGAATGACAAGTATACCCTAACTAATATTATAAATGCAAATGTAACTCTGTCTCTCTGTATGGGCGTTTGTCGGGTTATTACGGCTGACGGATCGACCTGAATTTTGCATAGATATAGCTTAAGGGTAGGAGACGGATATAGGCTACTTTTTTCATTGGTCCACGCGAACGAAGTCACGGGTAACAGCTAGTAAAGAATATAGTAATAAGTAGATAATAAACTCTCAGCAAAGTACCCAGAGAAGAACAGAGACCATTCGATGTGGACCTCAAAATTCGACCGACCCTGGTCGGCGTATATTGCTATTAATCTTACGTACGGCCCCCAACTGGCGAAATAAAGGATCAATTCGGAGTTTTTGGCGGGAACGTGAAGAATTCATGTCGCGTCATTTTATTATTTTTCAAAACTTGTGTTATTTCGAGTGTTAATGTGTAAAAACGGTGAATTTCTACCCGTTAAATGTTCGTGTACATGCACGAGTGTTGGTGAACGGTATAATGTCGTGAAACGTGAATTTTCGTGTTGTTTCCAAAACTCCATAGAAGGCTCTAGTAAAGTTTTCACCTCTTTACTAGGGCATGACTAGGACTTGACCGTGACTTGCTATGCTCGACTTTGACCGTGACTATGACTTGTTTGATAATATCTAACAAAACTTGAGAATATATATGTATACTTGACACTGTCAAATGCATAAGACGTGCGACGTCAAAATCCTCTTAGGAGGAAAAAAGTAAAAAAAAAGGGTCAATTCACTCACAGTGAAAGAACTGCACGCCACAGCTCGAGGTCTTGTACTTGTTGAAGTCAGAGAACAGTTCCACCTTCACGATGACGTTGAGTTCACCGCGGATACCGTGCATCGTGTCGAACACGGGGATCCAGCCCGACATTACCGCACCTGGAGAAGAACACCAAATAAGTTCTTCTAGTACAGCGGGATTATCCCGTAACTCTGAAAACGATAGTGATACTGCGCGAGCGGGACCGCGCAGTGCGACTAAGTTGGTAAAAGCGGGATAGCATGCTCTCGCAATCAGAATCACGAACGCTTCAAAGCGGATAAGCCCACCGCATCCGGCAAATATCTGGAAGAACGACGTCATCTGCTCAGCAGTTGAATTTTTGGTCTCTTTGGCGGAACGAAGGTTGCGCAGGAATACTTCAATGTACGTGTACATGGGCCAACTTTTCCCTCACTATACCGGTTTTTGCCCGACTGTTGGGAGGGTAATGTTTTTGGGGTGTATGTGAGTATGTTTGTGTGTTGCTATGAGATGCTCTGTAGCCTAAATGGCTTGACCGATTGTGACAAGCGAGGTGTCGTTCGATTCCTCTTTATGTCCGGAGTGACATAGGCTACATTTTATAGTAATAAGTAATAATAAATCGCTCACAAAAAAAAACAAAGTTGCAACTTTTCGTAGCACATTGTGGCAAACAATGTAATACTAAACCAAACTTTTTTACACCAGATTTCAACTATTTTTTATTTTGTGGTACAAGTAACCACAGCGAAAAATCATACTTTTATTAATAACCAGTCTAAGTTGAACGCGGTCAGTACAAGAGCTCATATAACAAGGGCTCTGTTTTAACTGATCTGAGCCTGCTGATTCCTACCTTGCTATCGTGTATCTTATCTTAAATTAGTTACATCGCACGCACTTAACTAACTAATCAACTCTCAAATCACAGATTTAGAGGCGTTAATAATGTTGATCATTGGACTGTATTTATTACGTACAATTAAAAAAAAAAAAAAACAATATTTACTACAAAAATACCGACTGCACGATAATACACACTGTAAATATGTAAACAAGACGTATTTAAAATGGAATTATGAAATGTACTCTCAAAAGGTCCATTAGAGAAAATGCCAAAGGGAAATGAAAATGACATGTTTAAAAATCAAAACATGCAGTCGGAGGCTACAAATATTTCACGGTCAGTTTTAGAAAAGTTTGACGGATTGACAGTATGTGAAGGCGTCTCACCAGGTGCGGGTCCCGGTGTGCCCTTGACGTTGTTGGCTTCTCGAGCGAGCAGCGGCGCCAAGCTGATCACCACCTTGCCTATAGCGTCATTAGCAGAGTATGTGTCGTGGTCCATCAGCCGCAGCTGCAGAGGCTCATCCTGTAGCTCTGATTCGTCTACCTGTGACACAAAATAGTACAATATTCTCATTAAGGTGCGACGTTTCACTCAGCGCGGTAAATTCAAATTTTCTTGCGTTGTCTGTCAATTACAGCTTAATTGCTCATCGTGGGTTCATGAAAACAAATTTTGCGACAATAAACAGGTCATATCAAGAAATTACTGCTAAAATGATCACCTAGATAATATCAGTTTAGCTACGAATTTCAATAAGCTGATTTTTGTCTTGGTTTTTGGTTTAGTGAGAAGTGTACTTATACTAGCTTTCACCTTGATTTTTTGGTTGGTGTAATTACTTGATACAATCTATTTATTAGCGCAAAATTCATTTTCATGAGCCCACGAAGAGTAATTAAGTTGTAATTGCCAAAAACGCAAGAAAATTTGATTTTGCCGCGCTGAGCGAAACGTTTCACCTTAATGCGACACTTGAGTTGTGTATACTGTAACATTCAGTAATCCAGATTCCTCTTACTTTTAGTGATCAAAATAAGTTTTGAATGTTTAGGTTTTTCCAAATATATTTTTCTCCATTTACTTATTATCCTTTCTATATGTTTTGAATGAGCTTATCGCTTTCAAAACAGTGCATTATAGTTACCACTGGTTGTACTACTAGGATCCTATAATATACACTAGTGATTGTGCATGTTTCATTTAAAATTATGACTTATTAAAGATATTTTGAAATTGAAATTGAAATCCACCTACTACCTACATACCTTGTGTCTACGGCTACCTACATAAGTAGACGTAGAAGAGACCGCTCTTTGAATAAGTTAGGGTGTCTACACATGGCCCGACCCGACATCGTGTGAAAGAGACAGCTAGATTTGAATCTCACGAGAGCAAAAGAAACAAACTATTAAGGTTATAGCTTCTCCCTTTCGCTTCCCCAGAAACTCATATATAGCCATCTCTTTCAAGCGATGTCGGGTCGGGCCATGTGTAGACACCCTTACTTATTTATAACAAAGGATAGCCATTTCCGTGATTATAAATGAACGCGAACCATGGAATATACAATGTCGCCTATCGGCAGGTGACCGCCCGAAAAGGGCTTGAAAAATCGAGAAAAAAACTGCAGTTCCATACATTTTGTCGAGTGTCATCTATGGAACAGCAGATTTTATTTTCTCGATTTTAAGGTTGGTCCCGTAGTAAAAGTTGTTCATAATGATGAGAACTGTAAGCCCTTTCCGGGCGGTCACTTGCCGATGGGCGACATTGTACTAGACAATTTCGAAAGGTCCAAGACAGAGAAGAATAACGAGACGCTGTATTGACGAAACGAGAGTTAGAGGGAGAGAGAGACTGAAGTCAATGAGTAGGCCCTATTACATTTAGGGCTGCTCAAAATTTGGAGGTTTAGTTCATGTAAGTAGCTTACTATAAAACAAATCTAAATCGTCCTTGCAATTCCAGAATACAGTATACCGCCGCGCGGCGTTTTGTCTTTACAAAAAGCGTACCCACCCACCCCTTAATGTTATCTGATTTCGATGATATTTTTATATGTTATCTACACCGTGGAAAACTATGCTTATATGTCAGTTTTTTTTTTTCTTAAAATAATCGTTATTTTAGGCACTTAGTGTCAATTTTTTGCGTCGAAAGTAGTTGTTATTAGAATACCATAAACTTTTTTGTGAGAAAAACATAAGATACATACATTGCCAAAAACACATAAATTTTATTTTCGGGTTTATTTATGTTTGTTCCTATATTACATCCCTGTACCCTAAACGACTTGACCGATTTTGAAGGTGTTGTTGGATTCATTTTTACATCCTGAGTGACATAGGCTACATTTTGCAATTGGATATTTTGTTTTTCTTTTAGTAAATTTACTTATCAACTTATCCCCAAAAATTTGGATTTTATGGTGGATTAGGTGAGCATTTACAAAACTGCTTCTTCCAGTTCCAGCCAACCCAGTTCCTTGAAATACCAATACTGTAGCGAAGTTCTCGTCAGCTGGCTAAATTACATAACTTTGTTATGAAACAAAAATCCCTAAAAACAAATTATTTACAGTACTTAAATTAATTTCATACGTAAATGCAGTTATAAGCAACTCGCACATTACTTACTGTCAAATATAAGATCGGCCTCGAATTGGGAAAAATAAACCTCTGGTAAAAAATCGTTTTTTTATTAACACTTCGACCATCCCACCATCCATCGATTCAAAGGCTAAAATTGTTAAGTGGAGTCCCAATGTTTTTGTTTGGGTATTGGTTAAAACAAATATTGTTGGTACAAAACTGTTATTAACTAAACGGTTATTCTGGCCCAATCACACTAACAACACCATTAGAAACCAAACAGTCTCAATAAACAAAACTTGGCACTATTTCAAGCAGCATAATCATCCAAAATGCGGGCACATCGTGGAATTGCAGAAACAAATACCTAGCAGACGGACGCCAGACTATCATAAATATAAATACATTAGTACATGCACACGGCAAACGACAGCTTGTGCTTGAGCCAAAAGTTGATTATGGTGCACAAATTTAACCTTGGTAATTTGTTACGTCCATAGATGTCAGATCTAATACAAAAACCTGGATGAAAAAAGTGTTATGAGTTTATCTACCTTTATTTTTTAAATTATTGACCGAGCGAAGCGAAGGTCTCAGAGTTTACTGGGACAAATTTGTATGTATGTTTGTATGTATATTTGTCCGATGATAACTTGAGAACCGTTGATCCGATCTTCATGAAATTTTGTGGGCAAGTAGTTTATTTTTAAGTTCGAATACGAGCTGAATCGGTCCAGCGGTTGTGAAGATATAAAGGTCGCAAAGTCTCAGTTCGCCGCGAACTACTAGTTAAAGTAATCAATACGATAAATTGGAAAGTAAAAGTATATTAAAATAAATAAACAGCAGTTTTGCAGACTTGACACACAACATGCAATAAAACAAAAGCAAACATAAAACCTTACAGTTGACAAAGTTTGTCAAAGAGTTTGTCTCACCTCGAACCTATACCATTCTGTGTTGTTCCAGTGGGGGTTTAAAGACTTCCTGCACACATCGGTCTTGTGCGTGATACCGCCGAACTTTATCTCCACAAACGCGTCGGTGGTATCACTGGCCCGGTCCATCACGGGCAAGTTCCTACCCGCCAACACTTTCACTTTGATTTTCCCAGGCATCTTGTGAACTATTTACAAGAGCCTTTAACACCAACGCGAAAAATTCAAAACACTGTTGACAAAGTACTTTAGCGGCGTATTCAAGCCATATTATGACTGTTCACGCGGCATTAACACTCGTGAGCTCTAATCAGTAGAAAAATATTAAATTGATATCTTATCAAAACATTGATTTTGATGAGACAGCTGACTGATTTATACGTCTAGGATTTAGGTCGTATAGTTATTTTTGAAACGTCCATAGGTTACACTGGGCTTTACACTGTACATTTTTTTCGAGTCGAAACTGCTTCAAAAAATAAAAACATTTCAGATTCGCGCTGGGTATTTGCGACACTCACAATCACAACAGCGTGAAATTACGCGGTCGTTTTACAAACACAACACCTCTGAGCGCCTCCGCCGTATTGAAGATAGTCTAAAAGTATTTTGCGGGTTTATTAATAGATAAATGTGAGATTTTATAAATAAAAATACAAAACGGCGACACGCACGATTCCCAGCTCGCAGCACAACCACAACAATAAAATGTCAAGACTGTCACTGTCAAAAGAATACAATTATATCAAAGTCAACATTACTATGAGTCCGGTACCAATGGCTAAATACACAACGTGTGAAGTCAAAATATAACCTTAAAAACACAAAAAAATATACAATGTTCTAGATGTCATTCTGAATGACAATGTCAATTTCAATTTCTAATTCCAAGTGACAGTCACAGCTTCCTTTCGTTGGTTGTGGTTCGGCTATTTTGCCTTGTTTTGCCTTTTCTTGTTTATTTGTGATTAAAATCTGATTTTTATGAATAAAAATAGCAAAAAACAAAGTTATAGTTTCAACTTCATTTTTTGCGTAATTTCATGACATAAATAATTAGTTTAGTGTTGCGTGAAAACATGCTTTAAGGTTATTACTCGAAGACTAGAACGAAAGAGGGTATATCTTTTTTTTATTTATGTAAAACTTTAATTACAAAAGACTGGTGTTAAAAAAGTAAACACGCACAAATATATTGAAAAATCATTACAAATATAGTTATATATAGTAATCATTGAATGTTTCAGACTCTATAGCAAATATGAATATTTTGTGCACAATCTGCAGTGACTTAATAAACCAAGCGGAGAATATTTACGTGACAAAATGTGGACACATATTTCACCACCATTGCCTGGCACAGTGGATAGAAAGGTAAGAAACACTACAAATAGTAGTCGCTGATATTGAACGTGGCCAAATGGGACTACAGCTTTCGTCTTGTTTTATCTTTAGTATTAAACAGAGACAGATGTAGTAACAACACACCATCAGTCAATCAAAATCAATATATGCATACTCTACTGAAAACTTTAGACAAAAATACTAATGAATGCATGAAAACCCCTTATTTTATTCATAAACTATGCTTTAATTAAACACTATAAGCTCACGTTAGCTTAAAGTGTTAAGTGTGTGTTGTTTTTCATAAACAAACTGCAGCAGTAATTTAAATGCTAAATCATAGGGATGGCCTAGAATCAATAGTTTGGTTATTAGTCTGGTTGACCGAACAAATGAGACTTTTATGTCTCAGTTACTGAAGCGTGTCTTAGACTTGACCGTGACTTACTTTGCTTGACTTAAACTAAAACTAAGACTTCTTTGTGATGTGAAATATTTCGGTTCACTTGAAAAATACACGTGTGGAGCCAAAATTTAAGAGGAAAAATATATATATAATAAAAACCTTTCTCCAGATCAAAGTCGTGTCCACAATGCCGCAACAAAGTGACAGAGAGGTGCATGTTTCGTCTCTATCCAACCGTTTCTAATGAGACTAGTGCTGAGGATGCGGCAACACTCCAGTCCCGGCTAGATGATACTCAACTACAACTCCGGCAGCAGAAAGCTACTTGCCAGATAAAAGATAACAAGCTTGAAGCTTTAATGGCAGACTTGAAAAATAATACGTAAGTGGTACTCTGTAGTCTAGTTCATGGTGGTTAAATCAATATTGGTTCAAACAACAAACATGCCCCCACACAGCAGCCTTGCCATGACAATGCTTAGCTACAGCTCTAGCAGCAGAAAGCCACTTTTCAAATGAAAGCTAACAGGCTTAATACTCTAATGGTAGACTAGAAGGGTAAAATCACAGATCACACTAGATACTGCATTACGAGATTCGTTGTTCCTATAAAAAATCACCAAAGATTGAGAAAGGTGCGGGTCGCGGGGAGTGCGACAAAGCGTTCTCGTTGGCTATCTCAAGGTTATGCCTACTTGCGTATAACAATCAACCAACCGAGAGTAATGTCTTATAAGTGTATTTAGGCTTATCTGTGGTGCGCTTCAAGCGTCCTGAATGCTGAATCTAGGGTGTGATCTGTGGGTAAAACGTAAGTGGTCCCCTAAAGTCTAGTCCCTGATGGTTTAACACTAATAACTTTCCATCAACAAATATGAAACCACTCGGCTGTCCTGGCTTGACGATACTCAACTACAGACCTGGCAGCAGAAAACCGTTTACTAGATGCAAATGAACAGGCATGGAGCTCTGATGGTAGAGTTGAATAATAATGCGTAAGTTTCACTACGCATTCTAGTCTCTAGAGGTTAAGTCAGTATAATTAATATCGACAGAAGGGATGGTTCTAGCATTGTCTTATACAGGGTTATAAGGAAAGGGTATGTTAAGCAGAAAGGAGCTGATAGTACTTATGATTGTCATTGACATTTTTCTATAGAACATTTTTTTCTCGATTTCAGGTTTGGTCCCATAGTAAAAGTTGTTCCTAATGATGAGTACTATAAGCCCTTTTCGGCTTAGCATACCCTTTCCTTATAATCCTGTATAAGTGGCAGGGTCTATGCTATTTCATAGATCTGTTTGTTCAATTCAGTCTTGATACTGTATGCATTCATAGTCAGGGTTCGAAATTATCAAGATAAATATGCATCTAATAATTAAAGCTATAATTAAAAAAGAAGTAAATACCTACCAATCCATAAGTAACTATTATTATCTATCAATATTTACATTAGAAGAAAGTAGTTTAATAATTATCACTTCGAACCTTGATGATATGGGCAAAGAACCGACGCATGGGGGAGTGTTTCATTCAAATCATTGTAAATGCTGAATGTAGGTGCGACGACACTGTAGGTTTGTCGGTTTTTCTGCACCATTATTTCGCCACGTTTGTAATATAAACTAGCTTTCGTATATGTCTGTTCGGTATTTTATTAACGGATTTTAAACTAACTCTTGACAGTTTGGGATAATGACCTGAGTGAGATGAAGTCATTTTGCGATCATTCTAATACTAAACCGAAGGGACTTGAAACTTTAAACATACTCAGAACTGAACAATACAATATTTAGTTAGTTTTATAAACACGGTGTAAAATATTTACTTAACAAATATTATTATTTAATTTAAATAATGTAAGTGGTTTTTATAATCCCTTCTGTTTCTGGTAATTTTTAAATTTTATGTTCACTGTTCTTATACTGTCTTTACAGAGAATTACTCAAAATGTATGAGAAGAAGCTAGTTAGCCGAGACTCGGCCGTGTCGGCCCTCAAAGAACAATTAGACTATGTCAAGATACAGATCAAAGAAACTAATAGACTGAAAGAGGAAAATGAGACGCTACAGAAGAATTTACAAACTCTTAACGGGTGAGAATCTTTACCTAATATTTAAAAGAGGTTACATTATCGGTGAAAGAGTCTGTTATTCCGATTATAGTTTCGATCATAACTGATGATCTTTTTCAAGGAATGCTATAAGCGTGACGCGCGCGCGACCTTGTCTTGACATGAGAAAGATCACCGGATGTGGTCGAAACTATACTCGGCATAAGCGACTCAATTTAACGTGATTATTCCCGTTATATTTAAATAAAAATAGAAGTTTAATAATTCACGCAATTTCATGTATTATTGCAGGCTGCAGAAGGTGTTAAATGCAACGAGCGATGAAGTGGAGAAAATTTTACAAAGCTACACGGACCTTAGGACCCTCGCCTTGTTTGCTACGTCACTGAAAAGGTATAATTACCAAGTAGCACAGTATACTATACTGGAACCTAATTAGCAGTTCCAGAGCTACATGAGCGGTTTTCAGGGGCAGTTCCAGAGCTAAATGAGCGGTTTACAGGGAATTTCCGTAGTCAAATGAAGTTTAAAAAAATATGGGGTGAGTGGAAGTTGGGATCTTACCACTAGTTTTTGACGTGATTTCTATGACGAAAAGAAACGCAAACATCAATCTCGGACAGAGAATATCAGTACTGCGTTGCGCGCGCTCCCCCACCTCCCCACCACATGTCATGGTCCTCGACCTAGTATATTTACGCTGGCGCTGAGATGCCCGATACGGCGATATAAGCACTGTTTTCGTAACTCTCATAGCCTCCGTGTTATATATTAGGATAGTATCCGTGCCGTGAGATCACAGTTCGATGTCCCGAACTGAGACCTCACGATTATATCTTGACAACCGTTTCACCGATTTTGCTCATATTCAAAATTCTTGCTTACAATTGAGTACCGAATGTTTATGACAAATATTATCACGATCAGCCGGTAAATGGCGTTGCAGCAAACGCCTCCGTTTTTTGGGGGAAATACCCCACCAATCAAAAAACGCCGAGGCCCAAAGGATTAAAAAAATAAGTTTCGTCAAGTTTTTTTTTTTTTCTCTTAAATTTTAGCTTCACACGTTGTGTATTTAGCCAGTGCCAAGTTTTCTAATATTTGAAGTGAAGTAAAGTATTCTCAGTCATAGTCTAAGTCAAGCAAAGTAAGTCATGGTTAAGTCCAAGTCATACCCCAGTAAAGCGGTGGAGACTTTACTAAAGGTTTCTATGGAGTTTTGGAAACAACACGAAATGTCACGTTTCACAACATTATACTATTCACCAACACTCATGCGACGTCACGAACACTTAATGAATAAAAATCCACCATTTTTACACATTAACACTCGAAATAACACAAGTTTTGGAAAATAATATAATGACGCGACAGGACTTCTTCACGTTCCCGCCTAAACTCCCCTTTCGTCAAGTTGAGTGTAAGGCAGACGAGGTCGCGCGCGTGTCACGCTGAGCATTCATTGATAACGGTCACCGAATGTGATCGAAACTATAGTCGGAATAACCGACTCAATTTGACGTGAGTATTCCCGTTTTAATAAAACAAAAAGGCTCGTCAAGATTGGTATAGAAATACGACCTGTACGCGAGTACCAACATACGGACAGATGAAAGCAAACTTTACCAGTTAAAACATAGACCTTTCGTTCGCTTGGCTAATAATCTAAAATATTTCACTTGCCACACTTTTTTTTTTCTTGTCATCTTTGTAAATATATATCTTGTAATAATATCTTGTAAATATTCAACTATACTTTGATAACTTTACTTCGCGATAATTGCCACGAGTCTTATTTATGTTGATTATTTCGAACCCTGTCACACACGTCAACACACCTGTAAACTACCTGTCCCGTAGTGCCTGCCTGCCGTGGCCAGCCTCCTCACTGGCGGAGCGCAGCCTACTTGGAATAGAGGAGGCTGGCGATAAATTGAAGACGTTCATTTTCATGTAAATACCTTTTCACAACATGTCGTCACAAAAAAAAATTAACTAATTAAAATTAAAAAGAATTAGCATTAACCCTAGAGTTTTTTTTGGTGGGAACGTGAAGAATTCATGTCGCGTCATTTTATTATTTTCCAAAACTAGTGTTATTTCGAGTGCTAATGTGTAAAAACAGTGAATTTTTAATTTTCAGTGACGAGCGCAGTGCTTTGCCGCGCATAGTTTTAAACTGTTGAAGTTCAAAATTCTGGGTGGCACTGAACTGTTATGGGCAAGCGTGACGCTTAACATCAGGTGAGCGACTTGCTCGTCTCGTCACCGAGTAACTTCATCATCATCATCATTGGCAGCTTATTCAGCCCACTGCAGAGCATAAGCCTCCCCCCTCTTTCGCCAATCTACCCTGTTTTGTGCCAATCTCGTCCAGTGTTGCTACAAAACTTTTGGATGTCGTCACGCCATCGCCGTATCGGTCGCTTACCATCACGTAAAAAATAAAATGTCTTGTATAATATTAGTGTTCTGTTCAGAGCGCTGTGCGACTCGGAGGCGAAGAAGAACGAGTTCCGCGACAAGCTGCACGCGACCAAGCAACACCTCGCAGCGGAGAAAACCGTCGCGGCCGACCTGCACGCCGCCGTCCTGTGAGCAACGCTGCCTCTATTCTCTCCCCAGCCTTGTCACATCCCACTGCTGGGTATCGGCTTACCTGCGAAGGGTGACTGTGCCATATCCACCACGCTGGCCGATTTTCTTTTCTGGAAACATGCAGCTTTCCTCACGATCTTATCCTTCACCGAAATGCCAGTGGTATATCCGTACGCGAGTTCCGAAGAACTCATTGGTACGGGCCCGCCCGGGTTCGAACCCGCGATCCCTCGAATGTGAGGCGAGCGTGCTACCATCGAGTTAGTTTCTTTTATTATTCGCCATGAACTTAAACTTTTTTATTTTCTGATTCTTTTTTTAAATCGGATAAGTGCCTTTATTAACTAAACAAAATACACACAAACTAAAACCTACTACATAAAGCGAACAGTTGGATTATTGTAGTGGTAGGGCTCTCTTGCAGAGTCCGCCTGGGGAAGTACCACACCTTTGCCAGTTATTCAACCGCCAAGCAGTAGTGTGCAAGCATTACTGTGTTCCGGATTGAAGGGCAATGTTTCCAGCGTTATTACTGGGCATACAGAGATTTAACATCTAATATCTCAGGGTGACGAGCGACAAAAAAAAAACAGATTCTAGTATAAGTCCAGTATAAGCTACCTCCATAGCAAATTTCATTCACATCCGTTCCGCCGTCACCGAGTTGAACGGGGACAAACATACTTATATACTTACACACAAACTTTCGCATTTATAATATTAGTGTGATTCGATTTTTGTGCGCACCCACCGATAATGGTTTCTGATGGACAATTAAATATTTCCCTTTATTAATTGCAGGCAATTAGAGGACCGGCTCAGCACAGCGACGCGCAAGTACGAGGCTCTCAAGAACAAGAGGAAGGCTCCCGAAACTCAGGAGACGACTTGCAGGGAAGAGACAGCTTCCAAACAGCCCAGGAATAGTGACTCCTTCGACCTCAACACTGCGATGCTCGGCGACAGTAACTCGAACAACAGCAGCCTGGTAACTGACACCGTACAACACATCACACTAGATACCGCATTACGAGATTCGTTGTTCCCACAAAAAGTCACCAGTTTGTTAGATAAATAGATATTGTTCGCAACAGAAATTACATACATAATACAAAGATCTACTTAACAATAGTGTTCTCATTGGCTATCTCAAGGTTACGGCTACTCGCGCCTTACAATCAACCAGTCAGTTATTTCTTATAAGTGTATTTAGACTGATGCGTGGTGAGATTCGAGCGTCCTGAATGCAGAATCTAGGCTGTGATCTGTGCCGTATAATAAAACCAACAACTCCAAAAAGAAAAGTAAATCTAAAGAATCAGAAAGTGTATTCTGTTTGTGTTCAGTTTTTGGTCTTTGTCTCAACTTGAGAAAGTTAGTAATCGCATTAATATTATAAATGCGAAAGTTGTGTGTAATTGTGTAAGTAAGTAAGTATGTAAGTGTGTTTTTTCCTTTCAACACTGTAACGGCTGAATGGATTTGAATTAAATTTGGTATGTAAATAGCATACACCCCTGATTAACATATGGGCTACTTTTTTTATCCCGGAAAAACATTCGTTTTCTGTAGAATTCGAGTGAAACCACGGGGCGCAGCTAGTCCTAATATTAATTTTAAAATTACATCTTCAGATTAGACACCCTTTTTTTTATAGTTCACTAGATTCAAGACTAACTAATTAGAGGAATCTTCTGGAGGTATCTGTTATCTCATGGATAACGTGAAACCTAAATATTAATCCTACGCATTTATACATTCTGGTCTTACACTAAACTTAGTAGTAACTCAGTAAAGTAAGTTTAAAGTAATAAAATTATATAAATTTGAAAGCACTGATGCTCTAACGAAAAGATAAGTCGGACTGAAGGACAAACTATTAAACTAAAGTTTGTAGTTGTTTTTTTCCCTCTACATCGATTTACGTCACGGTCAATTTTCCAACTACTAATGTAAAGGGTTCGAACATTTATGTATGGAAGCTGGTATATCAAACCGTCGTTTATTTTTTCGTTGTTTCCGCACATGATAAAAGGAGTATATATTGGTTTTATAACATGGTGTCCTAAAATGTCACGTTCCCGAGATATTTGGAGGTAAAGACTTCACTGTTCTCATATACCAATTTTTATCTTCAAATATCTCGGGAACGTGACACTTTAGGACACTATGACATACAACATCTTTTGTTTGTTTAAGTGTCTTCTACCCATATATAACTACTTTCATCTTGCGCGGAAGTTTAAAAAAATTGGCCGCGGGTGGATATGCCACAAATGTTCTATCCCCTTTGTAGTCAATAGCAATGGCCGATGTTGATTATTGTTTGTTACAGAATTCGCTGGTGGACCATATAGAGAACGCGGAGTCGCCGTATTTCACGCTGAAGCAGAGCAGCCTGGCGCTGGCGGCGCTGCACCGAGCGCCGCGCTATCCGGACAGCGGGATAAAGGTATGCAAGAATAGCAGTGCTATAGTAACAGTCCCCCTCCGGCGACGTTCATGCCGTGGTGTGCATTTAATATCATACCAATATATATATACAGGGTTATAAGGAAAGTGTATGCTAAGCCGAAAAGAGCTCATAGTACGTATTCAAAGTATTCATTTTTTTACCTAGAAGCTTTGTGCTTTTAATTATATTAGTTCCTATTTCCCTTGGTCAGGCCATAACTTGAGAACGGCTGGACCGATTTTGATGATTCCTTTTTTGTTGTGTTCATAATTACGTATGCACGGTTTAGCGAGGCCAAGGCCGAGCTTCAATGCGTGCGAAGTCGCGTGCATGAGCTAGTATTCAATAATATCATACAATGTTTTAATTATCATTTACATATGTTGCATGGCATCCCCGATATGGAATTCTAATTTGCGTAAACGATTTTTACGCGAAAATGCTTGTCATGTGGTCATTATTTTAACAACAACCTTCTTTGAGCAATGTCGGCCTCGCCGCGATACTCGAATAGGCGCCAGCAAAGTTGTATGGAAATTTTATTGCTGGTGAGTTTTAGCGGCCAGCAATTTCCTATGCAACTCCATTAATGTCGAGTTTTTTTATTTTTTTTTCAAATATAGTCTTGAGTCATTTGCAAAAACTTGCCCACGACAATGTTGGGCAATGGAAAATCGTTACATTAAATTAAAAAAGATTTGAATTGAAATGAAATTTAAATTCCTACTAAGCTGGTTTTATTCAAATCACTCGCATTGTTTGAGTAATGGGCTATACTAGCCTTGGTCTGCAATGACGTGACTGCTGTGATGACCTCGAGCTAGGTTTAGCTCCGCTCTCGGCCTTCAAGCTTGGTCGTCATAGCAGCCCTCGCTGGCAGCGCTGTGATGGCCTGGACCTGCGCCTCGCTACGCTTTCGGCCATAATCATCGCTGCCAGCATCACAGTCATTACAGACCGCGACAGTAAGGTACCATAACACTGTGACTTGTTTCAGCCTTCCGAATACGCAATAATAAACGCAGCGAGAAACCACGCCCTCAAGTCTTCCGAGAACGTACCCCTCAGCATATTCCACAAGAAGCAGCCAATGAAACCCGAGCCCTGCGCGGCGCCGCAGCCAGATACGTCGTACGACGGCCTCGGGGGGCATTCCAAGCTGGACGTGTTCCCGGCGCCGAGACAGAGACATACGTTCAAGAGCTGCGTTCCGAAACTGACTGCCAAGCATAAGTTGAAACGACCTTCGTCGGCGCCTTCAGGGAATCAGGACATAGGGAAACTCTTGGAGAGGATGAGTCAAGATAGGTAGGTCCAATTATAGTCCCCGCAGCGTTTTAAAAAGTGTCTGCAAAGGCTGGCAAAGCATCGACATCGCTGCTAGTGTTTACAGATTTCAAGAGGCGTCGGTTACTTACCATCACTTACCATTACTTTTATCGTCAGCCGTTTTCCATTTTTTTTTTTAAATGTATAAAATAATAGTATATGTATACAGAACTTAGATCTTTGTTTCGACAAAAACTCACAAAAAGTTTGAGGAAGCGCGGGTTGCGGGGACTGAAACTAAGCGTTCCTATTGGCTATATGAAGTTTACGTATACTCGCGCCAGGCAATGAACCAGAGATTTGTAGGTCTATTTTGACAGATGCGTGGTGCGCTTCGATTGTCCTGAGTAGGGAGTCTAGGGAGGGTAATTTGTGACACAGAATAAGTAATATTACAGTGGCAGAAAACTCATTTCAAAATAACAATCATATAAACTTGTACTATTTTTTTTTGCTCTTATGTTTTGGCTCCACGCGTTGTGTATTTAGCCAGTGTCAAGTATTGTAATATTCCAAGTGATGTCAAATATCTCACAATTAAAATAAGTCTCAGTCATAGTCTAAGTTAAACAAAGTAAGTCACGGTCAAATTCCACATCATTCCCCAGTGCACGTTCACGAACACTCAATGGATAAAAATCCACCATTTTTACACATTAACACTCAAAATCACACAAGTTTTGGAAAAGAATACAATGTTGCGACATGTGTTCTTCACGTTCCCTCCAAAAAACCAAAACTTGTACTATTTCTTCGTGCTATTTTTAATAATATATGATTCTAAGAAACAAAATGAGCTGTCTCTCTTCATTCCAATCTGTCTGACAAGGATGACGATCATTTCATACATATTAGTTTAGTTAAAAAGATTAAGCAATGTCATAGGATTGATGTTCATTTGTAAAATATTGGTAGGTACTAGATTACATTATAACAAATCATAGATAATTAAGATTATGAAACCCACCGTTTCTGTATAAAAAGTATTTAACATCACAATTAAATTAGGATAATAAAAATGGGTAAGGAGAAACCCGGAATGTAAAGATTTCTAGATTTTGCTGGCGAATTCTAGATGTCGCCACTTTAGGGATTAACCAATATGTAAGCTATTAGACTTATATATCAATTTTCGATAAATAAATGAATTTGATTCATACCTACACTAGTTTGATTAATTAAAGGCCGTTGCACTTAAGATTTAGGCGCACCATACACCAAAGACACATTTATGTGCAATAAGTTGTGTTGTATGTGTTACGTTACGTGGCACACTTCTTGTGAAGTAATGTGGTGTGTTGTCTATTAACGCACTAAACATTTATCGTAGGTATACGATTTTTTTTTTGTGTCGTGTGCAACATTTGTAGTATTGGTGTGTGGTGCGCCTAAGACTCAATTAAGACCTTGACCTTTGTCTTAAGTGGGTCTAATGTGCGACACCCTCATGTATTATTAATAGGAAGGTAGCTATGTAAAATTAGACTCGGTTAATTTTTATGATCTATATTAAACAATTTTTGGTATCGATTTTTATAATAGGCACCTGTAATATAATTCAAATGTTTTATAACTTTAATAGACACAAAAGTACTATAAGTAACTAAGTAAAAAATAAACATTTTTAAGTATACCTACTTAAATATAAATATCTTCAGATTCAACATGCTGACCATATACATCGAGTATATTCTATATGGGTGACCTTTATACCGAAACAGAACACGTAGTATTATTAAAAGAAATCAATACCCGACTGCAAAATGTAGCCTATATCACTCCAGACATAAACAGGAATTAAACGATCACCCGTCAAAATTTGTCGAGACAGGAGTTACCATAGTAACACACAAACAGTAATCACATAATCATAGGCAGTTCATACATGACCTCCAGAATCGACTGGTCTACTACTCCTAGTGTAGTGTCCGATGGTATTGTATTGTCTTTTAGAAAATCTGTCCCAAATTCTCGGTATCTTGGAAGAGATCGCTTTTAGCGATAAGGCGGCCAGTTGTTACACTAGTTTTTAAGAATCTTTTTAGATGCATGTAAAATGTTGTGTGAATAATAAAGAGTTATTCTATCTATATATCTATCTAAACATACATACTTATATACTAACTCTGATAGTGCTTGTGACCAGTCTCAAGTAGGATTTTGATAGAAGTAAAAATGTATCTTTATCTTCGCTTTCTTATGAAAAAGTGGCTTTCACTAGTCGAAGATATCAACCGAAACTAAACGCCTTCGAAAAGTTTAATGAAGACCTATTTAGACGAGATACTGGGCGTAAATAAATTTAATATCTCAGGTTGACAAGTGCAGTGCCATTGAGGTTCAAACTTCTGGCACTGAACTGTTACAAGCAAGCGTCGGCTTAACATCAGGCGAGCGACTTGCTCGTCTCGACTCCATGCATCATAAAAATACACCCTAATGTTTTCCGTTTCGGTAAAAAAGTCACCTAAACAATACTAACTAACTTAATAATAAGAAGGTACTTCAATAGTATGTAAGACTTATTGAGTGTAATATTACACTCTTTATTAACGTCTATGACGACCTGTTTGACTCAATGGTAGAATTGGACCTCTTGCTCTGGCGGCCCTTATATAAGCAGGTCCCGAGTGCGATTCCCGGCCGGGCTGATGTTTGAAAGATAAAAAAATTGATGGACTTTTTTCACACAGCGCCATCTAGCCCCAAACTAAGCAAGCTTGTACGATGGGAACCTGATAACTGATAGAATACATAAATAGTTTTTTTGTAAATAAATACATAGTAACACCCTGCCAAAGAACAAACGTCCATGTTCATCACACAAATGTTTGTCCTGGGTGGGAATCGAACCCACAACCAATAGATCAGAAGGCGGAAATATACCCACTGAGCCACAAGGCTAGTCATTGAATTGTCAGTGATGAATTTCAATATCTCCTCTAGGTCTCTATCTCTCTCTTTTATACATAACTTTAGTCTTTATAACCTACGAATCATATTTCGTTTATTGCTTGATTCATTTTTCTCGAACTCTGCAACAAAAACATTAATAATTATTATTATCTCAATTATATTTTGTCTAATTTAATGTTTCTTATCAGGACATAACCACTTCTCATTAAATTATGTGTTCAAATCGAGAAAGTTTAAAAGTTACATTTTGTCTGTTTGTGGTTACACACAAATTGGCAGGATTGAAATCCAGCCGTGAAATGGTTATTTCACGGCTGGATTTCAATCCTTTCCATCCCAAGGTTGCCTGGAAGAGATCGCTTTCAGCGATAAGGCCGCCATTTGTTACACTAGTTAAAATGTTTTGTTTTCTGTCCTAGTTATGTACGATCCGGTGTGAACAATAAAGAGTTTATCTATCTATCTATCTGAACCGATTTATTGGAAAAAGAAATGGTGGGCATCATCATCATCAGCCATAAGACGTCCACTGCTGAACGTAGGCCTCCCCCCGACCAGGCTTTGATTAGAATCACACTAATATTATAAATGCGAAAGTTGTGTATAAGTATGTAAGTGTATTTATTCCTGTTCAACTCTGTAACGGCTGAACGGATTTGAATGAAATTTGGTATGGAGGTGGCTCATACCCCGGATTAACAACTTTACAAAGGTTACTTTTTATCCCGGAAAAATATTCAGTTTCTGTAGAATAGCGGGTGAAACCGCGGGGCGCTGCTAGTGCTATATAAAACCGAAACTGGCCGAATCCCTTGGTTGCTTCTATCTTGCCAACTGAAGAGCCGCGTACTGTACTAACCTTAACTCAGCTTTTGCTAGCGCCATCTTCCATCTCAGTGTCGAACTTCTAGCTTAATCCTTTTCATGTCCGGTTCTTCATTTTCAGTCTCTTTTTTTATCCTCTCTTTGTTTACGACCTCTTCTACTATCTCCTCTTCTTTTATGCCCTCTTTGTTAACAACCTCTTTGTTTTTGGCCATTTCTATTATCCTCTCTTTGTTTACGACCTCTTCTACTATCTCCTCTTCTTTTATGCCCTCTTTGTTAACAACCTCTTTGTTTTTGGCCATTTCTATTATCCTCTCTTTGTTTACGACCTCTTCTACTATCTCCTCTTCTTTTATGCCCTCTTTGTTAACAACCTCTTTGTTTTTGGCCATTTCTATTATCCTCTCTTTGTTTACGACCTCTTCTACTATCTCCTCTTCTTTTATGCCCTCTTTGTTAACAACCTCTTTGTTTTTGGCCATTTCTAATATCCTCTCTTTGTTTACGACCTCTTCTACTATCTCCTCTTCTTTTATGCCCTCTTTGTTAACAACCTCTTTGTTTTTGGCCATTTCTATTATCCTCTCTTTGTTTACGACCTCTTCTACTATCTCCTCTTCTTTTATGCCCTCTTTGTTTTTGGCCATTTCTATTATCGCCTCTTTGTTTAAGACCTCTTCTTGTATATCCTTTTTGTATACGAGATCTGTGACGGCCTCTTTTTCTGTGGCCGACGGCCATATTTCCGAAGCTCTTCTCTTAGTCGTCACATGAAAACCGTCAGAGCAGGGGCGGCGACGGCTTATTAGCCCTCTAAATTAACGTTTTTATTTAGAGATACATAATAGTATTACAAGTACAGAAGACAATTTGGAATTATAATTTGAATAAATGTAACAGACTCTCGCTACGTCCACAATAAAGTTTGTTTTGGCACGCACAGCGAAACGCAAGTATTTTTTATATTTTTTTTAATTTAATTATGTAATTATTTTTTTTATTTGTTTTTTGTATGGTTATATGGAGCTGGGTTATTTGGGTAAAAATACTTTATACCTGACTGCACAAGAAGGCAATGTTTTTGTCGTAGATGTAAGTATCATTGTGTGTTCCTATAGTACCTCCTTTAGCATAAACGGCTTGATAGATTAAGACGAGTTAGATGTCGTTGGATTCCTCTTCACGTCCGGAGTGCCCTAGGCTACATTTTGCAGTCGGATATTTTCTTTTAACTTTTAATAATATGACTTGTTCCACTACTTTATTGTGAGCACAGAGTGAAGACTTGATCACTTACCATTTGAAATCTCGTTTTTCCTTTTGAAGAGCGAGGACGAGTTCGTTGTACTTAATCTTTTCCTTCTTTAGAGTTTCGTTCAGTTCATTCAACCTAGTGTTTTCCTTCAGTAAAGATTGGTTAGATTCATTCAGTTTTATATTCTCCTTCTTCAGAGTATCGTTCAATTCGTCCAATCGAATGTTTTCCGTCAGTAAAGAGTGGTTGGGTTCATTCAATTTATTGCTATCCGACAGAGTTTCGTTCAATTTATTGTTGTCTTTCTGTAGAGTGTCGTTGATTACGTGCAGCTTATTGTAGTCCTTTTGCAGAGTATTGTTGATTTCGTTCAATTTATTGTTGTCTTTCTGCAGATTTTCGTTCTGTTCGGTCAACCTTGTGTTTTCTTCTAGTAAAGTGTCGCTGAATTCGTTCAAAGTGTCGTTCTCTTGCGAGTGACGCAACACAATGTCAGTGATGGTCGAATCGAGCTTGGTCATGTCTTCCTTCACTGACTTTAGATCTCTGTAACAAAATACCAAAAATATTTTTATAAAATATATCATTGCGGATTCGACCACAATTTTATTTTAAAAAAAATGGAATATAATTTTAATGATCCTACACATTGAAAAACTTCAATATACCTTTTCATCTCCTCGTTTTCATTTTTCAAGTTTAGGTTCTCTTCGAGATAATTTTCGAAGTCGGCTCTCAAAGTTTCTGCGCTTTTAACGTCTTTCTTGGTAGAAACTAGCTCCCTGTAAACAAATAGAGAAAGTTAATAAATCTTTGACATATCTTATTAATACTTAAGGTTCAAAATTTCTTGCGTTTTTTGTCAATTACAGCTTAATTACTCATCGTAGGTTCATGAAAACTAATTTTGCGATAATAAATAGATTTCAAGAAATAGCACCAAGTAAAAACTCAAGTTGAAAGCTAGTATAAGTACATTTGTCACTAAACCAAAAACCAAGATGAAAATCAGCTTGAGATTTGTAGCTTTGATAGTATATTTCCTTATTATTTTACTAGTTTCACATAACCAAGTAAATGCCATGGGTAAAGTTTTGTAAAAATTAGGCGTTGAATTAAACCACAGAACGGTCACCAAAGTTGGAGAAAAGCGCGGATTGCGGGGACTGCGACCAAGCGTTCTCATTGGCTATCTCAAGGTTACGCCTACTCCCGCCTAGCAATGGACCAATGAGAGTACATTTTTATAGGTACATTTAGACCTATGCAGAGAGCGATCGAAGGATCGTTCTGAATACAGAACGAGGTGGTAATCTATGAGTTAAACTCTTACCACCTTATTGACCGAGCGAAGCTAAGATTTCAGAGTTTACTGGGACAAATCGGCATTTGTATGTATGTTTGTATGTTTGTGTGTATATTTGTCCGATGATAACTTGCGAACCGTTGATTCGATCTTCATGAAATTTTGTAGGCAAGTAGTTCATTTCAATACAATTTTTAAGTTCGAATATGAGCTGAATCGGTCCAGGGGTTGTGAAGATATAGGGGTCGCGAGGTCTCAGTTCGCCGCGAACTACTAGTTAATAAACGCGGATAAAACATGGAGTAGTTACTCAGTCTTCTGTCTTTTTCATTCGAGTTCTAATTTCGAAAAGAGCGAAAAGGACACGTGTTAACTATTCCAAGGGCGCTCCACTTTTATTAATACGGGGGATAATGTGGGTTAACTTGATCTAACCTTCCCAATTCTTGAATGCACATCTTCAGCGTCTCATTTTCCTTTATAAGTTCAAGAGTTCGTTCATTCGGTATCATCATATCCGTATCCTTGAATTTATCCTGGAGATGTACAAACGACATCTCCCATATCGCGGTCTCTTTCTTAGCGTCGTTCCGTTCTCTGCAATATAATACCTATATAACTACTATCCCATCGAAAACATAAAATGCTCAAGTAGTATAATTAGAAGGAAAAACAAAATACCCGACTGCAAAATGTAGGCTATGTCACTCCGGTCGTAAAGAGCACAAAATCGGTCAAGCCGTTTGCTACAGGAGTTAAGACAATCACTCTCCTGCTTGGCCAGTCGGGTAAAAATGCCAAGTTTCGCAACGCAATCCTTCCACCGTAAAAAGCTGGGATCTCATGTAAAGCCAAGTCAGTTATTTTAATTATGATTTTCTTTGTTATGGAAGCACCTATTTATTTGCTTAGTATGGAAAACCCCATTCAACAAATGTCATAATTTGTTTCCTAATTTAGTAACTGTAGTTGATTGATTCAGGCGTAACTTTGAGGAAGTTCATTTTCAAACTGTCTAAAATAACCAATCTGTAGTGTCTTGCAACCTGTGCTTTTAGTAACTGTATCGATATTAAATATCTTTATTATGGGGATAGGAGGAGCCAACACCCGTGTAAGAATAAATAAGATTTGTTTGGACCCCTCCCCTCTAAATCGTCTTACGTAATAAACAGTCCCTAAGTATAGGCCGCCAGACGCTTAAGGCGAGGTCCAATCGCAAAACAACAAAAAGTAGTATTTTTCAGCGCTTTGTTCGAAGTGACGAGATTACTTAATCAGGTGCAAAAAATACTGCAGATAGAAAATAAAACTGAAATTACGTTTAACTGAATAAAATTTAGAAAAACTGTCTTAGTTACAAAATACACAAATTTACTACAAATTTTCTGTTACAAATTAAATATCCAGGCTAGTCGTTTATACGGCGAACCAAGTAGTTTTTTTATTTCATTTGTATATTTCCGATAATCGGCAAAACAGCAATGAAAAACTACAATTTACCGTTTTCTGTTCAAGTATGATATGAGATTTTCAATTAAACCTTAGAACTTTAGCGGGACAATACTCATTTCAAATCACGATCAGTCCTCGCCTTAAGTAGAAAAATTTATTTTGGTACCTTTCCAATTCTTGAGAGTACACCTTAAGTTTCTCGTTTTCCTTCATAAGACTGAGGGTATTTTCATTTGGAATCATCAGTTCGGTATCTTTGAAATTTTCTTGGAGATACTTGAAACACATTTCCCATATCGCCTTCTCTTTCTCGGCTTCATTTCGATCTCTGCGACAGACGACACAGTATACTTATTATAAATGATTCTGTGGTGTAGTACGACCAGTATACCTTTAGAGATTGGGGGAGCCTCCGTTGTATTTTCTGATCAACTAGTACAAATTTTCGAAATCGACGCGCCAAATTTGGCAACAAGATGTATTCCTTACATAGGTGGGAAGCGCACGATTACTATCCCGGTTTCTCATACATTTGTCAAACTCATCTCAACTTGACACACCAAATACTGTAACCTCATTGGTTGAAGACATTTGATGATTAACAGGCAACCAATGAGCGTTCAGAAAGTGCAAGGGTGGCCGCGATTTTGCCGCGATGCCGATCGACCAATAACAGCGCAAGATTTTAGCGCGCGTGGTACTCTTCTTGGCCATTGGTAGATCGATGTTTCCCGCGCTACTAAAACTGTGAAAGTAAATCGGAAGGAATTATTAATGTGTAATATTGTAGTGATTTTACTAACTTTTCAAGCGCTTCCATTTGTTCATGTAGCGCCTTGTTTTTGTGTTTCAGTTCTTCCGTTTTCTGGTTTAGTGTGATCTCATTATTTTTAAGTTTGCTATGTTCATCCAACATGTTCATTACACACTCGCGTTCTAGATCCAGTTTAATTTGTTGGCTGAAAAGGGGACACCGCAATGGTCATGTAACCAGAATAGTTTGTCATAGTTTATTCAACATTGGTTTTTAAAAATAATTGACCGAACAAATCGAAGGTCTCAAAGTCTAAGGCAGCTAACCATCGTTTACATATATGTCTGTCTGTGTGTTTATTTATCTGACGATGAACTTGAGTCGTCGCGTGGTCACAGTTCGTGGCGATATACTAGTAATGATAGAAAGTAAGTCTCATAGGCTAAACGCTCACTGAAGAGTCGAAGCAGAGCGCGCCTGCAACCTGTCGTGGAAAAGCCTACTTGACTTTTGCATATAAGACATTTTAAAAAAAATGATATAGATGATATACTATAGTCTGTTCATCCTTACCTGGCAAAAAAGGTAAACAATCTTCTCTTTCTCACAAAATCATAGAAATCGTTTTCTCATAGAAATCACACAACCTAGGCACGCATATAGTCCCTGGTTACATAAAAAAACATGTATGCAACTATTTACACGCGGATATTAACGATATTCATCATAACTACACTATATTTTGCATAAATACGAAAACAACACGAAATAATCTGATTGTATTTTGCGGTTAGAGTCCTCTATAGTCTATGGATTTTAGTTTTGATTGTTTACCTTTTTTATCAGATAAGGATGAACCACAGATCACACCTAGTTTCTGCATTTAGGACGCTCGAAGCGCACAACCCATCAGTCTAAATACACTTATCAGAAATTACTCTGATTGGTCGATTGCTAGGCGCGAGTAGCCGTAACCTTGAGATAGCCAATGAGAACGCTCGGTCGCACTCCCCGCGGTCCTCAAACTTTGGTGACTTTTTGTAGGAACAACGAATCTCGTATTGCGGTATCTAGTGTGATCTGTGGGATGAACAGACTATAGCACAACTATGTTTCGTTGGTTTATGGTGTCGTGCATTTAGTTTGAACTCACGTAAACTGGTCATTGTTTTGTCCACACAGAGCCTTCTTGTCCTGTAGCAATGGCGGCAGTTGGGCCGACGCAGCTTTGCTACACTCCGGCTTGACATTAACCCTTTCACTCGGTACGGGGTGTATCTGTACACGAGTTATCTTTTTGCATAAGTCTACAAGAGACTCCTTCCTTGAACTGAAATTATTTTTGACAGCTGTTTAAACATTTACTTAGGATGCTTTTGTAGTCGATTAGTTCACTGTCGGTATAATTAAACAATTATGCATTATTTAATGTTTGTTATCAGGACTTAACCACGCTAAAACTAGTTTATTTATATAGCTCGACGTTTCGGCCAAGTTTCAATGGCCGTCGTCGAGTTTTGGCGGGAACGTGAAGAATTCATGTCGCGTCATTTTATTTTTTTCCAAAACTTGTGTTGTTTCGAGTGTTAATGTATAAAAAAGGGTGAATTTTTACCCGTTAAGTGTTCGTGAACATGCACGAGTGTTGGTGAATAGTATAATGTCGTGAATCGTAAATTTTCGTGTTGTTTCCAAAACTCCATAAAATGCTCCAGTAAAGTTTTCACCTCTTTACTGGGGCATGACTTGGACTTGACCGTGACTTGTTTTGCTCGCCTTTGACTGCGACTATGACTTGTTTGATAATATCTAACAAAACTTGAGAATATATATGTATACTTGACACTGACAAATGCATAAGACGTGCGACGCCAAAATCCTCTTAGGAGGAAAGAGAAAAATAAAATGGCCGTGGTCACGAGCTGGCTGAAGAATGCGGGTCGTCTCTGTGCGAAATGAGGGTGTTGAGACCTACCCTCATTTGTTATTGTCTTGAAAAAACGTATGGTTGTCACTAACTAGTAAACTGGTAACTAGTTTTAGCGTGGTTAAGTCCTGATAACAAACATTAAATTATGTGTTCATATCGCGAAAGTTTAAAAGTTACAATTATGCATTATGCAAATCGCTATTTGACAGCGCGAGATAATCATGTACAAGCGTCTAGCAAATCTTGTCTCATAAAAAATGCGTTCTATTTATTATTACTTCATTACAAGGATACGTAACCTGGTAGTTTTCTGGTTATGAGGAATAACAAATAGAAGCATTTTTGTATGCGACATAATTTGCCAGACGCTAGTACAAAGTTTAGCATCGCGCTTTCAAAAAGCGATTAACATAATGGATAGACCAAAATAGACAATAAACAAATTTTTATTCATAGAAAAAAGAAATCGTACACGAAAACAAAAAAATTGATAAAATACATATTGATACAATATATTGTTTTAACTATAAGCCGGTTCCAACTCAGCATCATACTGGTAGCGAACAACCAGCGCTGGTCTTCCGCTGGAACCGGCGGTGACGTCTTCCGCTGATACCGTACGGAACAGATGTATGCGAGCAAACAAAAACAAACTAATCTATAAACAAAACAAATAACGAGCAACCGCAATAGCAAGTATAATGTATCGACCTGTATCCACCTGCGTGTACACACACAACTTATTATTTCAACTTTAAAAAGGAAGTAAGTTTATGTTTTTATCCCCGCCGTCGACTTGGATCCTCAGCTCGGCTCCAAATGTTGATCCGCGGACACCCTTATCTCCTCTTAAATCCACAGATGGATCCGTTATTGAATCTCCTCAGTGGTAGATTTAAGAGGAGATAAAGGTATCCGCGATCCACGTGTGAAGCCGAGTTGTGGATCCGAGTGGACGGAGCCTTTATCTTACTCATTATTCGGTGGACATGTATCCTCTGTATCATCTAGCAAATCCAGCAGTTCTTCCTGCGTCAAAGCCTGGTGAGACTGTGTGACGTCACTCGCACCCTGTGCAGGGTGTATCTGTGTAATGGTAGCATGCGTTATCCTCTTCTTGCACGAGGGCACATAACATGCGTTTGCCTTCGGCCTGAAATATTTTTTTCATTATTAAACTAGATTTAATTTTAGGAACACCAATATATCAGGGCCCATATTAGGAGATGACAAATTGATGTCGATTTCGAGATTCCAATCTCGACTGTCTCTCGTCTCGATTGCCGATCCGACCACTCGTTGTATCTCGCTCGCTAGCCATCGAGAATATCTCGAAAGATAGCGTTGAGAAAAAGAAATCTCGAAGTTCGACATTATTCGAGACGAGATTGGATCTCGGCTCAGATTGAAATGACAGTTATAGAAAAAAAAAAAGAGTTCATCTCGTTTTCACGCATGGCGTTTCTACTCTGTAGCTAGTTTTTTTTTTTTATTGAACTGTGTGAGGAGACGGTCAAGTCGCTCGCCTGATGGTAACGTCACGCTTGCCCGTAACAGTTCAATGCCGCCCAGAATTTTGAACTCTATCAGTTGAAAACACTGCGTGGAACCGCTCGCTCGTCATCTAGATGTTAGAAGTAAAAACTCGTTATGCTCAGTAATTACGCTTATTGCCCTTTAATCAGGAACACGGTAATGTTTGCACACTACTGCTTGACAGTTGAATAACTGGCAAAGGCGTGGTACTTCCCCAAGCGGACACTGCACAAAGATATGTAACATCTAATAAAGGGTGCCGAGCGCAATGCATTGCCGCGCAGAGTTTTGAATGGTTAAAGTTCAAAATGTTGGGCAGCGCTGAACTGTTATTGGCAAGCATCGCTTATCATCAGGTGAGCTAGTGAACTCATATTAACACCATCACCATAACAACTATTGACTAGCCTCGTGGTTCAGTGGGTGGATTTCCGCCTTCTGATCGGATTCCGACGGTTGTGGGTTCGATTCCCACCTAGGACAAACATTTGTGTGATGAACATGGATGTTTGTTCTTTTTCTGGGTGTTTCTATGTATTCTATGTATGTATTTACAAAAAAATAAAAAGTATTTATGTATTCTATCAGTTATCTGGTTCCCATAGTAGAAGTTTGCTTAGTTTGGGGCTAGATGGCGCTGTGTGAAAAACGTCCACCAATATTTAATATTTATTAACTCGTTCAACCCACTGCATGGGTTTATTACCAACCTCACAAATGCCGCCAGACAGTTGAAATGGTAGATGTGGCCACATTTTGTCACAGATATATTTTTGGGATCCGTCACAGGATCGTTACAGAGGAAGCAATCAACGGGTTCATTTCTGAAATATACAAGTCCAATTAATACATTCCAAAGTCGACCATTGTTAAAAATTAATGATTTTAACAGTATATTATGCACGGACTAGCTATGCCCCGCGGTTTCAACCGCTATTAGACAGACACCGAATATTTTTCCGGGATAAGAAGTAGCCTATGTGTTAATCCGGGGTGTAAGCTACATACATACCAAATTTCATTCAAATCCATTGCGCCGTCACAGAGTTGAACGGGAACAAAGACACTTATACACAAGCTTTCGCATTTATAACATTAGTGTGATTATGACTTGAATGACAGTTCACATTCCATGGAAGGTGTATTTACCATCATCACTTAATATCAGAGTAGTTGTGGTTGTGACTTTGATTTAAATAATGTTATTGTTGATAACCGTTTTAGTCAATAAATAAACATACATACATACATTACACCGTGTATATGTGTATATAGGCCTCAAACAATTTGATTTGTGAGTGTTTTTTATGTGATGCATGACACTTTAATTTTTTTAAATTTATTTATGGTCAAGCAGCATGGGCAGATGGCATGGGCCTATATCACACAGCGTTGAAACTTAACAACTGTCAGTCAAGGTTATCTTCTCCTTAATTATCCAAGTGTCCAAGTTGTGTAATTATCCAAGTATTTAAATAGTTGTGAATTTATTTTATTTTTAGTTTTTATATTGATATTGTTTTAATTTTGTTATAATTTGTGAGGTAAATGAAATTGACTAGTTTCGTTTTTATCACAATAAATTAATAAATAAATGTCTAGCATGTTTTTAAATGTATTTATAGATTTTGCTGAGACCACCTCCTCAGGCAACCTGTTCCAATTGTGAACAAGTCTGTTGCTGAGGATGTGGTGTGCAGTGTTGGTTTGAGATGGTGCAGGTGTTGTGACATCTCTTGCCACAAGACCCTCTTCCTTCAACGTATACATGCTGTGTATGTCATTAAAATTGTAGGATGATAGTTTCAATCAGGTCACCGTGTAGCCGTCTTTCTTCAAGAGTAGTCTTTAGTTCTTCATTTTAGTCAATTTATGTGTCCTTGTAGATATATTTCCTGTAAATGATACTACTTACATTTGCTGCTTATCTTTCCATTTCTCTATAACAGTGAGATCGAATTGGATAATATTAGCTTGTTTTATTTTCTTACTGCATATTGACGTTGGACACTTGATCATTGATTTTGGCTGCAAGCTGTAATTCAAATTAAACAACCTCAATAAGTACTTACCCATGTTAACTCGCGGGCGCGGTTACGGTAAGAAAGAGAGAGACATAATTACTTTCCATCAGTTCAATAGATGGCTTTGATATTTTTTTGTGCATTTTTTGATGTTTTGTATGTACTTTTAATGTAGTGTCTTCTGAATCCAAATGTTAATATTTTTACAATTCGAAGCTTTGATTGGGCTTTTTTTTTCAATATCTGAATTATAATATTAGTAGTATAGAGAACTAGCTGATGCCCTAGTTTATATTTTCGTTTTCGAGTCTCTAACAATACAGAGATAAACGCATACTCTACAGTTCATATACTATTGAAGTACAAAAATTACAAAAAAAGTACAAAAATTATTGGTGCTTCTTTTCCAAAATTTAAGGTAAAATTACTGAGTACTCAGCAAATGTTTTATACACACCTGATTTGTGACTTAAGACAGTTCAAGTGAAAAATATGGCCACATTTTGTCACGCATATTCCTTCCAGATCTTGCCAGAGATTCCCATGCCTGCCACAGATGGTGCAATTAATTTGCATATTTCTGGAAGATAAATACTACATTGCACATCAGAAAGCTTTGGCTATGGTAGGTGCAGGCATGGGGAATGTAGTAATACGCTCCAAGCAAATTGTCAGTGCAGAAATGGGGCCATCTTAAATGATTTCGTCAGATAAACAACATACACAGACCAGGGGCCTTATCCCGTGACTCTGGTGGCAATTTACATCGCGTGCCGTCCCACTCGCGCCAACTTACTCGCACCATGCGAGCGAGCAGGATAGCAAACGAAGACCATCGCCACCAGAGTTTCGATATAAGGCCCCAGATCATTCCAACCCAGTCCCAACCTTGACTGATGAATGAATCAGTAATGATTAAAGGCTCATCGGGCTTATCCCGTAACTCTGAAATGGATAGTGATAGTGCGCGAGCGGGTCCGCGCATAGTGCGACTAAGTTGGTACGAGCGGGATGACATGCTCTCGCAATCGGAATCACGAACGTTTCAAAGTTAGAGGATAAGCCCGCGAGTTAGCTATGGGCTATAGGCAAATGACTATACTTGGAATATGTTTCAACATAAATAATTAATGTTGAAACATTAAGCTTTGCGCGACATATTATCGTTTAATTACCTTGCTTTCTGACACAGACTTCCAAATCAGTAGGTTTCTGCGTAGTTAACTTTGATCAAGCCTTCAGTCCACGGAACTGATTACTCTCCAAGACAAAGAGAATACAATACAAATAGTCCACATTCCAAAACACGATCGATACAAAACAAAATTGCACATGGGCTTGTTTTCTTTCATTCCTCCAAGGGTTTGTTTGTATAACTTTGTTATTATTATTTTTCCTCGAAGGATTTTGGCGTCGCACGTCTTATGCATTTGCCAGTGTCAAGTATACATAAATATTCTCAAGTGTTGTTAGATATAATCAAACAAGTCATAGTCACGATTAAAGTCGAGCATAGCAAGTCACGGTTAAGTCCAAGTCATGCTCTAGTAAAGTGGTGAAAACTTTACTAGAGCCTTCTATGGAGTTTTGGAAACAACAGGAAAATTCACGTTTCACGACATTATACAATTCACCAACACTCGTGCATGTACACGAACACTTAACGGGTAAAAATTCACCGTTTTTACACATTAACACTCTAAATAACACAAGTTTTGGAAAATAATAAAATGACGCGACATGATTTCTTCACGTTCCCGCCAAAAAAACATATCATTTTATAATATAACTTTGTTTTTAAGTTCAGATTGTTTTTTTTTTTTCTATTATATTTTGGCTCCACACGTTGTGTATTTAGCCAGTGTCAAGTATTGCTTAATAATTCACAATTAAAATAAGTCTGTCATAGTCTAAATCAAGCAAAGCAAGTCACGGTCAAGTCCAAGTCATGCCCCAGTATAGTGGTGAAAACTTTACTAGAACCTTCTATGGGGGTTTGGAGACAAAACGAAAAGTCACGTTTCACGACATTATACTATTCACCACCACTTGTGCATGTTCAGGAACACTTAATGGATAAAAATCCACCATTTTTACACATTAACACTCGAAATAACTCGAATAAGTTTTGGAAAATAATACAATGTCGCGACACGACTTCTTCACGTTCCCGCCGAAAAACTCATTAGTACAACTTGTACATTACGAAATCCAAGGTTGTATAATGTACAAACTATTAAGGTTATAGCTTCTCCCTTTCGCTCCCCCAGAAACTTATATATAGCCATCTCTTTCAAACGATGTCAGGTCAGGCCATGTAGAGAGGTCTTAAAACGAAAAGAGATGCAGGTAATTTTAGTCCTGTCAGATTCTTTCGTCAGATTAGAGAATGGTCAACATTTTATAAGGAGAATTCTGTGAGAATGGTACAACGAAATCAAAACAATTTAACAAGGCGGAAGTATTTTTTAAAATCTTATGATCACAAATTCAAAGTTCCGAAAAATCGCGCGGCGTAACCATTACTATAAATAAAACAAAATTTCGAAAAATCATTTTATTATAATGTAAAATAAGGTAAGTAGGTATAAATGCTATGATTATTAATATATTTCTGAGATTTTTACCATCACAGTACACGTCACACGTGTTTTATTACATAATTCGGTTTGATTTTAAAGCGTAAAAGTCCTTTGGAAAGCCGTTTAAAGTGTCAGAGCAGCAGAATTTTCGATGACAGACTAGGTCTCCGAGGCTCTTCACTCTGTTCCCGGAAAGGCGCAAGATTGGATGTTCATCAATAACTCCCTGGAAACAGTACGATGTTGATATTATTACCCTGGCCGAATGCTCTCGCCACATATCTCTGAGAGTCCGAGGCCCGACCATTTTAAGGGTGTCTACACATGGTCTGACCTGACATCGTGTGAAAAGGACAGCTAGATTTGAATTTCACGGGAGCAAAAGAAATAAACTATTAAGGTTATAGCTTTTCCCTTTTGCTCCCCCAGAAACTTATTTATAGCCATATCTTTCAAACGATGTCAGGTCAGGCCATGTAGCGAGGCCTTAACATAACAAATAATGCCGTTCGGCAGTTTTCGTTGGCGCAGAAAAGCGCAGACCGGTTTCCGAGAGGAGCCGAACGTGTAAATGTTTTGAACTTTATTTTTAACGGCAAATGGCAGAGTATAGCTTGCTATGCATTCTTAGCTCTGTCCCGCTTACACGTTTCGTACAAGATGGCGCACCGGCGGCCCCGATTTTGCCGCGAAATCTATCGACCAATAACAGCCGCCGACGTTGCGCGATCGCACATCGTATCGCAACGCGATAAGGTTCACAGTCGTGCAGCGTCGGATGATATAGTTACCTAACAATTATCACAATAACGACTTCACTTCACGGGCCCACATAATTTAATTACTAAGGCGCACTCCACCTTTTTTTACAAGCTATTATTTAACTTGCATTGTTTGTTTGTATGTACAGACATACAAAATGTATGTTAAGGTCAAATCTTGCAACTGAATTTCAGACCAGCGGGCTTATCCTATAACTTTGAAACGTTCGTGATTCTGATTGTGAGAGCATGCCATCCCGCTCGTGCCAACTTAGTCGCACTATGCGCGGTTCCGCTCGCGCACTGTCACTATCGCTTTCAGAGTTACGGGATAAGCCCGCCGTTCCCTTGTTCAATTTAGTTGAAATTTTGCATGCCAGTCAAGTTTCGATGACAATACAACATTATGAGAGCGAGCTGATCTGATGATGGAGACGGAAGGTAGAAACTCCTCAGTAACTAACAGTAGATTGATGGAGTTTGGACTCATTTTCATCAGCTTGCAGTACCAATCACGGAATTTATAAAAGCTTGTCTGGAAAAATAGTTTTTTTTTACAAAAACTTATTTGCATAAAGCGCCTTCGTAAATAAAAAAAAAATCTCCGAATTAATTTAGATGAGAATCTTAATCCTAACAAATATTATTAATGCGATAACAATATTATAATTTAAAATTCCCGATATTTCGGCACTGTTGCACGCGCCATGTTCACGGGTAGACTGAAGATGAGGGTGGACGAAAAAAAGTTACGAAACTTTAAAAATCTAAAAAAAACGTAAAAATCGTGGTAAATATCCCGTGAGTACTAAAAGTGGCTATACACGACTTGACATCGTGCGAAAGAGATGGCTATATATGAGTTTGTGGAGAGCGAAAGGGAGAAGCTATAACCTTAGTAGTTTGTTTCTTTTGCTCCCGTGAAATTCAAGTCTAGCTGTCCCTCTCGCACGATGTCGGGTCAGATAACGCAACTAGGCCCGGTAGAAGTTGAAATAGTATCGCCACATACCAGCGGTAATCGTTTTCCTTTTGCAGATCACCATTGAGCCGTTTCAGGTTTTTATTATCGTCCTGCAAACTGTTGATTTGTACGTACAAGTCGTGAACTAGAGCGTCGTTCTGTAAACTGATCTGAAGTTCCTTCATCATGAAGTCGGTGGTGTTCGAATCTTGAAAAGCCAATTCTTCTTTCATTTTTGCTACATCCCTGTAACATTCAACTTCGTATGACCGCGTGAAGTGTAACAAAATTTGAGATTGCTAAATACAACATGTCTGGAGCCAAAATAGAAAAGAGAAACAAGTATATGTTGGAGAGGTATTTAGGCGGGAACGTGAAGAAATCATGTCGCGTCATTTTATTATTTTCCAAAACTTTATTATTTCGGGTGTTAATGTGTAAAAACGGTGAATTTTTACCCGTTATGTTTTCGTGAAGTGTTTCACAAGTGTTGGTGAATGGTATAATGTCGTGAAACGTGAATTTTCATGTTGTTTCCAAAACACCATAGAAGACTCTAATAAAGTTTTCACCACTTTACTGGAGCATGCCTTGGCCGTGACTTGCTTTGCTCGCCTTTGACTGTGACTATGATTTGTTTGATAATATGTAACAAAACTTGAAATTATATAAGTATACTTGACACTGGCAAATGCATAAGACGTGCAACGCCAAAATCCTCTTAGGAGGAAAGAGAAAAAAAAAATGTTGGGGGTTTTGGCGGGAACGTGAAGAAGTCATGTCGCGTCATTGTATTATTTTCCAAAGGTTGTGTTATTTCGAGTGTAAATGTGTAAAATGGTGGATTTTATCCATTAAGTGTTCGTGAACGTGCACGAGTGTTGGTGAATAGTATAATGTCGTGAAACGTGACTCTTCGTGTTGTTTCCAGAACTCCATAGAAACCTCTAGTAAAGTCTCCACTACTTTACTGAGGCATTACGTGGACTTGACCGTGACATACTTTGCTCGACTTGACTATGACTGAGACTTATTTTAATTGTGAAACATTTGACGTACGGAACCTTTAAGGTTAAAAAAGTTGCTTACACTTTCATCTGTTCATTATGTTGTGTCAATTCTTCATTCCTTGTCCTGAAATCGTGTATTTCCGCCCGAAGAGCTTCGTTGCAGATGCTCGCCTCACGGGCCGTGACCACTTGGCTAGTGCAAGCAAAAAAAAAAAAGATAAACGTAAAAAAATAAATAGAAAAACTACATACCACAGATCACACTAGATACCGCATTACGAGATTCGTTGTTCCTACAAAAAGTCACGTCAGTGTGAGGCGCGGCGCGGGTCGCGGGGAGTGCGAACGAGCGTTCTCATTGGCTATCTCAAGGTTACGCCTACTCGCGCCTAACAACCAATCAGAGTCATATCTTATAAGTGTATTTAGGCTGATGCGTGGTGCGCTTCGAGCGTCCTGAATGAAGAATCTAGGGTGTGATCTGTGCTTTTCATCTTACCGCTGTAGTGTCTGTATTTCCTGTTGCAGCGCTTCATTGTTCTCATTCACTTTGTTCATTTCTAGTAAAAGCGTTTTGGCTTGTCCTAGCTCTTCGGTTATTAACGTGCCTTGCCTGTAATACAAAACATTTTTGTAGCGATGATGGATCAGTGGTTAACGCTTAGGGATCGCACGTCGCAGGCATTATGTTCGAACCCCAACAATGACCTTGAGCTATAGGTAATTATCTAGTCGTCTTATCAGCCCCCTTATCTTAGATGTACCTGATAGTGACAGTGCCCGCGCACAGTGCGAGTATGTTGGTGTGAGCGGGATGGCATGCTATCACAATCAGAATCACGAACGTTCATAAGGGCACAGCTCTTACACCTCCGCTACTGGACGAAGCCTCCCCCTCTCATTTGTGGGATTGGTTGCCATAACCCCCTCGCTTGGCAGACGGCTTGGAGACCGCAGAATGTTCACCGTTTACTAAGAGGACGCTGCTGTTAGTCGTCCGGTGTTTCTGGTCGCAGTTTTAGAACATATCTAGGTCCAGTAGCAATTTGCTAGTATTTCATGTACTATTTTTTTTTATGAATATGAGCAAAATCGGTCGAGGGTTTGTAAAGATATCTAGTGTTTTTTTTAAGTTATCTGTATTAGTTGCTCGCCCCGAGCTGTGACCTCGAGCGAAGCAAAAGTCGGCGTTCGTATGTTGATTTGTCCGACGATAGCTTGATTATCGTTGATCCCTTTATGAAATTTTGTAGCCTAGTAGTTCACTTCAATAAAAAATTTAAGTTCGAATATGAGCAAAATCGGTAGAAGCAAAAAAAAAGTCGGAAAGAAGGGTTTGTGAAGATCGCGCGAATGAGACGTTATGCAAAAAAAAAAAAAGTTCCAAAATATTCACTAGATGGCGTAATAGTCCTATCGTTTTACCTGTCATTGTCATTTCTGTCGAAATATTTTGTTTATTTTTTAAATCGTAAATTTTGGCTCCACACATTGTGTATTTAACCAGTGTCAACTATTATAATATTTCAAATGAAGTCAAATACAAAGTTACATTACTTGAAATTGTCTAAATACAAATGTGGAGCCAAAAAACACGAGAAACAAAAAGGCACACGTACATTTTTTTGTCTTTCATGTCTTGACAGTGACAGAAAAACCTCAAGGTACACCTAACGCCATCTATTGGGTACTTTTATTACCAGCTTTTTTTTTTTTTGGAATACGCCTCATTACTAGTCGTATGAACAAGAGCGATATCAAAGTAGTTGTTGTTACCTCTGCAAATTCTGTATTTCCTCCTGTAATGCGTTATTATTCTCTTCCAGTTTGTTAATTTGTAAGACCTTCTGCACGTCCGCTTCACGGAAATCGGCGAGTGCTGTCGTTGCTACGCTGTAATTAATTGATTAACCTCTGTATCAGCCTTTAAACATCCCACTGCTGGGATATCAGCCTACCCTCGAAGGGTGATTAGGCCATATCCTCCAAGCTGGCCCGGTGCGGGTTGGCGGATTCACACACGGCATCGAATTTCTTCTCCGGAAATATGCAGGTTTCCTCACGATGTTTTCCTTCACCGTAAAGGCAGTGGTATATCCGTACGTAAGTTCCAAAGAACTCATTGGTACGGGCCCGCCCGGGTTGAAATCGAGAAAAAAAATCTGCTGTTCCATACATTTTGTCGAGTGTCATTGAAATTTTTTTTTTCTCAATTTCAGTTTTGGTCCCATAGTAAAAGTTGTTCATAATGATGAGTACTATAAGCGCTTCTCAGTTGGTCACTTGCCGATGGGCGAAATTGTATATTTTACCAGACAATACTTTTATGAAATCCATGATTGTCAGCTGATCAAAATGAGTCCAATACCCCATCAATTTACTGTCAAAAATGGTACATATTAGACAGTGGAGCATGTGCTACTGCACTGCAAGTCCACAGAGGACATACGAATAGGGTCGGGAATCCTTCAAGAAACTCAAGAATAAGTCTCCAATACCATAACGACACATCACAGATCACACTGAGTACGGTTTAAAATGCGCACATAGGTGCCTTGCAACCATTTGCACTGTCAGCGTGCAAACAGTCGGTTTAAGATGCGCATATAAAGGCTCCTGTCAGACACATGACGTCATGAGTGACGTCATTTTAGCGCGCTCACGGTGCTCACGAGAATGAGGTAGTGCACGGTGCGCGCTAGTGTCAAATTCAAATTGTCATCTGTGAATTCCGATATTCTCTGTTTTTTATAGAAAAAAATGGATTGAATGCAGGCCAAAGCCTTCTGTGAAGACAGAAATTAAACTGACCATCAAATTATGAGACACTGAGGCCGATAACCTGAAAAATTAAACTATCTGACATAAGCACGCTAATGCTCGGTTTAAATTGCATTGCATCGTAAGCAGTGTGAGCGCATTTTAAACCGCAGTCTTTTTACCGCATTGCAAGATTCGTTGTTCCTACAAAAAGTCACCAGAGTTTTGGCGGGAACGTGAAGAAGTAATGTCGCGTCATTAAACTATTTTCCAAAACTTGTGTTATTTTGAGTGTTAATGTGTAAAAATGGTGGATTTTTATTCATTAAGTGTTCGTGATCGTGCATGAGTGTTGGTGAATAGTATAATGTCATGAAAAGTGACGTTTCGTGTTGTTTCCAAAACTCCATAGAAGGTTCTAGTAAAGTTTTCACCACTTTACTAGGGCATGACTTGGACTTGACCGTGACTTGCTTTGCTTGATTTAGACTACGACTGAGACTTATTTTAATTGTGAATTATTTAATATCACTTGAACTATTACAATACTTGACACTGGCTAAATACACAACGTGTGGAGCCAAAAAATAATAGAAAAAAAAAAGTCACCAAAGTTTCAAATGTCAAACTTCGGTCGCGGGAAGTGCGACCGCGAAACTCGCTATCGCTTTCAGAGTTACGGGATAAGCCCAAAGGTCTTATCACCCCTAGAATAAGGTTGGAATTAGAATTTACGTCATTTTATTTATTCGGTAGTCCCAAATGAAACGATCTGAAGGCCTCGCTACATGGCCTGACCTGACACCGTGTGAAAGGGACAGCTAGACTCGAATTTCACGGTAGCAAAAGAAACAAACTATTAAGGTTATAGCTTCTCCCTTTCGCTCCCCAAGAAACTTATATATAGCCATCTCTTTCACACGATGTCAGGTCAGGCCATGTAGCGAGGCCTTAAAACTTGTAACTCACTTTATTGTCAGTTTTTTCTGCTCTTTGAGATATTTGTTTTCTTTGCTGTACTTAGTTTTCAGTTGCTTCATATTTTTCATTTTCCTCTTAAGTGTCTCTATCTCTTTTCTGCAAATGTTTAATCATAATAATAATTTTTGACAAGGCAATTTTCATGTTGAAAATCGCGGTATTTTGGCGAAAAAGGACTTTTTTCTGTTTTTTTTTTAATTTCATCTCTTTTAATTGACCGAGCGAAGCGAAGGTCTCAGAGTTTACTGAGACAAATCGGCATTTGTATGTATGCTTGTATGTTTGTGTGTATGTTTGTCCGATGATAACTTGCGAACCGTTGCTCCGATCTTCATGAAATTTTGTAGGCAAGTAGTTTATTTCAATACAATTTTTAAGTTCGAATATGTGCTGAATCGGTCGCCGCGAACTTCTAGTTATCTTCTAGGTAATATGTTGAAATTGCGCCAGCCACAGAGAAACTGGCTCTTAATGAATCAATGCCTTAACAGCCCGCTCCGGTCATGGACTGTCAATATATTTAGATCTCTTCCGGCATCGACATAGGAGCATAGGCCTCCCCTTAAAAGTTATAGTATTATTATATATAACATGCTGCGCCTTGCGATTTCGCCCGCTATTCTACTGGAACGATTAAATTTTTCACGATAAAAATCAATCAAAAAATCAGTATATAGGTTTTACTTAAATCCTTGTATTATATATATACTAGCTGCGCCCCGCGGTTTCACCCGCTATTCTCCAGAACGTTTTTTCGGGATAAAAAGCCTATATGTTATTCCAGGGAACAAGGCTAACTCCATAGCAAATGTCATTCAAATCCGTTCGGCCGTTACAGAGCTAAACCGGAACAAACACACTTACATACTTACACATAAACTTTCGCATTTATAATATCAGTGTGATTACTTCCGTCAAATTACAAAATATCAAAACAAAAATTTCTTCAAAATATTTCTGAAATTATGATAGAAAAAAAACCTGTGCGCATTTTATAGGCAATATAGGCTGCAAAATGGTCTACTCTTAACACATAAATACTCACTCTTTCTTTTCGCAATTGTTACAGAGCTGGTATAAATATTTATGACTAGGCGAGAACTTCAGGCCGGATGTTTGTTTATACTCAAAAGGTGATTTCCTGAGGAAATATACATTTCATCATCATCATCATCAGCCGTAAGATGTGAACTGATGTTGACGTCTTATGTAGTAGTGTAACCGATAGTCCCGTCCCGATAGTTTAGTTAATGCAGAGCTCGAAAAGCTAAATTAATGCTTAATTTGATTTAAGGGGGCGTATTCCCTGGTTCTCATTGTCTCGTTCGCCCTATATATATATAAAAAAAAAAAAAAAAAAAACAAGATATTTAAAAAAATGTGATGTCATATACTTTAGAATACCATTGCCAATGCTTTATAATAATTTTCATGTTATTATCTTTTTCTTTTGGCGAAGGAGGAGGAAAAAAACAGTTGTTTTTTTTATTCTTTGCTTTTTCCTCGGCAAAATTAAAAAATAATAAAATGAAAATCTAAAAAGATTGGCAAGGGTATTCTAGTCATTGATAAGATTTTTTTTTTAATTTCTTCTCTGTTATATTCATATAAGAAAATGTTGATTGAGTGCAAACGAGACAGCGAGAACCAGGGTATACGTCCCCTTAATAAAGTACGAAAATGGACCGGCCACGCTTGCAACGCGCCCTTTAAATCTGTATATAATACACGACCTTCTTATCAATCATGTCAGTCATATGGGCCACAAAATTGTGAAAATACTTAGTGCAGCCTTAAGTTAATTCAATCTTCTCACCATTTCTGTGTATTTTCCAGTTTTCCAATCTTGTTCGTGAGATCTAGAGCTTCCTCGTTAGAAATAGTTACACCGGGATCCTTGAATTTTTCTTGGATTAATTTAAACACGTTCTCCCATATCGTCTCCTTCTTAGCGAAGCTTTGATCTCTGCAAATTGAATACCAAAAAAAATATGCTTTTACCCGCGGCTCCGCCCGCTTCTCCATAGAAACTTTTAGTTAAGTCTCCACCACTTTACTGGGGCATGACTTGGACTTGACCGTGACTAACTTTGCTGGCCTTTGATTGTGACTATGACTTGTTTATATGCATATATATATAGATAGATAGAACTCTTTATTGTTCACACAAAATTTTACATAATACATATAGTACATACACATACTTTTTACATATAGTGTGATTATTGTGATTGAAGGTGTATTAGACATAAAAAAAAAACCTTATTTGTAATTTCGTTTTTAATTTGATTTAAGGGGGCGTATACCCCGGTTCTCGCTGACTCGTTCGCACTATATCAACAGTTTTTAATAAAAAAATAACAGAGAAGAAATAAAGAAATATGTCTTGTCATTTACTTTACGTCACGTTATTATCTTTTTCTTTTGGCGAAAGAGAAGGAATAAACATTTGTTTTGATATTTTTTTTTGCATTTTCCTTGGCCAAATTAAAAAATAATAACATGAACATTGAAAAAGATTGGTAATGGTATTCTAGTCATTGATAAGACATATTTTTTTAGATTTCTTGTCTGTTATGTTTATATTAAAAATGTTGATAAAGTGCGAACGGGCCAGGGAGAACCAGGGTATACGCCCCCTTAATAAAATACGAAAATGGACCGACCACGCTAAAAAGGAAACGGTAATACACCACAGCGGCGCCCTCTCTCTTTTTGAAGAGTCTACGGAACCCTCGACTCGGGAGTGCGACTCGCACTAGGTCAGTTTTTTAATTCGATATTTCAACCCAGTTCTAATGCCGCTTTGGTGGCGTCATCCTTATTTTTATAATCGCCGGTTTTTTACTCGACTATGATGAGTGTAATGTTTTTTGGGTATTCGTAAGTATATTTGTATGTTCCTAAATTATATTCTGTAGCCTAAGCGGTTTGACCGATTTTGACAAGTGAGGTGTCCTTGGATTCTCCTTTTTGCAGTCAGGTATTTTGTATTTTTTTTAAATTAATATAACTTGTTTAATTTGACTTACCTTATATTGAGCTGGTCATCATTCTGTGGGTCCACAAAGGTGGGTAGAATTTTAATAATCGTATCCCGAGTCAATTCTTCATCGCATGAGGTCATCGGACACTTGATCCACCTTGACTTTGACCTAAAATTTAAATACATACTAGCTGCACCTCGCGGTTTCACCCTCTAATCTACAGAAAACGAATATTTTTGAGGGATGAAAAGTAGCCTATGTGATAATCCAGGGAATAAGCTACCTCCAAATTTCCTTCAAATCCGTAACAGAGCCGAAGGGGGACAAACACACTTACGTACTTACACACAACTTTTGCATTTATAATATTAGTGTGATTATAAACATGAAAGAGAAAATAGGATCTGTTACAAGTCACGTCATTTGCGGCACTGTAAATACACAACTCTACACTCGACACTAGTGATTTCCTAACACTTTCAAAAAAAATAACTGTCAAAAGACATTTGACAGTTTTTGACAGCTAACATACGCTTGGCTGGGATACAAAACATGGCCGACGTGCCGCAAGGCGGTCCCAACTGTCTTAAGTTTCGGCGATGTTATACGCAAAAAAATATACGATAGTGTAGCGTTTTTTTTTTTTTTAAGTACGGTATGTAGTGAAAAATTATTAGCTGTTGAGTAGAATCATTATCTTAAAGTAAAATTATATTAAAGTGGCTATACATTACTTAACGCGACATCGTGTGAAAGAGACGGCTATACGAGTTTCTGGGCAGCAAAAGAGAGAAGCTATAACCGTAGTAGTTTGTTTTTTTTGCTCCCTTGAAATTCAAGTCTAGCTGTCCCTTTCGCACTATGTCAAGTCTGGTGATGTAGCGAGGTAATGTAGTAATGTAATGTGGTAATGTATTCTGTAATGTAATGTACTTCAAAAAAACATTGTCTCATGTTTTAAAAGCTATGTTTTACTTACTTTGCAAACTCTGTTACACAGTAGTAGTGGAATATGTGACCGCATTTTGTCACGGATATATTTTCTGGATCTGTCACAGGATCGTTGCAGATGGTGCAAAGAAGTCTTAGATTTCTGAAACAAGAACCATCGAAACTTAAGGCTCTTAAGTACACGGTTGTATCGCTCACGCATTGTCACAAGTTTGTGGTAACGAAGGGACAGACAAAAAAAATAATAATACTGTTTTGGCATCTATATCCCATATGTCCCAAACAACATCAACAATGGTTGCCTGGAAGAGATCGCTTTTAGCGATAAGGACGCCACTTGCGGTACTAGCTTAAGTATAAGATAGTTCTGTACGTGTGTTCTTTTTATTTTTGGTGTACACAATAAAGAGTTTCTATCTATCTATCTAACATTTTCAAAAAATATTGAATGTACAGAATTATCTCATCTACAGTTTTATTATATGTATAGATAACGTACTAGCTTAGCAAATAGCGCCATCTATCGAATAAGTACTTAGAATAATAGTTATTTTTTACGTTCCTGCGAAAATACACATTAACACTCGAAATAACACAAGTTTTGGAAAATAATAAAATGACGCGACATGAATACTTCACGTTCCCGCCAAAACTCCCATTTTTAACTTACTGGTCATTCGTTTGTGGATTCCCTTGGTCCATTGCACCAGAGCCGGACCACAGCGTGAAGTCACCCCGTACAATTGTGGGGCATGTTTGGATGATTCTATTTTCTTTTATTTTCATTTTGCATGACGACACCGGACATTTAATTTTCCCTGTTGAAGTAAATCTGAAAATTGTATTGAACTCACAATAGGTGAATTTACATTTACTTATTTTAAATTAAAATTACAGTCGAAAGTCAATTGATCAATCACACTCACATTATGTCCTAAAATGAGGGTAGTTCCGGAAAAACCAGTCTGGTACTGTTAACCTTACCAGTGAGAGTAAACTTAACCTTACCAGTGATAGTAAGCATTGTTTTTTTTTATGGAAATTGGTGCGTATATAAGTAAAATCATAATGGTATGTAAGTATATAGATATTACTTAAATCCTTGTTTTATTTATATACTAGCTGCGCCCCGCGGTTTATCCCTCTATTCTCCAGAAAGTACCCTATATGTTAATCCAGGGAATAACCTACCTTCATACCAAATTTCATCCATATCCGTTCAGGCGTTACAGAGTTGAACGGGAACAAACACACATACTTACACACAAACTTTCGCATTTATAATATTTGTGTGATATATAAAATAAGGATATTTCTAGGAATCAACATACAGACCAAACCGCTTATGATAGAAATATGAAATTTAGACCCAATATTCCTTAAAAGGCTCTTGGTAACCAATACAAACGGATTTTGCGAAATTTTACCTCTAAAGAAGCAAAATGAACCCCCAAAGTTTGTATGGAAATAAAATATTTTTGCATGATAAGACAGTGACAATGACAATAGTTTCATGATACGCCAATGAAACTTGGTTTATGTACTAAACATTAAAAATAAGAAAGGCATAAATGCAAAAAGACAAAAAAGGCAAAGGAATTTTTCGAAAATCATCCCCTGAAGCGGTGAAATGGGGTGTTGAAATTTCTGTAGCCAATGCGAGCGAATCCGTGTGGGCAAGCTAGTCCCCAGAGCCAGCAATGATGAAATAATAGATGTCTTAACAATATACCATTAACTTTCAATGTGTCATTTATAATTTTGCTTTTTATTAACTAACTTCATCCTTTGATTACAATACTGAAGTTTGTACTGAATTTTTCTTTATGCCTACAATTTTACGATTAATATTTCTTTCAACATGTAACACTCTAAAGATTTTGATTACGTACTTTACGAACTCCTTCAGACAGCGCAAATGGAATGTGTGGCCACATGTTGCCACGGATATATTTTCTAGATCTATCACATGCTCACAGAATGTGCAGTCTATATGCATATTTCTGAAACAAATATATATAATTAATACCCAAATACCAAATACTTATGGGTAAGAATGTTCTTGAGTAGCAATCACGAGCTGACTGAAGACATTTTGAAGGTCGCAGGTTACCGGTGGATGCAAGTTGCAAATTGTCGTTCAGTGTGGCAGTCTAAGGGGGAGGCCTTTGTTCAGCAGTGGACATCAGGCTGATGATGATGAATTCCCAAACCCCTCTTTTTTTATTAGTGCTATCTGAAATCAGATCCAGGACTCTGAGCTGGTTGTGAAGTAGGTATCCTTTGTTGTGCAGATTTAGTTTCCCATTGGAAACCATTGGATTACTTTTCTCCTGTGTTATCATAATTATTGTGTTGTGGTTGTCATGAAAAATATTCCTTTTAGGTTAATTACTTGTATAAACGCACGTAAACCGCGGTGTCAATATCTGTGCACCTCGTTCAAAGCTTCATAGGAATGCACCCCGTCGCTCGCTCGCCCCGTCAAGTCAGTCAGTATGGTGGGAAATTATATTCTCTTTTGTTATCACCTTCGTTACCGATACGCGTCTCGATAATTTGGTTAGTTTAGTTTTGTGTTATAATTATTTTGTGTTTGAGCGTCTGTTGTTAAGTTTGCACGATGTGACGTCAATCATGGAGCCGGGTTCACAGATATTGTGACCGCGCTGTACTTTTCAAATGTTTTCCATGAAACATATCAATAAATCGCAAACTTTTTTTTTACATCATTCGCTCGTTAGATAATGCCTACATGTTCTATTCATCTGTGGCCTACATTTAGCGATTTTTAGAAAATGCGAATGGAATTTGTTGGTCAATAAAATTAATAGTTTAAAAATACCTGTTGCGTCTGTACCATGAAGCCGGGAACTAGGTAATGTGCTACAATTACGTAAAACGAATTCTAGATAGATAAAAATAGGAATACAGTACCTAAAATTGTTTTCATATTCGTTTCTACGGTTTTTAACGATTAACTCCATTTTAATGTTTTCCTTGGTCCGTTTGTTTTGTGACCGCAGCGATAAATTCTCTGTTTGTGACCTTGTGAGTTTGGGCCTTATTCAAAGAGTATGTAATACTACGTAATAGCCTTATTCATAAACCTGTTTTAAGGCCGCGCTACATGGCCTGACCTGACATCGTTTGAAAGAGATGGCTATATATAAGTTTCTGGGGGAGCGAAAGGAGAAGCTATAACCTTACTAGTTTGTTTCTTTTGCTCCCGTGAAATTCAAATCTAGCTGTCCCTTTCACATGCTGTCAGGTCAGGCCATGTGTAGACACCCTTATTTTATTTACATTTTTTTACGTTTTACCTTAGCGAATTCAAAGTAGCTATACCTTTACAAGATCCTTGAGCTATACTATATGGAATTCCAAATGTCACATTTCGATACAAATATTTTATTTACATTTTTTTTTTTTTTTTCTTTTTCTCCCTAAGAGGATTTTGGCGTCGCACGTCTTATGCATTTGCCAGTGTCAAGTATACATATATATTCCCAAGTTTTGTTAGATATTATCAAATAAGTCATAGTCACGGTCAAAGTCGAGCAAAGCAAGTCACGGTCAAGTCCAACTCATGTCCCAGTAAAGTGGAGAAAACTTTACTAGAGCCTTCTATGGAGTATTGGAAACAACACGAAAATTCACGTTTCACGACATTATACCATTCACCAACACTCGTGCATGTACACGAACACTTAACGGGTAAAAATTCACCGTTTTTACACATTAACACTCGAAATAACACAAGTTTTGAAAAATAATAAAATGACGCAACATGAATTCTTCACGTTCCCGCCAAAACTCCTTTTTTTTTTTTTCTCTTTCCTCCTAAGAGGATTATGGCGTCGCACGTCTTATGCATTTGCCAGTGTCAAGTATACTCATACATTTTCAAGTTTTGTTGAATATTGTCAAATAAGTCTTAGTCACAGTCAAAGGCGAACAAAGCAAGTCATGGTCAAGTCCAAGTCATGCCCCAGTAAAGTGGTGAAAACTTTACTAGAGCCTTCTATGGCGATTTGGAAACAACACAAAAATTCACGTTTCACGACATTATACCATTCACCAACACTCGTGCATGTTCACGAACACTTAACGGGTAAAAAATCACCGTTTTTACACATTAACACTCGAAATAACACAAGATTTGGAAAATAATAATATGACGCGACATGATTTCTTCACATTCCCGCCAAAACTCAAAACTCCTTTATTTACATTATTTTACGTTTTGTTTTCAGTGTTCCCACCTTAGCGATTTCAAAGTAGCTATATATAGTTCCAAATGTCACCAGATTTCGATACAATGATAAAAATCACCCAATATCGCTAAAATCTCCCTGAAATAAATTACCTATACAGATAAGGTATATTAGTTTAATTTTCAATTTTAACAAGCTTACATGGTAAGCAGGTACATTATCAAAAGTTTATAAATAAAACGACAATTAATAGGTAAATTATAATTCTAAATCCCCAAGCATTATTTCTTCTATGTCTTCATCATCTGCAGGCGCCGAGGTTGACTACACATTGTACTCTTCGTTCAACTTTAAAAGAATATTTGGCTTTTACAATTTCAGCAATTACTTTGCTAGGAGTATAATAGAATAGAATAACGATAATTATATAGAACTGTGTACATAATCAGGAGTAAAATTTGATTTTAGATTCAAAGTCTATCCTACCCTTGTCTGTTATGTTGTGTTTTGTATGATGCATTTTGGGACAAAATTCTTAAGTAATTGCAGCACTTCTTTTTCAGAACTTTTAATTTATTTCTAATAAAAATGGTAGCATTCAAAAGTCACTTTATCGAAATATCAACATCAAAAACGCACGAAAGCTTATAATTTCAAGATACTATAAACGAAACGAATGAACGAGAGCTATTGGGATTCCCAAATAATTGATTAAGTTTACTAAAAATCATTTAAAAAAATCGCTATAGACCTTCAATAGTCACCAGATCTAGCAACAAAATCGCTAAGGTGGGAACACTGTTTCTTTAGTTATTTTTTTTTACTTATTGGCTCCATATGCATTATTTAGCCAGTGTCAAGTTTTGTAATATTTCATGTGAAGTAAAATATTTTTCAAGTAAATTCTGTCCCAGTCATGGTCTAGGTCTTAGACGGATACAAGATCCATGGTCTAGGTTAATAAAAGTACCCAAGTTTATACCAGTATTTATTTAAAATTTGTATTCTCTTTGGTTTATACCCCAGTAATAAAGTGGTAGAGACTGTACTAGAGGCTTATAGGGCAAGATGGACTGTACTAGAGGCTTATAGATCGATTTCACGTTCTCGCCAAAATTTGTTTTTTTTTCATATATTTTGGCTCCACACCTAGTGTATTTAGCCAGAGTCAAGTTTTGTATCTCAGAGGTCAAGTCCAAGTCATGCCTCAGTCAAGTGGTGGAAACTTTAAGGTTTCTATGGGGGTTATGAAACAACACAATAAGTCACGTTTCACGACCGTTACCATACCATAGCATACCGTTCACCAACACTCGTGCACGTTCACGAAAATTTAATGAATAAAAAACAAACTTTTATCTATGTACTTGGCTGGGCCAGGTACCGCCCCCATTCAAGTGAAAATCTGTCGCCAAACATCTACAGTGTGTTTCGGTAGCCTCACTTGGCAGCGAGTTCCTATTCCAGGCTATTTGTGTTTACTATACACACCGTCACATAACATGTGAGTTGTGGCCAAACGCCTAGCCTGTCGATCATAAAAAAACACAACAAATTTGTATTAAGCATTTATTTGTAAACACAGTACACCAATATTTTTTAGATAATATTCTGTACTAGCAGCGCCCCGCGGTTTCACTCGCAATCCCGGAACCGTTAAATTTTTCGGGATAAAAAGTAGCATACCTATGTGTTTATCCATACCAAATTTCATTCAAATCCGTTTAGCCATCGCAGAGTTCAGGGGAACACACTTATATACTTAAGTATACACAACTTTCTCATTTATAACATTAGTGTGATATACTTCGGTATAGAAATAGTACAAATATTTTATTGTGAGCCACGACCATGAACCCTATCGCGCGGCGATACGATTCGCGATCACGCAGCGTCAGTAGTTGAATCTACACCTGTGCCTACACAGCGCTTCCAGATCGCAAAAGTAAAATTACAGTGTTTCCAGCTTAGCAATACAGTACAAATACAGTATTTTTCCGAAAAAAAAAAAACAGTACAACACATTTTATAAAGTGATATTGCTTTGGTTAGATATTGAGTGACACTAATTACCTACAGTAGATCCTTACACAGTATTTTTTACATTATTATATATATTTAGTAATAATCTACTGTAATCACTGTGTCTGGAAGCACTGCTTACAATCATCGCGATAAGCACGTCACGGTACAGGCGCAGGTGTAATAAAAATCTACAAAACGCGGAAGCGAAAGATATGGCAATATACGCCTCTCTTTCATATTCATTCTTATTCATCTCCTCACGCAGCACTAACAGAAGTCTTGGACATACAACTATATGATTTGTGACAGAAGTATTTAATTTCATTTTATGAATACTTTTTGAGGGATACAGAAAGTTTTGTAAAGGGGTTTGATATTTTTGGCATTGTTTTGGATTTTTTGGCATTATTTCGTACATTTTTTTTGCAAAATCGTATCACATTCTCACACATCAAATAGCCTCCCAGCTCACGCAGGAAACCAGAAAAAGCTGTAGAAATGCAGGGATTATGAGGTCACTAGACCTCAATCCATACGAGACCACGCACATGCATACATAATACTCCTGCTCATGTCTTAGCCGATTGCAGAATGAGAAAGAAATAATCATTTAAAAAAAAAACGTTTATCCTTGTTGTTACTGAGAGGTGTGCCAGTATTGAAAGGTATGTATGTTCTCTAGATATGTTGTAATCAGCGTTATAAACAACTTTAACTACGGGACCAACCCTGATTCGTGAAAAAAAAAACAGTGTTCCATAGAAAAAATGTTATTGACACTGGACAAAATGTATGGAACTCCAGTTTTTTTTTTCGCGATTTCATAGTTAGTCCGATAGTAAAAGTTGTTCATAATTATGATTCAATACCTAAATACCTTTCAATATTGTAGACAAACCAAAAATTCAGATACATAAATACAGATGTAGCTTAATTTCCTAAAGTATCACATTATGGAGATAATGGAACATAAAGATTACTAAGTAACTTAATATTTGGAATACTTTGTGTTCAAAAACCTCTTTGAAGCGGTACTATGCCAGCTTCCATACAATAATTTCTAATCCCATTTCTCTTTTCCACTCCAAGTTCAATAAGAACAGAGAGAGCAATCTTGGACCGATGGCGTTTCCTGAGCTTTAGCCAAAAATTCTAATTTCCCCTGATTGTTCAATATCCTAATTGGATACTGATAAGCAACAACATGTCAAGCCACAAAAAAAAGAAGAAATTGTTAGTGATACAGAACCATGGATTTAGCATCATACTGGATAGTGTCATTGCTTTGGCAGCGTGTTCACTTTCTGTTGGTGCGTTTATTGAGTAGGGAAGTGAAAACTAGTGCAGAATCTATCGATAAAAATGTACACAAGTGTACAAAACTAAGAATTTGTAAATTAAGAACAAAATGTTTGCAAAAATATGTACTTTATTGAATATCGAAACTCGTAATTGCCATGTAAATAGTACGAATATATATAGTATATATAGTAACTATGAAAGTTAATAAGTATCTACACCGTCTCCTAGTTTCTTTTATTATTCCTAGTTTTTTAATTGACAGCCCAGTCATAAAACTAGATTTTTCAAAATGTTTTCAACAAGGTCAAGAATATTTAGGTGGCTCCCAGTTTTCGCGCCTCACAGCCTTTATCCACTGATTTCTGATTTCCGGACATTTTGGAAACCTATAACAAAATGTTTTATTTTAATTAATTGGTTAACCATGACACAATATTGGAACAAAATATCATACATTTCAAGCCGCGAAAGCTTCAAAAAGATTCAAATTAATTATCAATAGAATACGTATCAAGCCGATTATATGCAGATAGGAATTAACCGTTCATGTTTCACTTAATTTAGTATATGTAGGATATTACAAGAGTATTATTAGATAAATATCGACAAAATATCGACAATGTTTGAAACGTGCAATGGTACTTCACTAGCAGAAACACGTAAAACATTGCATTTATTTATCTTAAATGAAAGCTTAAATTCATAACTAAATAACACTGCGTGATAGTTGTATGACTTCAAACATGTATATTCTTTAAGTGAAACGAATATTTAGCTTTGATACTGGTTATTTTAGGTAATAAACGCTACAAAAGACTTACGTGTGAAATGATAATTCTGGGTCTTTTACTCCTCCTTTCGTTGTTCTCGATGGACAAAACACAGCACGCCATAATATCACTATGTATGATAGTATTAAGTCTTCACAGTGTTTTTTTGTATATAATTTCACTTTTGAGCAAGACGGGTCGCAATGTTATGACCTACTAGTCGGTCACAAAATGGACACAGAGTGCGAGGTAACCAATCTTACAATAGCTCTCTCGCTTACTCTATGCGATGATCTGTGTAATAAAAAGAGAAACTTGACAATGTGAACGTCGGAGCGGCAACGTCTCATAGCTCTGTCCAGTATGATGTTTCGTCCAAGTACAGAACGCTTCTTTGTCAACCATAGAAGCGTTCTGTAGGAGTTTTGGCGGGAACGTGAAGAAATCATGTCGCGTCATTATATTATTTTCCATTACTTGTGTTATTTCGAGTGTTAATGTGTAAAAACTGTGAATTTTTACCCGTTAAGTGTTCGTGAACATGTACGAGTGTTGGTAAATGGTATAATGTCGTGAAACGTGAATTTTCGTGTTGTTTCCAAAACTCCATAGAAGGCTCTAGTAAAGTTTTCACCACTTTACCGGGGCATGACTAGGACTTGACCGTGACTTGCTTTGCTCGACTTTGACAGTGACTATGACTTGTTTGATTATATCTAACTAAACTTGAGAATAAATATGTATACTTGACACTGGCAAATGCATAAGGCGTGCGACGCCAAAATCCTCTTAGGAGGAAAAAGAAAAAAAAAAAAAAAAAAAAGCGTTCTGTAACATTAAAAAAAAAAAAAAAAATTCTTTCCTCTTATGAGGATTTTGGCGTCGCACGTCTTATGCATTTGCCAGTGTCAAGTATACATATATATTCTCAAGTTTTGTTAGATATTATCAAACAAGTCATAGTCACGGTCAAAGGCGAGCAAAGCAAGTCACGGTCAAGTCAAAGTCATGCCCCAGGAAAGTGGTGAAAACTTATTAGAGCCTGCTATGGAGTTTTGGAAACAACACGAAAATTCACGTTTCACGACATTATACCATTCACCAACACTCGTGCATGTTCACGAACACTTAACAGGTAAAAATTCACCGTTTTTACACATTAACACTCAAAATAACACAAGTTTTGGAAAATAATAAAATGACGCGACGTGAATTCTTCACGTTCCCGCCAAAACTCCAAAATTTTTTTTTGTGGGTTGACATGTTATTGCTTATCAGTATCCAATTATTACTTATTATTCTATTCTAATATTTAAAATTATAAGTCACACATGTACTTAAGGTCCTTCGACTTTCATACAAAACTATCGATGTCTTTTTAGGCGTCCTACTACGATTTTGAACTGGGCATGACTTAACATAGGTCTAATTTGGCCTCTAAGTATCGCAAAGTCTATAATTTAAAATGTTCATGGCTAGGAAATACCATTTTTCAACCCAATAATTACGACAAATTTTACGAATGTAGTGGTGTGTTCTTTACATGCGAATCATGCGATCATGGTGTGCGTGAAATATTCATGTGTGCGTGCGTCTTGCAAAAATCGTGTACACTGGTTGTGCCGCGCGCGCGTCACGCGGTTTACGCGACGTTGCCAGCTTGTCGGAGCGTGTGTGAGCGAGACTAGGAATCCTTGCCTCGCGGCTTAGTCCGCGCGCGGTCTTCGATAATTGCGACGTTGCGAGATTCGGTATCGGTGTGCAGTGCAGTGTTTGATTTGGTTACCTAATCTATCTATACCAATATTATAAAGAGGAAAGATTTGATTGTTTATTTATTTCATTATTTGTTTGTTTGCATTGAATAGGCTCCGAAACTACTGAACCGATTTGAAAAATTCTTTCACTGTTGGGAAGCTACACTATCCCTATACTATATTATATTATATTTTTAAAAAATTTGGGATCCTTACTAAAACTCGAATAATGTAACCCAAGATGTAAAAAAAAATACCTAAAATATCCTTTACATCGCGTGCGTTGCGACAACTATTGATGATGATAGAATAATCTATCTATACCAATATTATAAAGAGGAAAGATTTGATTCTTTGTTTGTTTGTTTATTTGCATTGAATAGGCTCCGAAACTGCTGAACGGATTTGAAAAATTGTTTCGCTGTTGGGTTTTCGGCTTTCTTAATATATTTTTTTTTTTTGTGACTTGACGCGGGTGGAGGGGTTTTCGTGTGTGTATTATGGTTTTTATTTTTTTGTTGGGTGCCCGTGCGAAGCCGGGGCGGGCTGCTAGTAACCTAATAATAACGTACATAATTATAATAGAATGCAGCAGACATCATCGTTGCGCTATAGACGCCATCAATATTCTGGCCAAAAAAAGAGCACGAAACGTGTTCGTGCTCGGCTGAAATATTATCATGGCGAAGGTGTTTCGTAAGTGCCTACCTACCTAATTTATAAATAAAAAATATAATTCGAGACTTCTTGCCCATTTTCATGGCGATGGGGATTTCTACCCTTCCAACTGCGATTTTCATTTGCGATCATAGATTTTAAGGATCATCATCATCATCATCATCAGCCTGTTCCCTATACCATACCCAACTGCAGGACCGCCCCGCGGGCCCGCACGCGGCCCGTGCAGCCTCGCGAAATACTAGTTTATAAATATAAAAATGAACCCCTATTCTTATATTTTGAGGACTTTGACATAGGTAACCATTTATAAATTTTCAGGGTTCCGTAGTACTACAAGGAACCCTTATAAGTTTGTCATGTCCGTCTGTCTGTCTGTCTGTCCGTCTGTCTGTTTGAATCCTTTACAGCCCGCACCGGCTTCGCACGGGTATATAACAAAAAAATAAAAATTATAATACACACACAAAACCCTTCTATTTGCGTCAAGTTACAAAAAAAAAATATATATAAAGAAAGCTAAAAAGCTTCCCAACAGCGAAAGAATTTTTCAAATCGGTTCAGTAGTTTCGGAGCCTATTCAATGCAAACAAACAAACAATCAAATCTTTCCTCTTTATAATATTTATTTTTGGTGTGACTAACTAATAACCCCATATCTAAAATTTGTTGGAATTCGGCATTTCTGAGTATGGGGCTCGGTGCGCGCTCCATCAGTGCCAGGAAAAATAAGGCAAAATTACGGGAAAAAAAATTCACCTCAATAATGATGATGAATGTGGTTTTTGCATTTTTATGTATGATCTCGTTGCGCGCACGCTCACTGATCCCGGGAAAAATATTGAAAAAATTCTGAAAAACTTCCTTCTTAGTGAAATAATAGATTTTTTGTAAAAGGTGCCTATATAGGTATAGGTATACCTATATAGGTAGGTGGTAAGGTGGTAGATAGAGGTATATGAAAATATTGGATATTTCGTGCTGCGCGATTGAAATATGTGCATAATACTAATAATACTTACCTACCTACCAACAAACCAACCAACCAACCTACCTACCTACCTACCTACCTATTAGTTAGTTAGTTTTGTGTGTGGTGTTTGTTGTGTTGTTTGATAACTTATTTTGTAAAAAAATAGCACAAAAAGAACAAAAATCTACAAAAACAGTAATTTTCAAATGAGGATTGATCCTTCGTCTCATTGACACACTACGAAACGAAGCATAATGAAAATCCGTCCACTCGACCGCTCGGCCAGTCGATCTGATAGGTGGAACGCCGAAAATCGGGTACTCAATTTCGTATTTGCTTGTAACCGTTTTGAATTCGCATGTGATTCGGTCATAGATTTAAAATTCATCATCATCATCATCAGGCTGTTGATAACGTACAGAGATTTCTTGCCCATTTTCATGGCGATGGGGGATTTCTACCCGTCCAACTGCGATTTTAATTTTAGGTCATAGATTTAAAATTCATCATCATCATCAGCCTGTTGATAGCGTACAGAGATTTCTTGCCCATTTTCATGGCGATGGGGGGGATTTCTACCCGTCCAACTGCGAATTTCATTTGTGGTCATAGATTTAAATATCATCATCATCATCATTAGCCTGTTCCGTATCGTACCGAGATTTCTTACCCATTTTCATGGCGATGGGGGGATTGGTACCCGTCCAACTGTGACCTTCGTCACAGACCTTCGTCGTTTATCGGTCATAGATTTTAAGGATCATTATCATCATCATCCGCCTGTTCCCTATCGTACCGAGATTTCTTACCCATTTTCATAGCAATGGGGGGATTTCTACCCGTCCGACTGCGTTTTACATTTGCGGTCATAGATTTAAAATGTTCCATCATCATCATCAGCCTTCTCCCTAACGTAACGAGATTTCTTAAAAAATACATAAAATGATTAAATTAAAAAATATTTTATTTTACTAGAATACCTTTGCCAAAATTCGTAAAGGTCGGTCCAGCCTTTTTATCGTGAACAGATAACAAACAGAAAGACAGAGCTACTTTCAAAATTTATAGGATACTAGATGCGCCCCGCGGTTTCGCCCGCGGTATAAACTCTGTAACGGCTGAACGGATTTGGATGAAATTTGGAATGGAGGCTACCATACCTAAATTTGGCTACCTCCATACCAAATTACATTAAAATCCATGCAGCTGTTACAGATTTGAACGGGAACAAACACACTTACATACTAACATACCTACTTACATACACACAAACTTTCGCATTTTGGTGTGACTAAGTAATAACCCCATATCTAAAATTTGTTGGAATTCGGCATTTCTGAGTATGGGGCTCGGTGCGCGCTCCATCAGTGCTGCCAGGAAAAATAATGCAAAATTTCTGGAAAAAAATTCACCTCAATAATGATGATGAATGTGGTTTTTGCATTTTTATGTATGATCTCGTTGCGCGCACGCTCACTGATCCCGGGAAAAATATTGAAAAAATTCTGAAAAACTTCCTTCTTAGTGAAATAATAGATTTTTTGTAAAAGGTGCCTATATAGGTATAGGTATACCTATATAGGTAGGTGGTAAGGTGGTAGATAGAGGTATATGAAAATATTGGATATTTCGTGCTGCGCGATTGAAATATGTGCATAATACTAATAATACTTACCTACCTACCAACAAACCAACCAACCAACCTACCTACCTACCTACCTACCTATTAGTTAGTTAGTTTTGTGTGTGGTGTTTGTTGTGTTGTTTGATAACTTATTTTGTAAAAAAATAGCACAAAAAGAACAAAAATCTACAAAAACAGTAATTTTCAAATGAGGATTGATCCTTCGTCTCATTGACACACTACGAAACGAAGCATAATGAAAATCCGTCCACTCGACCGCTCGGCCAGTCGATCTGATAGGTGGAACGCCGAAAATCGGGTACTCAATTTCGTATTTGCTTGTAACCGTTTTGAATTCGCATGTGATTCGGTCATAGATTTAAAATTCATCATCATCATCATCAGGCTGTTGATAACGTACAGAGATTTCTTGCCCATTTTCATGGCGATGGGGGATTTCTACCCGTCCAACTGCGATTTTAATTTTAGGTCATAGATTTAAAATTCATCATCATCATCAGCCTGTTGATAGCGTACAGAGATTTCTTGCCCATTTTCATGGCGATGGGGGGGATTTCTACCCGTCCAACTGCGAATTTCATTTGTGGTCATAGATTTAAATATCATCATCATCATCATTAGCCTGTTCCGTATCGTACCGAGATTTCTTACCCATTTTCATGGCGATGGGGGGATTGGTACCCGTCCAACTGTGACCTTCGTCACAGACCTTCGTCGTTTATCGGTCATAGATTTTAAGGATCATTATCATCATCATCCGCCTGTTCCCTATCGTACCGAGATTTCTTACCCATTTTCATAGCAATGGGGGGATTTCTACCCGTCCGACTGCGTTTTACATTTGCGGTCATAGATTTAAAATGTTCCATCATCATCATCAGCCTTCTCCCTAACGTAACGAGATTTCTTAAAAAATACATAAAATGATTAAATTAAAAAATATTTTATTTTACTAGAATACCTTTGCCAAAATTCGTAAAGGTCGGTCCAGCCTTTTTATCGTGAACAGATAACAAACAGAAAGACAGAGCTACTTTCAAAATTTATAGGATACTAGATGCGCCCCGCGGTTTCGCCCGCGGTATAAACTCTGTAACGGCTGAACGGATTTGGATGAAATTTGGAATGGAGGCTACCATACCTAAATTTGGCTACCTCCATACCAAATTACATTAAAATCCATGCAGCTGTTACAGATTTGAACGGGAACAAACACACTTACATACTAACATACCTACTTACATACACACAAACTTTCGCATTTTGGTGTGACTAAGTAATAACCCCATATCTAAAATTTGTTGGAATTCGGCATTTCTGAGTATGGGGCTCGGTGCGCGCTCCATCAGTGCTGCCAGGAAAAATAATGCAAAATTTCTGGAAAAAAATTCACCTCAATAATGATGATGAATGTGGTTTTTGCATTTTTATGTATGATCTCGTTGCGCGCACGCTCACTGATCCCGGGAAAAATATTGAAAAAATTCTGAAAAACTTCCTTCTTAGTGAAATAATAGATTTTTTGTAAAAGGTGCCTATATAGGTATAGGTATACCTATATAGGTAGGTGGTAAGGTGGTAGATAGAGGTATATGAAAATATTGGATATTTCGTGCTGCGCGATTGAAATATGTGCATAATACTAATAATACTTACCTACCTACCAACAAACCAACCAACCAACCTACCTACCTACCTACCTACCTATTAGTTAGTTAGTTTTGTGTGTGGTGTTTGTTGTGTTGTTTGATAACTTATTTTGTAAAAAAATAGCACAAAAAGAACAAAAATCTACAAAAACAGTAATTTTCAAATGAGGATTGATCCTTCGTCTCATTGACACACTACGAAACGAAGCATAATGAAAATCCGTCCACTCGACCGCTCGGCCAGTCGATCTGATAGGTGGAACGCCGAAAATCGGGTACTCAATTTCGTATTTGCTTGTAACCGTTTTGAATTCGCATGTGATTCGGTCATAGATTTAAAATTCATCATCATCATCATCAGGCTGTTGATAACGTACAGAGATTTCTTGCCCATTTTCATGGCGATGGGGGATTTCTACCCGTCCAACTGCGATTTTAATTTTAGGTCATAGATTTAAAATTCATCATCATCATCAGCCTGTTGATAGCGTACAGAGATTTCTTGCCCATTTTCATGGCGATGGGGGGGATTTCTACCCGTCCAACTGCGAATTTCATTTGTGGTCATAGATTTAAATATCATCATCATCATCATTAGCCTGTTCCGTATCGTACCGAGATTTCTTACCCATTTTCATGGCGATGGGGGGATTGGTACCCGTCCAACTGTGACCTTCGTCACAGACCTTCGTCGTTTATCGGTCATAGATTTTAAGGATCATTATCATCATCATCCGCCTGTTCCCTATCGTACCGAGATTTCTTACCCATTTTCATAGCAATGGGGGGATTTCTACCCGTCCGACTGCGTTTTACATTTGCGGTCATAGATTTAAAATGTTCCATCATCATCATCAGCCTTCTCCCTAACGTAACGAGATTTCTTAAAAAATACATAAAATGATTAAATTAAAAAATATTTTATTTTACTAGAATACCTTTGCCAAAATTCGTAAAGGTCGGTCCAGCCTTTTTATCGTGAACAGATAACAAACAGAAAGACAGAGCTACTTTCAAAATTTATAGGATACTAGATGCGCCCCGCGGTTTCGCCCGCGGTATAAACTCTGTAACGGCTGAACGGATTTGGATGAAATTTGGAATGGAGGCTACCATACCTAAATTTGGCTACCTCCATACCAAATTACATTAAAATCCATGCAGCTGTTACAGATTTGAACGGGAACAAACACACTTACATACTAACATACCTACTTACATACACACAAACTTTCGCATTTTGGTGTGACTAAGTAATAACCCCATATCTAAAATTTGTTGGAATTCGGCATTTCTGAGTATGGGGCTCGGTGCGCGCTCCATCAGTGCTGCCAGGAAAAATAATGCAAAATTTCTGGAAAAAAATTCACCTCAATAATGATGATGAATGTGGTTTTTGCATTTTTATGTATGATCTCGTTGCGCGCACGCTCACTGATCCCGGGAAAAATATTGAAAAAATTCTGAAAAACTTCCTTCTTAGTGAAATAATAGATTTTTTGTAAAAGGTGCCTATATAGGTATGGTACCTATATAGGTAGGTGGTAAGGTGGTAGATAGAGGTATATGAAAATCTTGAATATTTCGTGCTGCGCGATCAAAATATGCACATTATACTAATAATACCTACCTAGCCACCAACCAAGCAACCAACCTACCTACCTACATACCTACCTATAAGTTAGTTTTGTGTGTTGTGTACACACAAAATAACAAATAACAAACAACAGTACCTACTATGGACTAAATTAATCTAACCCGGGTCTAAAATCCATATTTTTAGTCGCAGAATAATGTCTATCGACGCGGAAAACACAACATTTTTGGGTATTGCATATTTCATTAGGTTCATTTCATTAGGTATTAGGTATGTAAAATTCGAAATTAATTTGAAAAAAACCGAAAAAAAGTGGAAAATTTGTTCGGAAGGTACCAGACTCGGTGCCTTTAGAACCCCCGATATGGGGTTATTCCAGGGACCCAGTTATTCAATCGTCAAGCAGTAGTGTGCAAAACATCACTGTGTTCCGGATTGAAGGGCAATGTTTCCAGCGTAATTATTGGGCACAGAGATTTAACATCTAATATCTCAGAGTAATGAGCGCAGTGCATTGCCGCGCATGGTTTTGAACTGTTGAGGTTCAAAATTCTGGGTGGCACTGAACTGTTATGAGCAAGCGTGAAGCTTAACATCAGCTGAGTAACTTGCTCGTCTCGTCACCAAATAACAAAAAAAAAAAACTTACATGCTTACACACTTACACACGAACTTTCGCATTTTAAATATTTGTGCGACAATATTAGGTTTATTAGTAGATATATACTTTTATAAGTTTCGTTACTAATTTTGAATAAGTTTGTCAAGAAACCCACAGCAAAAATTAAAATAAATAGTATTCTCGAAATTAAATTATAAAAAATAATACTACCTAATTTTAGGGGTTCGAACCCAGAACCTCACGAGCGCGACCTAATCAAACTGATGACTTCGGCCACCGAGACGATATACAGAGCAACGAAATTTCGTATTTGCTTGTAACCGTTTTGAATTCGCATGTGTGCGTAATGTTCATGCGTGCATACAGGCGTTGAACATTATTTGAATTTTCAGTCGAGTGCAGCTATTAATGGGCTCTATTATTTTTGAGATGTCTTTATAACAATAGTAAGAGGTCGCAAAGTGAATTAAAACTGGGGCAGATTACCTCAATTGAGTTTTCAACGACAGCGCCATCTCTTGGCGCCTACCTACCTAGCGGACTCAAACGAAGCACCTTAAATCACTTTTAAGTTGTGTCACATACTTTTTGTTGGATAATTCATCTCACTTTATTTGCCCTTTCTATGATTTGGTTTCATTGCTTCATATTTGTGACAATCGTGTTAGCATGTTGTTTAGAGTTTCAAGCCAAGATTCAAGGGTTTCAGATTCTTCATCCGTTGTCGAGTTCTGCAAGAATAATTACCTCAGTACACTCGTAAACATATCACACAAACTCTAAACCCATCTGTGTGTGCCATAAAACAGAGAAATTATAAAAAGAGAAGTGCCACATGGTCGTCACAATTTCTGCTTGACTTGAAATAGAAATCCAAGCTAACTCATTCGTAAAAACCACGTAAGAAAAAACGATTTCTTATAAATATTTTTGCAATGAGGCGTTTTCCAAAAAAAAAAAAAAACCTTGTTATAAAAGTTCCCAATAGATGGCGTTAGAGGTACCTTGAGTTTTTGCTGTCACTGTCAAGACATGAAAGACAAAAAAATGTACGTGTGCCTTTTTTTTCTCGTGTTTTTTGGCTCGACATGTGTATTTAGACAATTTCAAGTAACGTAACTATGTATTTGACTTCATTTGAAATATTACAGTAGTTGACACTGGCTAAATACACAACGTGTGGAGCCAAAATTTACGATTTAAGAAATAAACTTAAAACATTTCGACAGAAATGACAATGACAGGTAAAACGGTAGGTCTGTTACGCCATCTAGTAAGTATTTTAGAACTAATTTTTTTTTTTGAAAACGCCTCATAGTTATCAGTTTATTTTTTAATTTTATATTTTATTTGCAAAACACGTTATAATAGGTTCTCAAGAGATGACGTTGAAAACAGTTTTTAAAACATATTTTTTACGTAGTTTAAATTGCGGACATTATACCAATATTATGATTCTATATTAACCATATTTTCATGGGCGTTTATAGCAGTTTGAACTTTCGCTGACTAAATAAGTACGTAAGCGCCATCTATTTTTATGCTGTTTTTTTTATAGCTTGTAAGTCTCCGTTAAAAAAAGTATAGCTTTATATAGAACGTCGGTTAACGTGGCCGCACATGAGATTAAACATCGGAAATGTATCAAGAAATCACGATTACCATTACCAATTTTCGGCCAATCAGTGTCGAAAATAAAATGCCCTTGAAAAAACTGACCGCATGCATATATATATGAAATATTAAAGTTTGTCCTTTTTCTTCATGAGTAATACTTAATTTTCCATCATTTTTCTCTGTGGGAATGAGTCATGTATTCAGACTTCTATTGATTTATCTGTCTAAAGTTTCAACAACTCACCATTACACTGGCATTTGGCGCTTCCATCTGTTGTTGGGCCACAGCCGCATCGGTTTTGGACGCTTGTGATCGTTCATCTAACTTAATCAAAGCCATTTTCCCCTTCAACACTTTGTCCAAGTGATTTGGATCGTCGAATAGCTGGTTTAAGGTTTCACTGGAATATAGGAAACAAACATAGTTGTTTATTTAAAGTGGCTATACATGACCTGACCTGATATCGTGCGAAAGGGACAGCTAGGCTTGAATCTCACGGGAGCAAAAGAAACAAAATACTAAGGCTATAGCTTCTCCCTTTCGCTACACCAGAAACTTACATATAGCCATCTCTTTCACACGATGTCAGGTCAGGCTATGTAGTTAGAAATCAGCGGATAGCACTGGTACAGAATTGGATAAAAATATGGGGCACTCAAGGGGCCTAGTCAGCAATGGGTAGTTGTAAATGGTAGATCAGTTTCCCGCGCTACTTTATTGAATCAAAGTAGAATACTGCGCGTGATAAAATCTTGCGCTGTTATTGGTCGATCCATTTCGAGGCAAATTCGCGCCGCCCGTGTTCCATTTCGGACCGACAGTGTACGAATCGTGTAAGCGAGAAGCTAAGAATGCATAGCAAGCAATACTCTGCCATTTGCGATTGCAAATAAAGTCCAATATTAATTATAATAGCAGCGGCCCGGCATAAAAAGTAGCCTTTGTGTTAATCCAGGGTATAAGCTACTCCCATACTAGTTTCATCCAAATCCGTTTAGCCGTTACAGAACAAACAGACATACATACTTACCTACTTACACACAAACTTGCACACTAACTAGCTGCGCCTTTCACCCGCTATTCTACAGAAACCAAATATTTATTATTATTATTATTATTTTTCCGGCTTTAAAAGTAGCCTATGTGTTAATCCAGGGTATAAGCTACCTCCAAACCAAATTTCATCCAAATCAGTTCAGCCGTTACAGAGTTGAGTTACATACACACTTACATACGTACACATTTCGCATTTATAATATTAGTGTGATATATGATTAAGTGGGCAAAAAGATAATACACGGGCCTACTTATAGTATGGTTCGATATTCTTTTTTACTACACAATTTGTCAGGTTGTCTGGAAGAAATCGCTTTAGGCGATAAGGCCGCCCATTATACTACCGGTTTTTATTCGCTTATGTGTTAATCCAGCGAATAACTACCTCCATACCAAATTTCATGCAAAACCGTAGAGCTGTTACAGAGTTGAAAGGGAACAAACACACATAGTTACCCCCGAATACTGAAACGCTTGTTAACTTTGACAACAGATTAATTCTAATGCTGCTCTCTTTGTCTGGCACTAAGCAAATGACAAAGGCAGCAACAGACTTAATCTGTCTTCAAAGTTAACAAGCGTTTCAGTATTCGGGGGTTACTTACTTAAATACTTAGACACAAACTTTCGTATTTATAACATTAGTGTGATTGTATTGTATTGTAATTTGTTGCAGAACGTAATTATCTTGTTTTCCTTACCCGTTGAAAGTCTGCAATAAGCTTTTGAATGCCAAATTTTCTCGCCTGTAACTAAAAAAAAAACATAAGTCATAAAAAAAGTCGTGGCAGCTCAGTTGGGGCACGCTCGTCTCACGTTAGTGGGGTAGCGGGTTCGAACCCGAGCGGGCCCGTACCAATGAGTTACTTGGAACTTACGTACGGATATACCGCTGCTTTTCGGTGAAGGACAACACCGTGAGATAACCAGCATATTTCCGGAGAAGAAATTCGTTGGCGTATGTGAATCCGCCAACCCGCACCGGGCCAGTGTGGTGGATATGGCCAATCACCCTTCGAAGGTAGGCTGATATCCCATCAGTGGGATGTATAAAGGCTGATGTTTACCTACACTGTAAAGCCAGCAGTATATAACCGTACGTGAGTTCCAAACAACTCATTGGTATGGGTCCCTGCCGGGGTCTAAGCCCGCTACCTCACAAATGTGAAGCGAGCGTTTACCCACTGAGCTACCACGACATTATTGCTTGTTCAATAGAGTTGATATTTTGCATGCCTGTCAAGATCCGATGACTATACAATAAATAAAAAAGATATTGGTGAACGTCTTTCACACACTGCGCCATCTAGCCCCAAACTAAGCAAGTTTGTACTATGGGGACCAGATAACTAATAAAATGGAGTTTTGGCGGGAACGTAAAAAAGTCTTGTCGCGTCATTAAACTATTTTCCAAAACTTGTGTTATTTCGAATGTTAATGTGTAAAAATGGTGGATTTTTATTCATTAAGTGTTCGTGATCGTGCATGAGTGTTGGTGAATAGTATAATGTCGTGAAACGTGACTTTTCGTGTTGTTTCCAAAACTCTATAGAAGGTTCTAGTAAAGTTTTCACCACTTTACTGGGGCATGACTTGAACTTGACCGTGACTTGCTTTGCCTGATTTAGACTATGACTGAGACTTATTTTAATTGTGAATTATTTAATATCATTTGAACTATTACAATACTTGACACTGGCTAAATACACAACGTGTGGAGCCAAAAAAAAATTTAAAAAAAACTAATAGAAAACACAAATAGTTTTTTTTTTGTAAATACGTAGAAACACCCAGACAAAAAACAAACATCCATGTTCATCACACTTAAAACTTTAAATTATAACTTAAAACTGTATCTGTATAATGTTTAGACATAATTATTGGGTTTTCCCTTTGGACAGCAGTACCAAATTCTAGTTTATATAGTAGTAGTCCATCTGCATCCAGAAGTGGTTGCAGACCAGCCAGACTAATTAGATGTATAAATAAAAGTTATAACTCAGGCTTACTTGTTATCATTATCCACATCGACCTTAAGGCTAAGAATAACAGCATCTTTCTTCTTGCACAGTGCTGTCATTTCCACTAACTGTGACTGTGTCTCGTTCAAGCATTTTTGAAGTGTTTCATTGATATCATCATTTGGCGTGTCTTCCCAAGCTGATGGGAACAGACGGAACATTTGCCCTGTCCCCACCGGATCACGGCATTGGGGGCAGGTTTTAGATCTGTAATCATTGATATTATGAAATAAACTACATAGGCATGCCTCCCACTAGGTGGACCAATGACATTGATAAAGTCGCAGGCAACCGCTGGATGCAAGTGGCACATTGTTTTTTTGGTGTGGCACTCTAAGGCCTATATTCAGCAGTGGACGTCTTATGACTGATGATGTTAAAACACATAACTGCTAAACATTACCCTCCTTGGGTGTTTGGGTAAAATGACATACCTCTCCAGCCAGTTAATCAGGCACAAATAGTGAAATATTTGCCCACACCTCCCACTAGGTGTACCAATGACATTGATAAAATCGCAGGCAACAGAAGGATAAAGTGGCACATTGTTTTTTGGTGTGGCGCTCTAAGGCCTATATTCAGCAGTGGACGTCTTATGACTGATGATGTTAAAACACATAACTGCTAAAAATTTACCCTCCTTGGGTGTTTGGGTAAAATGACATACCTCTCCAGCCAGTTAATCAGGCACAAATAGTGAAATATGTGCCCACACTTCGTTGCATACCAATGTTCAGCACCAGGCTCTAATGTCAGAGGGTCTTCACAGAAACACTTGAGCATTTTTCTGAAACAAAATTAAATATAGTAGTGTTCAAGTGTTTATTTTTTAAATTTTTAAGGAAAACTTACAGCCATACTTAAAAAATAACATTATAACTAGAAGAAAACTGGGCAAATTACAAATTTCCGCCAATTATCCAATTACAAGTTTAAGTATTCAAGTGGGTCACGTAATTAGATTTTTTAATAAATTGTTTATTAATAAACATTAATATAATCCTATAGATATGTGCTGTGCCGACGTGACCTAACAGGATGAGGATAGGAAGATAGTATTTATATTCTCTTTGAGGAAGATGTGAAAAAAAACAATGTTATTTATAAGGAGAATTCTGTGGTTTCTCTAATCAGTTTTTAAAACAAAGTCTTTGAGATTTGAGTAGTTGAACTGTTGTGGTAGCGGGCGGCAGTAGATTAGAAGGTACTTACAGAAATTATTTTAAACCTAAATCAGCTTAAAAAAACTCTCCTCAGGGAAAGAAGTGCTGACAAGATTAGTCATTAATTAGTTAGATTAATTTAATACGGGAATACGATACACAAACAGAGATTCAATTAATATTTGTGACCAATGAGGAAAGAAAGAGAGTCTATGTCTAATCTAAGTTTGTGACCATGACTACAGCTTTATGCTTGTGGCATAAAGCCAAGGCATCAAGGCCTCCTTGTGGCATCAAGGCCTCGCTACATGGCCTGACCTGACATCGTTTGAAAGAGATGGCTATATTTAATTTTCTGGGGGAGCGAAAGGGAGAAGCTATAACCTTAATAGTTTGTTTCTCTTGCTCCCGTGAAATTGAAATCTAGCTATCCCTATCGCACGATCTTAGGTCAGGCCATGTATACCTTTAGTTTTGAAATTCTAGACCATTTGAGATTCGCTTATAAAGCACCTCTTCAAAAAGTAAGGTGGCAACACTTAATGAGATGATCGAACAAAAAAAAAAATATTTTCATTTTTGATTCTGGAGTAAATAAAAATAAAAAAGTTTCACTGAAGTCTTCCTAATTCCTAGTAATTAGACAAATTTAAACGTACCAAAAACCGTTAACACTACCTCATTTTATAAATATACTATACCGTCTGCCGTCTTTGGAACTTCCAAGTAATGGATCAAGAAAAGCCTGAGAGTTCTACGAATCACGGAAAAAGGACACGACCTTTGCTTCTGCAGCCCAGCCCGAAGATAGCAAGACTATCTGCTTATCCCAGCGCAAGTTCTAGTGGTATACTAAAGAGTTCCAAGAAGTTATCGTCGAGAAAGCCTAAGATAACGTATAACAAAAGCGATGTGCCTGCAAGCGGGACTCCAGTACCTGAAAAGCACGTGCGAAAAGCGGGACCTTTCTTATTGGGTCCTAAGCTCGGCCCAAGCCCAGTTAAGAGTATAGTGCAGTGTTTGGCCAGAAAAGAAAAGACTGACGACTATTACCAGGTAAGACAAGTGTAGTATAAGTTTCTGTTTTTGTTCATTTATCAAAAGTGAAATTGAACATGATATGGCGGATCTATTGTGTCACATTCTTGGAAAACTTACCAGCAATACTTCAGGCACGTGATCTAACAGTTCAGATGATGGTGAGCTTTTGTTAAAATGATGTGAGGCTTAACATGAATACTTAGACCCTGCCATTAGCTTTTGCAAATTCAGCATTTTAGAAAAGCCACATGAGGCGCTTGTTAACAGATTTTAAACTTGAGGGTGTTATAAACCCATCCCCGTCATTTCAAGAGAAAGATCTGCGACCAGTGTTCAGAATATGAGTGGTTTTGTTTAAGGCTTTTGGTTGTGCAGGAGCAGTGATCTAATGAGCATTTCTATTTTTCTTTATGCATCACTAGCTGCGCCTGGCGGATTCACCCGCTATTCTATAGAAACTGAATATTTTTCCTTGATAAAAAGTAACCTTAATGTTATTCCAGGGTATGAGCTACCTCCATACCAAATTTAATTCAAATGCGTTTAGCCATTACAGAGTTGAGCGGGAACAAACACTTATACTTACACACTTGAACACAATCTTTTGCATTTATAATATTAGTGTGGTTTCCATCAAATAGATAGATAGGATAGAGAAACTCTTTTTATTCACACAAAAAAATTACATATGTTTGAAAATTAGGTTTAAAACTAGTACTTATGACAACTGGCCGCCTTGTAGCTGAGTGCAATCTCTTCCAGGCAACCTTATAATGGAGAGGACTTGTCAATTCAAGACTGACTTGGATGGACTTGATCTGTTTGGTTTCAGGTTAAAATACTAACTCTACGATATGAAGGCCAGCCAGAGACGCAGGACGACCGACAAGGGAAAATGCTGCTCCACACTGAATATTCCCTGTTGTCCTTGCTTAAAGACCAGGAAGGTGTGATACACCATCACGGATTATTTAAGGTGAGTACTGAACTGCATCAGCTTTTTAACATCCCACTGCTAGGATAACCTTCAAGAGTGATTAGGCCCTAACCAACACGGTGCTGGTACAGTTAAGTACGGGTTGGCAGATAAGGATTTAAAGTTCTAGTTTTAAATTTTCTCATCGTACACTCTTTGGCAATCTTTTCTATATTCTTAAATATGTTATCAGAAAAATAAAATGGAAGAGAAGCCTTTGCTCAGCAATTGGAGAAAACGGGCTATATAATTATATAGTCTGTAATCAATGTAACCTTACTTCTGTGGTACTTAATTATGTAAGACACCTAACGCTGAAATTGTCAAGTAAGTAAAATATATTAAGTACATTTCATCTGCTACTCTACAGAAAACGAATTTTTTTCGGGATAAAAAGTAGCCTATGTGTTAATACAGGATATAAGCTACCTCCATACCAAATTTCATTCAAATCAGTTGAGCCATTTCTTACATGCCTACTTACATACTTGCACACAAACTTTCGCATTTATGATATTAGTGTGATGTATTTCAATCATATTTACAGTAAGTAGGTACCTAGCAGAGGTTGTAGTACAGCTCAAGTAACCAGTCTCAACGGATAACAAAGATAAACATCATGAGAAGATATTCAACAGTTTAAAAATGTACCGCACTGTGGTAATACGCTTATCACACTGAGATATTAGATGTCAAATCTTTTTATGCCCAGTTTAAAAACAAGCTAGACAGTTGGATAATTAAGTAGAAGATAATCTTGACAGACAACACTAGGCAATAAATAAATAAATTATTTCAATCGGAATGTTGCCCTTCAATCTGAAACACAGTAAATTTTGTACACTACTGCTTGGCAGTTGAATAACTTGCAAAGGTGTGGTTCTTCATGTGGCCACTGCAAAAGATCCCTACAACTACAAATCAAACCTAATCTAACTAGACAACAAAAGTCTCAAATCGATGTGTATATTTCCAGTAGTAAATTTTCATATTTCCACAGGATCATGCAGTAGAAGAAGTGCCAAACCCCTGTGGCCCAGGGTTCGTATACACGGGCCGGGTCCGCCAACGCTTGTTCCTTGTCCTCGACTGTGTCACATCCCACCAGTTCAGCGAGAAAGGATCGGAGCTAATCAACTTGCAGCAATACGTAACTAAAGTAAAGAAGGTTCCGGAGAAAGAGGCCATACTGATATTTTATGATATTGTGCGAGTCGTGGCGAATTTACATAAGGTTTGTAGCTATTTTTGTTAACCATGAACTACGATATTAAGATAAACCCTCCTGGGTTAGTAGGTTGCGGGTTTGTTTAATGTGCAGGAGATCCCGGGCTTAATACCTGGCAAGGCAGGTAATTCAATGATGAATTTAAATATGAGGTCTGGGTGTTTGTTGTGCGTGTTCCATGGCGTGCATGACACTGGGAATCCTAATTCGGAAGCACATCACACCCTAGATTCTGCATTCAGAATGCTCGAAGCGCACCACGCATCAGTCTAAATACACTTATAAGAGATTACCCTGATTGGTCGATTGTTAGGCGCAAGTAGGCGTAACCTTGAGGTAGCCAACGAAAACTCTCGGTCGCACTCCCCGCGACCCGAACCTGCCTCAAATTTTGGTGAGTTTTTAAAGGAACAACGAATCTCGTAATGCGGTATCTTGTGTGATCTGTATTCGGAAGTATGCCAGTGAAGAATATGTTAAGCATTATTTGTTAAATGCCACCAAAAGTAGAATGTCGTATGTGCGTACACTGTTTGTATCAAGATTTGAATGAAATACCTAGTTTTCTTTCTAGAAACAACTGTGTTAAAATATCGAAAATGTAGTGAATTATTTTCTTCATACCTTTATGATACATGATATTATATGATAATCAAATCAGATTTGGTGACAGAATTATCATTCTTAAGGTCCTTCGACTTTCATACAAAACTATCGACGCCTTTTTAGGCGTCCTACTACGATTTTGAACTGGGCATGACTTAACATAGGTCTAATTTGGCCTCTAAGTATCGCAAAGTCGATAATTTAAAATGTTCATGGCTAGGAAATACCATTTTTCAACCCAATAATTACGACAAATTTTACGAATGTAGTGGTGTGTTCTTTACATGCGAATCATGCGATCATGGTGTGCGTGAAATATTGATGTGTGGGTGCATCTTGCAAAAATCGTGTACACTGGTTGTGCCGCGCGCGCGTCACGCGGTTTACGCGACGTTGCCAGCTTGTCGGAGCGTGTGTGAGCGAGACTAGGTATCCTTGCATCGCGGCTTAGTCCGCGCGCGGCCTTCGATAATTGCGACGTTGCGAGATTCGGTATCGGTGTGCAGTGCAGTGTTTGATTTGGTTACCTAACAACCTAATAATAGTATACACAATTATAATAGAATGCAGCAGACATCATCGTTGCGCTATAGACGCCACCAATATTCTGGCCCAAAAAAGAACATGAAACATGTTCGTGCTCAGCTGAAATATTTTCATGGCGAAGGTGTATCGTAAGTACCTATCTACCTAATTTATAAATAAAAAATATAATCTATATGTATAAAAATAAACCCCTATTTTTCCTAATCACGCTATAACTTGAGAAAGGCTGGAACGATTTTGATGATTTCTTTTTTGTTGTAATCGTAATTGTGAGAACAAGGTTTTTATAAATAATTTAGCGAAGCCGAAGGCCGAGCTTCGCGGGCATCAGCAACTAGGTATATAAATATCGAAGTGCCTAATTCACTTTCAAATTTCAAATTTAATTATTTCCAAATTACAAGTACATTGCAATAAATTATATGACATCAAAACAATATAAATAATGATGTAGCTTGTTGAACGTGACAATGTCGTGCACTAAGAGTAATCTTGTGTCGTAGGTAGCTGCATGTCCTTCGGGAGTTTAGTTAGGTACTTAGTGGTGTATGCGTACTGGATTTATTCAGTGATTTCTTGAAATGGTAAGTGGACTTTACAGGAAACCAAAACATAGGTTACTTATACCTACACCGACATGATAGATACCTATTATCTATTATATTAGGGTATAACTAGGTTAGTACCCACTACCATAGAATCTAATTTTTTTTTTATTTGCAGAAGAGAAAATGTTTGGCGTAAAAAAACAAAAAACAACACGGAGAATGAACCCAATAGTTCAAGGTTAGAAGTGTATTTTAGGCGCAAGCCACACTCATCTGACGGAGCGCAGACAAACCGTCATTCACTAAAGAAATTTCAACCTTATCGTCGTTATAATACGATACAAAGGATACGACACATAAGAAACCTAAATTTACGAGTATTATTAATTTTGGTTAGAACTGACCAAAGAAATTTCCTGCCCACGGTAATTCGTTCTTTGGTTTGTTTATCAAAATCCCTTTCATTTATCTTTTTCAGTCATACTAGTACCCAAAAAGAAGATTTAGATTCCGACAAACAAAAAAATGTTTCTAATGGATTGAAACGTCGGCGTAGAAGGTAAATAGAGAGTAATATTATAATTAGCAATTTTTATAAAAACACAATAATTTGGTTTTACCGTTTATAGTAATACAAGAGTGAATAAAGCGTATTTTACCCGACTGCCCAAGATGGAGAGTAATAAGTATGTAAGTATTCATGTAGTATATGTATGTTTGTGTGTTCCTACAGTACCGTCTGTAGCCTAAACGGCTTGACAGATTTTGACGAGAGCTGTGGCTTAACAGATTTTGATATATTTTGAGGACTTTGACACAGGTAACCATTTATATATTTTTAGGGTTCCGTAGTACTACAAGGAACCCTTATAAGTTCGTCATGTCTGTCTGTCTGTCTGAATCCTTTACAGCCTTATAACTTCCAAAGTTATAAACTTACACATGCATGAAATTTTGCACAACGATAGTCTAAGTCACAGGTGAACCAAATACCTCGTCAAACGCGGGTTTTGGTTCGACCTAAAATCACCAAAGTTTGAGGAAAGCACGGGGTGCGCGGAGTGTGACAAATCGTTCGGTTTCATCCGCTATTCTACAGAAACCGAATATTTTTCCGGCATAAGCCTATGTAGCGTAATTCCGTAGCCTATGTGTTTATCCAGGGTATACCAAATACCAAATTTCATTAAAATCCGTTCAGCCGTTCCAGAGTTGAACGGGAACAAACACACTTACATATACTTAACTACTTACATACAAACTTTCGCATTTATAATATTAGTGTGATGTGTACGCATAGTTTTATACGCATGTATATTGTATATATAGATTTTGTGCGCACGAGAGCTTCTATTCCTCTGCCAGCTCCAGAATCGTTGTCACTTTCTCCCTCGGTAAAGTGGATGAACATTCATCTGGAAGCCCACGAAATAGATACCCGTGCCACTGTGGTTTATAATTGTAATAAAATTAGATTAAAAAATATAAATATATAAAAATTAATATCAAAATGTTACTAACAAAGTCAGAAAACCAAAACAAATTATTTCGTAAAAATGGTCAATAGGTACCCCGTATCGTCAAACCGCGGCTCGTGGCGCGCGGCGTTCTCTCTAAGAACGCGCTGCCCTTTCGGTACCTTTGTACGCCCGCCGCCGACGCTCGCTACGCAATGCTGTCTTTGTAGTGTGTATTCTCGTAAACGCGCGAGTGAAATTACATTTTTCTTGCTATTTATCTGTGGTCTAAGTAAAGACATACAGTTTCAAATAATAAAAATAAAACTTCTTTTGAGAACCAACACAGTCGGTAGGTTGCATAAAGCATGAATAACTTGGAAGGAATGTTTGAAGTTTTTATCCGTTATTACAGCATAACTCAAAAAGTAGTTATCACATGTTGCCCGAAATAATTTTGAAAGAAAGTTTTTACTAAGATCTATCAACATGGAAGATTACAAGTTTCTGAGATGCATATTTTAGAAATGGAGGGGGGGGGGGGAGTACATTGCAAGCAACTTTGTCGGCCCATATTTCGCAAGCAGTTCATTTGATAAAAAAATGTTATAGGAAACCTTAACATCATTTTAAAATACCTATTCAATGATACCCCACATGTGGGGTACAGGCGAAATTTTTTTTTTATCACTACTTTACATGTACTAGCCACCCCATTAATATAAAATTATGTTTTTTTAATTCTGTCAAAATTGTCACCTTACAAAGACCTATTCAACGACACCCATCATAATGGGGTGCAACCAAATATTTTTTTTACCCCCCCTTTACAAGTGTGGGAAAATTTAAAAAAAAAAAGGTTTTTTTATTTTTTGAAACTGTAGGTTCACTACTACTTCGATACTTAGACTATCGTTGTGCAAAATTTCATGCATGTAAGTTTATAACTTTAAAAGTTATAAGGCTGTAAAGGATTCAGACAGACAGACGGACGGACAGACAGACGGACATGACGAACTTATAAGGGATCCTTGTAGTACTACGGAACCCTAAAAATGTCATATGGGTCTCCTAGTAGTATAACTGCCATTACTTCTTGTTGTTTTTACTTGAAATTGACGTTTGATAAAATTCATGAGTAATCTGATATTTTAAATAGGTATGTTTTTTTTAGTTGTGAAGAGGTATGCCCTAAAAAATTTAAGAACAATAAGCCGCTAGAAAATAATAATTCAAGACTGGCAGAAACTAGAGGGTTAGTTTCTATGAAATTATTTCTCATATTTTTTTTGTTTATTTTTTATGTTCATTATTCACTGTTGATTTGTAAATATTATAAAAAGCTGAATATTTTTTTGTAGAGTGAGAACATATGGGAGATCATTACCTATACATCATGTAGAGGCTACATATTTTAGCGCAAAAATAAGCTCTCAGCCATCAACGCCTACTCAACCATTAACACCTACTGAAGCTGTGGAAACGAATTGGCCAGTGATTGATCCGACTACAGCAAGTCACGAACTACAAGTTGAAAAAGTTGTCGATAATAGCTTGAATGGTCTGACAGGCAACAGAATTGTAAATATACAACATGTTCTTCACTGGGCTATAAAACTTGGAAGGCATGAAAGAATGTGCCCAAGTAGCACAGTCGAATTCATTACAGAGTTCCGAGGTGGGTTTGAAAGCATATTTGTTTTCAAATGTAGTATGTGCGCAAAAGAATTCAGAGAGACTAATGACCCTGAAAAAAAGCTTAATACGGGCTTTGTGTGGGGAACTTTAACAGGAGGGGGTTATTATTCGCAAGCTGCACATGCTACTAATGTGATGGACATCCCTACTATTGGAGCAAATAAGTTCAGAGAAATTGAAAATTCACTTGGAGAGTTGTGGCAAGATCAATTGACTGAAGAAATTAAGAAAGTAGGGCAGCAAGAAAAAAAAATTGCAATTGAGAAAGGACAAATCGGTGACGATGGTATTCCATACATAGAAGTGTATGTGGATGGCGGATGGGCTAAGAGATCTTATGGTCATGACTACGACTCAGCATCGGGAATGGTAGTTTTTTTTTAAATTTATTGTACAATAAAATCATTATTGGTGGCTAATTCTATTTGTGTTTTAGGCTTGCATTATTGGAAAAAATACAAAAAAATGCCTGTATCTTGGTGTAAGGAACAAGTATTGTTATCATTGCCAATTATACGAGAAACGAAAAAAAGATATCCCCGCACATAAGTGTTTCAAAAATTATGAGGGATCATCCACAAGTATGGAGGCAGATATATTAGTTGAAGGTTTCCAAAAATCAGAGGAAATGCACGGGTTACAATATCTTTCCTTTGTTGGTGATGGAGACTCTTCTGTTTTTGCCAAATTAAAAGAGAAGGTATCCTATGGACAAAAAATAAGGAAAACAGAATGCAAAAACCATGTCATCAAAAATTACACAAGCGCACTATACAAAGTAACGTGTTGACAAAATGATTATTATTGTTTTAATTTTTATTGAATTTGTATATATTTAATTGTTTTAACTTATTTTAGATACTGGCGAATACTAAATTGCCTCTGTACGGCAGGAAGCTTTTGAAAGCTAGATTATCAAAACTAACTTTGATTTCGAGAAAGATAATCTTGCATAATCGGAATGACAGAATAGCTATGCGAACTGATCTACAAAATGGCCCATCGCATGTTTTTGGTCAACATGACAATTGCAAAACTTATTATTGCAAATTCATTGCAACTGGCGAAACTGATGATAATCTGCTGGGAAATATAAAACTACAAGCTGCTCCCGTTTGGGCTTTGATTTGTGCTGCAAACGAAAACGTTATTTCCAAAACAAGTAGATTATCGAATGAAACAACAAATCATGCCGAAAATTTTATGAGTGTCATTAGCAAGTTCAACTGTGGCAAGCGGATCAATTTACACAAAGCTGGCTCGTATCAGCGCAGAGTACATATTGCCGGTAAATCTCGTAATTAAATTTAACAGACAAATATTTGGAGGAAAGCCATGTGTTAGTTAGAGATTATTATGTATGAAAATTATTTTAAATTATTTTACAGGTCTTTCACAAGTTACTGGACAAAAATGGCATTGCTCTGCATGGAAAAAAGTTACTGCAAGCTCACCAGGGCTAACAGTAAAAAAATATATCACCCAAGTGCAAAAATCAAAAATGCGTCAAAAGAAATACGTGCGCAGAAGACTTTTTGCAAAGCCAGCTCTAACGAAGCATTCTGGTGACAAAAATTATGGTCCTAAAGCTCAAGATATAATCGACCCTGTCAATTTGGATGATTTGAAAAAGATGTGTTCTGAAAAAATACTTGACTTCCATAAGACTACTGAAGAAATAAAATATATAGAAGAGAGTACAATTGGTCAACATGACAATGAATTGTATAATGTACACAGGAGTGACAGATTGACAGCAAGCCAATTCGGAATGGTATGTAAAACAGCAAGTCAATTTGGAATGGTAGGTAAAAAAGCAAGCAATATAGCAATCTCTATGTTTTTTTTAGATTTGCAAACGAAGAAAGAAAACACCCTGTACGAATCACGTGAAGCAAGTTCTATATAAAAGTAATGTTTTGACAAATGACATGCAATACGGACAACAAAATGAGTCAGTTGCTAGAACCTACTTTATTGAAAATTACAAAAAATCAGTACGACAAGCTGGACTCTTCATTGATGAGGAATATGGTTTTCTGGGAGCTAGCCCTGATGGTAAGAACATTAGCAGTAAAAATAAACCACAATATGTAAGAGTTGCTTCTAACTCTAGATGCTTTATATTATTTCAGGTATAGTGCTTAATGAAGAGGCAATTTTGGAAATAAAATCATTTCCATCCCTTGCAAGGAGCAACATGGACATTGCCACTGCATCCAAGGAAAAGAAAAACTTTCCAATTACGGAAAAAAACGGGATTTTAGAAATGAAAAAAAATCACAACTTTTACTATCAAGTATAAAAAAACATGAAATCTACTAACTCTACATTTATGAAAGTACGACTAAAAAAACTTTTTTTGTTTCTTTCAGGTGCAAGGGCAATTGAGGGTAACCAAAATGAAAAAGTGTTATTTTATTTGTTTTGTCAGTCCCTCAAAGCCCATAACAGTGATCGAAGTAAGCAGAGACGATGAATTTATTGAAAAAATGGTGCCAAATTTGGTACATTTCTTTAAAAACGCAATTTTACCGGAAATAGTTCTTCGCAGAGTACCAAAAGGGGCGACGTGCATCGATTATGAAAATCCATGTAAACGTTATTTACCAAAATTATCCGAATTCACCGACTATCACCATCAACTATATTATCACACTAATATTATAAATGCGAATGAGAGTGGCTTGCGCCTAAGGCATCGCTCTAACACAACACGATTAGGCCATTATCGCTAGTTCACGCGAATTTTGTTTGTACAAGCCATTTTGTTTGTGCATAAATTGATATCAACTTATAAATTGATATCAAGAGGTGTCAAAATTGGTATTTTATTCGCGTAATGGCCCGATCCTTTGGCGGCCTGCACTGCAGATTGATTTGTGGGTACCATTCGCAGCTACACTGGCGATTCAAGATTCGCGCCGATCTTATGCAGAACACGAAGCGTGGGTTTTCGAACTTTGTTGGATTTTGTAACCCTACCAATTTCGAACAACGCGCGCTTCGACCACTGCATAAGTACGGCGCAGCCTTGTTGAATCGGCAGTTTAGCTGCCAAAGGTTCCCCACAAAACCTCGCGAATTTTCGCTATTGACAAACCTAACGGTGTTTTATTAGAGGCGTCGCCTGAGACGCGTTAGGTAGCGTCTCTCAATAATAATTATATTTACAAGGATAGGTAATATAGGTATGCTTGTTTGATTACAGCCTAATTTTTTCTTTCTTATACAGGAATGAAACATCATGAGATCATGGATCATGGAGAAAACACAAGGAGTGATACAATTTCAATTTAATTATAATAAAAAAAAAAATAAAAAAAATATAGATACATATATACCTTTTTCTTTACCTTTCTTTTTCTTTCGGTCATAGATTCTTTCTTCTTGCCCATTTTCATGGCGATGGGGGGATTTCTACCCGTCAAACTGCGACGTTCATTATCGGTCATAGATTTTAACCATAATCATCATCATCATTAGCCAAATTGCTACCGTATGGAGGTTTCTTACCCGTTTTCATCATGCTCCTCCTTTTTTTTTAACTTTACAAGTCGACCTAAACGATCCAGCCATACCCAACTGCAGGACCGCCCCGCGGGCCCGCACGCGGCCCGTGCAGCCTCGCGAAATACTAGTTTATATGTATAAAAATGAACCCCTATTCTTATATTTTGAGGACTTTGACATAGGTAACCATTTATAAATTTTCAGGGTTCCGTAGTACTACAAGGAACCCTTATAAGTTTGTCATGTCCGTCTGTCTGTCTGTCTGTCCGTCTGTCTGTTTGAATCCTTTACAGCCCGCACCGGCTTCGCACGGGTATATAACAAAAAAATAAAAATTATAATACACACACAAAACCCTTCTATTTGCGTCAAGTTACAAAAAAAAAATATAAAGAAAGCTAAAAAGCTTCCCACCAGCGAAAGAATTTTTCAAATTGGTTCAGTAGTTTCGGAGCCTATTCAATGCAAACAAACAAACAATCAAATCTTTCCTCTTTATAATATTTATTTTTGGTGTGACTAACTAATAACCCCATATCTAAAATTTGTTGGAATTCGGCATTTCTGAGTATGGGGCTCGGTGCGCGCTCCATCAGTGCCAGGAAAAATAATGCAAAATTACGGGAAAAAAAATTCACCTCAATAATGATGATGAATGTGGTTTTTGCATTTTTATGTATGATCTCGTTGCGCGCACGCTCACTGATCCCGGGAAGAATATTGAAAAAATTCTGAAAAACTTCCTTCTTAGTGAAATAATAGATTTTTTGTAAAAGGTGCCTATATAGGTATAGGTACCTATATAGGTAGGTGGTAAGGTGGTAGATAGAGGTATATGAAAATATTGGATATTTCGTGCTGCGCGATTGAAATATGTGCATAATACTAATAATACTTACCTACCTACCAACAAACCAACCAACCAACCAACCTACCTACCTACCCTACCTACCTACCTACCTATTAGTTAGTTAGTTTTGTGTGTGGTGTTTGTTGTGTTGTTTGATAACTTATTTTGTAAAAAAATAGCACAAAAAGAACAAAAATCTACAAAAACAGTAATTTTCAAATGAGGATTGATCCTTCGTCTCATTGACACACTACAAAATAAAGCATAATGAAAATCCGTCCACTCGACCGCTCGGCCAGTCGATCTGATAGGTGGAACGCTGAAAATCGGGTACTCAATTTCGTATTTGCTTGTAACCGTTTTGAATTCGCATGTGATTCGGTCATAGATTTAAAATTCATCATCATCATCATCAGCCTGTTCCATATCGTACCGAGATTTCTTACCCATTTTTCATAGCAATTTTTCATAGCATTCTACCCGTCCAGCTGCGATTTTCATTTGCGGTCATAGATTTAAAATTCATCATCATCATCATCAGGCTGTTGATAACGTACAGAGATTTCTTGCCCATTTTCATGGCGATGGGGGATTTCTACCCGTCCAACTGCGATTTTAATTTTCGGTCATAGATTTAAAATTCATCATCATCATCAGCCTGTTGATAGCGTACCGAGATTTCTTACCCATTTTCATAGCAATGGGGGGGTTTCTACCCGTCCGACTGCGTTTTACATTTGCGGTCATAGATTTAAAATTTTCCATCATCATCATCAGCCTTCTCCCTAACGTAACGAGATTTCTTAAAAAATACATAAAATGATTAAATTAAAAAATATTTTATTTTACTAGAATACCTTTGCCAAAATTCGTAAAGGTCGGTCCAGCCGTTTTATCGTGAACAGATAACAAACAGAAAGACAGAGCTACTTTCAAAATTTATAGGATACTAGATGCGCCCCGCGGTTTCACCCGCGGTATAAACTCTGTAACGGCTGAACGGATTTGGATGAAATTTGGAATGGAGGCTACCATACCTAAATTTGGCGACCTCCATACCAAATTACATTAAAATCCATGCAGCTGTTACAGATTTGAACGGGAACAAACACACTTACATACTAACATATCTACTTACATACACACAAACTTTCGCATTTTGGTGTGACTAAGTAATAACCCCATATCTAAAATTTGTTGGAATTCGGCATTTCTGAGTATGGGGCTCGGTGCGCGCTCCATCAGTGCTGCCAGGAAAAATAATGCAAAATTTCTGGAAAAAAATTCACCTCAATAATGATGATGAATGTGGTTTTTGCATTTTTATGTATGATCTCGTTGCGCGCACGCTCACTGATCCCGGGAAAAATATTGAAAAAATTCTGAAAAACTTCCTTCTTAGTGAAATAATAGATTTTTTGTAAAAGGTGCCTATAGGTATGGTACCTATATAGGTAGGTGGTAAGGTGGTAGATAGAGGTATATGAAAATCTTGAATATTTCGTGCTGCGCGATCAAAATATGCACATTATACTAATAATACCTACCTAGCCACCAACCAAGCAACAAACCTACCTACCTACGTACCTACCTATTAGTTAGTTTTGTGTGTTGTAAATAACAAATAACAAACAACAGTACCTACTATGGACTAAATTAATCTAACCCGGGTCTAAAATCCATATTTTTAGTCGCAGAATAATGTCTATCGACGCGGAAAACACAACATTTTTGGGTATTGCATATTTCATTAGGTTCATTTCATTAGGTATTAGGTATGTAAAATTCGAAATTAATTTGAAAAAAACCGAAAAAAAGTGGAAAATTTGTTCGGAAGGTACCAGACTCGGTGCCTTTAGAACCCCCGATATGGGGTTATTCCAGGGACCCAGTTATTCAATCGTCAAGCAGTAGTGTGCAAAACATCACTGTGTTCCGGATTGAAGGGCAATGTTTCCAGCGTAATTATTGGGCACAGAGATTTAACATCTAATATCTCAGAGTAATGAGCGCAGTGCATTGCCGCGCATGGTTTTGAACTGTTGAGGTTCAAAATTCTGGGTGGCACTGAACTGTTATGAGCAAGCGTGAAGCTTAACATCAGCTGAGTGACTTGCTCGTCTCGTCACCAAATAACAAAAAAAAAAAACTTACATGCTTACACACTTACACACGAACTTTCGCATTTTAAATATTTGTGTGACAATATTAGGTTTATGTAGATACATACTTTTATAAGTTTCGTTACTAATTTTGAATAAGTTTGTTTGTCAAGAAACCCACAGCAAAAATTAAAATAAATAGTATTCTCGAAATTAAATTATAAAAAATAATACTACCTAATTTTAGGGGTTCGAACCCGGAACCTCACGAGCGCTACCCAATCAAACTGATGACTTCGGCCACCGAGACGATATTCAGAGCAACGAAATTTCGTATTTGCTTGTAACTGTTTTGAATTCGCATGTGTGCGTAATGTTCATGCGTGCATACAGGCGTTGAAGATTATTTGAATTTTCAGTCGAGTGCAGCTATTAATGGGCTCTATTATTTTTGAGATGTGTTTATAACAATAGTAAGAGGTCGCAAAGTGAATTAAAACTGGGGCAGATTACCTCAATTGAGTTTTCAACGACAGCGCCATCTCTTGGCGCCTACCTACCTAGCGGACTCAAACGAAGCACCTTAACATAATTTTGTATAATCTCTTGTCATTCAACTATTAGAATTTCACTAAGCCTCTCCTGTATTGGTGGTGTGATTGCTATAACCCTCAGGCTTGGCAACCGGCTTGTGAGATCGTAAAATATTCACCGCTTACTGACAGGATGCTGCTGCCCGCCCTGTCATCCGGTAGTAAATAATGAAAAAAAAGTATGAAAATGTATATGTTGTATATTGGAATTGGACGCCAGTAGATCTATAAGTACGTCCTTATGATTTTTTAAGGATGTAAAGCAAACTTGTTGGTTAAAAAGTGTTTGTCATAAGTATGCACCACAGATTACCTGGCCCCTTTAGATTCCGCAATCAGGTAAATATTAAACATCAACTTATTATAAGCCCTCACTGTGTCCGCTTCAGCGGCCGACGCTGCGCGATCGCGCCGTATAGGGTTACGGTCGCCACAGATCACACCAGATACCGCATTACAAGATTCGTTGTTCCTATAAAAAGTCACCAAAGTTTGAGGAAAGCGCGGGTCGCGGGGATTGCGACCGAGCGTTCTCATTGGTTATCTCAAGGTTACGTCTACTCGCGCCTAACAATCAACCAATCAGAGTAATTTCTTACAAGTGTATTTAGACTGATGCGTGGTGCGCTTCCAGCATCCTGAATGCAGAATCTAGGGTGTGATCTGTGACGGTCGCGCTGGGTTGCCGGCTCAACCTAGCAATCATTGTACTGACCCAGACCTGTGGATTTGGTGCGTTTACCGAACGAGAGAGAAAGAAACGGAAATATGTCTTCTCCATTTTTTCTCATTTGTCTGCTGCCCATAGTTTTCAGGTGTGTTAACGCTCTTACATTGTTTCAGAGAAATATAGTACACAGAGATTTAAAGCTAGGCAACATAGTATTAAACCAAAGAACGGGACGGGTGATCATCACCAACTTCTGTCTCGGCACGCATCTCGGTAGCGACAGAGATTTGTTGAAAGATCAAAGAGGTAATAAACAAAAAAAAAAACACTTGACAATCACACTAATATTATAAATGCGAATATTTGTGTGTAAGTGTGTTAGTATGTAAGTGTGTTTGTTCCCGTTCAACTCTGTAACGGCTGAACGGATTTGAATCAAAATTGGTACAGAGGTAGCACAGATAGGAGGTAGCTTACACCCCGGATTAACACATAGGCCACTTTTTATCCCGGAACAACATTCGATTTCTGTAGAATAGCGGGTGAAACCGCGGGGCGCAGCTAGTTATTATATACATTGAATTAAATAACGGTTATTAGGAGCAAAAAGAGTGTTACAATTTATGTAAAAGTTGGGGTCTGCGATTTTCTAAAAATGTAAAAACTAAGAAATGACAGTATCTAGTAGTAATTTTTTTATGTATCTACACTACCGATCGTAGTTTATGAGTCATAATTATGTCCATCCAAAGGTTGTCTGGAAGAAATCGCTTAAGGCTATAAAACCGCCCATTTTTGAAATAATATTATTGTTCATTATTAAGTTTCAACACTGTGTGATATAGGTACGCTATGCTGCTCACCTATAAATAAATAAATGTTTTTTAACTTTGTCTTTTTGGTGTTATATTGTATTGTATCCAATTTCATTGAGTTTGGATCGGTGTTTTGTAAAACGTATTTGTTTTTTGTCAGGGTCCCCAGCGTACATATCACCGGACGTGCTGATGTGCAAGCCGTACCTAGGCAAGCCTTCGGACATGTGGGCTTTGGGAGTGGTGCTGTACACGATGCTGTACGGGCAGTTCCCGTTCTGTGACACCAGCCTCGCGCAGCTGTTCAGCAGGATACAGGCCGCCAACTATAATATACCACCGTGAGTTACTATAAGAGATATAACATAGATCACACTAGATACCGCATTAAGAGATTCGTTGTTCCTACAAAAAGTCACGTCAGTGTGAGGCGCGGCGCGGGTCGCGGGGAGTGCGAACGAGCGTTCTCATTGGCTAGCTCAAGGTTACGGCTACTCGCGCCTAACAATCAACCAATCAGAGTAATTTCTTATAAGTGTATTTAGACTGATTCGTGGTGCGCTTCGAGCGTCCTGAATGCAGAATCTAGGGTGTGATCTGTGGAGATAACACAATTATTGTTAGTAGATTCTTGTATTTTTTTTTGCATAATAACAAATTACCTGTCAGAAGTAGGGTAATTGACATGAAATAGTAATACGTAAGAAAACTCCGACCCTTAAGCTATACAGGGTTATAAGGAAATGGTATGCTAAGTCGAAAGGGGCTCATAGTACTCATGGTTGTGAAAAACTATTACTATGAGACCAACCCTGAAACCGTTAAAAATCAGCTGTTCCATAGATTTTGTCCAGTGTATTGACATTTTTTTATGGAGCAGCTGGTTTTTTTCACGGCTTTAGGGTTGGTCCCATAGTAAAAGTAGTTCATAATGTTGAGTACTATGAGCCCTTTTCGGCTTAGCACACCCTTTCCTTATACCCCTGTATATATTTTAAAAAAACAGGTCGATCCGTTTAGCCGCGAAAACGCGACAAACACCCATACAAAGAGACTCAAAATTCAAAATTATTTGTTATCCATAATTAACTTATGAACATAACCATTTCTTGAGGACCTCAAACTCGGCTAAGACTGTATTTTGAGGCCTGGGAGAGATTTACCTACAGGATATTTAGCGTGCGTTTACAATTTAAAAACATTATAAATATCTAAAATAAATAAAAAGAGAAATAGAAGATAATAAACTAAAATTACAATAACATTTCAACATTTAATTATTAAAATGAAACATAAAATACTAGACTAGAGTTACTTTCGCATTTATAATATTAGGATTAATTAATTTATAATATTAGGATTAATTAATGTATAATATTAGGATTAATTAATTTATAATATTAGGATTAATTAATTTATAATATTAGGATTAATTAATTTATAATATTAGGATTAATTAATTTATAATATTAGGATTAATTAATTTATAATATTAGGATTAATTAATTTATAATATTAGGATTCATTAATTTCTAACATTAGGATTAATTAATGTATAACATTAGGATTAATTTGTTAATGTTTTTTTTGTTGACAGTGATGGTAATTCGGTGCAAGCGTCGGACAATACAGTGTTTCTAATACAAAGATTGCTAGTCAAGGATCCCAAACATAGATTATTGGCCGATGAGGTGAGCGGAACATTGCTGTCTAAAATTCTAATAAAAATCACTATCTTTAAGCTGGGGTTGTATCTTTGCGAGTGCAGCGGATAAGTTATCGGGGTGGTGACCTGACAAGACCTTACGAGGCTAAACAGAAAGGGATGTGGTTTTTCTTATATGTGCACAAAATAAGTAATGTACATTGCAGATCTTGTTAATAGAAGTATATATACGTTATTAACGTTATAACGTTGGTTGTTGTCTACTAGCTGATGCCTACGACTGAGCTCGGCCTTCGGCCTTTCTAAAGACCTTGTCCTGACAATTACTAAATTTGAGTTTTAGACTAGCGTGTGCTGTATCCATCTCTTTTCATCTGTACATCTAACAAATGCTAGAGAAAAGGAGAGAAATATATATTTTTAAATCGTGAATAAGTTTGCGTTTGACGACCGTATCGTTGGTAAGCGAATGTGGTCGAAGATGAAGCACTCGCATAGAAGATACTTATTCACATTGGCATTATTATCATTATTTATTTACCAATTTTTTTCGTTTAGTTTATCCGTTGTCCATGATTTTGAGTTGTGAACGCTATAAGCTAACAATTTTTTATGTGTTTTTATAATCTCGATTTCAGGTGTTGGACCAGCTATCCAGCATCATAGCCAGTTACATGATCATCCCGAACCCACCGGAAGACTTACAAGTGGTCCCGGACATTCCACTTGAAGAGGACAGCAAAGAGAAATCCCCAAATCCATCATCCTTGGAGCTGGAAAGGAAACCTTTCTTCAGCATACCTGAGGCGGGCGGGGAAAGGACTCCCAGTTCCAATGTATGTACTTTTTAAACTGTGCCATCTACTATTTGAAGTAACTTCTTATCACACTAATATTATAAATGTGAAAGTTTGTGTAAGTATGTAAGTAGGTAAGTATGTGAGTAGGTCAGTATGTAAGTAGGTCAGTATGTAAGTAGGTCAGTATGTAAGTAGGTAAGTATGTAAGTGTGTTTGTTCCCGTTCAACTATGTAACGACCGAACGGATTTAGATTAAATTTGGTATGGAGGTGGTTTATTCCCTGGAATAACACATAGGCTACTTTTTATCCTGAAAAAATTTACCGTTTCTGTAGAATAGGGGGTGAAACCACGGGGCGCAGCTTGTAATTCTATAAAATAGCGCATCAAATATTGGAAACGAGGACATGTAAGTCTGGTAAAGTGTGAATGGATTTTTGAAAAGCGCACACGTATTACCCCCATAGATACCGCTTTAAAAGATCTTAGCTCCTACAAACAACTTGCAGGAAAGCGTGTGTTGCGGGGACTGCGACGAAGCTTTCGCATTGGCTATATTTATTAACAAGTTTTTTATTATTTTTTGTTTTTTTTTTTTAAATATCTGTGATAACGTGATGATAATCTGTGGGTCTATATAATCCTGGAAACGAATACATATATATATGTTATTCTGGAAATGAGTCCTACACATAGTATTGGAAGAGAATACATGTATTCCTGAAAAAACATACATGTCTTCCTGGAAAAGGATACAAGTAATTCTAATTACATGTATCTTTCTTTCTTAAAATAATGCAGCAATTGTGATGTAGTATGATATTGAACAGGAAGAACTGGGCGTATTCTGCGTGCCGCTGCCGGACTTCCTGGCGCTGAACTTCTCCACGGCGGGCAGGGTCCAGCCCAACATCATCCTGCACCCGTCGTCGCCCGTGGACTTGTCCGGCAACAACCAGCGCCAGATAACGGTGCAGAGGATCGGCCGCGACGCCCGGCCGCTGCTGCCGAGCGAAATTGCCAGGTGAATGCTCTCTAAAGTTTAAATTACTTCTAAAGTCTAAATTACTACTTGATACTGTCATTTCTTAGTTTTTACACTTTTAGAAAATCGCGCGGCCCAACTTTTTCATAAATTGTAACACTCTTTTTGCTCCTAATAAACATTATTGACCGAGCGAAGCGAAGGTCTCAGAGTTTACTGGGACAAATCGGCATTTGTATGTATGTTTGTGTGTATATTTGTCCGATGATAACTTGCGAAGCGTCCGTTCGCGGTGTACTGAGACCTCGCGATCCCTATATTTCCACAACCCCTGGACCGATTCAGCTCATATTCGAAATTAAAAATTGTATTTAAATGAACTACTTGCCTACAAAATTTCATAAAGATCAGATTAACGGTTCACAAGTTATCATCGGACAAATATACACAAACATACATACAAAAGCCGATTTGCCCCAGTAAACTCCGAGACCTTCGCTTCGCTCGGTCTAATATACTTGAATAAATTAAATCTAAAATATGGATGGACAGAATTATGACTTACAAACTACGGTCGGTGGTGTAGATACATAAAAATAATAATATGAAAATACATACATAAACCTATAAGATAATTTTATTCAATGGCTGAATTACAAACATCTTATAATTAAATATAAGAGCTGTGCATCACACCGTATTTCGTCATTAATACAATTTCAAATAGCCTAATAAATTTAATATAATAAAATTAATTCAATTAAATATAATATGTGTATATCCAGGTTCCAGCACATGTTCTCGTCGAGCTCGAGCCCGCAGCGCGAGCCGCGGCGGCCCGACGCGCCCACCTCCGTGCCCGACACGCGACTGCGCGCGCTCGCCCAGAGGATGCCGCGCCTCAACACGGCGCCCCCCGCCCCCGCCCCCGCCCCCGCCCCCGCCCCACCCGCGGACCGGCCCGGCTCCTCCACCTCGGACGTCCGAGTTCAACCTTCAAGTACGGACAGACTGTCCAATTCTAGCGACTACAGCGCGCCCGCCGCGAGCCAGCCGGACCGTCCTCCCAGCACATCAGCGAACGCTTCGTTGTATCGGAATTCTTCTTCGTCCGATTTTAGAGTTGTCCAAAACGCGACGAATATACCGGCGAGGTCCGTCGATTTTAGAGCTGCACCCTCGGCGTCTAATTCGACGGAGTTTAGAGTTATACCGAACGATATAAGTAATGATAATATAAGGATCGTTCCCTGGTCGGAAAGGTCGAGGAACAGGTCGTGGGACAATGATTACGTACTGCGATTGCCGATTTTAGATCTGTCGAGGGTACAGGAGAGTCGCAGTGGGAACCAACAGAGTCATCGTATGAGGCCGGAGATCGAGTGAGTCACGTTTCAGTCGCGGACTTCGGGCACGCGTAATAAGCGATATTACAATTAATATCGAGTTATGCGGATTCTCAATCGCGCAGGATGTTTTGGGATATTTCGGATAGTGTCGTCTCGCTGCGACCTTACTAGGATGAGTATAAGGGCGAAAATTCACTGGAGCTGTGTGGAGCTAGCCTTAATTGAAAAGTCAATTTTTTCCATGGAAATCAAAATAAAACACGAACGAAATGTAAAATAACTTTAAAAATAAAAACGAAATATCGCACTTTAATTACATTCTGAGCTATGCCAGTTTTAAGTCTAGGATCCGTGACTGTCTAACCTTCACACTATTCTGTCACACTGTTGTGACGGTTAGGAAGAAAGTTCTTTAGTGCTAAGGATAGGAATTCGCTTTACTAACCTTAGCACCGTTGCGTAATCTTTTCCAACGTTCACAGTCATGACTGAACTCGACCGACTAACCTTCACACTGCTCTCAATGGTGTAACGGTTAAGAAGTTACTGTACCTAATTTTATGTTTCTACAGTATAAAGTACCAGGAGACCAGAAACACTGAGAAGGTAGGGTATATAAAATGTTAAAAACGATACTGGTCTGGTACCTTGTTATCACAAAAATTTAACGCCTTACCTCTTCATTATTTCTGATCTCCTGATACTTTGTACTAATTATTTGATACTTTGTAGGGATAGGTAGAACAGAAAGAACCTTTTTAAAACTTGAGAAATGATATTTATTTATTACTTGCATCCACCGGTTAACCGTCACAATGTCTATGTAACTTTCACAATGTCGTCGGTCCACCTAGTGGGAGGCTTGCCTACGCTGCGTCTTCCAGTTCGCGGTCGCTACACAAGAAGCCGTTGCCCCGTTCAATGAAATGGGGCTCGAGAACCTCGTTCAATTCAACGCCAGCAAAACCCAAGCCTGTCTTTTCTCCGCAAAAAAAAAGTCCATTTAACGTACCTCCTTCATTCCGAAATGTTACTGTACCTTTTTGGCAGACCATTTTCATTTTCCATTGATATTATTCAGGATTTTAAAATATTTATTTATTGTAATCATTAATGTAATAAAGGTACGGCGTATCCAATTATCAACGAAGAATTTCCAGAAAATGTCCAACCGCAGTATCTCCCTGCAACAACAGAATTTGTGTGTTGATAATAAAATTATCCTTATCTACTTCTATTTGTTTCCTGGTATTTACATCACAGTGTAATTTTATTTTATTTGTTTTTGCATCTTCTTTGAATGCCCAAAGCCCATTGCCAATAATTTTTGTTGACTTTCTTGTTTACTCTTGAATTCCAACTTTCACACACGTTATTGGTTCGATGACGTTCTCCATATGTACAGCGTTCAATAATAACATTCTCATTCTAAGCCAAGTAGTTTTCATGTACTTTATAAATTTTTGTATTTTTATATTGTCATGTTCACACGTAGAAAATAATGTACAACCGTCTTGAATTTTATCTGCCGGCAACAGTGATAGTACGGTGCATAGTTCTACGATTCGGCGATGTAGTTTTGATTTCAAACCGATTTGTTCCGAATTTCGCCACAAACTCTTGCAAAAATGATATTTTTTTTTTTTTTAATTTCTATGTTTGGAATGATTTCTTTCATAGCATTTGTTTCACCCGTTTCAAAGTCTGAATCAAACGGATTACACTGTGGACATATTGCTCTAATGAGATTAAACAAAGCGAAATACTTGGACTTATGCCGATATCCCCTAAAATAACATATAATTGAGTGAATGGTACTGGTGCAACATTGAATGTTCCGTCACCGAAATATTGTTTTATTTCGTCTAGTTTTTTTTGCTTTGAGGCTGAACCGTTGTACTCATATTCAGCTAATAAAATATAGGTAACTCGACATGACGCTTTTCTTAAAAAAAAGTTCGTTTCACTCGTTGTTTTGCTTTTCTGGCGGAATATAAACTGCATTTTACGGTATCATATGTATTACCTTTGTGATATAATATATTTATGTGTATATTTACCTTTGTGACATTTGGCAAACCTTTGTCGAAGATGGGCTTAATATTATCTTGGTATAGGTTCGGCATTGATTCCACTGATGTACTTGCCTGTTTTTTCATGTTATGCAAACGGCTACTTGTATTGGCGAAAGGAATGAGGATACTGACTAAGTCGTCTTGAATGATAGGACCAACGTGTTGAACGAGTTGCCTGTACCTCGGTTGACTCATCGAACACTGTTCTAAGTTTTGTGGTGAGACTGTCCTCACTTAAAATACCATGATGTGGTAAACAATAGGAAAAGTTGGTTACGTCATTGTTGGCCTTTTGTCGGCGGTCAAGTATTGGTGCATAAAATCTGTGTAGTGTTTTTTGAATGTGGGGTTGCGTTCGAATTTACGCTCTAGTGCCCTGAATGTACTCAGTCCTCGACTCTCCTAATGATTCAGGTGAGTCTTTTAATGCGTTTGTAACTATGAATTTGCCGTCTGATTGACACTTAGTAATGTTGGTAAAGATTGTTTCGCATATACTGTGCACCTTGTCTGATTTTTGATTGCCATTAATGCCCTGGGAGGTAGCTCAGCTATAGACTTTCGAGAAATGGTTTAGCGCGTTCCAGTGCTGCCTTAGGGAAGTGATCCTTATTGTGATTTTTGCACAGCTCGTGAAAATCTTTGAACTTGCAAAATGACCTTACAAGTGGCCCCAATACGCCTCTCAAAGAATTTGGATTAGCGGGAATAACGTATTTTTTTTACAAAAGGGCGCTTTTTGGCGTCTGGAATAGGACAACCATGGAGAGTACGTTTCCAATCAAGTTTTTTGAACAATAGAATGAGAATTAGAATCCGTTTATTGCAACACTGTATACAACGATGTTCTTAGAACTTGGTTTTTTTCTTTTTATATGTTTTTTGAATTCTTCACTCTCCCCTTCAGGCCCTTCATTTGAATGAACTATCATAATCACTAACTTCTGATTCCTCGTCTCCATGGACTAATGTGTCATCAAAAACCTCTCTGATTAATGGTTCATCAGTTATCTCTTCATATGATAAGGGTTCTTCTGTTAACTCTTTAATGCCTTCAGATTCATCTGGTGATGCTGACTGCTGAACCAGTGTCCCCCATGGTAAAAGCACTTCAAAAGTCGTTGGATCTGTTCCTTCGAAAGGTATTGGATCTTGGTTTGGTTTTAGAGTCTTCTCTTCAAAAATAACATCTCTAGAACGTATTATTTTATTTTTTTCTTTCAACCATACTTTACAACCTTCATCGTTGTCGTATCCAATCAATATGCCCTTCACGGCCTTATTATCCAAATTTTTCCGCATTATTTTTGGAATATGTGCATAGCAAGTACTACCGATAATTCTCAAATGTCGAATCCGTGGCTTTTTGTTATACCAAATTTCATATGGAGTCTTATCCAACTTGGTCGGGCCAGTCCGATTCAAAATATAGACAGTAGCCTGGACTAGTTCAGCCCACAGTCAGTCAGTCAGTCAGTTCAGAAACTAGATGAAAGATAAAAATTATCAACAACATCAATTTTTGACAACTTTACAAAAATATTAAACTGCAAATTATAAGCTAAAATAATTTGAAAAAAAAAAAAATTTGTCCGCGGGAAAATAATTGAATGTATACTAAAAACTCGAAAAAAAAAAACGATTGCGAGTTAATAGTTTTTTGGTTAAAATGAAATATTTCAACCCACGCTACTCCACATAGCTTCGATATATGTATTTCCGCAATTATTCGCCATATAGGTAGACATCATCAATAGACTAATATCTCAGGGTGATGAGCGCAGGGCATTGCCGCGCAGGGTTTTGTACTGTGGTAATTCAACATTTTGGGTGGCTCTGAACTGTTATGGGCAAGCGTGACACTTAACGTCGGTCTCGCCTCGTCACCCAAGTACAATAAAAAAAAAAAAACTGCTGACGGTCAGCAGCGGACGGTGCGCAGAAAAACATCATTTATCATCACTCTAACGAAGGCCTTAATATTGACATGTGTAGGTTTAGATTACAGGACAGCTACGACATGGACTATAATTAGATTAGTATTTAACTACAGAATGTATAAAAAATGTAGAAAAATAAGACTAGTATGCAGATAGCCAAATATATCTACGAATATTTGTTATGTAATATATTGTATATTCTTTAGATGTGATAATATTTTAGAATTATGTCGAAATGTGAATTATTTTGCAACATAATTATGCCAACTTACTTTATCGATGACGATTTTCAAGTTTCATTTATAAGAATTTTGGCCCCATTCGGACTACGCGATTATTATTATGTGAGTGGAGAGTAATGCAGGGTTATAAGGAAAGGGTCTGCTAAGCCGAAAGGGGCTCATAGTAATCATGATTGTGAACAACTTTTAATATGGGACCAATCCTGAAATTGATAAAAAAATATCAGCTGTTCCATACATTTTGTTGAGTGTCATTGACATGTTTCTCAATTAATTGAACATCAATATTTTTTTCTCGAATTCAGGTTTGGTCCCATAGTAAAAGATGTTCATAATGATGAGTACTATGAGCCCGTTTCGGCTTAGCATACCCTTTCTGTAGTATATTAATGAGGGTAGTCGGCCTACCCTCATTAATATACACTTTCCTTATAACCCAGCTATGTCCAAACTAAAACAACAATTGAGTTTAGAATCATGTAAGATATATTTTAGTTACAACTTCACTCGTTACTCGACTAAATGACTAACAGCCCGAACTGGGCTATATTATGTAAGATTGAGCGTGGTTTGTAATGGGCTGTGTAATATTAGTCCGACCGGTACCTACGTTTTCTTTCTCTTAAAGTTATAGCTGACAGACTGCCGTATAACATATTGATCCTGTTGTACTACTTGGTAGTACTTAGAGTTGCCATCGTACTGCAATGCTATGTCCTATCATTGTTTTTTTAAATATAAAACCTATTTATATCTCCCAGGTACTAGAATTGCCTGTGTTGGGTAGGTGTGTCTAGGCTATGGAATATACATTATACAAAAAATCATCATTAAAACAGACTGCCCAGATGGGAAACAAACCCGGGACCTCCTGTTTATAGGCCAGGAGTCTCGTCATTTTAATTGTGGCACATGCGCCAAAGTACACTCAGTCACTTGCTAGAAAAAAAATCCTTATTCGCTTAACTAATGTTGTTCGGTCCGGGTGTCTCGTAGTTCTCACCCATATATTACGCGAATAATACAACACGACACGTGATCACGCAACGAGCTCTAGTAAGTGACTGAGAGAAGTGTGGAAAAGTAACCACAACTAATTAGGATTAAGCAATTAACTGCGGTGTCAACTCTAGTTCGTAGTACATAATAGCTCTATGATAGTAGTGTAAGCTTTCGTTTTAAATGCCAATCATTAGAAACCAATATGGCGGACGCGCAACCTATGATCACCACAAGGCGAAGAGTAATATACTTACCCCCGGTTTCTCATACGTTTGTTAAACGCATGTCAACTTAACACCAAGTACTATAAGGCTCACTAGTTGAAGACAGCCGACGATCAACATGCAACCAATGAGCGTTCAGTATTTGGTGTGTTAAGTTGCTCTTGTTATATATATTTCATATATATTTTCTTGCGTTTTTTGTCAATTTGAAATTTGAATTTCGCGCGATGAGCGAAACGTTGCACCTTAACAAACGTACGAAAAACCGGGGGTAAATTTAGCCATAAGGTGCAACGTTTAACTCATCGCGCGAAATTCAAATTTTCTTGCGTTTTTTGTCAATTACAGCTTAATTACTCATCGTAGGTCCATGAAAACTATTTTTGAGTCAATAAATAAATCGTACCAAGAAATTACATCAACCTAACCTAGATCTTAACATCTACTGTTAAGATTAATTAAAATTGTATAATATTGTAAATATTATTTTATTCTGTACCTACTATGTGATAAGTAGATCAATTTTGTTATTTGTTAGCTTCTATGAAATGTAATAAGCTAATAAAATGCATTATCAAAATTGTCTGTTGTTTATTTTGTTTTCGTTTATATGACTTCTGCAGCCTTTTAACATCCCACTGCCGGAATATGGCCTATCCTCGATGGCTGATCGGGCCATATCAACCACGCTGGCCCAGTGCGGGTTGGCGGATTCACATACGGCATCGAATTTCTTTTCCGGAAATATGCAAGTCTCCTCACGACGTTTTCCTCCGTATGATGTGATATGACACAAGTGACAGAAAATTAATTAACAATAATAAAATTGATGCTGTGGGTCCCTCACGATGTTTTTGTTCATCCTTCATTATTTATTTATTTATTTCCACATAGGTACACAATTACACATGCTACTTATGAGCTAAACTAAACCTAAACAGAGATTAATCTTTTAAACAATGGATGAAGTTATTGACCGAGTGAAGGTCTCAGAGTTTATTGGGACAAATCGGTATTTGTTTGTATGTTTGTGTGTACATTTGTCCGATGATAACTTGCAAACCGTTGATCCGATCTTCATGAAATTTTGTAAGCAAGTAGTTAATTTCAATACAAATTTTAAGTTCGAGTATGAGCTGAATCGGTTCAGAGGTTGTGAAGATATATTATAGGGGTCGCGACGTCTCAGCGGCGAGAATTACTAGTAAATTTAATTTAGCTAGTCAAACCCTGGTCTCCACACTAGTATTTCCTGTATCGTGGAGACCAGTTTTACACGAGAAAAAGTCGGACAAACGGCGGATTACACTTAACAAAACAAAGATCAACAAATGGCAACATTAAAAACACAAAACACGGTTGCGGAAGGTACGCAGGACCCCTATTCGGAGAAATGATATTTTATCTCGGTCACTCTCACTCCCATTAAATTCTAAATTATAGAGACAGTGACAGAGATAAAATGTCATTTCTCCGAATAGGGCCCCTGCTCAGAATGCGACACGCTGCAGGTTATGTTGTTCGTTATAGCATTACAAGATTTTTGAGTTTTGGCGGGAACGTGAAGAATTCATGTCGCGTCATTTTATTTTCCAAAACTTGTGTTATTACGAGTGTTAATGTGTAAAAACGGTGAAACCCGTGAATATGCACGAGTGTTGGTGAATGGTATAATGTCGTGAAACGTGAATTTTCGTGTTGTTTCCAAAACTCCATAGAAGGCTCTAGTCAAAGACATAAAGGGGTAGACACCTAATCAGCAAATCAAACTATACTGAAAGAAAGCACACCAGTATTGACGTACCTGTCAAATCAAATTATGAGCTCCATACAGTTGTCATTCTCATCTCATACTGATAAAATCTCCGAATAATCAGACAAAAGATGGTATAATGTGCAATAAAATCTTGCCGGAATTACAAGGAATCAAAGAACACCACTGCCACATCCATCTACAAGTCCTAAAATATACTTTTAGGATAAAAAATCAAAACAATAAAATTATTGAATAATGTAAACAGAATAGTTACTATGACAACGTTATGTATAATAGTGTTGCCAAATATTTTTTGTAATTTCCCAACTTTGTTTACATTTCCTAGAGACTCAGATATATTATATGTAGCTGATCTTTTGATAAAAATAGTTCGGCAAAGTAGGGATGAATAATGGCGGAAACCTATTAAGGCTTCCACCAATATTAATTTACCTATAATACATAATTTTCATAATTTTGCCTAAAATATGTGTCGGCGCATAATTATCAACAACAAGCCTACAATGAGCGTGTCACGATATGACACAATTGTTGCATTTTTTTTAGAAATAAAATGTTGTACCTTCCTAAGAATGTAAGAATGTAAATTTGTTTAGTGTGGTTGTGGGTTTTTGGGTCTGCAAGTAATATGCACATTCTCTTAGGTTTTCACCGTCACATGCGTGTTACTTGAGGGTGCAGAATAGTCAGGCAGTTTCAAAAAAGATAAATCCGCTAATAAGCGAAAGTTGCGTATGCGTTTATTTGCAAATTTAGAGGATTCCATTTCCATCGTAATAAATTGAAAATAAAAACTTAACATTATTTAACTTAACAATAATGTGGATGATAAAAAAAAAAGTATAAGAGCCTATTTAAGAACCACTGTGATACAACCTAAATCACTCCAATCAAAATTTATTTACCCGACCAAATAGGGTAATCACTTTTTAATGGAAAGCCTCAAATGTCATGACAAAAAAGACTGTCAAAAATTATAAGCCATTTCAAAATCGTGTTTGTATGGAGACTATCCTTCTGGACCTTATTTATAAGGAGAATTCTGTGGCTCTAGTAAAGTCTTCACCACTATACTGGGGCATGACTTGGACTTTATCGTGACTTGCTTTGCTCGCCTTTGACCGTGACTATGACTTGTTTGATAATATCTAACAAAACTTGAGAATATATATGTACCTATACTTAACACTGGCAAATGCATAAGACATGCGATACCAAAATCCTCTTAGGAGGAAAGAGAAAAAAAAATATTACAAGATTTTTTTCTCTTGCTTTTCTTTTGCATTTCACTAAAGCCAACTTTCCATAAAGTTTCAGAATAATATTAATATTAAAATTAGTTTTCATTTAAGACCAGTTCTCCTTGACGTGCAGACGTTAGCTCCGACACTGAGATATTGCTGCAGCTTAGCCCAAGAATTTCAATTTGCTTCATGTTTGTATGAATAAGAATTGGCTTTCATATTTTCTTACGGTTTAATGCGTCCGTATGATTAATTTAGGTTTCTTCATGGGGTTTTAAATAAGGTTTTAGAAGATACGGGTAATTATTTTCGAACAAACAGCTAAGTATCAAACACAGACTTCTTTTTTTCTCTGATGTTTTGGCTTCACACTGTGCATTTAGCCAGTGTCAAGTGAAGTCAAACATTTCACAATTAAAACAAGTCAAGCAAACTGTGTTATGTTCAAGTCCAAGTCATGCTCCAGTAAAGTGGTGGAAAGTTTACTAGAGATTTCTATGGAGTTTTGGCAAGATCACGAAAAGTCACGTCTTACATTATGGGTAGGTACTATTCACCAACACTCGCGCACGTTCACAAACAATGAATAAAAATCCACCGGTTTCACATTAACACTCGGAATAACAAAAGTTTTGGAAAATAATACAATAATACAATATGATTTCCACGTTTCCGCCAAAACTCAACAGACATACTTACCTAATGTGTTTTTAACAATGATGCCAAATAGATTTTATTAAAGTTTTCGAACACAATCAACGATATAAAGCAGGTAGGGTAAAAAGGCATACATAATTTATGACCCGATGACATCTCGTATGATATATTTGTTCCGCGCTTTGTGACTCCGTACGCGTAATCTTTCATATGAAACCTATACAGGATGTCATGAAATTAATTTAAAAAAATATATTTTGAAAAAATTAAATTGCGTTGTCGCTCAGCGACCACACCGCAACCTTTGATTTTACGTTCATAATAAAATTAACTACGTAAGCAATGGTTTTAGTTCATTTTGGCTAAGAAAGTCCAAACCAAAACTATATTTCTGTCCTATTTGCCACAGCGTCGCTTACCATCACGCGAGTTGGTGACGAAACGTATCTAGAAGTAACAAAAAAACTGGACAATTTCGAGTCTGACTCGCGCACCGAGGGTTCCATCCAAACTAGAAAAAAATATGTCTCATACATCGATATACGACACGGTAATTTCTCCAACTGATTGATATACCTAAGTACAAATTAATGATTTTTAAATTTATTCATTTATTTGTGCTGTAAAACCTTGCATCATACCTAATTTCCTGATACTAGGTCAACGAGACGGTTCCGAGTGTCAAAATATGTAGCATACTTGCATTCATGCAAGCTTAATTATTTTACAGCTCCAAGGGATCGTAGGCCTAAGTATTTAATATTAATTACAACTTGGTACGTCCATGCGTTCCTGTGAAAATTGGTCTTGACAGAAAGGCGGACAGACAGATAATATCTTGTATGACAAAAGACAGAAGTATGTATGTTATTTACTACGGCAGAGCTAAGCGCGTAGCACTTTCTACAAGCAATCGTGTGAACTGTGCTACAGCAGCTACACCGTAGCACAGTTTAACAACGAGTCGTAGAAATATGTATCGTGTGTACTTCAATGATACAATGACTTTATTGGTCTGTGAAACTAGGTGGTAAATGTGTAATACATATGTGACAAGTACGCAGGTAATCCTTATCTAAAGTGCTCTAGTTTTTACCTTGAATGGCATACAGACATCGTGTATTTCTAACTTATGATTATACATATCGTTATAACTGTCAACCTCATAACCTCATGTAAAAAAATATTGTCAAATAAAAGAGCAATGCTTCGGCAGAGCTAAGCGCGTACGTTCTACAAGCAATGTTTACATCACGTTATCGTCATTCGTCTTTCATCACGTTCGTCTCATTATTTTACTTTGCTGTGTACAGATATTTTGGATTACAATCCAGTTCAGATTTTTACTTAAATTTTTGTATACTAATTAAGAAAATGATTGATATCTGTTTTGTGTACCATAAATAAATAAATGCTGTGAACTGTGCTACAACAATTACATCGTACCACAATTTAACAGAGTTGTAGAGGTTATGGTATAGTAGCCCATTTTATGAAACTGGACTCCTAGCATAAGAGTATGCTAGGAGTAGGTACACCGGCAATCAGGGATTTGTTATCATATCACTACCGATCGCACACAAACCCAATTTAGGTTCTGTAACCGCCTGTAGGCGAATATAAATTTGCGCAGCTATGTTGCTGACAAAGCGACGCATAGATGCGTCGCCCCGGGCGCCGCCTAATATGCTAATATCGACCAAATAATACGGCGGTAGCACGTTATTTTGATGTAGGTACTTAAATAAGTGATGTAGATACATACTTATGTTTCTATCTGTAATATCCTCAGGTAATATCAGTTATAAGTCTCGGTGATCCACAGACGGCGGTACGTATCGGAAGTGAGCTGTCTATGCCAAGCCGGTTTTGCCCATGTGCCCAAGAAGGATTGTTTTTGGGGTATATAGAAGTATGCGAGTAGTTATGTCATTATGTATGTATGTGTGTTCCTATATTACCTCCTATAGCCTAAACGGCTTGACAGATTTTGACGAATGAGGTGTCGTTGGATTCTTTTTTATGCCCGAAATGTCATAGACTACATTTTGCAGTCGCGTATTTGGTTTTTCTTTTAATAATAATATTTAATTACATTTTTTAGAGGCAATTTTGAAATTATTTACCTACTAAAGACTAAAAACTTATGAACTTAATTTAAGTGACTTTTAAGTAAAAGTAGAAAATGCCAAAAAAACTCGATCCGAGCGTTATTTTTTTTATCTCTTGTAGTCGATTATAAGAGTGAGTCAGAAGGAAATAAAGGTTTTTGGCCGCTCAAAGGGCGATTAACTGAAGCGACTGGCCGACCAAGAGTTGAAGTAAGTTATGGATACGTTACTTTAGCTTAGGAGGAAAAAATCGTGACGGAAATAAACATGGTGTTTTGCAGCGTTGCAAAACACTGCAAATGTTGTGTTGCGGCACTTTGCAGCCACAACGACAATACCGACACTTACATCAAATGAGCGGTAGGTACCAAGGGCTAGCTATCAAGAAAAAAAAAAAAAACTTTCGTACGTATACGATAGAGTATAAGTAACTTTCGTACGTATACATAAATAAATGTTGTTTCCACTATGAAAACTGAGATGATTTTGAAACATTTTTTTAAACGGGACTCCGTCTCCGAATGTTATCGAAACTATAGTCGGAATAACCGACTTAATACAACGTATTCCCGTTTTATTAAAACAAAATGTTGTTTCCACTTTCACCCCATTTAGAGGCCATTTTTTTTTCTCTTTCCTAGCAAGAGGATTTTGGCGTCGCACGTCTTATGCATTTGCCAGTGTCAAGTATATGTTCTTACTTAAATATTTTCAAGTTTTGTTAAAAATTATCAAACAAGTCATAGTCACAGTCAGAGGCGAGTAAAGCAAGTCACGGTCAAGTCCAAGTCAAGCCCCAGTAAAGTGGTGAAAACTTTACCAGAGCCTTCCATGGAGTTTTAGAATCAACACGAAAATTCACTTTTCACGACATTATACCATTCACCAACACTCGTGCATGTTCACGAACACTTAACGGGTAAAAATTCACCGTTTTTACGCATTAACACTCGAAATAACACAAGTTTTGGAAAATAATAAAATGTCGCGAAATGAATTCTTCACGTTCCCGCCAAAACTCGAGGCCATGTTGGTTACATCGAATTTTATTACGTCAACTCGAGATTTTCTGATTCGATCTTGCTTTCCTTATCTCACCCCTAATGGTCACGTACTATCTATCATGTTACATCAAACCATTATTTTAAAACAAACATCAATTTGAAACGTGATATTTTACATTCTACCCCCGACCGCTGAATAACAATGCCGTGCGTCGTCAATAAAAAAATAATCCGGCCAATTCGTAACCCTGCACCTTGGGTAGCTTCGGGCGCAGAAAGCTATAGGTACCCTACTGATCCTTTGTTGGCTTTGTAAAGAAAAAAACAACAGATGATTTGGGAACTAAATACTTGAGTACTTATTTATGTTAGAGGATGTCACTTGAAGCGGTAAGTAATCATTTTATTGGTAGGATGATTTATTGATTATATTACTTATCGTATTCATTTTTACCCGACTACGAAAAAGGAGGGAGAGCTTGGTAGTATATTTATGTTTGTATATATGTAAGTATGTTCCCTCTAATTTCCTAAACCGCTTATCATATTTTCACAAGATTGTTGAACCTGCTGTACGGAATTATACTAAATCCAATATGGCAAATTTTATAACATAGTCTCTTAGCAAAAAAAAACATCAAGGTAGATTTTGGCGGAGATCCGAATTACCCAATGGATCAATTGGATCCCGTATAATAAAACTCAAGTGGCGATGGGCAGGACACTTGGCTAGATGTGGTGACGGTAGGTGGAGTAGGTCTCTGACGGAATGGTGGCCACGTGATGGTAAGCGTAGCCCTGGTAGACCGATACAGCGATGGCGTGACGACATCCAAAAGTTTTGCGGCAACACCTGGACGACATTGGCACAAAACAGAGTAGATTGGCGAAAGAGGGAGGAGGCTTATGCTCTGCAGTGGGCTGAATAAGCTGCCAATGATGATGATGAAATAAATACTTGGGCGATTAACACCGCGGGTCAAATGGACTCAGTATTAGAAAAACCGTAGGTGATTCACACCGCTGTGCGAAAGATCCAATTAATTTTGTAGCATTTAAAATGTGAGTTATTGTTATGTCACAAAGATGGAGATATGATATTTTTTTTAAATTAAACCACGCAAACGAAGTCGCTGGTAACGGCTAGTAAAATATAAGTTCAAAATCTAAAACCCGCCTACGTAAAAGTATGAAACAAGAAAATATTATTCGAAATTTTATGACCTGGTCCATAATTATATTATACAAATATAATATTTTTCCAATGAGTTTTAAAGTCTCTTCTAACGTATTCAGATGCCAATATTAGTCATTGATAAAGCATTAGACCATAGATAAAGGGACTTTAAAAGTCATTGCAAAAATATTATGTACATTTATTTGGACACGCCATTTTGAATAATATTTTCTTGTTTGATATTTTTACGTAGGCGGGTTTTACATTGATTCTCACAGAAAAGAGCTAGAAGTAAAAAAAAAAACTCTTCTGTGTTGATTCTGGAACTATTTCTTAAGTACATTAACTTATCTTATAGCTTGTCAATCAATCTTCCATTAATTTCCTCCTTATTTTCCTTACGCAAATGGCCTAGTTGTGAAACCTTCATCCATCTATAGAGCATAACATGCGACAACAGATTGTCCTAGCACTAATCCTGTATCCACTTCCGTTTCTGAGATACAAGGAAACTAAAATTCAACGTATAACGAAATTTGATAGTTTTAGTGCAATACACCTAATAGTGATTATCTTGTGATCGGCAAACGTTTCGTCTTCCGCAGCGACTGTAAATTCAATCTTGGTGAAAAATACGAATTTTCTTTCCTATTTTTTTCACACAGAAGAGAAGATGAGAACTAAGATTCTCCCGATTAAAGTGGATACTAAATTTTAAAATGAACGATTCTGCGAGATACAACAATACGTATCAGGGTACTTACCTATAGCCTAGATAAAGTTCGAAATGCTGATCACCTGCACGAAATAAAAATAGCACTGCCATTCGGGCAGCTTACGTGTGTGACGTCATTTCCCTATAAACCCGTCATAAAATAAACAACAATACGAGCTTCTGCATCAGTCCCATAAAACTCAACCAATAGAATAGAATGCATCAATACCTATTCGCTAGCAGTGTTACCAGTTTTACAGATTTTCTCCCCAGATACGGTACAATTTTCGACTAGCCTAGTGGCTCAGTTGGTGTATTCTATGTAGTTATTTACAAAAAAAAAGTATTATGTATTCTATCAGTTGCCTGGTTCACATAAACGTGCCATAGAGTTTGGGGCTAGATGGCGCTGTGTGAAAAAGTTAAAAAAAAGGCATTTGGAATGACCTACTACGACTACGTCTTCACGTCTAGAGTGAAAGTTTCTTGTGTAGTGTAATATACCACATCATTAAACGAAGAAGGGGTCAATGCAAGCGTATTTCGTTTAAAAATATCCGTTTAATGTTGTCACTCAATCATTTTTGTAGGTAAGTAGTTACAAATTGTAAACGGCATATGACAAGTGCCTGCCCAATGTAGACAAAAGGAAAATCCTATTTCGATGATGGCAACACTATTGGTATTTTTTGAGTTTTACGACACTGAATACTTTAATCGGACTTTTATGATTGTTTTAGTGCCCGGTTTATGCCTGCATTTAAATATTGAACATGGGGTAATCGACTGTAACCCATTATCTTCCATAGAATATACTTATCTACTCTGTGGATTCCTCATCTCGTCTTCACCTTAGGTACATAGGTAGGTAGGCAATGTGACTTGACCTCTCTTCAATATGACTCCACAAATAGTGTATTTAGCTATAGACTAGTTTTATAATACAGTCTATTTCCGTCATGGTCCAGCCCAAGTCAGGTTACACACGAATCGAACATTTCGACGACCTAGAGACCATTGAAGGGTTTAAAGATAATGCAAATGCTCAAACCACTACCAATCGGCAGCGTACCCAGCAAACTGACATTTCTTGGTTGGTTATACTATAAGACATTTTTGGACAAGAAATAAATAAATATATACTCACTAACTGCGACCGCGGTTTCACCCGCTATTAAACTGTTAAATTGTTCAGGATAAAAAGCCCATGTGTCATTCCAGGGAATAAGCTACCTCCATACCAAATTTCATCCGAATCCGTTCAGCCGTTATAGAGTTGAACGGGAACAACCACACTCACATACTTACATATGTACATACGTATATACTTAAATACTTACCGACTTACATACTTAGATACTTACACACTTACAAACTTTCGCATTTATAGTATTAGTGTGATGTTTGAAAATAAGATGAGGTCCTGGCTCCCGCGGACTCAAAAGTCATCAAACTATCTACCCCAAATTACAAACGTAGAAAGACGTTACAAACGTTTCCCTATGACTCGGAGACGTTTGCTTCGTTCGATCAATAAAATCAAAAACTAATGATAGATTGTTCACAAATCAAATAAATAGGCTATTGAAGTCAGGTCACGTATGATAACGCTATTATTTTTCGGTGTTCAGCAATAAAAATACACATTACATTGACTTATTGAGTTACCTACGAATAGAGGGTCGAGGTATTTTGACCTGACTCGATGTTCCTTAGATTTATTGTTTCTTTGATAAAATTGCTGTTTTTTGTATAAAATGACATACCGACTTAATACAACCCTCCCCAAAGGTTTTCCCGCCGTGCTGCAACATGAGGCGTTTTGAAAAAGGTCTACAAACTCCTTTAAAGAAAGAACACTAAGTATGTTACTCATAATTATTATAATTTAAATTATCTTAAAATTTAAACTTCTAACACTTTTTATTTTTTCTTTTGTTAACTTTATCTTATAGAATTTAAGTATTATACACTGTACTTTTTCTGGTAACCTCGCACTCGAGCCCCAAGAAACAGACTTTGTGCCTAGTTTGGGGTTCACCGCTAATCTGTTACTAATATAGTACGGAACCACCAACTGTTAAAATTTGTAAGTCTTGTGTATTTAAGCACCTCTATACTTATTTTTTGGTAAATAAATATTATTATTATTATTATGTATAAACGAGTATCGTTTCTCTCCTGAGGAGGTTTATTTAGCACGGGCCAAAGCCAAGTGCATTTTTTTTTTTCTATTTTCTTACTTACTAGTTAGTTATTTAGAAATTTGCGGACAATTCTGCAGGTGTTGAGTATTGCAACTTTTTGTAGGAGAATGTAAGTCGTTGATGGGATACCTAAAGTGTGTAAGCTTGTATGTAGTGTTTTCGGTATAACGCCTGTGCTAGATATTACTATTAGTACTTATTATTATTGACTGCCCCGGTGGCTCAGTTGGTAGTGAACCTACGTTCTGTGCTTGGGGGCGTGGGTTCGATTCCCATCTAGGACAAACATTTATGTGATGAATATTTGTGTTTGTTCTATGTCTGAGTGTTAATATCTATATAAGTATGTATTTAAAAAATATCTATGTACGTATATCAGTCTCTGGCAGCCATATTACAAGCTTTGCTTAGTTTGGGGTCAGATGACCGTGTATGCAATAATGTCCCAGATATTTATTTATTTTATTTATTATTATTACCTTTACGGTTCAACGATGCCAATAGTGCTTCAGCTGTCATTAGCGGTGATTATCATTCAATTACCGGGCGAACTCAGGCGAATCGTCTACTTGTTTGTCGCTCTTGGTATAAAAACAATAAAAGTACTTCAGTGATTTTGAGTTCTAGTGCAATTTTGAGCGCACATCCTAAATAATATTGTAAATGCGAAAGGGCAAGTGCCTTTATTAACTAAGAATCACGAACGTTTCAAAGTTAGAGGATAAGCCAGCGGTTCCTTGAAATAACTGGGCGAGGCTCTGGGCCGCTGGCAGCTGCTCCAGTGATGTAGATCGGGATGACATGGATGATGTTGAAGCTGCCTCAAGTGCCCGTTGTTCGAAAAGGTAAGATTATTTATCTGTACCAATTTGGAACAAAGTGAGCTCCGAGCTCTGCATAAGAATGGCGCGACATTCTTGGGTTGGCCGCCTTTGGAAAGCTGACTATAATAGCTGGAAAAACGTGCGTATAATCAAGGTGCTGGTGTTATCATCATCATCATCAATCATGTGGTTCAGCATACAGTCAATATATGTAGGTCTTAAATAACATGATTTGGGTTTAGTGACACATATGACCCTATTAGGGTATGGCAATTGGTGCGGAGCGGTCCATTTGTATATTGTCAAAATTATCATTAAAAAACTCTTCAATAGTGTAATAGCATTTGGATTCCAGGATGCACTTTAGATTCTTAATAAAACAATCGTAGTTTTCTAAATCTTTTAGTTTGTTCGGCAATTTATTATATATCTTTACAGCCATTGAGTTAGGTCCAGAGCTGTGCATTTCTAGATTTGACTTCGGTTCAACTAGTTTATGCCTATATTGGTATCTAGTTTTACGTGCTTGATCTGTTACTTTATGAAAGAAATGAGGGTACTTTCATCTTCATCTTTCATCATCTTTGAAACAGCTCCTTTGAGAATGTAAATCTCACTTTGGCGGCTATAGCGCGATACTTATACAGACCTGGAAGCGCGCGTTGTTCGAAGTTGGTAATCAGAAATCAGAAATATTTATTGGCCATAAATAACATTGAATATTACAGGCATATTATAGGTAAGGTTATATTATAATCTTATGCTTTGAATAATTCTATTGTTACGAATATACTGGTCCATTTCAAAATGTTTGCTGCTAAGAGAATAACAGAACATGGTATATATCACAGAATAGATACGTAATACAATATTGCAATTTTGCAACGTAATATACGAGAGACAAATAAGATCCATGATCACACGGACTCGATGCAAATAAATAATTTAACAGATACACGTATGAAATATGTACGGGTGTTTGTTTGGCATAAATATCTGCGGAGTATATGAAAGTTGGAGGTGGCATAATGCATCCAAAGAGAATGTCATCACGTTTAAGAGACGAGAGTTCCATAGAGAAAAATGAAAAAAGGTGATTGTGTGAAACATGTACTATTGCGATTGCATGAACTAGATAGATAGATAGATAACTCTTTATTGTTCACACTAGAAATAACATACAAATGACCAAAAAAATAACAACTTAAAACTAGTGTAACAACTGGCGGCCTTATCGCTTAAAGCGATCTCTTCCAGGCAACCTTATACTGATAGAGATAGTGCGATAGAGTCAAGTCATCGATAGAGCAAGGCAGCGATAGCCGCCATTATTTCTAGTACACGTTTCATACATTTAAACCCACGACACAACTAGATAATATTAATAAGATTTTCTCATCAAGTCACCTTTCGAACAAAAAAAAAAACTAAATCGAAATCGGTTCATCCATTTGGGAACTACAATGCTACAGACATACACACGTTAGACTTATAATACCCCTCTGTTTCTGTGGGGAAATAGGTAGGAACCATAAAATTCTCCCTATTATATAATTAGTTAGGTATATAGGACCATTATTATAAAAAAGTCGCGGTAGCTCAGTTGGAGCACGCTCGCCTCCCATTCGTGGGGTCGCGGGTTCAAACCCGAGCGGGCCCGTACCAATGATTTCTTTGGAACTTACGTACGGATCAGTACGGATATACCACTGGCTTTTCGATGAAGGGAAACACCGTGAGGAAACCTGCATATTTCCGGAGAAGAAATTCGATGGCGTATGTGAATCTGCCAACCCGCACTGGGCCAGCGTGGAGGATAAGGCCTAATCAACCTTCGGGAGTAGGCCGATCCCAACAGTGCGATGTTTAAAGGCTGTTTTAGACATTCGAAGTGGTTTACCACATTAGTATTAGTATTTACGGGATATTTACCATGGTTATTATTATTATAACCGTGGTAAATATCTCGTGAGTACTAATAGTAATGTTTAAAGGCTGATGCAGAGCAGATATAGGGCTAATAATATTAGACAACCATCTCTCAATATTCTTACCTCCGTGTAGAGTGTGTATTGAAGCGAGTGTGCAAATGTGATGAGGCACATTAGGCCTCATCGCAGTCGGATTGATGGCGTACATTTGTTATTCACTACGATATTGGACGACTCTCGCCGACATTTCGTCAATTTATCTCGATGCGAAATATCTCGTCTTTTATCTACTGAAATGCTGATGTGTCTGGCGAATTGAATCGGGAATTTGGATAAGGTATATATTGTTTGAAGATATCAAGTTTTATAGGTATGTGTTGGACACTATAACTGCCTGAAACAAAAACCTACCGTGATGTCAATTGCTTATAGTTAGAGCAACCACAGGCCTCCGGCCGGCCGTTGGGGCCGGTACAGAGTTGCTCAATTTGCCAATTCAAAGGTGGCGTAGCGAACTAGACCTCCGAAAACGAAGATATAAAAAACGTTTTTTTGATTTCTTCTGTCAAATCAAAAGGTATAAAAACAATATAAAAACGAAAGTTTCTTTCCTTTATTTAATCTTGTCATCTCAGAATTATTCCGCGTTATTAAATCGTAAGCACGCTTACTATTTGATAAAGCTGCGCCCCGCGGTTTCGCCCGCTATTCTACAGAAACCGAATATTTTCCCGGGACAACAAGTATCTTATGGTGTAAAATACCTCTTTCCAAATTTCATTAAAATCCGTTCTTTCTGTATTTGTATCTGTAGCTTGTCATAAACAGACGCAATATTATTATTTTTTGGAAACTTACAATTTGTGATTATATAATATCTTCAATGACTTATAAATTAATATAAATTTTATATGTATTTACTATAATTAAATTACTACTCTCATATCTTCAATAATGTGAGAATGCGCCAGCGAAGCTGCTGTGGATGTAAATCGGGTCTCAACCTTCATAAAATATCCTCAGCATCATTATATTCAAATAAGTACCACGACCAAGCAACGGTGCTTTCTTTCACGCGTAGCGTAAGCTAATTATCATATTCATATTCATATCGAGGGTTGACCTCGTCGTGCGTTTAGAACGAGCTATATATAACCACTGCGCTATTCATCATCATTAGCCAGAAGACGTTCACTGCTAAGCAAATGCTTCGCCTAAGCCACACAGGCTGTGTTCAAATCGCGACTTTATCTCCGTGCGTTTAGTACGAAATTTGAATGGAATGGACAGAAACCCGCGCTATGTCCTGCGCCAGACCCTGTGTAGCTTGCGCCAGAGCGCCACACTCACAGATAACACAAGATACCGAATTACGAGATTCGTTGTTCCTACAAAAGGTCACCAAAGTTTAAAGAAAGCGCGGGTCGCGGGGAGTGCGACCAAGCGTTCTCATTGGATGTCTCAAAGTTACGTCTACTCGCGCCTAACAATCAACCAATAGGAATAATGTCGTATAAGTGTATTTAGACTGATGCGTGGTGCGCTTCGAGCGTCCTGATTGCAGACTCTAGGGTGTGATTTGTGGCCACACTGAACGATAATCTTCCATTTGCATCCACCGGTTACCCGCGACTTTCGCAATGTCGTCAGTTCACCTAATGGGAATGAGGGTCACATGAAATAGACTAGTGTGAGTGGTATCAGAATCAGAAATAATTTATTGTGTAACTATGTATTCGCAGTAAATTGTCTTGTATAGGTAAAGAGTGATTATTATTATTATTTTTGTTTTTTCTGTAAATTCTAGCTTATTCACACTCTGCTACGTATACTTTTAAAAATTTATTTTTAAGTCGACTGTAAAACTCGCTTCTTAATATCATGTAGTCTGCACCTATAATTGTGGTGACGTTTAGCCTGTTTCCATTGCCTGCCTCTTTCTTTGTTACAACGACGTACATCATGTTGGTGTCTATTAAATAAATAAATAAATAATAAATATATTGATGGTAGGGTACGTATTACATCGTACTTTAAATTACTAATATTTACTACTATAAATAAATGATGCATAAAATATTAATTAAATACGTTTACTGAAATATGTTTGTTTAAATACGGCCATGAGTTTACTAAGCCCCAACGTAACTTAATCAACCTGTTAAAATTAACATAAATAAATAAGGACCACACTCCATTACTTGATTTGATACCTCAGTGCCTCGCCCAAGGCGATGGTTTACTGGGTGAAGATTAATTGGGTTGAAGCACAAACAAGGCTTTTGAGGTACCGACTGATCTATTAAGTAAATAATCTATGTAATGGATCTCCTGGAATACGCTCTTAGCTATAGATATGAATAGTTATGTAGGTATGTTGTTTCACAAAACAACATTTTCGTATCCATTATTTTTTATGTTTGACATGGAGGGCCGTCCTGCCGCGAGGTTTTGCTGCAGTAGGTATTTGAAAATTGTAATGCTGTGTCTCTGTTCCCCGTACGTGCGAAAACGGTATGTGAATGTACCTAAATGTTCTGAGGAAATTAGCGCTTCATATGACTCCATAAATATCAAAATCTTTTGTTTTTGTTGTCAATGGCTTGGATAAACAAAAATCCGATAAGTTTACTCCTTCCAAAAAAATTTTAAGCTAAGATATCGCGATAATTTAAAAAATCAAACCTCTAACCATAATTTTTCACGGCGTAGATAACATGCGAAATCCTTAGAGCAACACAGGACTCCGGCCGTTCGGCCTGGTACCGAGTTGCTCAATGGCGAAATCGAATTGGAACGGGAACTGGCGCTTTTTGTATGGATAAGTAGACGGCAGTTATACTCTAATGTTAAGGAAGATCCAACGCTAGGTATCCAAGAGATGGCGCAACATCCAATGGAAACTCAAAAACTTAACGTCAAAGATTGACATCGGGCATTTCAATGGAACAGATAAGGAACCTTAGACGAAGTATGATGCTAAATCCATGTAAGGAACAGATAGTTCGAAACAAACGTTTGAAAGAGTTTTTTAATCAATAAATCCATGTAAATCGAATTACGCTTTTATTTTTGGGAAACGGGTATATATCTCAGTATGAAGGATGAAGTATGAAGGACTTCATACTGAACTAAAGATATAATTTACAACTTCACCATCCTCAGACCACAGATAAAGGAAACGGGATCTTCACTAGAGTAAGTAGTTCAGTGTAACATTAGGCAAATTGTGGCCGCCGGCAATCTTCCACTCTATTTGATTGCACACTTTGTACTAGAGAAACTTTAGATTAGGCAAAGGGGACGCAATATTACCTTCTACATCATTTTGGTTGGTATTCATAGGTATTCTTGTAATCTATTGATTACGAGCTCAATATATTTACTCGCTTAACAACAGGTAAGTACCGTAATGTACTTTGAATTACCGCAGTTAAGTCATGAGGCGGCTCTCGTTCTGCTAGCTAAAGACGCAGACTTACAAATCGAACTGTCTGCGATGTCTGTCTTCAATGATCATAGAAGACGCTTTCGCTCGATTTATGGAAAGCGTCACGCTTGCCCAAAACAGTGCACTGTCATCTAGAATTTTGAAATTTAACATTTCAAATCCTGCGCGTCACTGCATAGTGCTCGAACTCAGATATTAGATATTAAATCTCTTTGTGCTCACAAAATGTTTCTTCAATAAGAAACACAGTAATCTTTGCACAATACTGCGTTAACATAACTGGTAAAAGTGTGGTAATTCCCCTGGCGAATTCCGCAAAAGAGTTAGGCAAGCGATTTTTTTATCAGTACAAAAAAGAGTACTATCATTACAACCTTGGACCAAAGTAAAATGAATGAACGGGCCCAAATAAGAGAATTATGAAGACTTAGCGCCAGCGCTCACCTTGCTTCAGTCGCTCTCAGTCTGAAAAATGCGAGACTTACATTCGAATGTCGAACGGTTCGAGAGCAACTGATAAACACAGGTATCCCTTTGTCTCTCAGATTCGCTACCTCTTTTTTTGTGACATATTCACTATACATATTTTTGATTACGTATTGAAACCTAAGTTCGATTGTTTTGACTTGTTATCTTTAAAAAAGTTGTGTGCTTAGGGTCCGTCCATTCGTTTTTACTTTGGTCGAGATTACAACATTATTTCTTGGCCAAAAAATACAATTTTAAGTTTTAATGTCGTAGGACAATCAACTAAGTACTCTAGTTATATACTTGTAGCAATTGAAAAGACAGTTATGGCAATATATTTAATTAAAGCGAGTACTTTAAGAAATTACTTAAGTATTAATCAATATCTTGACCTAAAATATCATTCCTTTAAATGGTCAGTACATTTCACACACAGACCAATATTAACGTCTTTCTGTAACGATCGAAAAATGAACGCTTACTTCGAAAAACCAGCAAATCCTTTCTTGACCGCATTTTTCAAAATGCTTCTCATTTTCGGTTATGATTTTGGGTTTTTTAAATACGAAACGACAAAAATAAAATTTGCCGCAAACTTTTTTTGTTTATTTCAAAGTTTGTTGTTATCTTTGTTGTTCATGTTGGGGATTTCTTCTGTAAATTATTACAGTCTACTCTATTTAGTTTGGATCTCTACTTTGTTTATTCAATATATAATTTATGTTCTTATTTTAATATTTCAACGATCGGATGAGACTTTGTTTCAGTTTTATTGCGATATGCAACTTGTTGATCTTAAATTGAGAGCTTACAAAGCACGCAACAGCGTTGAAAACAGATTCATATTTTTGATATGTTTTTGTTACTTGTATAGAATATTAACGATTTCTGTTTTCTGTGGTTTTTCTGGTAACTGCCTAAAGCCTGCATGGGTTTTAGTCATATACTTTTTGATTATTATTACTGCCGATACTGTTTTAATGGTAATCATATACATTTATTACGCCTTTTACTGCCGACTGCGTGTTTTCAGTATAAATTTGATGACCAGTGACAATCAACTGTTGTTATCATACCAATGCCTGTACAAAGCGATTGCTGATATCGTGGAGAAATATAAATGCGCTTATGATTCCGTGGTAGCGTATATTTAAATTAAATATTTTATTTAGAACTGCCTGTTACTCGCGAGTTCGTTCGCGTAGACCTATAAAAAAATATACATTTTACCCGAGAAAAAAAAAATAGCCTATGTCCGTCTCCGACCCCTAAGCTATATCTGTGTGAAAAATCAGGTTGATCCGTTCAGCCGTTTAGCCGTGATAACGCAACAAACACCCAGACAGAGACAGAGTTACATTCGCTTTTATAATATTAGTTAGGATATTATACCTAAATATGGATCGATTTCTCAGTAATTAAACTTGTATACTTTATTTTTTTTCTTTTTTGCAGTATTTCACAGCTGTTACAATCAATACACTCATCATGATGACTTCGTTATATCACGGTGTATGGCTCCTACAAACCAACAAAGTGCCGGTAATTAAGTTTAGACGAATTTTGTACAAAAACAGTAGCTATAGTTAAACCCACTGTCGCATGTGGCCCTGTGGGTCTGTGTCAGTCTGTGTCGACAATGTAAGGGTGCGTTTCCACTGAGTCGGAGACGAGTGGAGCGCGGAGATGTACAGGAGTCGTCGTATATGTTGAAATCCACATCTTGTCTCCGATCCGCTTCAGTGGAAACAGTTGTAGCGAAGACGAGATGAATTGTATGAAATGGTATGGCGAGCGGAGTAGCGCGGCGGAGAGGGACGGGGTAAAGCGGCGCGGATCGAGCGGACTATAGAAGTGCGATTTGAGTGAAACCACAGATCACACCCTAGATTCTGCGTTCAGGACGCTCGAAGCGCACCACACATCAGTCTAAATACACTTATAAGAAATTACTCTTATTGGTTGATTGTTAGGCGCGAATAGGCGTAACCCTGAGATAGCCAATGAGAACGCTTGGTCGCACTCCCCGCGACCCGCGCCTTCCTCAAAGTTTGGTGACTTTGTAGGAACAACGAATCTCGTAATGCGGTATCTATGTGATCTATGAGTGGAACGGAATGGTGCGGTGGCGTATAGCGGAACGGGGTGAGCCACTGCACCGGCACGCCCGCGACGAGATCGCTGCTCCGTCGTTTCATCTGCTTCGAACTTTACGTCTTCTAGCAGAGAAAGAGAAATATAAATAGGCATTCTTTTTTATTTAGCGTCAACATGACGTGTTCGCTGTCTGACAGGTATCGTATCACTAATAATACAAAATATATCGTGTCACGCTCCACTTGACTCTACTACATAAGTACGCTCTTCTCCGCTTAACAGCTTCGTCATTCCGCAAGTCGCTTATAGATTCAGTGTGTCATCAGTGGAAACGCAGCCTAAACTAACGAACCCTTATTGTAATGTACGTTAATTTCCAGATTTGGAATTTGGTACTTACACCGCATAATATAAGTGCGGTTCTCGTTCTTGGTCTAACAGTAGGGCCCGCTCTATGTGCCTGCCGACTTTCTGCCGAAGTTGAAAAAATCAAAGTTATATTACATGAAAAACTACTTTTTGAAAAAGGTAAGAAAGAATTGTAATGATAGCAATAATTGTACAGTTTAAAATGAAAGTACTTTATTACAATTCTTGTAGGCTGCGATTACTTAACTACCTAGGAGTTTATTAAAAAAAATGCTATATAAATAAATATTGGTGGACGTTTTTCACACAGCGTCATCTAGCCCAAAACTAAGCAAGCTTGTACTATGGGGACAAGATAACTGATACAATACATAAATACTATATTTATTACATACTAACACCCAGACAAAAAACAAACATCCATTTTCATCACACAAATGTTTGTCCTGGGTGGGAATCGAACCCACAACCTATAGATCAGAAGGCGGAAATCCACCGACTGAGCCACAAGGTTAGTCGTATAGGCTATAATATAAGATATTTTTTAAATAAGGTAGGGGACATATCCCATAATTATATCGGATAATTGCGTAATATACTAGACCATAGAACCAAAAAACCCGCTCCCTACCCGTGGGCCACGTACTAACTTCACCCGGCTGCACCCCGGGGCAATTTTTCTCAATATAACTATAGGTATACCAGGAGTAAAAATATATATCTCAAAATGAGATTTTTTATCAACATAACTAATGAATAGAATATAAAACCAAACAGTATTTAATTTCCAACCTATTACTAATAATTTGCGCCGAGCTGAGACCTCGCGAATCGTATAACTTCACAACCCCTAGACCAATTCAGCTCTTATTCGAATTTCAATTTTTTATTGAAAAGAACCACTTGCCTACAAAATTTTATGAAGAATTTCATTTTATGAAAAAACAGTTCTTAAGTTATCGTCGGACAAATATAAATAAACAGAAACATTTATATGTTTCTGTTTATTTATATTTGTTTATGTTTATACATAGACTAGATACTAAACATAAACATAGATTTAGTTGACCGAGCGACGCGAAGGTAAACTATTGGTAAATAATATTGTGACTCTTTACTATATTATAGGTACATATTTTCTATGTGAATTGTTATAAGAAGTGACCTCCATATGACCTATCTATAAAATAAGACACATTATTGTTGTTATTTACAGAGGAAGCTAAATGTAGTGAATTAAAGAGGTTCATCCGCTACGTGGAAGCTCGTCCGCTCAAGTTCACGGTCTACAAAGTGATCCCGCTTGACGCGAACCTGCTCGGGATGGTGTTGAGCTTTAGTGTCACCTACCTTATTGTTGCGATTCAGCTCACACATCTGTATTAAGAGCCCGCTTCCTGCCGCAGGCCCTTGGGGCGATTTAAGGGAAATCCAGGAAATGGATACTTCCTAGACTTTGTAATGATTTGCCAGACTATGAAAAACATTATAAACCAAATTTACATTTGAGAAAGCATTAAAGAAATTAATGTTAGACAGATTACCGGAGCAAAACAATTGAGAATATTTGCGAGAGTGGCGCGGCCTAACTGCTGTTCATTACAGTAATATAATGTAATTATAACTATGAATATATGAATATAACTATAAATATGAATATGAAATATGAATAACTATTGATGTCATAAATACTAGGAAACCTAGATAATAATATACCTACTACTTAGTTACTCACTTAATCCACCTACTCGTACATAGTAACTACATAAGACAATGTTTACAATGAGAGGTACACTCTGCCTACAAACTGCTATGCAGTTTGGCAGAATCAGGAATAATGCTATGTATTTTTAACTATTGAGAAATAAATAAATAAAATATAATAAAGAAAAAAATATTATTTTTTGTGTGGATTGAACTGGTAATGCGAGTTTGGGATTAGTCAAGAAATGGGATGAGACCGCTGGGACGAAGACGGAACAACCCATAATATCTTATGTGTTCGTTTTGTAATTAAAAATATATGTCACTTTCAATAAATGTTTGTATAAGGCTGCGATTTAAGGTTCAGTTCAAATTGGATTCAGTTTACGTTGTAAAAAATATTTTAAAAAGTGTATCTATGACTAATCTCTAGGGTTTTTCCGTTGCAAACACGTGGTGTGAAAATGTATATTAAAAAAAATAACGACTTTAGCGCCACCTCTTGACAACCTTGCGTTGAAGGTTCAATTATCATCATCAAAACTTTTCATCTCATACATACTCATTACTACTACAAAGGCTACTTTTATATTTTAACTAGTTGTTACCTGCGACTTCGTTCGCGTGGACATAAAAAGTATCCTATGTCCGTCTTGCCGTTAAGCCGTGATAACGCGACAAACATCCGGACAGAGAGACAAAGTTACTTCCTATAGTTTGCTAGATGGCGTTGATGCATATTTGTGAATTTTTTGACGTTTTGCATGCACTGACAGTTGTAATATAGAGAACTCTGAAGCGCGCAAGCGATATTTTTTTCTCAAAACTAAAGTATTCATTTTCATACCTCGAAGCTTTATTGTTCCTGATACGACTGCGGCTATATTCCGCTGAATTATAATATTAGTTAGGATTAGGATTAATATTGACATTTAACTTGTTTTCGGCTGTCAAACGGGAAGAAAAAACAGAATAAAGTCATTGAGCGCTCGGGATTGGAGGGCTTGTTCCTTTCATTCTCATTTCATTCAGTTCTCATCCTATCTTAAATCAACCCACTTTCTATTATTGACTCGTCGCACACCTATTTTTTTATTTTACTATTCTCAAGTCACCCTGTACAACAAAGAGCCCACAGAAAACCGACTTGGAGGTGTGGCCAGAAGGAAAGTGGACGAGTCCAGCTGCTGTTCCACCAACTAGGTGCCATCGAAATTGCTCACGAATTTAGATCTGCAATTTTTCACGTTCAGAAGCTCCTTCTTGTCTCTCCCTTTTTTTCTCTGCTTGACAGCCACCCCTAATCTTATAAAACAATTTAAATGTTAAAAATTAATTAAAATATTAAAGCAGCTGGTGTAATAGTAATGCTTATCAATGGCATGAATAGTTATGATGATGACAAAGAACACTACAGGATCATCCACCTTTTTTTTTTAGTAAATAATGTGTGTTAGTATTAGTATGTAAGTAGGTACATTAAAAATTAAACTGCTTATTTCCTACTTTTTTATTTTATTTGTACATAATACGGTATATTTTAGTAAAAAAATTAGGAAAATTCACTAACTCTCTCTATCGCATGCACGAGAAACAGAGCGACAGCTATACAATTTCAATTACAATTTCCTCTTAAAACCAGACAGTAAAATACAAAAACAAAAAATAAAAACAGTAGATCGCGCACTTCCTTGATTCTCGCTATCTCGTGCGCACTTTATTAAACTTTTTAATATAATCTTCTTGCGGCGGCGTTGTGTGGCGGGTCGCCCTCTTCCCTTCAATATGGTTGAGGAGAGCGATGGCTGGCACATGCGTCAACTCGTGAACGGGTGCTGCTTGCGGGAGCTGGACTGCTCGGAGTATATACGCAAATCTATAATAGCACTTAGCTCTTTATTAGCATATTCGTTGGTATTTCCTTTTGTAAAGTCTTTAGTTTTTATATTCCGTTTTAGTTGATAAAATATTTGTAAAACTTGATAAATGGCACGGACCCCGGAGTCCGTGGAGCAATATTGTAAATAAAAAATAAAATAAAAATTATATATAAATATTGAATATCTAAAGATATCTTTACAATACCATTGCTAATGTTTTATATCAATTTTCATGTAAATATTTTTTATTTGGCGAAAGAGAAAGAAAAAAACATTTTTTTGAGTTTTCTTCCTAATCAGGGAAGCCGCCTACGATTGGGAGGCTCAAAATTGATTAATGCTATCTGAGCTTTTTGTATGTACTTATGCACAATAGTGGGAAGATTAATAATAATAGCGATAATATAATAATGATTCACTATATATGAAAGAAATACGCGTGAGAAAGAAAAACAATATAATTAAATAATTCATACAATCCAATTTTCTATATGAGGAAGACAAACTAATAAAATTACGTAGAACCAACTAGTGATTAATTGGATTGATTAAACAAATTGTTATGATAAATTTAATTATTTAGACCGCTATATTTTTTTTCCTAATTAATTTCATCGCCATACAAAAACGTTAGAGGACTTTCAGTACATTTGAGACGTTGTTACCGATATATCGCAAATATATAACGATCAAAATAACCTCGAAATGAATAACTATTTCAAACAACACGACAAGCTTGCAGATAAATATTTGACCACATTTTTTAAACTACTTCAAATTTGTTTCGGTTACGATTTTGGGTTTTTCAAATATGAAACCTCAAAAGTAAAATTTGCCGCTAAATTTTTTTGTTTGCTACAAAGTTTGTTGTTATCTTATCTGTGCATGTGGGGGATCTTTTCGGAAGAAAAATACAGTACACTCTTTCTGATTTGGATCAATTATTTGTTTGGTCAATACGTAATTTATGTTCTTATTTTTTTGAATAAAAGATCAGATGTGACTTTATTTCAGTTTAATTACAATATGCAGCTAGTCGATCTTAAATTGCGAGCTCACAAAGCACGCAAATGCGTTGAAAAAAGATTAATACTTTTGTTATGTTCATGTTACATGTACAGAACATTATTTAATAGCATTTATTGTACCGTATTTGGTATCTGCATGAAGCCAGTATGGACTTTAGTCATATACTTGTTAATTATGATAGCTCGCGATACTGTTTTAATGACAAACATATACATATATTATGCGTTTTATTACCGACTGCGTATTTTCACTATAAATTTGATGACCAGTAGCAACCAACTGATATTATCATATCATAGTCTGTACAAATCGATTGCTGACTTCGTGGGAAAATATAAAGGCGCCTATGATTCCGTGGTATATAAACTATAACGTATTCTAAATATCTAAACAAACTCTAACGTATTCTAAATATCTCTAAGTACATAAAGTAATTGTATAGTTTAAGTCCCGGAGATAAAGCAATATTTTATTTTATATAATTTTTTATTTTGATGTCTCTTCTTGTGTACCTCAATTTACTTACAAAAGTAGTTCGCGCCGAACTGAGACCTCGCGACACCTATATCTTCACAACCCATGGACCGATTCAGCTCATATTCGAACTTAAATATTGTATTTAAATAAACTACTTGCTTACAAAATTTCATGAAGATCGGATCAACGGTTCGCAAGTTATCATAGGACAAATATACACACAAACATACATACAAATGCCGATTTGTCCCAGTAAACTCTGAGACCTTCGCTTCGCTTCGCGGTCAATTAAGACCTTAACACACGTAGCGATTTGGTAAGCGCCGACGGCCGTTTAGCTATCGAAAGAGAAAGAGAGAGAGATATATTTTTCTCTTATCTTCGCTCGGTGGTCCGTATTAGGTGTCGTAGCTTAAGCTTAGCTGGAAAAAAGCGCTTTCACATATTCGAGTACTTAAACTTGGACCTCTCTCTCTCCCTCTCACTAGGAGGAATGACGACATTGTGAAAGTCGCGGGCAAGCCTGTGTGTACAAATGACAAATTGTCGTTCAGTGTGGCGTTCGAAGGGCGAGGCCTGTGTTCAGCAGTGGACGTCTTCCGGCTGATGATGATGCTGATGATGAAACTTGCATATACATTTAACCATTGAATATTTATTCTATATAAATCATAAACAATTTTAAACTAGAACATAAATTAAAATAACTTAAACTTTCACAATCATTACCTATTACAGTATTTGACAACCGTTATTTTTAATATTACTCAAATGATGACTTCAATTTATTACGCTATATACTACATACAAGGCCACAACATTCCGGTAATTACGTAAATTGTATTTACAATCTACAAGATACAATCTTGTGTCCAAGATACAAGCCCAGTGCTTAGTTTGGGGCTCACCGATATCTGTTGTAGATATAGTGATTTCGTTATATCACGCAAGCTCTTTTAAGTTTTTATTCTGTGTACTGTTTATATTTGAATACTGATAAGCAATAACATGTCAAACCACAAAAAAAAATTTTTTTTTTTGATGATACTTTTTTTTTTTTTTTCTTTGGCTGATAAGCAAAAAAAATTAATAAATTTGTGGGTTGACATGTTATTGCTTATCAGTATCCATTTATTCCTTGGTAAATAAAGTTTTTATGTTTTATGTTATGTAATCTTACTGGTATTTTATCTAGTGCTTTTTCTATTATTAATTATTTAGAATTATTATTTATTATATCCCGGAAAAATGTTCAGTTTCTGTAGCGGGTGAAACCGCGGAGCGCAACTAGTTGTATTATATAATTATTATCATTTCTAGATTTGGCGATTAGTAGTTACGCCGGAAAATATAAATATGGTACTCTTACTTGGTCTAACAGTAGGGCCCGCTCTGTGCGCCTGCCGAATGGCAACCGAGGTCCAGAACATCAAGGTGGTATTACATGAAAAACTGCTCTTCGAAAAAGGTGAGCACACGCATTTTTACGACAGTAATTACAGTTTAACAAAAAGTAACAGTATTTATTGCAGGCTTTTTGTACTGTAAAATATATTTACTTCACTTGAAATAATACAAAAATTGTCAATGGGTAAATACGCTATGTTTGGAGTCGAAGTTTAAGACACATATTTTTTTTTAGTTAAATGTTTACGAATACTTGGATGTTAATTATTTATTAGCAGATAATTAATGTAAATATGGTATATCAATACGGTAAACGTGATAATCAGAGAGCGGAATGTAATGGCAAAAGACTTGAAATTTTGTAGAGATGGGTCATTATTTTTTATCGACTATTCAATCTATCTACACTTTTTAGTTTTAAATTGCTAAATGCTGCTGTTTTATTAGCTGCGCCGCTTGCTACTGCATTTGTGTGTTTGGCTTATCTTGTTGCGCCCGCTGTTTCACCCGCGTGCACAATGATGAAAATTGATGATGATGGCGATGAAAGTACCCCAATTTGTAATATAGCGTATAAGCTATCTCCATTCCATATTCCATGAGTTTCTTGTTTCGTATGTGTGATTCGTTTGTGTTTGTTACTTCTTCACGCCGAAACGGCTAAACGGATTTTGATGAAATTTGGTGTATAGGTACTATAAGGTCCTTGATAAAACTTAGGATATTTGCCAACGTTGTTCACGCAGGCGAGACAGCAGGCGCAGGTAGTTAAGCAACACAGTTAAAAAATATCGATAGCTTGAATAGTCGACAAAAAACAATGACCCATCTCTATTACACTTCAATTGTTTTGCGATTAGATTCCTTTCCCTGGTTATACAGGAGTAGTACATAAATGTTATTATTTCACAGAGGAAGCTAAATGTAGAGAATTAAGGAGGTTCATCCGCTACGTGGAAGCTCGTCCGCTCAAGTTCACGGTCTACAAAGTGATCCCGCTTGACGCGAACCTGCTCGGGATGGTGTTGAGCTTTGGTGTCACCTATCTTATTGTTACTGTCCAGCTTACACATCTATATTGAGTAATAATCACATGCTTTTAATGGTAAGTTATTTTATAATTCGTGATTACACTTACTGTTTGTTCGGTTAGATGACGGACATATTATAGGATATCATATTATTCATCGTTATGCACGACGTTTAAATTTCATGTCTCTATTATAAACGGTTTGGTCTGTGTATTGCTACTTAAAAAGGGTTTATTTTTTTTAAATTTATTGACGAGCGAAGCGAAGGTCTCAGAGTTTACTGGGACAAATCGGCATTTGTATGTATGTTTGTATATTTGTCCGATGATAACCTGCGAACTGTTGATCCGATCTTCACGAAATTTTGTAGGCAAGTAGTACATTTCAATACAATTTTTAAGTTCGAATATGAGCTGAATCGGTCCAGGGGTTGTGAAGATAAAGGGGTCGAGAGGTCTAAAAAAACTAAATCGGCTTATAAATGGTGGAGCTATGAGCAAACATTTAAAAAACCATTCGACTTGAGAATTTCCTCCTTTTTTCTGAAGTCGGTTAAAAAATACACACAGCGCCATTTAGCCCCATACTAAGCAAGCTTATACTATGCGAACCAGATAACTGATAGAATAAATAAATACTTTTTTTGTATATACATACATAGAAACACTCAGACAAAGAACAAACATCAAACAAATGTTTGTCCTGGGTAGGAATCGAACCCACAACGGAGTCCAGAAGGCGGAAATCCACCCACTGAGCCATAAGGCTAGTCGAAGGCTAGTCACACTGTATAAATGTATTAAAGTTATGGAGTGTAGGAGGTTTATCGGAATATACATTTATCAAAGCAGCATCGTATAACTCACATTCAAAAAAACAATCCTATTAAATTACTCTATTTGTTATCCATTAAAGTAATGAAATACATTTTATCAGAATTAAAAAATATTACCGCAGCGTCTGTCGTAGAACACACATTTTTCAAAAACAGTCGTCCTTACTAAATAGAATCGTATCTAAACAAAGTTATGTTACAAAAAAATGAATAACCATATCGAAAGAAATATAGAACCTTCTAAAATACTTGTCATGCTTTACAAATCGGTGCATGTACTTTGTGGTTACGATTTCGGATACTTTGAATATAAATCGTTGAAAATCAAACGTATCGTAAATATTTTAAGTATAATACAAACTGTTTTAATCACCTTAATAGTGATAATCACCAGGCCGATAAATTTGATAGGCTACGGGTCGTTTTGGAGTTTGCTAACAATTATTCAGCACGTATCATATGTTTTAATTTTGGCATCTTTATCTTCCGATAAAAGTGTTTGTTCCTTCCAAAAAGAAATGCGTCGGTTGGATCGCGCAATGAAATCTGAGAAAATTTATCGTTATTTAGAAAGAATTGAAATTCTGGGCATCATTGTATGTGTTGCATACAGAATATTAGTATTGTTTTATTATCATTGGATATCCAACATTCTACAGTTTCAATATTTGTGGACAAATACGCTTTATTTATTTGCTACATTATGCCTTGAATATGTACATGTGCATAGTGTTTTTGTATTCTTTGCGATCTATTACCGACTTAAAATATTTGTCTCCAATTTAAAAACAAATGAAGATAGATTTATAGTGTTTAAATGTAGTATTTACAAGTAATTTGCTGATATTGCTCACAAATTTAAAAATGCTTACCTCACGGTACGGGCCCTGGGCGTTTAACATCGGACTACTTACCGACTACGGAAGATAATGTATATAGGTATATATATATGTGCATGTATATAGCCTGATATTACCTATAGAGTCAAAAAAACCTTGTTTTAAATCAAGTTCATGGATATCATAATATCAAATTTTTGTTCACAGATAAATCTAAATGTCAAGAATTAGAAAATTTCATCAGCTATGTGGAAGCTCGGCCGCTTAAGTTCACAGTGTACAAGGTGATCCCGCTCGACGTGAACCTGATCGGGATGGTTTTCAACATTTGCGTCACCTATCTTATCGTTATTATTCAGTTTGCACATCTCTATTAGACGGTTAAATTGCTTTAACATCTAATTTAGAAAACAATTTATCTGTGTATACATAAATATCGGCTGTTTTTATGCTGTAGATTAGGTATTGTGCGTATTGGAGGCTATTAACCGATCCCGCGATCTAAGCCAAGCGCGCCAAGTGCAAATAAAGATCTATAGGTAGATACTGATTCTCAATTGATTAATGAAATACCATTTGGTAGGCTTGCGCTTTAACCTCTGCAAAGATACAAGGCGTTTTCCGGTCCTTCTTCTTGCGTTTGCGCGTTTGCCAATCAAAAAAGCATAACTATCTTAAGCGATGATTGAATTTTCCAGCACTAAGACTGCTACAAATTTCTAACCAGAATTTTCGGAACCGGAAACAGTTCCACGATTAGTCCGAAAACATTCAGTGGTCGCATAATTATAATTTATCGATTTATTTTTCTGACGGTCAAAATTAAGTATCTTCATGTTCTTGTATCTCATAAACAGAAATGGTTTCAGGATTAGTGGTAAAACATTCAGTCATTGCTGCAGTTATGCTTTATCGATAGGCACTGGTTTCGCCTTTCGCAATTGTAAAAAATTAAATGTTGGTCAAAGTCATGAATTTTCTTTTCCTTGTATTACGGAAACGGAAACGGTTTTATGGTTCGTGTGCTCCACCAATTTGTAGTATCCAGTAGCGCGTGTATTTGTAGTTATTTGTAAGTATTAGTATGTTAGTAAGTAATTTGTATCTCGCAACCAGTTGAAAAATATCTCGAACTAAATTGTGCTTCCTGCAGGGCTAGATGCGCACCGCGACATAATCTTCTCTAATCTTTTTTGTTTCTTTCTCAAAATATTGAGCTATTATGTACTTGAAGTGATAGAGCTTTATATTCATTATCATCATCATCAGCCACAAGGCGTCCACTGCTGATCATAGGACTCCCCCTGAGAGGGCCATACCGACCGACAACGTGCCACTTGCATCCACCAGTTTTTTTTTTCTTTTTCCTCCTAAGAGGATCTTGGCGTCCCACGTCTTATGCATTTGCCAGTGTCAAGTATACATTTGCATTCTCAAGTTTTGTTAGATATTATCAAACAAGTCATACTCACGGTCAAAGTCGAGCATAGCAAGTCACGGTCAAGTGCAAGTCATGCCCCAGTAAAGTGGTGAAAATTTACTAGAGCCTTCTATGGAGTTTCGGAAACAGCACGAAAATTCACGACATTATACCATTCACCAAAACTCGTGCATGTACACGAACACTTAACGGGTAGAAATTCACCGTTTTTACACATTAACACTCGAAATAACATAAGTTTTGGAAAATAATAAAATGACGCGACATGAATTCTTCACGTTCCCGCCAAAAACTCCTTCTCTACTCTTCATGTCGTGAAAAATTTGACAAACGTATACATAATCGTAGCCGTGTCCTGTTCTTGCGTAACAAAAAGATTTTGTCGCGGTGCGCATGCTAATCCTGCTGGTATCACTGACGTGGTGCCATCGTACTAGGCCGAAATTTTCTATAGGTTTAGACACTCTCCTTCATCATACATGCAATGTAAAATTATAAAGTTACTTACCTTACCCTGTAATTGTATTGTACCTTGGTTTATATAGTAGATTCGATGGTGATTTGTGTATGTTTAGTTGTAAATAAAGCATTTTTTTGATTGCATTTTTTTTCCTTTATTTCATAATGCTTGCATTACGAGTCTAACCTCGGGATTCTGAAACGTTTGTTAACTTTGACAACAGATTAATTCATAATGCTGCCTTTGTCTGGCACTAAGCAACTGTCAAATACAGGAATAGACTTAATCTGTTGTCAAAGATAACAAACGCTTCAGAATCCCGAGGTTAGTTCTGATCCCTAAGACGAAGTCGACCAGATACGAAGTCGCTGGCATCAGCTAGTATATATAAAAAAAAACACTATTTCAAACGTGTCTGATTTAATATTATGAATACTATACTAAATGTAGACAAATCATTTTACAAATCGAAATATAATCACAGTTGATTAGATGTTATAAGATAATGCTTTTTAATAGTACCTATGTATAATTATATAATTTGATTGATTGATTGATTGATTGATATATCTAGTCAATATTTTTACATTTATGTATATAAAAATATTTAAAAAGTGGAAAAGCGTGAAAAACTTCGGGTGTAAATGGAAACTATGATATACATTTATCATGCCTATTCTATCTAATAAAAATGTAACTTCAATTTGGCATAAACGAAATTGTACAAAATAAGTTTCAACCCATTAGCTCCGAATGTACAGCGCCTCTCATATTTTTTATTTTTTTTTAAATTATTTACAGGCTTGCGTTTGACTGCCATCACGTCTGATGGTAAACAAGGATGCAGCCTACCATGGAGCACGCTTGCCATTACATGCTTATTTCACAATAAAGTGATGCCAACTTAGAAATTTATATATCATACCGCCTAATAGTAGTGTGCAAACATTACTATGTTCTATATTGAAGGGAAATGTTTCCAGTGTAATTACTGAGCATAACGATATTTCACATCTCAAGAGCGATGAGCGCAGTACAATGCCACGATATTTTTTAAATTGTTATAGTTCAAAAATTTAGTTTGGTATTGAGTATTATAAGCAAAACATTACTTTTCAGCTTTACCATCACGTGAGCAAATTGCTCATTTCGTCTATAATTTACATATAGGTGACATCTATTCACAGATCACACTAGATACCGCATTACGAGATTCGTTGTTCCTGCAAAAAGTCACCAAAGTTTCAGGAAGGCGCGGGTCGCGGGGAGTGCGACCAAGCGTTATAGATAGATAGATAGCACTTTTTTGTTCACACCAGATATTACATAAATAATACAAAAATCTACTTAAAACTAGTGTAACAATAACGTTCTCATTGGCCATCTCAAGGTTACTACTACTCGCGCCTAACAATCAACCAATAGGAAAAGTTTCGTATAATTATATTTAGACATATGCGTGGTGCGCTTCGACCGTCCTGTATGCAGAATCTATAGTGTGGTCTGTGCATCTATTAAACAAACAACGGCTATGATACAAATTATTCACTAAATAACTAAGTAGTAGGTACGCTAGATATTTTAGGGATTAAATATAACGACCACCAAAAAATATTTTGAAACTCTAAGCTCTTTTACAAAAAAATTATACTCAGCACTCTTCAAATTGTAATCGAAGATCAAATGTAGTAAATGATCACGAAATCTTAGCGAGCAGAAATTAGATAAATAAACTACAAAATGTAAGCATATAGCTTAAAAAGAGCTAAAAAGTAACTGTAACATAATAATAATGGCCTCGCACACTAGGCTAGGTTATGTTTGAACTGTGACAAAGAGCGAGCCGAACGTTTTTTGTTGTAAAATTTGTTTAGTTTGGAGTCATTTTCTTTTAGGATAGCAAGATGTAACATTTTTGGTTACAATTTCACATTAAAATGGGGTTTAATTTTGGTGATCATTCACTATTTTTGGCAGTATAAGTATTTCTTTTCGCGTTGTATTTTACTTCATCTGGTGATTTACATTACATACATTAATTAATTAATTAATAATTCTTTATTGACACTTAGACATACATAATTATATAACTTTACTCAGAATGAAAGTACGAGAATATTCGGCTTGCATTACATTATCAGCCAGAAGACGTCCACTGCTGAACATAGGCCTCCCCCTTAGACCGCCACACCGACCGACAATGTGCCACTTGCATCCACCGGTTGCCCACGACTTTCACAATGTCGTCGGGCCTGCCTACGCATCTGGTGATTAGTTAAACATTAATCGATATTTTATTCTAACTACTTCTACACACAATTCTGATGTATAAATTAAGTACTTAGTACATATGCGTAAACTGCGCGATAACAATAAGATAAGTAACGCAAAAGCTTAGGACTATCCCGAGTAGGCTCGCGTCGAGCGGGACCACTTGGTACACTGAAAACTTGAGCGGGCGAGCGTCCACGTAGTGGATGAACCTCTCTATCTCGCGGCATTGAGAAGCATCTAAAACAGTTTAAAAAAACATTGACACGCAATTATATAAGTGAATATTGAACTACAGCTGCCCTGCATCATTTTCTATGACATTCCATACAAAAAATAATACAAAATAATTTTAACAAAAAAAAACGGCCATCACAATTTTCTGAAAAAAAAGGCACTATCGATGTTCTTGGGACCCCTGAAATACTTATCAATAAGGAGCTCTGATGACCACATGGTCTTCTTCATCAGTTCCACTTTGCCATATGATACTTTCTGAATGCAAACGAAAATATCTAAATCGCCTATAATATTGGAGGAGTTCCCTCAATTCATGCGAGATTTTGATCAGAACTGGATTTTGATAAAAATGTGACCAATCTGAAATCTTTTGTTCATACAAAAAATAAAAAGTTTTATAAATGACGGAATTCAAACATTAAAAAAAATATTTGACTTGAGAACCTCCTCTTTTTTTTGGAAGTCCGTTAAATATTGTCTGAAAAATAAAGTACATTGAAATAAATTTACGCGGCATAAAAGAAGCGCGGGCGGGAAAGCTTAGGAGCCAAAATTATTTTGTGTTGTTGTTTCCAAAGTTTTGTGAAAATCATTGAAAAAAACTCTACTCTACCCTTGGGCAGTCAGGTAAAAATACCATCATTATCTTTTTTGATTTAGAAGAAAGAAAAGCACTGATGGTAATTAAAAAAAGAAACTGTCAGTTATCTTTGAAATATCAATGTCAATGCTTTAAATCATTTTTATGTTTACATTTTGACGAAGACCGAGTAGAAAAGAAAAGTACGGGTACCTTTTGCGACAAAATGAAAAATAATAACATTATAACACGAAGAGTTGTGGCGGGAACGTAAAGAAGTCATGTCACGTGTTTGTATTATTTTCCAAAACTTGTGTTATTTCGAGTGTGTTCGTGAACGTGCACGAGTGTTGGTGAATAGTATAATTGTGAAACGTGACTCTTTGTGTTGTTTCCAAAATTGCATAAAACTGGTAGTCTGGCCGACGTGGACTTGACCGTGTCTTTTGTGCTTGACTTAGCCTATGATTCAGACTTATTTTAATTGTGACATATTTTACTTCACTTCAAGTATTACAATACTTGTCACTGGCTAAATAGACAACGTGTAGAAGCAAAACGTAAGAGAGACAAAAAAAAATGAAAACTGCCATAAAAATCCTATCATTCACACTAGTAGGAATGTTAGGAAATAATTTTCCTAACCTTCATACTGCTATACAAACAGTATGAAGGTTAGGATGTTTCTTCCTAACCGTCACACCAGTGTGGCAGAACAGTGTAAAGGTTAGTCTAGTCGGTCACGAAATGAGGCGTTTTCCAAAAAAAATGAAATCCTGGTAATAAAAGTACCCAACAGATGGCGTTAGATGTACCTTGAGGTTTTTCTGTCACTGTCAAGACATGAAAGACAAAAATGTACGTGTGCCTTTTTTTTTCTCGTGTTTTTTGGCTCCACATGTGTATTTAGACAATTTCAAGTAACGTAACTATGTATTTGACTTCATTTGAAATATTACAATAGTTGACACTGGCTAAATACACAACGTGTGGAGCCAAAATTTACGATTTAAAAAATAAACATATTTCGACAGAAATGACAATGACAGGTAAAACGATAGGTCTATTACGCCATCTAGTAAGTATTTTAGAACTATTTTTTTTTTGGAATCCGCCTCATTGGCTTGGTATTTTAAACTGTTTATTTCTTTTACATCCCCACTCAGTAATTTATTAATGTTCAAAATAAAAAAAAAAAATTATATGACCTTTAGCTTTGAAGATGGTTGCGAGAAGGTTGGAGTTGTTTAAAAAGCATTTGGTATTGAACTTAGAAAATGATTGAACATTTTGATTACCTTTTTCCAAAAGCAGTTTATCATATAGTACCAATTTCAGTTTTTGAACTTCAACAGCAAGTTTTCCAGCAGCGAAAGCAGGAGACAGAGTTATCAGGGTTGTAACGAATGGTGTGATATGTCCGAAATACGCCTGCAAAAAAGGCTTCTCATAAATTGTAATTTTGTAATGTTTATTTCAGAACTTCAGAATTCAGAAACTTCAGAACTTTCGGTGGTCTTCACTGCCAATTCAAGAAGTGTGCGCCATTTTTATACAGTGTTACAACTTCCTCCGGCTCCCAACGTCCATATCAATACAAATACCTAATTTAGTATCAGCTATGTACATATTGATCCGTTAATTTAGTTAATTAATCAAAATATGGAAGTTCCTCATGATAAGCTTAATTTAAACTTTATATACTTTGATATAATGTGTAACGACTAAGTAAGTTTATGTTAAGTTAATTCTTTTGATGCTCTGTTTGATTTTTAAATAGTTAGAATTGTTATTAATGTACTGGCAACTATTTTTGAGATAACGAAGCGAGGGTAGCACGAAAGGAAGGGAGTGGGATGGGGGCGATGAGAATGGCAGTCGATTAAAGGGCGTCTTGAAAGTATCTTCGTTTTTCTATTCCATCATCACCTGGACCAACGTCGTAATAAGAGCTCGAATATTTTGTTAATTCGGAAATTATATAACCTTTCACGGGAGGCCGAGTACCTATTTCTTAAAACTGTGACCAGAACCACCGCAGGACGGGCAGCAGCAACTTCTTAAGAACTTACTAAGCGGTGAGCGTTTTGCGATTTCCAAGCTTGGGTATTGTGTCAACCGAAAATCACTCTGTACAAATTAAAAAACATTTGGAATAGGAAGGTCTAATATTTGTAGGCTATCTACTTACCGATGTAGTCGATATCGATGATACCTTAGTGTTCTGGCCGGCCAGTAAATCCCAGATTATAAAGTAAATTGTTGACATAATCCTTGGAACATTGAACATGAGAGATACCAGAAACTGCAATAAAAATTAAGTAAATCGCGTATTTTGTTAAGAGAAAAAAAACTAATCAGTTTTTAAATAAGACTTCACTTACAGAAATATTGATACAGCTACAGGCACAGACACAGACACAGACATAGACACAGACATAGATATAGATACAGACAGTTACAGAGACAGATACAGATAAGGGCAGAAAGAATTGCCGGCAAATATCATGAAAAATTTCGTCATCTGAGTCGATTTATACATTTTTTGGCGGAGTGAATGTTGCACGAAAATAATGTAGAAACAAAGCTTTTCCCCCATTACGCCGCTTGCTCAAGATATATGCCAGCATTATACAGATGCTTATCATTATTTTGATGTATGTATAACATTTCACATTTGTAAACATGTACATGCTTGCTAGCTTTGTTTTCTTGTAGGCTAGCCATACAGTCAATACATGCATTAAATTATATGTTCAAATCGCGAAAGTTTAAAAGTTACATACAGTTAATGTTTTGAGAACTTTTGTTACATCCTCGATCCAAAGTAAAATAAAATAAATAATTTAGAACCATAGGGGAGGTCGGCCCAGAACGGGTAAGCTAAGGTTGGGTGCAAAAAAAAACAGGTTTTATTATTATTTAGAACTTTTCTTTCAGTCACGACTATTCCTTACTTATTAAATTTAACAAATCAGTGTCAAACAACAAATACATTCTTCATTATAAAATAATAATAATCAAAAAACGAAACCTTTCAAAAAACCCGTTTTGCCCTGGGGGGGTGCCTAAAGCGGGTAAGCCTGTTGGGCAAAACGGGTAGTAATTAAAATACTGAGATCAATCAACCTTTAACAGCTAATATCAACTGAACTAGTGACAATTATGGTTTTATATCCGTACCTATATATCATAACAATTTAAATCGGTCTGTTTTAGAATCATTATAGCCTTAGCGAGAATTAAATGGATTAATAAATATTCGTTCCTGAGACATGTCACAATAATACGATCGTATGAGTGCATAAGATGTGCAAGCTTTATGAGCCCAACTCTCTCATTCATCACACTTCATCAAGTCCTCTACAGGTGGATATTTACATACATTCATACATTTCGCTGCAAATAAGGCAGCGGTATTCTTTGGTATCAATTTTATTATTTTTTGGCTCTTTTTGCTTTTATATCTCATTTTTTTTGTCATTTCACACTTGTTGAAAACTCAAGCCTTTTAATTTTTTTTCTTTCTTGCCTCTATTGTTGTTTTCTTCTACTTTCTTACTTCATTTTTTATTTACTGGCCTTAATAGTAGTGCTTGTAAGTATTTCTGCCGTTTGTACTTTCCGTTTACGTATGGTTATGTTTGGTGCTATTTTTGGCAATGGTCTGATAGGAATCCCATGACGCATTATTCGTTTATCTTTTATATTTATTGACTATCTATAAAAAAGGAGAACCTAAATCAAAAATTATGTTCCTGGAAACAAACAGGGCAAATCGGGTATGGGCAGGACGGGTACCCGTTTTACCCCTACCCGATTTTCCCGAAGACACACTTTCTTTTTGTTCCTTCATCACCTCGAAATCAAAACAACCGGTGACAAATCACTTCACTGATACAAGAGCCCAAATATAACAAGATAATATCACCAAACTAGTAAGAACACCCAATAAAGCAGAATCGACTAATCAGCAATCAATAAACTCTAATAATTTTAGCAAAAACAGAAAAAAACTTTCATTTCAAATTACCTCACAACCTCGTGATCAGTCCTTGTGAGTAGACTGCCTGTGATTGGTCGACACACGCGCCATCCTTTGGCATACACACTTTCCAACTAAAGTTAAAAGCGCGAAATTTAAACTACTTACCCGATTTGGGCGGGCTACCCGTTTTGGGCTCATCTCCCCTACTTACTATCGGATCAAACAGAATCTTGTATTTTGCACAAACATCTGCTATCAACTTATACAGATGTCGATAGTATTTAATGTTATTAGTAATATCATTAATAAGTACCGATTTAAAAATAATAACGCGACGGTTAATCGAATAAAAGATAAAAACATTTATAACTGTTACCGTTTCGAGTATTACAATTATTGGAAAATAAATAAGCGCCAGCCATGTCGGCTGAAATAATATATCTTTTTTCAAAATAAAACATATCACTACAATAAACTTGTACAATGAAGACGAGAATGTCGCAGCAATAAATATTTTTTTAATGCCAACGCATGATGCCTCACATTTTAAGGCTGAATCAATTTTTTTTAATTGGAATTGAAATTTACTCAAAGCTGCATCCGTTGGGGCAAGACCAAAAATTTGAACATAGAAAAAGTTTTTCACAACAAAATTGCCAAACCAAATACTATCATATAAATTCATCGTAACATTTGTATTGAATAACAATAAAGTATTCAAAATTAGACTTTGTATTACACAAATACATCTTACGATAAACTTTATTTTTGGAGAATTGTATTCAAAATAACCAAAATCGTAACCGAAGAACATCTGTAGGAGTCTACATAATATTATAGTTTTTTTTGACTGTTGATGTATTTTGAAGATAGGTTGCATTATTTTAGAAATCTTTGTTACTGAATGACACAATCAAGTTGTAGAAGGTGTAGGCTATATCAATGTAGATATTTCGTCTGATAAGCGCACTTGTCTGTAATAAAGTATTAAAATGTAATTAATATAACAACTAAGGCCACTTTCACGCACTTCTGTCTCGCTCGCTCGCGCTCTAATCTTTTTTTGACATAAAATTACTGAGGAAATTTTCAAACAAGTGAAAAAACCAAGTTAACTCTGTCTATCATAGTTATCATAGTTCAGCATAGCCTTCCAACTAAATACATTTTTGTAATAATTATTGGAAAAATTGATAAAACAAGCGATTTTAAAATGATACAATGGCTTAACTATGCCCGGAGTTTCTTTGCGCGATAAAATCGAGAACCGATATCCGATGGGGAAAAAAGATTCTTGAGTGGCGACCACGAACCGGAAGACGCAGCGTTAGTAATAGCTCTCCCTCTAGAAAAACTGATTCGCAGCCCTTTTAGCACGGACGGTAGTAAAAGCTACATTAAATACATAAACACTTTTTATTTTTTGTAAATACATACACATAATACACACAGGCAAAGCGCTCTAAGGAGGAGGCCTATGATCAGCAGTGGCAGTTCTTCTGGCTGATAATTATGATGAGGATGACCAAGAGAAAGTACAAACATCCATGTTCATCACGCAAATGTTTGTCATAGGTGGGAATCGAACCCACAGTCTACAGCTCAGAAGGCGGAAATCCTCCCACTGAGCCACAAGGCTAGTCAGAAAGAACAGAACTCATTGAATTTCAAAATGATAGAAACTGTAAGGAAGCATTACATTACATTACATTATCAGCCAGAAGACGTCCACTGCTGAACATAGGCCTCCCCCTTAGACCGCCACACCGACCGACAATGTGCCACTTGCATCCACCGGTTGCCCGCGACTTTCACAATGTCGTCGGTCCACCTAGTGAGAGGCCTGCCTACGCTTCGTCTTCCGGTTCGTGGTCGCCACTCAAGAACCTTTCTTCCCCATCGGTTATCGGTTCTTCGAGTGATGTGGCCTGCCCATTGCCACTTCAGCTTGCAAACTCTGAGAGCTATATCGGTGACTTTGGTTCTTCGACGAATATCCTCGTTCCGGATCTTATCGCGCAAAGAAACTCCGAGCATAGCTCTCTCCATTGCCCGCTGTGCGACTCTAAGTTTCTCCAAAAGGCCAGTAGTCAAGGACCACGTTTCAGTTCCATATGTCATCACTGGCAACACACATTGGTTGAAGACCCTTGTCTTCAGGCACTGCGGGATTTTGGACGAGAAGATATTACGCAATTTCCCGAACGCTGCCCATCCGAGTTGGATTCTTCGAGCGACCTCTTTGTCGAAGTTGGACTTACCTAACTGGACAGTCTGTCCAAGGTAGTTATAATGGTCAACAAATTCGAGCGCATCGTTCCCAACGACCACCGGTACGGGTACAACATGGGCATTTGACATGATTTTCGTCTTGTCCATGTTCATTTTAAGACCCACCTGTTGAGAAACGCTGCTGAGGTCGTTGAGCATGTTATTGAGGTCCTCTAGCGACTCTGCCATGATTACTATATCATCGGCAAAACGAAGGTGAGTGATGTATTCGCCATTAATGTTGATGCCGTATCCGTTCAAGGAAGCATTTGAATCTAATTCACTCCAGAAGTTTTGCTGTAAAACAGAAATTTCTTACTCCAAAATTTGAGAAATCGCCTTGGGCGCCTTTTGTGGTTTTCTCAACGACTTATTTATGCGAACAGGTATTTTTTGTTTTGTTGGTCATTTAAAACAATGCCAGGGATCGATTGAAAGACATCTAGCTGACTAGCCTTGTGGCTCAGTGGGTGGATTTCCGCCTTCTGAGCTGTGGGTTGTGGGTTCGATTCCCACCCCGGGCAAACATTTTTGTGTGATGAACATGGATGTTTGTTCTTTGTCTGGGTGTTTCTATGTATTCTATGTATGTATTTACAAAAAAAAATTAGGTATTTATGTATTCTATCAGTTATCTGGTTCCCATAATACAAGCTTGCTTAGTTTGGGGCTAGATGGCGCTGTGTGTAAATAACGTCCACCAATATTTATTTATTTATTTATTTAATATTGGCTCTAGTATTACTGAGCTTGTACAGAACATGCAAGTTCAACGATTCAAAATTTACCTATTACTTTCTACTAAAAATGTTATATGTTCTATTAAAATAATATTGTTAATTATGGATTAACATGAGTTTTTCATTAAAGTTTATTTTCGGATTCATTCGATTTTTTCTTTTACATCATGTAGCAGGGAACCACAGATTATATAGACTGACGACTTTGTAAAAGGTGCGGGCAACCGCGACGGATGCAAATGGCAGATTGTCATTCAATATAGCACTATAAAGGGAGGCGTTGGTTCAACAGTGGACGTCTTCTAGCTGATGTTGATGATGATGATGAACTTCACGGATTTTATAGTTAGAAAACAAAAAACTAATTGAATGATTTAGAATTTAGATGGTGTTTTCACTTTTTGGATATTCACACATTCACACTCAGTGATTTTATATCTGGAAAAATATAAGTATGTGCGAGCGAGACAACTGTGCCTTAATGAGATACCACAAAAATGCTAATTGTTCGTTGTAGTCGTTCATTTCTGATGGATTTACTTCATAGGAAGAAATAAACGAACCGTAATGAAACATTACGTGTAAGTACAAGGAATTGTCTATTATGAACCATGAATTAGTAAATAATGAACGATGCGATTGAATAAATTATATTATTCATAAATCGAATTTCTTAATATTATCACAATGCCATCATTTAATATTATCACAATGCCATCATTTAATATTATCACAATGCCATCATTGTTTATATAATTATGTTAACATAATGAATGTAAGGAAAAATTTATATTCACTGGAAAAACTTGACATGCAGGCAATACAAGGCATAGTCGTAGGCTAGCAGTTCCATATACTAGACTTACCAGAGTGAGCAAATCTTTCTTAATCTGTAGTATTGATTTCCATAATAAAATTCAATGTGAAATACACAATTTAAATGAAACAAAATTTAAGAAAGTTGTAAAAAATACACTGACAAGGCGGGCATATTATAAAGTAGGTTATCTGAAAGACACTAAGGTCTGGAACCTGCCTATAAACAGATACAACTGAAATGTAAATGTAGATATATTATATTATGTAAAATTAAGGTGACGTGTCCAATAGAATCTAAATTTCTATGGAAAAAAGATTTTTGACTTTGTCTTCACAATTATTAAAATTATTTTGTGGAATGTTTTCGGTGTTTATTATGATGCCGACATTTTCCTAAACATCTGTCTTAGCATTGACAATGATAATATTTTAAAAGTTTCAAAGAAAAAATAATGTGCGAGTAAGCAGTAATAATTCGTTTTCTAGAAGGTTTCAAGGAAACGTTCAGTCTAGTTGGCTGTGGTCTTCTAGAATGTCTTGTAGAACACTATTAATTTCAAAAAGCCTTCCATTCCATTATTTAATGAAATTATCAAGTTACTCAGACATCACATCGCTTCATGGAAATATACCCACGAGGGCGTAGAGTAATACATTTATTATTTAGTCACAATATAACGTTATCACTTATTGTTATTAGTTTTATAAGGTTAAGTGATTACAATAAGCTTCATGGGTATGAATATTTACATGCTATTACATAATACGCAATATTCACTTTTGGGACGGCTCTGCCAAGTATACTAACTAGAGGCACCCAGGGGCTCGCTAAAGGCAATGACACTTTTATCAATTCTGATGGTTAGCATTGAAGTGGTCTAGGATGGAACACGCTTTCTAAGTAGGCACCAGCTTACACTACATATGAAGAATTGCAAAACTTGATGCCAATTGCCCTTTCTTTTTTTTTTTTTTGGTTCCTTATTTTTATTGTTTGTTTGATTCAGGATAAGTATGATTATTAAAATGAAACTGGGCTGGATTATACCTATTATACCTAAATCGAATGGAAAACGGCAGATGGAGTAAAGAGCGATGGAATGGATACCAAGACAAAACACAAGAAAACAAGGACAAACAAAAAGACACTGGGAAGATGTATTTAAAAAAAGAGGTGGAGAAGGCTGGATGAGAAAGGCGAGAAACAGAAAAGCATGGAACGAACTGGGAGACGAAGAAAGAAGCGAGTGCTTACAAACTGTGAAAGCTATAAATCGCCGCGTAAATATGGCAATCAATGTAGTAATAAATAATAACATAATAATTTTGATACATAGTTATTTGTATAACATAAGTAACAATTAATTTATTATACTAAATTATATTTTTTTTTTTTAGTTATTTAACATTGTAGCAGAAAATAAAAGGCTTTTTTATTTTTTATTTATTTATTACGTATGAACAAAGTGAGGTTAAATTTGGTGTGATTTAATTACAATAAAAATAATAATCGAGGATATATTTTCATTAGGTCAGTTTAAAGTTTAAGTTAACGTTATTTAATGGTAAATATTCATCTACAAGTAAACAATTTGGTACAATAGTACTTATGCTAATTAAATAGAGGCTATTCATTGAATACAATGATCATTAAAAAGCATTATACAATGTTAATTACTTTCAATTATAATAATTATTACGTCAGAACATTAAATGTCAACAAAAGTTACATATTTTTGTCCTCAGTTTACAATTTACCATTCATGAACTCATTAAGGTGCAACGTTTCGCTCGGCGCGCGAAATTCAAATTTTCTTGCGTTTTATATCAATTACAGCTTAATTACTCATCGTAGGTTCATAAAAACTAATTTTGCGATAATAAATAGATTGTTTCAAGAAATAACACCAACCAGAATTACAAGTTGAAGGCTAGTATAAGTACATTTGTCACTAAGCCAAAAACCAAGATGAAAATCAGCTTATTGAAATTTGTAGCTAAACCAATGTTATCTAGGTAATCATTTTACCCGTAATGTCTTATAACAACTTATTTATTGGCGCAAAATTGGTTTCGATAAATCCACGATGAGTAATTAAGCTGTAATTGACATAAAAACGCAAGAAAATTTGATTTTCGCACGATGAGTAAAACGTTGCACCTTAAAGTCAAAATATTTGGTCGATAAGCCAGCGCTTCAGTTTGCTTTTAAAGCAACTTAAGCTCGGAGCGGGTGTTACTGTATCCGGTAACATGTTTATATCTCCGGCCCCATAACGTGTGTCAGCATGCCAGATTGCGCGCGGGAGCACGGGATACTGACCAGCTTGTCAGCGTTGCGAATATTGCAAGTGTGCTTCTGTTGTGCTTCTGCCTCGTTTTTTACCAGGCAACACATATTTCCCCCTCTCTAACCAAGGGCTCACTTTAAGATTCGTTCTTTTTATGGCATCCCAAACGGTCTTGGCCCAAATAAATACTAAAATCATCATCAAAACTATGATAGACCTGTCTATCATAACCAAGTATTTTTCTAGCCACTTTGCGAAATTATATAAAATGTGTAAATTATGCTTTTGCAGTTCTTCACAAGGTGTTTCCAGCGCTGCGTAAGGGATTGTTAGACAAATTAGAAAACTTATCACTGAAAGTAGCGTCGATATACATAAATTCATCTTACGGTCTGTCCTCAAGGTAGTTTTGTATGTTTTCTTTGACTTTTTGTGTAGTAACATCTCTCTAATCTCATCTTCGTGGAATAAAGTATCAAGGTGAAAATATTCAATTATTCTGAAAGTAAAAAAATAGGTAATTATTTACATTGCCCGAGCGAATCAAAGGCACCAGCGTCTAAGGGAACACGCTGGTGGAACAAATTGCGGACCATTGTTCCGATCTTCATGTTTGTAAGCAAGTAGTTCATTTTCGATAGAATATTTTATTTCGAATATGAGCAAAAGTGGTATACGCGAATGCAAATGAGAAGGAACGCGGTGACTCGGGTGGCTTTTAAAGGCTTCGTCAAACTTCGTCAAGGCATTATAGCGTAGCAAGGCATATACAAGCAATGGTGTTCCTTCTCATTTGCCCACAGTGCCCCAACACCTGCACGCTGAGTGATCGCAACGTGGCGAACACTGACGCAGTCTTTGTGGCCACTTACTGGGCAGCTCAAAAGCTGACACAAAAAGAAGAAGGGGATAAAACAAAATACATACCGCTGCAAAGCCAATCGATAGAAAATCATGGTCACTTGTAATTCCTTCCAAGTATTCGAGATACTGGGCTGGATTCTGACAGTTATTATTTCACAAATAGCTCCTTCAAAATTTATATTTTAGTTTGTATTAAGCCAATCAATATGTTACATCAAGCCCTTTTTAATACTGATCAAATTTGATCATTACGCACGATTTTATGTCATTGGAGTAGATCATTAAGTTATCTATAACATTAACGATGACTAGACCACATTACGAATTGCTAGTAGAATGACCTACCTAAAATAGTTAGGGGTATTAGGGGCAGACATTACCAAGGCGGTGACGAGACGAGCGGAGACATATCATTATCATTATTTAGACATATCGTCTCCGCTTAGCTTCGGTGGAGACGGTTGAGCAGCAAGGAGAGATGTCTCATATTTATTTAGTACGAACAAACAGAGATGTGAGCTGCGCCTCGAAAGCTGGCGATAGCGCGCAGAAGGAAGGACATGAAGGCCTGCCGCGAGTACCGCTACACGTTAAACAAAACGCGCATGGTCATACTTTTAGATGAACGCTAATACATTAGAATATGTTTGATTTTCCTGCGCGAAAGGCTGCACGCGCTGCGCAACGCCTCGCGTATCCCTGAACTAGCCCTTACACATCAAAACACAGAACAACATCGGGAGGTAAACTTTTTTTAAATTGCTGTAATTATTTTAAATAAATTAGGTATACCTTAGATGAGAACCTAACAGATAAAAATATCAATAGTACTGTTAACTAAAACTAAAATAACATAGTAACAATCTAAAAATTAGTTGCTATCCCTCTCTCTATCTTTCTACTTCTTTAGCAGTACCCACCGTGGTCCACAATTTATTGAGACCAAAATGTAAAATGACCAACTAAATTGATACGTATACATTATGGAATGTTGAAATAAGTGTGAAGAGGAATATAAACTGCGAGCAGAATCATTAGAATCATCGGAGACCGGGCAGCAGCGTTCTTTTAGTAAACGATGAGCGTTTTGAGAGATGATAGTGTTAAATGAATACAACAAAAAACTACAACAAATGTAATATTTTCATTCTGATTTAAATAAAAACTTCGTCACATTACACAATAAAGTGGCGGTTTTAAAATAAGTAGTTTTGTGTTACTGGGACACGCTGTAAAGGCCACTTTACTTTTTAGAGCTCCGAAAATTATTTTTACAAAACTTAAAGCAGAAATACTATCATAGAAATCTTAAAAGCGCTTCCTCGCTTCTCTTAATCTGAGATCACATTAAACTTGATACTTTGTATCAAAATGCTTTTCTGACTTCGCTTTATAAAAAGTTATACATAATGCATGTTTCGCCTGCAACTGGATTTGAGAAAACTGCAACTAATAGTTTACGATTGTAGCCCACAGTTCACGGCTGAAGTCACAATTGACTCCATCATTTACGGTACATAATGATTACTAATTATAGCCGATGTTTTATTTTAGTTTTATCATAGATAATGTTATATGTTCTAACTAACATTCCGATTATATTATAGTTTACTTTTTTTTTTTTTCCCTGTCTAATCACTATTTATGGCGAATGTTGTATCTGCCTATAAAGGGTGATCGTATCAGTTCCATGTACTCACGTAGAATATATTATAAGAATGTAAAATATGTTCAGTGTTGGCGTTTCTCAATAAATAAATTAACCTTTGCGTCCCGATTTTCCACTTCACTTTAGTAAATATGTTTACTCAAAACAGCTCGTAATGTGTTCATTATTTTGACAATCTGACGGCCTTACCGCGATACTCGAATAGGCGCCGGCAAAGTTGTATGAAATTTAATTGCTGGCGTCTTTTAGTAGTTAGTAAAGCTCATTATTTTCGAGATATGTATCAAAAGAAGTCAGGTGCAAAAAATTACCTACGATAATTTTGCGCAATGGTACTTAATCAAATTTAATATTTGAATTCCTATTAAGCTGGTTTTATCTAGATTATACTCGCATTGTTTGAGTAAAGCACTATACAAACCTTGTTCCGCAATGATGTGACTGCTGGCCACGGTGTGACGGCCTCGAGCTAAGCTTAGCTACGCTCGCGGCCTTCAAGCTTGTTCATAACTGCAGCCTTTGCTATCCGCGCTGTAATGGTTCCAGGTTGTATTCCAGCTTGTCCATCAAGGACTGCAATGCTGACTGCGCTGTGATGGCCTGGACCTGCGCTACGCTGCGATTTCGGCCATCATCATCGCTGCCAGCAACACAGTCATACAGACCGTGACAGCAACGTACTATTATTTTCTTTACTACTTAAAAAATATCCTACATTTACACAAATCCTTGACCAATTTTGCTCAGACGAAAACATGAAAATTGTATTTAAATAAAACAAGAACTTGTTCACAAAATATCATGAAGATCGGGCGTACGATAATTATTATAGTCGGACAAGCGCTAATATGTTCCCGTTACTAGAATATATGACGTTCGTTTCGCTGCATTAGTTATTTTTAATGGTTATCGTTTATTCGTTGCTAACGATAAACATCGATGTATGGCGGGAAATAAGATCACCTGTTTTTATTTTTAATACGGAGGTAATAAAATATTATGATGGTTATTAAAAACAATCAATAACAACAACAAGACCATTATTTACAGACCGTATAAAAAAAAAAAACTTTGTTTGTTACATTTGTAACGTTTTAGGCCCAATTTCACCAAACTTTATTATTCTCGAGAATAACTATATCCTATTGCTCATCTCTCCATATTTACTCTTGGATAGCTTCGAAAACTTGGTTTCACCACTTTATAACAGAGTAAATATAATCTTGTGTAGTTATCTGTGACGTAATGTCGATTCGAATGAACACAGTGAACGAATGTAGGTATCAATCGTCTAAATTAAATTGCTCACGTCCGTCGTGTTATGTTAGGCGTACTGTGTAACTATTCGTTATAGTAGGGTTATAAGTCAAAAATTTAAAACGTCAAGTCGTCACTGTCAGGATTGTGAAAAAAGAAGTCTGAATGACGCTATATTGAACTTTTATCCTTGGTATAACATTAACTCCGGGAGTTTTGGCGGGAACGTGAAGAATTCATGTCGCGTCATTTTATTATTTTCCAAAACTTGTGTTATTTCGAGTGTTAATGTGTAAAAACGGTGAATTTTTACCCGTTAAGTGTTCGTGTACATGCACGAGTGTTGGTGAATGGTATAATGTCGTGAATCGTGAATTTTCGTGTTGTTTCCAAAACTCCATAGAAGACTCTAGTAAAGTTTTCATCACTTTACTGGGGCATGACTTGGACTTGACCGTGACTTGCTTTGCTCTACTTTGATCGTGACTATGACTTGTTTGATAATATCTAGCAAAAATTGAGAATATATATGTATACTTGACACTGGGAAATGCATAAGACGTGCGACGCCAAAATCCTCTTAGAGGAAAAAAAAAAAAAAAACATTAACTCCATGAAAATCGACGGAGTAGTGATCTACTTGATCTAAATCCAAGAAAAGGCAATGATGAAATGTAAAAAAATGTTTATTCTTGGAATAACGGCTAATTTACTCTGGAGTAAGACTTATTCTATCTTGGTGTAATCGAGCCTTAGAAGGACAAGTTGTTAAATACATCTTCCGAATTAATGCTAGTACTCTGACAGTAATAAGTTTATGTCGAAAAAATATTTTTCCAGACGAGCTTTTATAAAATCCGTTATTGGTAAGCTGATCAAAATGAGTCAGTCCATCAATCTACTATTAGTTACTGAGGAGTTCCGTTTTCTATCTTCCGTATCCATCATCAGATCAGCTCGCTGTCATAATATTGTATGGTCATCGGTGCCTGGCAAGGCACGCAAAAATTCGTTTCAAATGAACAGGAACTGATCTAAAATTCGGTTGCAAGATTTGACCTTAACATACATACAAACAGTAATAGTTGGCAAAATCTTTGTAAAAGTTGACATATGGAATCACAGATCACACCCTAGATTATGCATTCAGGACGCTCGAAGCGCACCACGCATCCATCTAAATACACTTATAAAAAATTACTCTGATTAGTGGATTATTAAGCGCGAGTAGGCGTAATCTTAAAATAGCCAATGAGAACGCTTGGTTGCACTCCCCGCGACCCGCGCCTTCCTCAAATCTTGTTGACTTTTTGTAGGAACAACGAATCTCGTAATGCGGTATCTAGTGAGATCTGTGTATGGCATGGACCCGGAGTTAGTGGTGCTGCATGAAAAATAAAATAAAAAAACATTGCAAGTTAATTAAAAGATTGTAAAGATAGAAATCACTGTCATAATTATAGTTGATTGATTTATTGCAACACGAGCCATTAAACGAAAATGAAATTAAAATATGTTCTAAATAAGAATTTGAATGAATCTTTCATTTATATTTTTTTAATTAAAAAAATAATTAAATAAAGATTGATCTGTTCTTTAAAAGTGTAAACTAAGCGTAATCTTTAGAATACATAATATAGATACAATATCCAGGTTTTTGAAATCCACACTCTATTTACAAGACCTTGCATTATGTGCGAGTTAGATAACTGTGGATCGACTATACAGGTTGTTCCGTAGCTCGTATTCAACCCGCAAGGGTAATTATGAAAGGTATGTATCTTTGTACTCCTCACTGTGAACAAGCTTTACATGGAACAAGCCAGTGGAACATGCCCAGATCGCGAAAAAATAAAAATTATATGATATGAATAAATGATTTCATAGAAAAATGTCATTCACCGTCGACGAAATGTTAATAGCAGATTTTTTTTTTCAAAAACAGCAGTTTTGTTTTTGAGATTTCTGAATTTGTCCCATCACACTAATATTATAAATGCGAAAGTTTGTAAGTGTGTAAGAAGATAAAGATGTAAATATGTAAGTGTGTTTGTTCCCGTTCAACCATGGAACGGCTGAACGGATTTGAATGAAATTTGGTATGGAGGTAGCTTATTCCCTGTATCCCGAAAAAATATTCGGTTTCTGTAAAATAGCGAAATACTAACTATGACACTGGCTAAATACGCTATGTGTGAAGCTAAAATATAAGATTAAAAAAATGTGAGATCGAGTCTAGATGTCCTAGAACCCTAGTAATACCTCCAGGTAAGTAAACGACAAAGATAGCTGTAGTTTCGCCTCCGAGCTGAAATGCAGTTGACTTATCTGACTCGAGCGCTTCTCAATTTTACACTTCGCCTGGAGGCGTTACTCGTATAAACTTACTGGGATATCAGCTTATTGTCTCAGTGAACTGCTAGAATTGCAGTTGTTCTTGTAACTTAGGTGATTTAGCGTTTTATTATTTATTTAGGTTTTCTGTCATACATTTTACTTGCTTATTTGCAAGTTTCTTACACAGTGTGAATTTCCCAAAAAAAAAAATATGTTTTTTTTTTCAATCTGAGGGAAGAGATAAAAAAATATAAATTTTACGTTTTTTTCGAACTGCTCCGTTAAATTAAAAGATATTGTTATGGTAACGAATGTTTCGAGAGTTTTGGCGGGAATGTGAATAATTCATGTCGCGTCATTTTATTATTTTCCAAAACTTGTGTTATTTCGAGTGTTAATGTGTAAAAACGGTTAATTTTTATCCGATAAGTGTTCGTGCACATCCACGAGTATTGGTGAATGGAATAATGTCGTGAAACGTGAATTTTCGTGTTCTTTCCATATCTCCATAAAAGGCTCGAGTAAAGTTTTCACCACTTTACTGGGCATGACTTGGACTTGACCGTGACTTGCTTTGCTCGCCTTTGACCGTGACTATGACTTGTTTGATAATATCTAAAGTTGAGAATATATATGTATACTTGACACTGGCAAATGCATAAGACGTGCGACGCCAAAATCCTCTTAGGAGGAAAGAGAAAAAAAAACGAATGTTTCTTTAATAGGTGTTTGTATTTTTTTAATTGTAGTGTTTATTTATCTTTTGTTTTGTTTCTGTGGCAAATAAACCATTGTCTGTTGTCTATAAAACAATTTCTAATCTTATCGTAAACAGACACGATAATATGTTATTATGTTTTTTTAGAATAATCATACCATAGAAGAGAAAAAAAAAACTCATACTCGCGGAGGCCGCGATGCTCCACGGGCTCGGGATCTAGTGTTACGATGATGATTCGATTGCTGTTCTCCTCGCCCCACACCCAATCACCTTCCTTCGTGCTACCCTCGCTTTTGTTATCTGCAAAAAAATAGTTGCCAATAATCTTTCTTCCCCGTCGGATTGTCCGGTAAGCCAAAATCAACAGAACCGATAACCATTGGGGAAGAAACGTTCTTGAGTGGCGACCACGAACCGGAAGATGCAGCGTAGGTAAGCCTTCCACTATGTGGACCGACGAAATTGTGAAAGTGGCGGGTTATAGTTACACTTGTCGTTGCTGATGATGATGATAACAAAATCGAACGTATTTCGGCAACTCTATTTTATTGATTGCTGTGTTCTTGTGTATAATAACTAAGACGTGTGGTCGTTTATTAAAATTGGTTTTTAGATTCAAAACGTGCGTCATAATTTCCCAGTCCGATACTCTATAAATAAAGTTGCAGTCTTCATCCTAGCCACTCGCTAAACTAAAACGCTTTACAATAACCAACAACTCAAATTAAAACTTTGAACCACTAAACATTTTATACAATAAATATAATACTTTTTAATAAAACATAACATAAGGAGAATTCCTTATTTAATTATATTTAATTTTGTATTATTATATTTTTTGGAAGAATATGTTTCTATCAATTGTATTATTGTTAATTGTAGCGACTGTGAGTTTATGGGGTTACTGGTTGAAAATAGTGAGGAGTGGCTCAGGGCCTATGGTGAAAGGATCCCTTCCCATCATCGGGTATACGCACAAGATTATTGGGGACACAGAGAGTGAGTATTCTTAGGGTTCCGTAACAAAATCATACGATAATGAGACGATGGAATTGAAACGTGGTCCTTAAGGTCCTTCGTTTGAGTCCGCTAGGTAGGTAGGCGCCAAGAGATGGCGCTGTCGTTGAAAACTCAATTGAGGTAATCTGCCCCAGTTTTAATTCACTTTGCGACCTCTTACTATTGTTATAAACACATCTCAAAAATAATAGAGCCCATTAATAGCTGCACTCGACTGAAAATTCAAATAATGTTCAACGCCTGTATGCACGCATGAACATTACGCACACATGCGAATTCAAAACGGTTACAAGCAAATACGAAATTTCGTTGCTCTGTATATCGTCTCGGTGGCCGAAGTCATCAGTTTGATTAGGTCGCGCTCGTGAGGTTCTGGGTTCGAACCCCTAAAATTAGGTAGTATTATTTTTTATAATTTAATTTCGAGAATACTATTTATTTTAATTTTTGCTGTGGGTTTCTTGACAAACTTATTCAAAATTAGTAACGAAACTTATAAAAGTATATATCTACATAAACCTAATATTGTCGCATAAATATTTAAAATGCGAAAGTTCGTGTGTAAGTGTGTAAGCATGTAAGTTTTTTTTTTTGTTATTTGGTGACGAGACGAGCAAGTTACTCAGCTGATGTTAAGCTTCACGCTTGCTCATAACAGTTCAGTGCCACCCAGAATTTTGAACCTCAACAGTTCAAAACCATGCGCGGCAATGCACTGCGCTCATTACTCTGAGATATTAGATGTTAAATCTCTGTGCCCAATAATTACGCTGGAAACATTGCCCTTCAATCCGGAACACAGTGATGTTTTGCACACTACTGCTTGACGATTGAATAACTGGGTCCCTGGAATAACCCCATATCGGGGGTTCTAAAGGCACCGAGTCTGGTACCTTCCGAACAAATTTTCCACTTTTTTTCGTTTTTTTTCAAATTAATTTCGAATTTTACATACCTAATACCTAATGAAATGAACCTAATGAAATATGCAATACCCAAAAATGTTGTGTTTTCCGCGTCGATAGACATTATTCTGCGACTAAAAATATGGATTTTAGACCCGGGTTAGATTAATTTAGTCCATAGTAGGTACTGTTGTTTGTTATTTGTTATTTACAACACACAAAACTAACTTATAGGTAGGTATGTAGTTCATCTGTGGTATGTAGGTAGGTAGGTTGGTTGCTTGGTTGGTGGCTAGGTAGGTATTATTAGTATAATGTGCATATTTTGATCGCGCAGCACGAAATATTCAAGATTTTCATATACCTCTATCTACCACCTTACCACCTACCTATATAGGTACCATACCTATAGGCACCTTTTACAAAAAATCTATTATTTCACTAAGAAGGAAGTTTTTCAGAATTTTTTCAATATTTTTCCCGGGATCAGTGAGCGTGCGCGCAACGAGATCATACATAAAAATGCAAAAACCACATTCATCATCATTATTGAGGTGAATTTTTTTCCAGAAATTTTGCATTATTTTTCCTGGCAGCACTGATGGAGCGCGCACCGAGCCCCATACTCAGAAATGCCGAATTCCAACAAATTTTAGATATGGGGTTATTACTTAGTCACACCAAAATGCGAAAGTTTGTGTGTATGTAAGTAGGTATGTTAGTATGTAAGTGTGTTTGTTCCCGTTCAAATCTGTAACAGCTGCATGGATTTTAATGTAATTTGGTATGGAGGTAGCCAAATTTAGGTATGGTAGCCTCCATTCCAAATTTCATCCAAATCCGTTCAGCCGTTACAGAGTTTATACCGCGGGTGAAACCGCGGGGCGCATCTAGTATCCTATAAATTTTGAAAGTAGCTCTGTCTTTCTGTTTGTTATCTGTTCACGATAAAACGGCTGGACCGACCTTTACGAATTTTGGCAAAGGTATTCTAGTAAAATAAAATATTTTTTAATTTAATCATTTTATGTATTTTTTAAGAAATCTCGTTACGTTAGGGAGAAGGCTGATGATGATGATGGAAAATTTTAAATCGATGACCGCAAATGTAAAACGCAGTCGGACGGGTAGAAATCCCCCCATTGCTATGAAAATGGGTAAGAAATCTCGGTACGATAGGGAACAGGCGGATGATGATGATAATGATCCTTAAAATCTATGACCGATAAACGACGAAGGTCTGTGACGAAGGTCACAGTTGGACGGGTACCAATCCCCCCATCGCCATGAAAATGGGTAAGAAATCTCGGTACGATAGGGAACAGGCTAATGATGATGATGATGATATTTAAATCTGTGACCACAAATGAAATTCGCAGTTGGACGGGTAGAAATCCCCCCCATCGCCATGAAAATGGGCAAGAAATCTCTGTACGCTATCAACAGGCTGATGATGATGATGAATTTTAAATCTATGCCCGAAAATTAAAATCGCAGTTGGACGGGTAGAAATCCCCCATCGCCATGAAAATGGGCAAGAAATCTCTGTACGTTATCAACAGCCTGATGATGATGATGATGAATTTTAAATCTATGACCGCAAATGAAATTCGCAGCTGGACGGGTAGAAATCTCCCCATTGCTATGAAAAATGGGTAAGAAATCTCGGTACGATATGGAACAGGCTGATGATGATGATGATGAATTTTAAATCTATGACCGAATCACATGCGAATTCAAAACGGTTACAAGCAAATACGAAATTGAGTACCCAATTTTCGACGTTCCACCTATCAGTTCGACTGGCCGAGCGGTCGAGTGGACGGATTTTCATTATGCTTCGTTTTGTAGTGTGTCAATGAGACGAAGGATCAATCCTCATTTGAAAATTACTGTTTTTGTAGATTTTTGTTCTTTTTGTGCTATTTTTTTACAAAATAAGTTATCAAACAACACAACAAACACCACACACAAAACTAACTAACTAATAGGTAGGTAGGTAGGTAGGTAGGTAGGTAGGTTGGTTGGTTGGTTTGTTGGTAGGTAGGTAGGTATTATTAGTATTATGCACATATTTCAATCGCGCAGCACGAAATATCCAATATTTTCATATACCTCTATCTACCACCTTACCACCTACCTATATAGGCACCTTTTACAAAAAATCTATTATTTCACTAAGAAGGAAGTTTTTCAGAATTTTTTCAATATTTTTCCCGGGATCAGTGAGCGTGCGCGCAACGAGATCATACGTAAAAATGCAAAAACCACATTCATCATCATTATTGAGGTGAATTTTTTTCCAGAAATTTTGCATTATTTTTCCTGGCAGCACTGATGGAGCGCGCACCGAGCCCCATACTCAGAAATGCCGAATTCCAACAAATTTTAGATATGGGGTTATTACTTAGTCACACCAAAATGCGAAAGTTTGTGTGTATGTAAGTAGGTATGTTAGTATGTAAGTGTGTTTGTTCCCGTTCAAATCTGTAACAGCTGCATGGATTTTAATGTAATTTGGTAGCCAAATTTAGGTATGGTAGCCTCCATTCCAAATTTCATCCAAATCCGTTCAGCCGTTACAGAGTTTATACCGCGGGTGAAACCGCGGGGCGCATCTAGTATCCTATAAATTTTGAAAGTAGCTCTGTCTTTCTGTTTGTTATCTGTTCACGATAAAACGGCTGGACCGACCTTTACGAATTTTGGCAAAGGTATTCTAGTAAAATAAAATATTTTTTAATTTAATCATTTTATGTATTTTTTAAGAAATCTCGTTACGTTAGGGAGAAGGCTGATGATGATGATGGAAAATTTTAAATCTATGACCGCAAATGTAAAACGCAGTCGGACGGGTAGAAATCCCCCCATTGCTATGAAAATGGGTAAGAAATCTCGGTACGATAGGGAACAGGCGGATGATGATGATAATGATCCTTAAAATCTATGACCGATAAACGACGAAGGTCTGTGACGAAGGTCACAGTTGGACGGGTACCAATCCCCCATCGCCATGAAAATGGGTAAGAAATCTCGGTACGATAGGGAACAGGCTAATGATGATGATGATGATGATATTTAAATCTGTGACCACAAATGAAAATCGCAGTTGGACGGGTAGAAATCCCCCCCATCGCCATGAAAATGGGCAAGAAATCTCTGTACGCTATCAACAGGCTGATGATGATGATGAATTTTAAATCTATGCCCGAAAATTAAAATCGCAGTTGGACGGGTAGAAATCCCCCATCGCCATGAAAATGGGCAAGAAATCTCTGTACGTTATCAACAGCCTGATGATGATGATGATGAATTTTAAATCTATGACCGCAAATGAAATTCGCAGCTGGACGGGTAGAAATCTCCCCATTGCTATGAAAAATGGGTAAGAAATCTCGGTACGATATGGAACAGGCTGATGATGATGATGATGAATTTTAAATCTATGACCGAATCACATGCGAATTCAAAACGGTTACAAGCAAATACGAAATTGAGTACCCAATTTTCGGCGTTCCACCTATCAGTTCGACTGGCCGAGCGGTCGAGTGGACGGATTTTCATTATGCTTCGTTTTGTAGTGTGTCAATGAGACGAAGGATCAATCCTCATTTGAAAATTACTGTTTTTGTAGATTTTTGTTCTTTTTGTGCTATTTTTTTACAAAATAAGTTATCAAACAACACAACAAACACCACACACAAAACTAACTAACTAATAGGTAGGTAGGTAGGTAGGTAGGTAGGTAGGTAGGTTGGTTGGTTGGTTTGTTGGTAGGTAGGTAGGTATTATTAGTATTATGCACATATTTCAATCGCGCAGCACGAAATATCCAATATTTTCATATACCTCTATCTACCACCTTACCACCTACCTATATAGGCACCTTTTACAAAAAATCTATTATTTCACTAAGAAGGAAGTTTTTCAGAATTTTTTCAATATTTTTCCCGGGATCAGTGAGCGTGCGCGCAACGAGATCATACATAAAAATGCAAAAACCACATTCATCATCATTATTGAGGTGAATTTTTTTCCCCGTAATTTTGAATTATTTTTCCTGGCACTGATGGAGCGCGCACCGAGCCCCATACTCAGAAATGCCGAATTCCAACAAATTTTAGATATGGGGTTATTAGTTAGTCACACCAAAAATAAATATTATAAAGAGGAAAGATTTGATTGTTTGTTTGTTTGCATTGAATAGGCTCCGAAACTACTGAACCGATTTGAAAAATTCTTTCGCTTTTGGGAAGCTTTTTAGCATTCTTTATATATATATTTTTTTTGTAACTTGACGCAAATAGAAGGGTTTTGTGTGTGTATTATAATTTTTATTTTTTTGTTATATACACGTGCGAAGCCGGTGCGGGCTGTAAAGGATTCAAACAGACAGACGGACAGACAGACAGACAGTCGGACATGACAAACTTATAAGGGTTCCTTGTAGTACTACGGAACCCTAAAAATTTATAAATGGTTACCTATGTCAAAGTCCTCAAAATACAAGAATAGGGGTTCATTTTTATACATATAAACTAGTATTTCGCGAGGCTGCACGGGCCGCGTGCGGGCCCGCGGGGCGGTCCTGCAATTGGGTATGGCTGGATCGTTTAGGTCGACTTGTAAAGTTAAAAAAAAAGGAGGAGCATGATGAAAACGGGTAAGCTACCCAACAGCGAAATAATTTTTCAAATCCGTTCAGTAGTTTCGGAGCCTATTCAATGCAAATAAACAAACAAACAAAGAATCAAATCTTTCCTCTTTATAATATTGGTATAGATAGATTATTCTATCATCATCAATAGTTGTCGCAACGCACGCGATGTAAAGGATATTTTAGGTATTTTTTTTTTACATCTTGGGTTACATTATTCGAGTTTTAGTAAGGATCCCAAATTTTTTAAAAATATAATATAATATAGTATAGGGATAGTGTAGCTTCCCAACAGTGAAAGAATTTTTCAAATCGGTTCAGTAGTTTCGGAGCCTATTCAATGCAAACAAACAAACAATCAAATTTTTCCTCTTTATTATATTGGTATAGACTATTCTTTCATCATCAATAGTTTCCGCAGTGCACGCGAAATACATCATCTTGGTTTACATTATTGGAGTTTTAGTAAAGATCCCTAATTTTTTTGAAAATATAATATAACCTATGTCACCCGGGGATAGTGAAGCTTCCCAACAGCGAAAGAATTTTTCAAATCGGTTCAGTAGTTTCGGAGCCTATTCAATGCAAACAAACAAACAATGAAATAAATAAACAATCAAATCTTTCCTCTTTATAATATTGGTATAGATAGATTAGGTAACCTAATCAAACACTGCACTGCACACCGATACCGAATCTCGCAACGTCGCAATTATCGAAGGCCGCGCGCGGACTAAGCCGCGATGCAAGGATACCTAGTCTCGCTCACACACGCTCCGACAAGCTGGCAACGTCGCGTAAACCGCGTGACGCGCGCGCGGCACAACCAGTGTACACGATTTTTGCAAGATGCACCCACACATCAATATTTCACGCACACCATGATCGCATGATTCGCGTGTAAAGAACACACCACTACATTCGTAAAATTTGTCGTAATTATTGGGTTGAAAAATGGTATTTCCTAGCCATGAACATTTTAAATTATCGACTTTGCGATACTTAGAGGCCAAATTAGACCTATGTTAAGTCATGCCCAGTTCAAAATCGTAGTAGGACGCCTAAAAAGGCGTCGATAGTTTTGTATGAAAGTCGAAGGACCTTAAGGATAAACGACTTTCATACAAAACTGTTGATGCCTTTTTAGGCGTCCTACTACGATTTTGAACTGGGCATGACTTAACATAGGTCTAATTTGGCCTCTAAGTATCGCAAAGTCGATAATTTAAAATGTTCATGGCTAGGAAATACCATCTTTCAACCCAATAATTACGACAAATTTTACGATTGTAGTGGTGTGTTCTTTACATGCGAATCATGCGATCGTGGTGTGCGTGAAATATTGATGTGTGCGTGCGTCTTGCAAAAATCGTGTACACTGGTTGTGCCGCGCGCGCGTCACGCGGTTTACGCGACGTTGCCAGCTTGTCGGTGCGTGTGTGAGCGAGACTAGGTATCCTTGCCTCGCGGCTTAGTCCGCGCGCAGCCTTCGATAATTGCGACGTTGCGAGATTCGGTATCGGTGTGCAGTGCAGTGTTTGATTTGGTTACCTAATCTATCTATACCAATATTATAAAGAGGAAAGATTTGATTGTTTATTTATTTCATTGTTTGTTTGTTTGAATGGGCTCCAAACCTGCTGAACCGATTTGAAAAATTCTTTCGCTGTTGGGAAGCTTCACTATCCCCGGGTGACATAGGTTATATTATATTTTCAAAAAAATTAGGGATCCTTACTAAAACTCCAATAATGTAACCCAAGATGATGTATTTCGCGTGCACTGCGAAAACTATTCATGATGAAAGAATAGTCTATACCAATATAATAAAGAGGAAAGATTTGATTGTTTGTTTGTGTGCATTGAATGGGCTCCGAAACTGCTGAACCGATTTGGGAAATTCTTTCACTGTTGGGAAGCTACACTATCCCTATACTATACTATATTTTATTTTTAAAAAAACTGGGATCCTTACTAAAACTCGAATAATGTAACCCAAGATGTAAAAAAAATACCTAAAATATCCTTTACATCGCGTGCGTTGCGACAACTATTGATGATGATAGAATAATCTATCTATACCAATATTATAAAGAGGAAAGATTTGATTCTTTGTTTGTTTGTTTGTTTGCATTGAATGGGCTCCGAAACTGCTGAACGGATTTGAAAAATTGTTTCGCTGTTGGGTTTTCGGCTTTCTTAATATTTTTTTTTTTTTTGTGACTTGACGCGGGTGGAGGGGTTTTCGTGTGTGTATTATGGTTTTTATTTTTTTGTTGGGTGCCCGTGCGAAGCCGGGGCGGGCTGCTAGTAACCTAATAATAACGTACATAATTATAATAGAATGCAGCAGACATCATCGTTGCGCTATAGACGCCATCAATATTCTGGCCAAAAAAAGAGCACGAAACGTGTTCGTGCTCGGCTGAAATATTATCATGGCGAAGGTGTTTCGTAAGTGCCTACCTACCTAATTTATAAATAAAAAATATAATTCGAGACTTCTTGCCCATTTTCATGGCGATGGGGGGATTTCTACCCTTCCAACTGCGATTTTCATTTGCGGTCATAGATTTAAAATTCATCATCATCATGATCAGCACGTTTCCTAACGTATCGAGACTTCTTGCCCATTTTCATGGCGATGGGGGGATTTCTACCCGTCAAACTGCGACGTTCATTATCGGTCATAGATTTTAACCATAATCATCATCATCATTAGCCAAATTGCTACCGTATGGAGGTTTCTTACCCGTTTTTATCATGCTCCTCCTTTTTTTTTAACTTTACAAGTCGACCTAAACGATCCAGCCATACCCAACTGCAGGACCGCCCCGCGGGCCGCTCGCGGCCCGCGCAGCCTCGCGAAATATATATTTTGAGGACTTTGACATAGGTAACCATTTATACATTTTTAGGGTTCCGTAGTACTACAAGGAACCCTTATAAGTTTGTCATGTTCGTCTGTCTGTCTGTCTGTCCGTCTGTCTGTTTGAATCCTTTACAGCCCGCACCGGCTTCGCACGGGTGTTTGACGAGGGAATGAAAATTATAATGCACACGCAGAACCCTTCTATTTGCGTCAAGTTGCAGAAAAGAAGGAAGTGTAAGGAGGGCTGAAAGGCTGCCCAGCAGCGGGGGGATTTTTCGGGTCGGTTCAGTGGTTTCGGAGCCTATTCAATGCGGGCAAACGGGCAGTCAAATCTTTCCTCTTTATAATATTTATTTTTGGTGTGACTAACTAATAACCTAAATGAAAAAATTCTGAAAAACTTCCTTCTTAGTGAAATAATAGATTTTTTGTAAAAGGTGCCTATATAGGTATAGGAACCTATATAGGTAGGTGGTAAGGTGGTAGATAGAGGTATATGAAAATCTTGGATATTTCATGCTGCGCGATTGAAATATGTACATAATACTAATAATACCTACCTACCTACCAACCAACCAACCAACCAACCTACCTACCTACCTACCTACCTACCTATTAGTTAGTTAGTTATTTTTGTGTGTGGTGTTTGTTGTGTTGTTTGATAACTTATTCTGTAAAAAAATAGCACAAAAGGAACAAAAATCTACAAAAACAGTAATTTTCAAATGAGGATTCGATCCGGGGACCTTCGTCTCATTGATACACACTACAAAACGAAGCATAATGAAAATCCGTCCACTCGACCGCTCGGCCAGTCGATCTGATAGGTGGAATGCCGAAAATCGGGTACTCAATTTCGTATTTGCTTGTAACCGTTTTGAATTCGCATGTGATTCGGTCATAGATTTAAAATTCATCATCATCATCATCAGCCTGTTCCATATCGTACCGAGATTTCTTACCCATTACCCACGCCCCGCGGTTTCACCCGCGGTATAAACTCTGTAACGGCTGAACGGATTTGGATGAGATTTGGAATGGAGGCTACCATACCTAAATTTGGCTACCTCCATACCAAATTGCATTAGAATCCGTGCAGCTGTTACAGATTTGAACGGGAACAAACACACTTACATACTAACATACCTACTTACATACACACAAACTTTCGCATTTTGGTGTGACTAACTAATAACCCCATATCTAAAATTTGTTGGAATTCAGCATTTCTGAGTATGGGGCTCGGTGCGCGCTCCATCAGTGGTGCCAGGAAAAATAATGCAAAATTTCGGGAAAAAAATTCACCTCAATAATGATGATGAATGCATTTTTATGTATGATCTCGTTGCGCGCACGCTCACTGATCCCGGGAAAAATATTAAAAAAAATCTGAAAAACTTCCTTCTTAGTGAAATAATAGATTTTTTGTAAAAGGTGCCTATATAGGTATGGTACCTATATAGGTATGGTACCTATATAGGTAGGTGGTAAGGTGGTAGATAGAGGTATATGAAAATCTTGAATATTTCGTGCTGCGCGATCAAAAAATGCACATTATACTAATAATACCTACCTAGCCACCAACCAAGCAACAAACCTACCTACCTACGTACCTACCTATTAGTTAGTTAGTTATTTTTGTGTGTGGTGTTTGTTGTGTTGTTTGATAACTTATTCTGTAAAAAAATAGCACAAAAGGAACAAAAATCTACAAAAACAGTAATTTTCAAATGAGGATTCGATCCGGGGACCTTCGTCTCATTGATACACACTACAAAACGAAGCATAATGAAAATCCGTCCACTCGACCGCTCGGCCAGTCGATCTGATAGGTGGAATGCCGAAAATCGGGTACTCAATTTCGTATTTGCTTGTAACCGTTTTGAATTCGCATGTGATTCGGTCATAGATTTAAAATTCATCATCATCATCATCAGCCTGTTCCATATCGTACCGAGATTTCTTACCCATTACCCACGCCCCGCGGTTTCACCCGCGGTATAAACTCTGTAACGGCTGAACGGATTTGGATGAGATTTGGAATGGAGGCTACCATACCTAAATTTGGCTACCTCCATACCAAATTGCATTAGAATCCGTGCAGCTGTTACAGATTTGAACGGGAACAAACACACTTACATACTAACATACCTACTTACATACACACAAACTTTCGCATTTTGGTGTGACTAACTAATAACCCCATATCTAAAATTTGTTGGAATTCAGCATTTCTGAGTATGGGGCTCGGTGCGCGCTCCATCAGTGCTGCCAGGAAAAATAATGCAAAATTTCGGGGAAAAAATTCACCTCAATAATGATGATGAATGCATTTTTATGTATGATCTCGTTGCGCGCACGCTCACTGATCCCGGGAAAAATATTGAAAAAATTCTGAAAAACTTCCTTCTTAGTGAAATAATAGATTTTTTGTATAGGTATGGTACCTATATAGGTATGGTACCTATATAGGTAGGTGGTAAGGTGGTAGATAGAGGTATATGAAAATCTTGAATATTTCGTGCTGCGCGATCAAAATATGCACATTATACTAATAATACCTACCTAGCCACCAACCAAGCAACAAACCTACCTACCTACGTACCTACCTATTAGTTAGTTTTGTGTGTTGTGTACACACAAAATAACAAATAACAAACAACAGTACCTACTATGGACTAAATTAATCTAACCCGGGTCTAAAATCCATATTTTTAGTCGCAGAATAATGTCTATCGACGCGGAAAACACAACATTTTTGGGTATTGCATATTTCATTAGGTCATTTCATTAGGTATTAGGTATGTAAAATTCGAAATTAATTTGAAAAAAACCGAAAAAAAGTGGAAAATTTGTTCGGAAGGTACCAGACTCGGTGCCTTTAGAACCCCCGATATGGGGTTATTCCAGGGACCCAGTTATTCAATCGTCAAGCAGTAGTGTGCAAAACATCACTGTGTTCCGGATTGAAGGGCAATGTTTCCAGCGTAATTATTGGGCACAGAGATTTAACATCTAATATCTCAGAGTAATGAGCGCAGTGCATTGCCGCGCATGGTTTTGAACTGTTGAGGTTCAAAATTCTGGGTGGCACTGAACTGTTATGAGCAAGCGTGAAGCTTAACATCAGCTGAGTGACTTGCTCGTCTCGTCACCAAATAACAAAAAACATAAACTTACATGCTTACACACTTACACACGAACTTTCGCATTTTAAATATTTGTGTGACAATATTAGGTTTATGTAGATATATACTTTTATAAGTTTCGTTACTAATTTTGAATAAGTTTGTTTGTCAAGAAACCCACAGCAAAAATTAAAATAAATAGTATTCTCGAAATTAAATTATAAAAAATAATACTACCTAATTTTAGGGGTTCGAACCCGGAACCTCACGAGCGCTACCTAATCAAACTGATGACTTCGGCCACCGAGACGATATTCAGAGCAACGAAATTTCGTATTTGCTTGTAACCGTTTTGAATTCGCATGTGTGCGTAATGTTCATGCGTGCATACAGGCGTTGAAGATTATTTGAATTTTCAGTCGAGTGCAGCTATTAATGGGCTCTATTATTTTTGAGATGTGTTTATAACAATAGTAAGAGGTCGCAAAGTGAATTAAAACTGGGGCAGATTACCTCAATTGAGTTTTCAACGACAGCGCCATCTCTTGGCGCCTACCTACCTAGCGGACTCAAACGAAGCACCTTAATGCCCGGCTCTCTTGAGTCAGCTATCTCGTTCGCACTTTTTCAACATTTTTAAATATAAAAATTACATAGAGGATTTTGTTTCATCCTTTAATATCTTTAAAAATACCATTGCCTGCGCTATAAAGCAATTTTCATGTTATTATGTCATAATTTGGCGAAGCAGAAGAAAAAATAGTAGAAAAAACTATTTTTTTCCTTCTCCTTCGTCAAACAAAAAGCTAATAGCATGGAAATTGCAAAGGGATATTGCTATAAAGGATTGGCAATGCTACAAATTGTCTGTTTGTTTGTTTGTGTTTGTAATACATTTAAAAAAAATGAAAATGTGCGAACGAGATAGCGAGAAACAGGAGAGCCGGGCTTTAACTGCTGGACTCTTGGAGAAACTTCACAACGGGTAATGGAGTGAGATATGCTCGGAGTTTCTTTGCGCGATACAATCCGGAACGAGGATTTCGCCGAAGAATCAAAGTCACCGACGTAGCTCTCAGGGTTTGTAAGCTGAAGTGGAAATGGGCAGGCCACATCGCTTGAAGAGCCGATAACATAATTATGGAGAAGAAAGGTTCTTGAGTGGCGATGACAAAACGGAAGACGCAGTGTAGGTACGCCTCCCACTAGGTGGACCGACACGACATTGTGAAAGTCGCGGGCAATCGGTGGATGCATTGTTTTCAGTGTGGCGCTCTAAGGGGAAGGCCTATGTTCAGCTGTGGACGTCTTGTGGCTGATGATAAAAATCAAACAATGCCAGTTATTTAAATAAAACCAGCTTAGTAGGAATTTAAATTTCATTTTAATTCAAATTCAAAGGCATACGTATAGCGATTTTGGTATTTCAATTAACAAGTTAAGCAAAAGTACCATTTAGTGAAGTGGAACTGATGAAGAGGATCAAACATGGCCACCGGAACTCCGTAATGGTAAGTATTTCACGAATGGCGCCAAGATAGACTTTTTATTGTTCACACCAGATCGTACATAGCAAGGACAGAAAACAAAAAATTACAAAAGGACATCTAGATAGTATCTACATTTTTTCCAGAGTATATTGTTGAAGTCGTTTTTGTTTTTTGGTTAGTACCTATTATGTTATTTTAGCTGTTACCCAACCAGACAAAGAAACAGAGAGACAGAGTTACTTTCGCATTTATAATATTAGTTAGGACAAATACATTTTGTTAGGATAATTGACCGAGCGAACGAAGGTCTCAGAGTTTACTGGGACAAATCGGCATTTGTATGTATGTTTGTATATGTTTGTACGTATATTTGTCCGGTTATAACTTACGAATCGTTGATCCAATCTTGATGAAATTTTGTAGGCAAGTAGTTCATTTCAATATTTTTTTTAAGTTCGAATATGAGCTGAATCAGTCCAGGGGTTGTGAAGATATGAACGAACTACTAGTTATGATTTAAAAAAGCTTTCCATATTTCAGAACTCTACAATACTATCAAAGATATTTCTAATGATAGTATAGCAAATGGAGGTGTCAGCAGAATTATACTGATGTTCAAGACGTACTATGGTAAGTCTAAGGGACTTAATAAAGTAAGAAAAAATATCTGATTATGAGCAAAATATGTAAAAAGTTGTGTAATTCCCCGAATTGCCATCGACACCTTATAATGGTCAGAGCGTACATTCCCAGCTATAAAGTCCAGTGCTGAAGAAAGACATTCCCTTTCAAGAGCTGGGTGTTGCCATAATCCCTACTTTTGGCAGTTGGCTTGGGAATCGGAGAATGCTCACCGCTTACTAACACACTCCATTACATTCCGGCCCGGGTATATCTTAAAACTGCGACCAGAATCATCGGGCAGCAGTGTCCTCTTAAAAAACAGTGAGCGTTCTGCGGCCTCAAGCCATGCGTGGAGATTATGTTAACCCCGATTAGTGAGACGCCTTTGTGTAGCAATAGACTACTCCTGGCATTTGATGACGATGACGTATACTTGTATGTTTGTGTGTATATTTATGTGACGATAGCTCGGGAACCGTTGATAATCCTAGCTAATATTATAATATCCACCTAAAATATTGTGGGCAATTATCATCAATACAATTTTTAAGTTCGAATATGAGCAAAATAGGCATGATAGACGTCGGCAGACCTCCCACTAGGTGGACCGACGACATTGTGAAAGTCGCGGCAACCGGTTGATGCAAGTGGCAATCGGTGTGGCGGTCTAAGGGAGAGGCCTATGTTCAACAGTGGACTTCTTCCGGCTAATGATGATGATGATGAGCGAAATTGGTCCAGAGAAATTAAAGGGGTCGCGAGGTCTCTGTTCGGAAAAACCGATTAGTAGATATTAGTGAAATGATTCCTATTTCCTATTCTTTCAGTGGTCACAGACCCAGAAGATATTACGACTGTGGGTAACAATGCAACAAAAAAGCATTTTTCTTTTGACTTCGCTAAGCCATGGCTCGGAGATGGTCTGGCTACAGCGCCGAGTAAGTATTTAAACTAATGTATATCTTATTGCTGGTTAATTAATGATTAGCGGGGACAGTGAGTGAGTGAAAAAACTTCGACCAGAACCACCAGCGGACGGGCAGCAGCATCCTCTTATGAAATGGTGAACATTCTGCGATCTCCAAGCCGCCTTCCAAGCGTGGAATTATGGGAACAACCCCCCCAATATGAGAGAGACAGCAGCAGGAGTGTATCAGCTGCAGTGGAGTGTCTAAAAGCTGAGAGTGGGGGGACAGGGAGACACTGGAACAATCTCTTCTCGTGGCCCATTTATAGAGTATAATATCATATCATCAGCCAGAAGACGTTCTCTAAATGGGGGTGTGTTGCCATAATCCCCAAGCTTCGCAGCTTGGGCTGCAGCAGCGGCTTGGGGATCGCAGAAAGAACGCTCACCGTTTACTGATAGGACGCTGCTCCCGCTCTCCGGTGTTTTATACAGGGCTATAAAGAAAGGTTATGCTAAGCCGAAAAGAGCTCATAGTACTCATCATATCGAAAAACCTTTACTATGGGACCAACCGGGAAATCGAGAAAAAAAAAACAGCTGTTCCATAGAAAAATGTCAATGACACTCGACAAAATGTATGGAACAGTTATATTATTATTTTTTCTCGATTTCAGGGTTGGTTCTATAGTAAAAGTTGTTCACAATCATAAGTACTATGATTCCCGTTCGGCTTATCATACCCATTCCTTATAATCCTGTAGAGTAAAAGTGAGAATTATAACATCATACAAGATAATGTTCCATTTTAATTTTCGTAATCCCTTGACAGACTGATGTCGATAAAATTGGTTATATTGGGTAATTTTCTTAAAACAATTAACACATGTAATGGCTTTATTCCGAAAAACTGAGTATCCTATAGTATTCCCTGGCAGTCCAACGGAACCCAGTAATATTTAAAAAAAAATAACAAAACACCAAACTGCATAGTGTAGCCTGTCACTCAAAGCATAAAGAGGATTCCAATGACACCTCACTCATTAAAATCGGTCTAGCGCCTGCCAGCGGCTAGCGGCTGGCCTGTAGGAGGTAATTTTTGCTTTAATATTAACATTTCTTCTGCGGGGTCGGGTAAAAAGTGCAGAACAGCACGTCGAGCACCAACTTTTAAGGGATTGTGTGTACAACCAAGTTATATTTTTTGAACATAGCGTCTGTGTGGAAGCAACACCGAAAACTCCTGACTCCAGCCTTCTCTCTCAACCTGCTAAACGGGTTCGTTCAAGTGTTTAACGAGCAAGCTCGAGAATTGGTGAAGAGTTTGGCAGGAGAAGTGGACAAGGGTCCTGTAGTAATCACGAATTACTTGAAAGATAACGCTATGAATACTTTGAGTCGTAAGTACCACTTTCTTTGCCTTAGGGAAACTTCTCAGCGGCCAGCGTTGAAGTCAGTTTTTAGGTTTATTTGTTAAGGCTTTGGCGCCTAAGTAGTAAATGCCACCTCGCAGAGATACTTTCGAAAACTCATCAGGTCGTCCGTAAAGTACACAGCGATTTACACGAGCCAGTCACTGGCTCCACTCTAACAGGGACGCCAGTACTGGCACGGTACCGTGTAAATAGATTTTCGTGTCAGTCCAGCGCCTGCCGCTAGTGCGGGAGCGGGATAGCGCCGCGGCTCTTTTTCATGCCAGTTGGAAGAGACTGCCATGACACAAATAGCCACGGTTAACGTTTTACTGCGTCGCTGAGAGTCGTTGGCGCACTTCCTAGTGTGTGCACGTTTGTATGTTTTTTGCAAAATGTTTTTTTAATTTAAAAAATAAAATAAAAACAGGCTACCACAGACCCATAAATGTAAAACTAAATCAAATAAAACTACATATCACTGTGTCAGTCAAATTACATATATACGTTAATATATGGCACTTACAAATCAGTCGGAAAATAATAAAATAAAAATCATGGTAAAAATCAAAATATTAAAAATAAAACTAGTCGTATACAATGTCAAAAATTAGCAATAATGATTCAGTCAGTTATACTTTTTCTTGGGCATTGGCTTCGGCAATGCCAAAGGAAAGGGCAGTCTATTCTGTCGGCAATCATCGCCAACATTTTCTGCAGTAGCTCGTAACACCAGCCTGAGCCACCACTCAGAGGAAGAAGTCGTTTCAATGACAAACTCGATCCATTCGCTATGTTCACTCTAGTCCAAAGCCGTTTCTTCTTCAAAATTTCTTCCTTCAACGTATTAATCAAAATATTCTCTTAATAACATTTCCATTTCAACAGTTGTATTGGCCTCGAATCACTCTCGAATAAATTTTTGATATACAAGTACATAGACATTATAGGAAAATCTCACGACTGGATCAGTTGAGTATGAACATGCCGTACCAGCCTAGCACTGGTATTCGCTTGCAACAGGGACTGGCCTCGAATGATCGTTGCCTTAAAACTGAATTAATTAAAACATAATTATAATAATCAAAATAATGTTGTATCCAAAGACATTAAGTATAAGGAGAAAATTGTGCGTGTATCAGTATTCTTTATAAATACATATTATTAAATCATCATATAAGGAGAATTCGTTGGGTGTATCAGTATTCTTTATAAATACATATTTTTAAATCATCATATAAGGAGAATTCTTTGGGTGTATCAGTATTCTTTATAAATACATATTTTTAAAACATCATATAAGGAGAATTCTTTGGGTGTATCAGTATTCTTTATAAATACATAACATAAACAACATATTACACATATTACATATTTATAAATATTTTTAAATCATCATAATTATTCTCGAAAATATCCGTCGCCTAATCTGTATAATGTGTAATAAATGCATCCTCATGGTCAAAAGTGGACTACAGATTCTCTTTAGTTGTAAATAAAAATACACTTTGTTACCAAACTTGTATTCTTTACAAGGTTCACATGAACACTAAGCTAACATTTATTTTTTCCACAGTAACTTTACTTGGAGTTTCACAACAAGAAAAATCCGACCTTCTCCCAAAACACTTGCAAGCTGCAGATGATATCTTGGAGATGATCGTGATGAGGTTCCAAAACGCGTGGCTTCATAACGACCTCGTGTATAAACTGACAGGATTGAAGAAGAAAGAAACAGAGTTGATCAAAGTATTGAATAAATTGTCTGATGTGGTATGTACTAGTATTTTTGTACTGTACAGGAATTGAATTTGTATTAAACGAGAATGAAGGCGCTTATGGAGCGCTATTGTGAATTTTTCAATTAAGTGGCGCTGTTGTGTATGTTTTTATCTATAGGTACACAAAAAATAATAAAAATATATATCAATAAGCGTAAAAAACGATTATTCATAACGTTTTAAACGGCTTTCATGGTTTTAAAGGGCTCAAAATAACCTGTACCCACACGGTGTAGACAACGTCTTTTTTTGTAATTTTTGAAGTGTACAAAATAAATTGTATTTTAAGTGGTATTAATATCAGTACATAACATCATTAACAATATATAAATATGCGATGTAATGTTTCATCTTATTTTTTGTTATTGTTATTTTTTTTTTAGGTTATCAAAGCAAAAAGGTCGCGAATAGAAAAAAATAAATCAAGTGACTCCAAAACGACTGCTACATCCGGTTAGTGTTACTGTTTATTACACGGAATAGGCTCCCCTATCACACAGATATACATAGATACCGCATTACAAGATTCTGCGGGGACTGCGACCAAGCGTTCTCATTGGCTTTCTCAAGGCTACGCCTACTCGCGCCAATGAACCAATGAGAGGAAGTTGCTATAGGTGTATTTTGACCGAAGCGTGCTGCGTTTAGACCATCCTGATTGCGGAATCTGGGAGTAATCTGTGCCCTGGCATAAATATTTTCGTAAAAATATTTGTAATGTATTCAATAGAAAATATATCAAAAATGTAGTTTCAATTTACGCTCTATAGAAACTGATCAATTTTTCATTTATTTTGCTATCAAATACGTTCCAAAAAAAATATCAATATTATTTTAACTTATCGAATACGTACCAAGAGTATATATGCTAGGGCTACAAATTACAATTTCGTGTGTAGATACCATTTCCTGTAATATATTCCCGTCATTCTCATTGCACAATACACTTGAAACCTAGCTACACCTGAAAGTGAACTTTGGGATAAAGTAGAAATCACGTTGAATTAAATATTATTATGTATTTAATAACAGAAAAATAAATTTCAAGAAATTGAAGAACGCTAAAGACTTAGTTTTTTATAGAATAAAATGAGAATGATTATTGGTTTAGCAAAAACAGTATAAAAACCATAAATCGGGTTTTGAGCAGGGGTTCGGCTTTGTTTCTAACACCATAGTCTGTTGCTTTTATAGGTATTTAGCCTTAAACAACAGCGAAAAAATGGGAGAAAACTTCGGGCTAGTATTTTTTTAATTTATATCCTAGTTATTGGACACAAAATGTTTCTTTATTATGAGTCTCAGTTGTTCAACGTGCAGACATCACATTACAGTGCCGAAATTTGGGATGAGCAGGATTTCATAATCAGCCATCAGTTCTTACAAGTTCTATCCTCTTCTTACAGAGCAATGCAACAATGCTTTTATGGACCGTCTGTTAAAATTCTCGTCCAATGGCACCCTGACAGAGCAAGATATTAGGGACGAAGTAGAAACGATTTTACTGGCCGGAGTCGACACTTCGTCCTGGGTTGTGACATACATCTGTATTGCCCTCGGGTCCTACCCTGAAGTCCAGCAGAAAGTTTTTGAGGAGTAAGTCGTGCATATATTAGTCTGTATCAGCCTTTAAACATCCCACTGCTGGGATGTCAGCCTACCCTCGAAGGGTGATTAGGCCATATCCACCTCGCTGGCCCAGTGCGGGTTGGCGGATTCACATACTCCATCGATTTTTTTCTCCGGAATTATGCAGGTTTCCTCACGATGTTTTCCTTCACCGTAAAGCCAGTGGTATATCCGTGCGTAAGTAACTACGAACTCAGTGGTTCGAACCCTCACAAACGTGAGGCGACCGTTCTCCCACTGAGCTTCCATGACTTAGTATTATATATCATAAACTATTATATTTTCTTTTAATTATTATTATAAATTTGACATTCACTATGATTATTATAACTTAAATTTAATATTAATTATTGACTTTTATAATGCCAAATTATTATTATTATTTATTATTAATGTGTACTCAAGTGTAATTAAAACCAGTACATTAGTAGGCTCTTTCAAATACATCATAAACAGTAGAATTTCATAAAAATAGATTTAGAGGCAGACCCAAGACAAGGTGGAAGGTACATCCTTATGTTACATATGAACTTTGACTTGAATGTAATCAACCATAAATATTAATTGTTCCTTTAATTAATTAATGTAGTTGGTGTTTTGTACCGTTTTAATTAATATATATAAATAGATAAATAGATACAGATCCTTATCAACAAGAGGGAGTGTAAAATTTTCGAGAATGATGTCGAGAATAGACCAAAGTGAATTAGAAATGTAAGGAAGGCTGGATCCCACCAACGCGTGGAACACATAGTAGGGATAAGAGAGAAAAGCCACAGAGAACTCAAAATGTAGTTAAGAAGTGATGTAAAAATTGGCACTTGAGAAAATTATAAAATCGGATTTATGATAGGTTTTTCAGCCGTAAAATGTTAACGACACTCGACTATATGTATAGAACATCTTTTTTTTCCCGATTTCAGGGTTGGTTCCATATTAAAAGTTATTAACAATCATGAGTACTATGAGCCTCTTTCGGCTTAGCATACCCTTTCCTTTTAACCCTGTATACTTGTCTCGACTAATTCATCTTTTTTGGGACACTACAGTTTTGCTGTCTGCCATCTTTTAATTATGAAACCAAGAACTACCAAAATTACACCCAAAAAATCCACTTAAGTTGACATACATTTTGTCCAAAGCATCTTTCTATCGGCTATGATAATACATAGAGAATCGCTCTAAATATAAAAAATGCTCTTAAGGTGCAACGTTTCGCTCAGCGCGACAAATTTAAATTTTCTTGCGATTTTTGTCAATTACAACTTAATTACTCATCTTGGGTTCATGAAAACTAATTTTGCGATAGTAAATAGATTGTTTCAAGAAATTACACAAGTTGAAAGCTAGTGTAAGTACACTTCTCACTAAACCAAAAACCAAGATGAAAATCAGCTTATTGAGATTCGTAGCTAAACCAATATTATCTAGGTGATCATTTTAGCCGTAATTTCATGACACGACCTGTTTATTGTCGCAAAATTCGTTTTCATGTACCCACGACGAGTAATTGAGCTGTAATTGACAAGAAACGCAAGAATATTTGAATTTGCCGCGCTGAGCGAAACGTTGCACCTTAACTGCTATAATTTACAGGTTAAATGAAATATTTGAAGACCCCGATCGAGATGTGACCAAAGAAGATCTACAGAAACTGGTGTATATGGAAGCGGTTATAAAAGAAACCCTGCGAATATATCCCATCGGACTCGTCAGTGTCAGGACAGTGGAGTCTGGATTTAAGCTTAGTAAGCCCCAAAAATACATACCGTCAAACGCCCAAAATTCGCCTAATTTTGGAAACATTTTCTGTTGTTTTTTTAACTATGTAGCTTAGCACAAAGTCATGTATATCAAACGCTTCCTTCTACTCAGGGACCCTATTCCTGTGCACTCGAGATTATCTCGGTCACTCTCACTCCCATTAAATTCTAAATTAGAGAGACAGTGACCGAGATAATCTCGAGCGCACAGGCATAGGGTCCCTCGGCTATATAAAAATAACAAAATACAGAAGAAACTCACATGTTGTCACATGTGAGTTTCTTCTGTATAAAAACGCAACGCTAAGATGCCAGGCGAATTTCGGTCCTTGTAAGGTATAAAAATTACGGTTTCGAGATATTTCCTATGAAAGTTCAGTTCATGCTAAATTAAACTCTATGCTATCGAAAATAAGGTCAATTTAAAAAAAAAACATCGAGGTAGGTGAATTCAGGTACCATCCTGGACATTGCTCGGTTCAGCTACATACATAGAGGGCGCTGTGTAGTTAGGGCTACTTTTTAAGGTGCAACGTTTCGCTCAACGTGCGAAATTCAAACTTTCTTGCGTTTTCTGTCAATTACAGCTTAATTACTCATCGTAGGTTCATGAAAACTAATTTTGCGATAATAAATAGATTGTTTTAAGAAATTAAACCAACCAAAAATTCAAATTGAAAGCTAATATAAGTACGTTTCTCGCTAAACCAATAACCAAGACGAAAATCAGCTTATTGAGATTTGTAGTTATCTAGGTGATCATTTTACAACGGTAATTGCTTAAAACAACTTATTTATTAGCACAAAATTGGTTTTAATAATTCCACGTTGAGTAATTAAGCTGTAATTGACAAAAAATGCAAGAAAATTTGAATTTCGTGGGATAAGCGAAACTCGAAAAATTGAACGGTTTCTGTAGATTGGCGGGTGAAACCGCGGAGCGCAGCTAGTATTATTATAAGAAGCAAATCCAATAGTGTTATCATCTAATAGCCAAATATTCTGCTATATTTGAAGCGCAATATCAAACAGATTAGCACGAAGTCAATATAGAAGTCATTTATATTTAAACCAACAATTTCATTATTTCAGTAGTAGTTTCTCTTAGCCTAACAAACTCAGCAAACTCCTGTCTTACAGAGAACCACTACCTTCGTCCGGGAGATCATGTTATAATGTCGTTCTACGGAGTCAACCTGCATCCGGTGTGGGGTCCGGATGCAGACCAGTTTAGGCCAGAACGTTGGCTGGAAGAGAATGTCTTACAAAATGCTTTTGCTGGGTTCGGCGCCGGCAAACGCAATTGTATCGGTAGGTATTTTGCAGATCCTCTTCCTCTTGTTTTGCTTCTCATGTCTGACCCCCGAATACTGAAACGTTCGTTAACTTTGACAACAGATTAATTCTAATACTGCCTTTGTCTGACACTAAGTAAATGACAAAGGCAGCAATAGACTTAATCTGTCGTCAAAGTTAACAAACGTTTCGGTATTCGGGGGTGAGGGTCGTGACCTCCAGATCCCACCACTGTTTCTTTCATTATTTTGAGATAGTCTCTCCCTATAACTATAGGAATTTATACTAAGAGAGCGAATCAGCGTCTATTCCCGCTAAACCAAACTTAGTGCTATTGCTGTCTTTTACTAATAGAAACACAAGAAAAAGATAGCATGCTTTTTAGTTCTGTCAAACGAGTTTACCGATTAAAGCCGCGAAGAAAAACGTACACTAGCGACACTTACAACTTGTTTTAAATCGGCACCCGCTACGGTATTGTCTAAGTTTGTATGAAGAACTAAAATCTGGGTTTGATTGAAGAATTTAAATATCTGCTCTGGGTATTACTTGGCCATGTCTTTGTATGTAGGTATCCATGGCATCCCCAACACATGGAATCCTTGCTCACACTCAAAGCTCGAGCTATAATCAACAATAGCGTCAAGTCTATTGCACAACTCGCTAAACTAAATCCTGACAGGGCTAAAACTATCAGCGTCTCTTTTTTTTTCAATACGTGTGAAAAGAATGGCAATAATTTTAGATCTGTCAAATTTAGTTTAAGTTGCAAATTGTACAACGAAATCGACGTCAGTTTCTGAAAATAATGTATGTTTCAGGTAAAACATACGCAATCATTTCAATGAAAGTATTGTTGTCGCACTTGCTGCGCCGCTACCACGTCGGGGGTGACGTCACAAAACTGAAGTTCAAGATGGACTTCATAGTCAAGCCCACGTCAGGACACCTCGTCACTTTAACGAACAGAAATCACAGATCGGAGGCGATAAGCCAAAATGCGTAAAGTACCTACCATTAAGTACCTCTAACTACCTCTTTGAATAAGAGCAGAGCGGTATTTGTTGATTCTTTTCTTCCACTCACTAAAATAAGCCAATTTGGCAGGACTCAAATTATCAGCCTCAGAGAGCTAAGTATGAACTTAGGAGTGTCATAGTTTAGTGCAGACAGGCATGAGCCTGACGTAAGTTATTAGTCTTAGGCGCACCACACACCAAAAATCCAAATGTACATCACACAACATATTAAATTTATCGTAGACCTGTAATTAATTACGAGTGCGATAATAGACTACACACTAAATTCACTATCTCCACAAAATACGGATGTTATGCTATGCTGTAATGTAATGTAATAATGTTATTTTAATAAATAAGTGTGCAAGTCTAACAGAATTTTTGTTATTATTATTTTTATTTTTTAAAACAAATGTATAATTGTTATTTTTTTGTTAAGTACCAAATTTTGCTTAAATGATTTCAAGTCCATCCGAAAATTTAAATTCTTAGGAAAATTGTAATTATTCAAGTTATCACTCGATCCAAACACAACTATGTTAGTACACATATTGCGGAGGGCTCTGGCGCCAGTAGCACAGTTTTATTACTTAAATAAATAAATATCTGGGACATTTTTGCACACACGGTCATCTGACCCCATACTAAGCAAAGCTTGTAATATGGCTGCCAGAGACTGATATACGTACATAGATATTTTTAAATACATACTTATATAGATATTAACACCCAGACATAGAACAAACACAAATATTCATCACATAAATGTTTGTCCTAGATGGGAATCGAACCCACGCCCCCAAACTCAGAAGGTAGGTTCACTACCAACTGAGCCACCCGGGCAGTCAAACTAGTACGGTCAGTACTAGTACGGGTGCCAGCTAGTTCTTAGGCAAACCAAAATTGTTGTTAGCGTTGATGACTTCATACATTTTGTCTATTTTCTTCTGTGCAAACAAAAATTGCAACAAAATATAGCCTTTTAAGCTTAGGTCAATAAACGATTATTATTATTATTATTATGTGTGTTTGGTGTAACTATCTGTTTATTAGTATTAAACGGTGTTAATTGAATAAATACATAAAAAATATAATAATAGTCTTACTTGTATAATATTAAACGTTGATAGAAACACAGCATTTCTTTTGTAAGAGGACAATGCTCCAAAAATATCAAGCCGAAACCCCACTCACAATTTAGCGGTCAACTTCACAATTTCATAGCATCGTTCACAGTCGTTCATTTTTCTAACTACCGCTCCAGGCAATTAGTGGGAAAGACAAGCCGATCATGCAGCTAATTAGCTGTCAGTATGAACAATAGTGAACATACCTTATGTTAACCTAGTATCATTGTACAAATATTGATGTACTGTATTGTATTTCGTGTACCTATTACAGCAGGTAATTGATAGGTACAAGTAACGGAAGTTAATTCGTGTCTTATCAACATTAAACATTTTAGTAGTGGTAGGGCTCTTCTGCAGAGTCCGCCTAGGGAAGTACCACAGCTTTGCCAGTTAGTCAACCGCCAAGCAGTAGTGTGCAAACATTGCTGTGTTCCGTATTGAAGGGCAATGTTTCCAGCGTAATTACTGGGCACATAGAGATTTAACATCTAATATCTCAGGGTGACGAACGCAGTGTATTGCCGCGCATGGTTTGTAGTTCAAAATTCTGAGTGGCACTGAATTGTTATGGGCAAGCGTGAAGCTTAACTTCAGGCTAGCGACTTGCTTGTCTCGTCACAAAATTACATTTTAAAAAAAGAAGTGTACTGCATCTGGATCTATAAACATGCTTTAAGCAATATCCTTCAGCTTTCACAGTTATTGATTAAATATACCAAATTTGGGGGATATTTTATTTAACGATTGCCACGCCATCTATTTTGGATAAAATAAACTGAATGTAATGAGTAAGTGTTAAAAACAAACCTCCTTTTTTGAAGTCAGTTAAAAAGGAGTTGAGTTGAATTGAAATCATTAATCTGAAAGTAGCTAATCAACAAAACTAAAACTTTGAGAAATTGAAAGAGTCCCTAAGACTCTGAACTTAAGTTAGGTGATTACCTAATAGTACTATTGTACTCAGAAATAACTTAGAGAAACACGGAGTCACACAGCGGGCAATGGAAAGAAATAACTAAGCTCGGAGTTTATTTTGCGCGATAAAATCCGGAATGAGGATATTCACCAAAGAACCAAAATCACCGACATAGCGTTTAGGGTTTGTAAGTTGCAATGGGTAGGCTACATCGCTCGAAGAACCGATAATCGACATGAAGAAAGGTTTTTGAGTGACGACCATGAACTTGAAGATGCAGCGTAGGTAGGCTAGGCTGAAGACATTTTGAAAGTCGCGGGTAATCGGTGAATTCAAATGGCAAATTTAGTGAACTTCTGTGTGACACTCTAAGGGGAAGGCTTTTCTTCAGCAGTGGACATCTTCAGGGTGTTTACTATTATATTTTCTGTGGTAAGTATTCCTTCCGTGTCTGAGGATTGCTCACTAAAACTGCAAACTGGACCACCTCAGTATAGCGTCGTAGCTGGTGTATCATGGCTTACGTCGGGTTCGTGGCGCTTGCGATACTGCAGGCGAGTAGCGGATGTCCAAGTACAGGGGCTCTATTTTTGAATCGCTCGTTCTGAATGATCTCGCACGAAAATATCACGCGAAAAGATTTAATATTAATAGAAAGCAAATTCGAATCCTTCAAAGCACTCGTTGCGTTTGCGAGGGATATGATTATTTAAAAATAAATTCAGTATTTCGATTGATACAAGTGATATCGTAAGGGAAATATCATACGAGTGATTCAATTCAATCCATAGCTTCAAAAACGAGAACAATATTGCCAAAATGTTTGTCTTTGAGCGAGCCAGACCGCGGGCCCGCCTGCCGCTTCACGCGCCGCTTCTCGTGCAACCCGCGCGACGCGACGTTGCACGCGCCATGCATCGGCCTGCGTCTCCCTGCACGAGCCCCAACACCTATAGACCAACAGCAGATCTGCCTTCCATCTTTGATCTGTACGTAATTTAAACGCTGGAACTTTGACAAGTCCTTACGCAAGGTTTAACCGGTGTCCTGCTATCGTGCACGTACAGAGAGTCGTAAATTATATTCTAGTGCTTCAGAGACTTGATTTTACGTCTCACTGGAATATATGATTAATTTAGCATTTGAATAACCTGAAGTAGCATATCTGAACCATCTTTGAAAGCTTTATACATAATAAAACATAAAACATAATTTATTGCAAAACATAAAAATAGGTTACATACAAGTGACAGCTCTGCCTTTTGTGTTAGTTAAAAACTGTGTAGCGAAGGGCAGCTTCATCCAATATGTCATTAACCTCCGAATACTGAAACGCTTGTTAACTTTGACAACAGATAAATTCTAATGCTGCCTTTATCTGGCACTAAGCAAATGACAAAGGCAGCAACAGACTTAATCTGTCGTCAAAGTTAACAAACGTTTCAGTATTCGGGGGTAAGAGTGTTAAGTGTTTTACAAAGATAATCAGACTGATCACATCACATCAACACTTACCTGACACTTGACATAACATATTGTCTATGATATGTCAGGTAAGTGTTGATGTGAGAGGACGTGTGTGGATATCATCGCTTCCATACTCAAGTCCTTGTAAGAGTCAGGGTTCGCAGCGATGAAATGTGTGTGTGTGTGTGTGAAACAGAGTGAGAGAGAGAGAAAGCGGGAGAGAGAGAGTGAGAGTGAGTGTAACTTTAGTTTATACATGTTACCCGTATAACAAAAGTTCTTATATATGGGTTAGGTTGTATTTGTATTAAAAAATATAATCCTAATTATAAGAATTTATAATGAAATTGATAAGTATCGGCAATTTAAGTAGGTACCTAGTTTTTTATGCGATTGAGTGATGACACGATCAGGTTACTCGCTTGATGGTAAGCATCACGCTTGCCCATAACAGTTTAATGCCGCCTAGAATTTTTATCGTGAACAGTTCAAACCTAAATCTCTTTTGCCCAGTAATTTCATTTTTAGCATTTTTTTAAACCTTACTTCATGACCTTGAATACGTGGAACTAGCAGAAAACAAAATAAAACCAATATCTTCGTATTAATAAACGTGGAGTGCCCTTGGATTATTTACCAAGTGTTGTCCTTTTCGCTCTTTCGAAATTAGAAATCGACTGAAAAAGACAGAAGACTGCTCCAAGGTTTTTCCGCGTTTATTAATAAGGGGGCTACATTGTATAAGTGTTTGTTATTTTTTATGTTTGTTCTTTGTCTGGGTGTTTCTATGTATTCTATGTATGTATTTACAAAAAAGTATTTATGTATTCTATCAGTTATCTGGTTCCCATAGTACAATCTTGCTTAGTTTGGGGCTAGATGGCGCTGTGTGTGAAAAACATCCACCAATATTTATTTATTTAAAGTTCTAGTAGAACAATGTTGTGTGAAAATTAAGCGCTGTAAGTATAGACCTAATCATAGATAAGAATGTATACTAGCGTAGACCTAATCTTGATACACGTCTTACATTACTCCTCGCAATAAGCCACTGACTATACCCACGACTCGTTTAAACCCTCAAATACTTACTTTAATTACCTGTCCCTGCCTCAGGTCGGCTCTTCTATACTGGGGCTCAATTTATTCTCTGGACCCTTCAAATCCGTGTTTAATGACCAGGATTTAGTTATATTCCCGTTTATGATGAAGGATTTGACGTTTTTTAGCGCTCTAATTTAGTCCGTCTGCACTAAAGTCAACAAAGATCACTATAATATTTTAAAGCGATATTAAGAATAGTCAGAATAGTAAGTTCTAAAATCTAGTCAGTTGTTGGATGCGTAACCGGAAGAGGCATTATCAGATTCTTAAATCTTAAATTTTGTCTCCATAAAAAGGTAGTGTATCTAGCCAGTGTCAAGTTTTATAATTTTGCTAGTGAAGATGTATTAGTAGTTTTCAAGAATCAGTCATAGTCTAAGTCAAGCATTTCAGTCAAGGTCTAGTCCAAGTCGTGCTTCAGAAAAGTATCGGAAGCTTTACTGTAAGCTTTAACGGAATTTCGGAAACAACACTAAAAGATACAATTCACAACAATATACTTTTTTTTTAAATAAGTACCTCACCTGATAGGTAGATGGATATTAATATTCTTACAGATATACATCACGAGATTTATGTACGCCCGTAAGACGACGTTTTCAGTCTAATTGTAAATAAATAAGAAATTAAAGCATCGAATCTGATTACATCAATACAACTGCCTTCCCCTAATCTATCGTATAATTTTCGCATACGTTCATCCACACGCCGTATAGGTACGTGTGCAAATACACCGTACATTTACAATACACCATACATTTACAATACTCCGTACATTTAGGTACGTACCGTATATCGTATACGCATACTGTCGTGATGCGTATATTGACATCTCTTTGTTTGACTTGTTTAGTAATTACTAGCAGCAGTGGATCAGTTTGTATTTTGAGAGATATTTAGTTACGTATGTTGACGTAGAGTTATGTCACTCGGTATTTTTTTCGGTCTTCAAGTAAAGGGTTAAGACATTTCGGCCTAGTACAGGTGGCGCATTGGAGAAGGTTACACCACTAGGCCACTTGCGTAAGGGGAATGTCCAAGCTCTTAAACCGAAGGTGTAGGTAATAAAATCGAAAATAGCTACTTCACGCTCAAATATTTAAAAAACGGGACGTTATTTTGATAAATGTAATGTTGTTTTGAATTTTCTTTTCTTTTCTAAGGTAAGGTGCCTTACTATGAAAACTGACGTGGTTTTGATACATTTTGTTTTAATAAAACGGGAATACTCACGTTAAATTGAGTCGGTTATTCCGACTATAGTTTCGATCACATTCGGTGACCTTTATCAAGGAATGCTCAGCGAGACACGCGCGCGACCTCGTCAAGACAACGCAAGGCAAGGCAAGGCAAGGATCAGTACAAGGCAAGACGAGGTCGTGCGCGTGTCTCGCTGAGCATTCCTTGATAAAGGTCATCGAATGTGATCGAAACTATAGTTGGAATAACCGACTCAATTTAACGTGAGTATTCCCGTTTTATTAAAACAAAATGTAAGGTGCCTTCTTCGATGGCGACTGATGGATGAAAAGTTTTTTTTTTAATTTCTGTTTTTCACGTAAACCAATTTTTTTTCAATTTTTTTTCCTGCTAACTATTTAGAAGGTAAACGTATGTATACTGTCCCAATTTCAGCGCTACGGAGCCTACATTTTGAAACAAAGGACCCAGACATATAGATGGGTATATAGACAGACGGACCCAGTTTGCTACGGAATCCTAAAAAAGGGGTTAAACTGGTGTATAAATGAATTATATGATAGGTAGGCAGAGTTATTAAGTTATGATTAAGCTACCCTGTGAATAAAGTCTAATTAAATTTTACCTATTTTAAGATTTTTTTCAAAATAAGAATATATCAGTTAAATTATCAAGCCACAAACACGCTTAGTTACGAAACCTATTTTCGTTGCAAACATCAATCTTTATTCAGCGAAAACTCAACGAAAATGCATTATTTTATCTATTTTCGTTCGGCGAAAGCAAATGATTAATGTCGTCTATCTCAGCGAAGAATCGAGTATTACGGAACCCTTTCAGTTAGTATTGTTAAGATTTTAAATTAATGAACCCTATCCAAGTCTTTGTTTGGGATAAATTCATTAATTTTAGTTTTTGCGTCTTGTTTATCAAATATATTGTTTGGTTAACTTTAGCTGCAGAGTTGCAATAAAGCAAGAAAGCTGTTACCCGATTAAATTCAAACTCAGGACGATATCAGATTGCACAACGCATCCGTCAAAATACACCTATAATTTAAATAAAAAATTAAGTCCCATTGACAAACTGTATATTTATTTATTTATTTATTTATTTATATATAAACATACAAAACAGAATGCACACATATTAAGAATATTATTATATAAGTAACATTTATAGATCTGTATTACATTCTAAAACTATGTATGCCTAGTTGCGTTATATTAAATGAATCTGAATATACCACCACTAGAGGAGTGGGTATGAAATTAATAAAATATGTGGTTATGTTATGATTATTAATTAATATAATTCATATTCATATACTGCGTAAGTACTATTTACATGTCAACTTAAAAACTTACATTACATTAAAAAAATAAAATTATAATAAAAATTGTTAATATACAATAAATGTTAATTACATAATACTAAATTTCAATTTTATAAAATTCGTCAAATCTGTAAAAGCATTGTTCGATTAGCCACTTTCGATTTCTGTTTTCTCCTTTGTAATAATTATATAAATTACAATGTTCATTTTCTGTTTCATGCAATTTGCTATTGCGCGTCGAAACGAGGTCGATGCTAAATATGATTAATGGGAGCCAAATTATCTAGAAGCAGCACGACACTTGATGTATGAGGCGATTATTTTGCAATTATTATAATTTCCGCTTTACAAAAGGATTAACTTGTCTACGCAAACTCTAATAATTAATATTTTCTATAACTATATTTTGGACATACTCGGGGATGTGACCTGGGAGGAGCTGAAGCGTGATGCCGAAGGCTTCGGTGTGTTCCCTAGGAGATCCCGGAGCCCTCTGTTCAGCACCAAGCTAGGCCACCGGGAGTTTGAGTGGGTATAATCCCACATAACCCGGATGCACTCTTACGAAGATATCGCCCTTGTCAAAAAAGGCCTAAAAGTCATTAGGCCCTTAGGTGCACCAAACACCAATGACACATTATGTGTTACGTCGCATACCTTTTGAACCGGAATTTGGTGTGCTTTCTATAAGTGCACTCTCATTGATATGTAGGTATTCGATATATGTGTCTACGATAAATGTGCGATGCACAACATTTGTGGTATTGGTGTATAGTGCCGCTTACATCACAGGCATTATGACAAAAACTGAAAGAAGCGAATCAATTTCCAAGATGAGTTCAACTAAAAACTAAAGCATCTGGCCTGTTTTAGGCGATATGCGGTCTTCCTTGTTTTCTGATCAGAGGTTGGTTTTTTTCTGTTTCTCTTTCACGCAACACAGCTGCGGATTGAGCTGAGTACTGATTAAGCCAGGTGAAAGTACGGTTCATAATGGGTTTTCGCCGCGGGTGATTGATTTTGATTTCAAAAAGATCTTTATGTATCATATAAAACATATAAATTACAAAACATATACAACCAGTAATTGTACATAACAGAAAGACTTAGACTCAGACTAAGAAAGACTCAGACTACATTGACTTATCAGTCTAGGACAGCCTATATCAGTCTTTTGATAACAGAGTTAAATAATTAATTGACATTTTAAACATGTTAGTGCAAGTACAAGTATAAATAATTAGCCAATTCTAGTGACGGGTTAGCCACACGTTGCACAGGAAAAAACATACTTATACACACGAACTTTCGCATCTATAATATTAGCGTGATTAGACTTACAACACGTGCTCCCAGTTTATCTAAAACTTTTTAATCGTATATGTAACGTTATCGTTACATAACAGCATTACAATAATATAAATAGATACCTACTTATGTAAGTACCCAAAGGTTGATAAATGGACCCTGGGTCCGCTGTCAATGCGGTCCAAAGCTAATATACGGCCGTGGTATGATTTATGATGATCACTTCATTAACTTCACACTGAAACAACATTGTATGCATGTCTAAGTATGTATGGTATGTGTAATATTTCATGACATGCTGCCAGCAATAACTGTTAAGATTCTAGAAAAAATGCCTTTGCTGTGAAGGAAATGTGTAAAGATACTTTGATACCAGAGCTGCAATGAATCGGACGAAAAGACGCGAATTTATGATAAAATACAAAAAAAAAAAAAGTTTTTAATGGACTGATCATCAGATTCTGCAAGTCACAAATACCAAGTAACACCAACCAAGTAACAACATAGAACTGACAAAACCATCTACAAGCCCCTGTAATAAAAAAGAGGGAAGCAGTAGATAAGGATATCGATAGGAGATTTGAGGAGTATAGGCATAAAAACATCTTTACGAAGTGACATCGTTGAGGAAGCCAAACCCACAAAGGGTTGTAGCGCCGAAGGACGTAAATGCAGGTGCAATTAATCGCAATTCTACGTCTGTGTGTGGATTGTTTGTCGATATTTCAGCATCAAAATAAGCCCTTTATTAAAATCGGACGGCCAGTGACGCCTTTGAATAGCTTAGAGGTGACACTACATAAAAATATGGCAACAGCTTTCCTATGTTTTTTTTTGTATCGTTTCTAGCTGGCTTATTCTTGTGTGTTTGTGGTAATCCGAGAGTGTTTCATGTCTTCACGATGGACAAGTATTACTATCTGAAACCACTACCATATTTCCTTTGCTATAACGCGGAGGAACACCGCTAGCCTGATGGGTACGTTTGGACGATTGGATAGCGTGGGACGTCAGTATGACTAGATCCTAGTTGAAAACATATAAGTTTACGACCCTATACATAGGGTCATAAACTAAAATAAAAATACAAATGTATTAGAATACATTTGTATGAATGTGTTCAGTTTTGTGACAAGTGATGGAAAAAATGTAATTAAATATGATAAAAGGAAGCTGTTTACGGCAGGTTTTGGTTAATTTAAAATAATCCAGTGTAAAGTGCTTAAAGCCTGGAAATTGTGGAAAAAATCTGACACCGAGTCTCCAAAGAGAGTGCTAAAATTTGTTAAGCAAGGTGGCACTTCCAAAAATGTGTAGTTCTATCCATTGAATGCGGCCGTGTCTATAGGAATTAGTCACTGCGCTCAATATGAATTTATGTACCAGTCCGCTCAAATGTAGGGATTCAAATTTGACTAATTTCGTAATAATATGTCTACGTCTCGGCATACTGTTTATTGAATCTCTTTGTGGGATATTTTGTGGTAGGTCTTCACCAAATTATAAAATTACTCTTAAGCTTCCAAAATGATTGACATGCAATTGGAGAATTAATCCCAAGAAAACTACGATGAATAAAATACTAAGTTATTCAAGAGACAATTTACAATACCGAAATTAATTTTCATAATGTTTAAGGCTATGGAAATATTTTTAATAAATTTATCAGCAAGAACCATATCTTTACCACTTTAGAACTTACATTCAATTTAATTAATTTAATTTAATGTCAGTTCCAAGAGGCCAGAAAGATAAATAATGTCATCCTTATCTTACTCGTAAAACATTGAGCTATAAATCGATTGACATAAAATCCATTAGTTATGAAGGTTGTTGATTAATAAGCAACCAGCAAGTTCTAGTAACCACAAACAGAACGATGAAAGCAGCTATCGAAAAGGACAAAATTTCAAAAATATTTTCAATGTTTTACAAATTCCTACACATTACAACTGGCATCAATTTTGGATTTCTAAAATTTGAGTCCTTTAAAATTAAATGTATAGTAAATTTCCTTATAGTTACGCAAGCAGTCAGTTTTTCTGTTGCATGCATCATTCAAACATATAAAGATGAAAAGTGGTATGTGTTTTCGCGTCATGCACTACACATTGTTCAATATTTAGTATACTTATATTCGTTTATGTTTATGAAAGAAGATGTTACTTTAGCTGGATGCCTATGCCAGTACAAATACGTCGATTTAAAACTTAATCTCGACCGTAAAACTTACAACATGGAAAAAAGAAATTTGTCAGTTGTCTTAGGCGTTATAGTGTTGAGAATTACATTGACATATGTTATCTGTGTCGTATATACGGCTTGCCTCACGGGAATCTACAAAAATCTTTTTTATTTATGTTTGGCGACATTGAGAGATATAATTGTGATACAAAACGTATTTGTTTTTTACTGGATAAAATGTCGTTTAGCAAAATTAATTGACTTTTTGGAGATGGAAAATGCTAACGTTATATTTTTTCATCGCCTTTACAAAAATATTTCCGATGTTGCGCTGCAGACAAAGCAAGCATACGACTTTGTGGTAAGTTTAAATTTGAATAAAATGTTTAAAAAAATGTTCACTGAATTTTGCATTATTGTCATAGTTATATACAGGGCTGGATTTTTGAGACAGTACAGTATGTAAGAAATAGAAACAAAGAAACAAAGCAACAAAGAATTATTTCGAGTTAATTGATCGTTTTTCCGTAAAAAAAATATGGGATTATTTTTTGGCGATTTCTGTCATTTCTAGTACTCATAACTGTAATGATCCCATAGTATTTTGATCCCCACATGACATAGGATCGATTGGCGTAATATTTTTTGGTACTTAAGCATTTTTTTCGCTGACTACATTTTTACCAAAAATAAATATGATCAGATATAATCTGATTATTGTAAAGTTCGCTTAATATTTTATTTACTTCAAGCATCTTCAAGCTTTTAAACTTCACCCCGCTACGATCTTAGCGGTAGCCTAACTAGCGGACGCTTCTCCATTTTGACGATGACTGGTGGCTAATAATTATAGTAAAGTAATAACTAAATAAAGTTTGACTGATCTTGCACTGCCGCTTATCACGCTAAGATTGCACTGATCTTTTCAAATCTCCTGGCTCTCTTCTGGCTCCTGAATCATTACTTTGAATACATCTTTATGAACTTTTGTTCACATCTTTTATATCTGAATATAATATTGAAATGTTGCAGTTCACAACTACTATGCTCTTCTACATAATTCAAAAAATGTGCTTCGTTTGTTTTGGGGTAGTGGAATTGAAAAACAAGAATATGACGGTAAGCCAAGAAAACAATAATTATATTTATTATCATACCCTTCTTAAGCATACATGCTCAAAATGAAATAGCTTAGAAACAAACAAATGAAGCTGCATGTAAATGACACTGAAAGTTCATTGATTATAATATTCATTATCTTAAAATACCTACGCACATTAATGAGCTGCAGCAAAGCAAGCGCATCTTCGTCTTCTAAAGAGAAAGACATCGTATTGCCACCTGTATACGGACAGAATTGTTATCGGCATAACGTCGCCTCTTCTGTATAATCTAATGTCCCGTCTGCGCCATATCTGTTCCACGCCTGCGCCGAGTCCGTGCCATATCTAAGTCTTACCACAGAATATATACACCCTGACGTCGCTTCTGTGTAATTCACGCCTAACGAAATATTTCAAAATCAGTGAATCCGTTAAGGATTTCCTAGGTGATAAATTAATAAGAATATATATTTTTTCAGATTTGGGACCTGAGCTTTGGGTTTGGGTATTTCGTGTTGGTAGAGTTTTTACTTCTTGCGTTTTCTCCTGCACTTTTTGCTGGAATATTGTCGTCACAAACAGACAAAATAATACATATTCTACACGACAAGCTGCTTGAGTGTGAAGGTATTGCTAATTCGACCTATTAATAAATGGTATTCTATTCTATTCTATATATAAAAAATAAATTAATAAATAAATAACTTATTACATACTACATTTATTTTATACATTAATAATTAATATCACTAACTAATAAATAATACTATTTATCAGTAATCCCAATCCTAGCTATTTTTATAAATACGAAAGTAACTCTGTCTCTCTGTCTCTCAGTCTGATGTTTGTCGCGTTTTCACGGCTAAGCGGCCGAACGGATAGACCTGAATTTTTGCATAGATATAAGGGTCGGAGACGGACATAGGCAACTTTGTTGTAGGTCCACGCGAACGATGTCGCGGGTATCTAATATTAGTTCAAAATTTTACTAACGACTTAATTTTATTACCATTGATACTGTAGCTACCTCGCTTCATCTATTGACGGCTTGCGTAGTCCCACAACGGCCGACACATATTAACGACGACATCTATCGGACAGCTGCCTCGGGGCATAACACCTGGCCCGGAAAGGAAATGTTAAAATAAAACACTTAATAATCAATTCCATAAGAAAATTGTCTCTTTAAATCAACGACGAAAGCAAAAAGAGGACCTGTTACAAGTCACGTCATTTGCGGCACTTTGAATACACAAATGGCGTAAAACTCCACCCCTTTCACTAGGATTTCCTAACACTTCAAAAACATTTGACAGTCTTTGACAGCTGACGTACTAGCTTGGCTGGGAAACAAAACATGGCCGACGTGCCAGGCGGTCCCAATTGACGTAAGCAAACAATACTTTGTGGCCCATCGGCTTGATCTAAATAGTTACACTTCGAGATGAGAAATTATTGTGAAATGATGACATTAAAAAATCACCTGCTCCATAGTAAAATGCCATTCATCCTCGAAGAAAACCTGTTTAAAACAGCTTAATGTTTTTCGCGACTTCAGATTTCGTCTCATAGTCATAGTAAAAGTTGTTCATAATGATGATTACAATAACGTCGTCGTCCAACCCAACACCCTGTATAATAACGATAAACTTAAATTATATATGTTTTCTTTCAGATAAGTATGAAGCACGAAAAATAAAGAATTTCATTTGTTTCGTGGAAGCTCGACCATTAAAGTTTGTGGTGTATAAAGTGATTCCCCTGGATGCCAGCCTCCCTGGCGTAGTTCTTGGCTTTTGTATCACTTTCCTTATTGTTGTTGTACAGTTTACACATGTGTATTAAAGTAGCTTTTAGGACATTCACGAAGTAGTTTTTCAAAGTTACTCAGTGTTTAATTTTCAATACATTATCAGCCAGAAGACATCCACTGCTGAACATTAACATTGTTGTTTAATTTTTATATAACAATAGAAAACTTAAAAAAAAAGTAACTTTTTGTTTTATGTTATTTCTGTGGTCAACCTATAGAGTCAAAAACATGACGATTTTACACAAAATAGTCAAAGATATCAGAAAAAATATTTAAGACACATGACACCAAATTTTTTTTTGTTATTGTCAAAGTGATCATTTTGTTTGTATGATTCTCTTACAATAAATAATTTTAAAGTTTCTTATGAAATGAAATGAAATAGATTTATTTCCAGATTTGCATCCATAATACACTAATTTAAAACTAAAATAAAATAGAAAAAAAAAAACGAACAAAATTAACAAATGATCACTAAGTGATCGGCGTGTGATACAGGCTCCACGTCCGATGTATGGATGTTGTGTGTATTTTTTTTTTTTTTCTTTTTTCCCATATGCTCCAGGCAGTGTTTATTTGGATTAGTAGCTTTCGCAGATGCTACAGTTGACATCATGCACGCATTAGTATAATCAAGTTGCGACAATTGTATCATAAGACTAATGGCTTAGCCGACAACTTACCAATCAAATAGCAATTACCTCAATTAAAATATAGTAGCAGTGTTAAGAACGATTAGTCCTCTGTTCATATTGACGAAGTAACGACGCTGAAAGCTGTTTAAAAATATATAAAAATGTCACTATTTATTACAATATTTTACAAATTCCTATACGTCGCAACTGGCGTGGATTTCGGGTTCATAACATTTAAATCTTTCAAAATAAAATGTATTGTAAATTCCCTTTTAATTACAAGAGCAGTTAGCTTCTCTAGCGCGTGCTTGATTCAAACTTATAACGATGAGAAATGGTTTCCGTTTTTTCGCCATGGGCTACATATATTTCAATATTTATCATACATTTGTATTTTTATGTTTATGAAAAGAGACGTCACTCTAGCTGGGTGTCTATCAGTATTTAAATATGTTGATTCGGAACTAAATGTCGATGACAAATCTTATGGTATAGAGACAAGAAATTTGTCTGTAGTTTTTATCTGTCTGTTGTTAAGAATTATGTGGACATGTTTAGTGTGTGTCTCGTATGAGTTGTGTCTTACAGGAGTCTTCAAAAATATATTTTATTTTTGTGTATTGGCATTGCGAGACATAATTGTGATTCTAAATGTTTTCATCTTTTATTCAATCAAATGTCGTCTGGTAAAATTTATTAGGTTTTTGGAGATGGAAAATAGGGACGTTATTTATTTCTATCGTCTTTACAAAACTATTTCCGATATTGCGGTACAGTTAAAGCAGACATATGACAGTGCGGTGAGTTAAATTATAAAACAACTAAGTAGTTGTTACCCGCGACATCGTTTGCGTGGACATACAAAAAAAAATCCGATAGCCGTCTTTGTGATATACAGTAACTTTTTATCAGGGTCCTTTCAGCCGTTTAGCCGTGACAACGCGACAAACATCCAGACAGAGACAAAGTTACTTCCTATAGGACGCTAGATGGCGTTGATCCATTTTTGTTCATTTGTTTGACGTTTTGTATGGACTGACAGTTGTAATGTAAGGAGTTCTGAATCGCGCAAGCGAAGTTTTTTCCTCGAGACAAAAGTAAATAAAGTTTACTTGAGGTTCAATGAAAGCTTGTAACAGTAAGAAGATTATACCTTTATAGCAAAAAAAGGTTCACATAATTATTAAAAGAAAATCCATAGATGAGTGTTAAATTTGGGATGTTGTCATTTTTAGATATACATCATCATCATCATTTCATTTTGGGAGTGGTTATTGTGGGAAGTGGTAATTGTGGGAAGTGGCCGTTTTGGGAAATGGGCACCGTAAGACGATACCATATTCGTTGCTATAAAACTTCGTCGGGGCGCGTAATTTCTGATGGGACTCTTTTTAAATCTATTTGGGTACTTATTGGAAAAAACAGCATTGCAACAAAAATTTGCAAACTGCAATTGCAAATCGCTATTGTGAAAGTCGCGGGCAATTACTCCCGACCCACAACGATTGCTTGTACATAGTTAAAAAGATGTGCCGTAACCTATGGAAGGAGTACTTCGATGACCGTTCCCAAGAAAAAGGCATATGGTTCAAAACAATCCAGCCCCAACCTCTCAACGCGGATAGATGACAGCCCGCTGTGTAGGCAGGATCTAGTTTTATTGCTGCGACTTCGTTCCGGACATGTTCCATTATATATGTTTGCCCACCTCATGCGCAAAGTTGATTCGCCGCTTTGCTGCGACTGCCTGAGAGTGGAAGATGCTTATCATATCTTGATGGAATGTGTCCGGAACGAAGCACCTAGACGTATAATTTTCCACGACAGTTCCATTGGATTATGCAACTCGTACCTGGCTCATCCAACGGCAGACACGACAAAAGATATAATAGACATGGTCTAAATCGGTTTAGCCAAACGGAACAACAATAATGTGACCAGTTAAAAAAAAAGAAGTAATAATAGTGCGACATTTTCGCAAAGCGAAAAAGCACTTTAAAAAAAGAAAGAAAAAAAAAAAAAACTTATTTCCAAATAATCCTGATATGTATATGTTTCAGTTCACCATCACTTTGTTGTGCAACGTAACTAACGTCATGTGCTTCATTTATTTGGGGGTGACGCAATTTGTAAATGGAAACATATTGGTGAGTCAAAGATACATTTGATCGAGCTAAGCAAAGCTCGTACGTACTTTTGCATACTGGTTGTTCCGATAGAACGTATATCGTATCGTATCGTATATCGTAGGATAGCATTGTTCTCATCATCATGTACAGCTTTTACTAAGGGACATCATTCCGCGAAAAAAAAGAGCTGTTCAAAATTTAATGTAGCTCGAATCAATATGTAAGTTATCGGCGAATAACTAAAAAAAAAAAGGTATTTAATACTTTTTTTTTTTTTAAATTGTCGATTTGAGAACCTCTTCCTATTTTTTTGGAGGTCGGTTAAAAAGCTGATTTGTTGCTGTAATTGTAGACTCCAACCTCCTTGTCAATAAACGCAGATAAACCTTGGATTAGATACAGCGTGTTAAGTCCTTTTCGAAATTAGAACTCGATTGAAAAAGACATAAGACTGAGTAACTGCTCAAAGATTTATCCGCGTTTACCAATAAAGGGGTATGAGTTTCGTTTCAGTCAAAAATATCCTCCTTGCGTAATGTACCCAATGCTAAGTCACGCCCACGAGGATAATAACTTTTGTTACAAACGTCGCACTACGGCGTACTAGCGCCACACCACAGATGCAGGAACGGTCAACCTAGTTACCATTGGCGGGATTTCATAGTGATTTATGCATTATTAGCTAATTATCAAAGTTATCGTTATGTATTCGATTCAATAAATATTAAAGGGTTTTTACAATTGTACTAATCAGTATTATAGTAATTGATTCTACAAAAACATTATTGTGAGACATTGATTTGAAAGTGGGGTAGTCAAGTTATTTTTAGAATTAACAGTCAGAATGAATTGAACAAAAAGACGGTGTGAACGTTCATAGTTTTTGGTTGCGGAAAATTACAAGGAGGATTAGTGTGAACACCTTGACTTTTATTCTGGCCTCTCTGACCACTATCTGTAACACTTTAATCACTTTTCAGATATGGGAAATCGGCTTAGGTTGTGTGTATCTAGTGCTAGTGGATCTGATTTCCTTGACGTTTTCTCCTGCACTGTTCGCTGGAGTGTTGTCGTCTAAAACAGATACTATAATTAATATTTTACACCAGAAACTGCTCGAGTGTGAAGGTAACTGTTTTAGTCATACTTACCATACCTACCTTCTCATGCTCATATTAATAACCTTTGGTTATATGGATAGAACCAGTAGGTCACTTTTTTTATCGACAAAACACGCACCAATTACAACTATCTATACATTTATTATTTAACTAGCTGCGCCCCGCGGTTTCTACCGCTATTCTACAGAAACCGAATATTTTTCCGGGATAAAAAAGTATAGCCTATGGGTTAATCTAGGGAATAAGCTACCTTCATACCAAATTTCATTCAAATCCGTTCAGCCGTTACAGAGTTGAACGGGAACAAACATACTTACATACTTAGACACTTACACACAAACTTTCGCATTTATAGTATTAGTGTGACTATATTTTCAGTAGGTATGTAGTCTATGGGAGAACACTTGCCTTACATTCGTGAGGTAGCGGGTTCGAACCCGGGCGGGCCCGTACCAATGAGTTCTTTGGAACTTACGTACGGATATACCACCGGCTTTACGGTGAAGGAAAACATCGTGAGGAAACCTGCATATTTCCGGAGAAGGAATTCAATGGCGTATGTGAATCCGCCAACACGCACTGGGCCAGCGTGGTGGATATGGCCTAATCACCCTTCGAGGGTAGGCTGATATCCCAGCAGTGGGATGTTTAAAAGGCTGATATAGATGTAGTCTATATTATTATAATATTTTGTTATATATATTTTTTGGGTGTAGCATAATAACTTATTAATAGCAAGCCCCGTCCCTTACCTTTTCCATACAAATCCTCTCCGTGCTAAGGTTGCATGGAAGAGGTCACTTTAAGCGATAAGGCCGCCAGTTGTTACACTAGTTTTAAGTTGTTTTTTTTTTGTCTTATGTATGTCATTTCTGGTGTGAACAATGAAGAGTTATCTATCTATCTATTTTTTTAAATAAACATTTTTTTTGTACTTTTTTATTTATTATCCTTATATAATTGTGTATAAATATATAATTTTTCAGATATAACTAAAGCTCGTCAGTTAAAGAACTTCATTCGCTATGTTGAAGCTCATCCATTGAAATTCGTGGTTTACAAAGTGTTTCCTCTGGACGCCAGCCTCCCCGGAATGATCCTTGGGTTTAGTGTTACTTACTTAATTGTTGTTTTACAGTTCTCACATATTTATTAAAGCTTTAAGACAGTCAAACTGTATTTTTACTCTTGTAACTAAATTAAAATTCATAAGAGAACTTAGCGTACATACAGTTGTGTACTCCTATTATATATAAACCTATATATATAAACTCCTAGTTTCAGCTCGCTTCATACACTGTTCCCTTTCCTCATTGTATAATTTAGACTCACAAGTAAATATTTCCACTTCCAATGTAAACCTAAACTAATAGCCAATTTAAACAATTTTGTACTCTATATTAGCATAAAAATATTCTCAATTTAGTTTAGTATAGTCGAACCTCCATCGTGTTCATCGTCCAACCATCACGTGGTCTCCTGTAATTGGGGTTGCACCCAGTTTGACGCCTATGTTTCATAATGTGAATGTAATGTACTTCTGTTGGGGATCTATACTGTATAAAACAAAATATATAAATATCTTGATTAAAAGCGACCAACGCATTCTAGTCTGGCCATAATTTATTCACACAACATTAAGTTCGTCGTTTATAAAGTAATTCTTCTGGACGCCAGCCTCCTAGAATTATTCTTCGTTTTAAAACTACATTAATTTATTTATTTATTTAAGACCAACAGCACAATTATATAATTTAATGAACAGAAATACATTTTATAAAACAGCCAATTATAGATTTTATTCTATTCTATGTAATATAAAAAACATCGTTTGTAAATCGCTACTCTTAAAACAAGGTTGACATACAAAGTGCTAACATACAAAACATAACAACAAGCGGTAGTTAACCGGTTGTTTCCAATAGCGCTTGCGATTTTGCATGTGTGTTGTCTGCGACATCGGACGGGTATATGCACGATGGCGCACATCTCTCAATAAAATATAATATATTATTTTATTACTGAACTACTTTACACCCTTTACTAAATCTTCACTATAGTAAAGACTTAGTAAATTATTGTCATACAATTTTCACATTTATAGTGAAGCTTTAAGACAGTCAAACTGTATTTTCACTCTGATATCTATACATAACGCGATCAAACGCGGCCAACGCCATAAATTATATATGAGTTAGATAGATAAACTCTTTATTTTTCTCACAAAATTTTACATAAATTTAAAAAGAGGCTTAAAAACTAGTGTAACAACTGGCGGTTTTATCGTTGAAAGCGATCTCTTCTAGGCAAATATAAATGGTAAACATAAATAGTCGGCATTTCCCACCAATTCCATGATACGAGTAGATACGCACAGAGTTGCTGTGCTATGCTTTATTGGAGTTCCCTAAAAGTACAATATACTTAGGTATCTTCAAATCTAGTGCAAAACAAGTTACTTCTAGCATAGAAAAAATAATACGAATTCTCTAATATAGGTACTTTTAGCATGCCTTCCTCACTGCGTGCACGACGTGTTCGGCCTTGAAAGCAGCAGCCGAGGCCGTTTTACATCTAACCCAACTTAAAGAGTATTAACGTTAACAAGCACTTTCTAACAAATAAATAAATATCTGGGACATTTTTGCACACACGGTCAACGGACCCCAAACTAAGCAAAGCCTGTAATATGACTGCCAGAGACTGATATACGTACATAGATATTTTTAAATACAGACATAGATATTAACACCCAGACATAGAACAAACACAAATATTCATCACATGAATGTTTGTCGTAGATGGGAATCGAACCCACACTCCCAAACACACAAGGTAAGTAAGCTACCAACTGAGCCACCGGGGCAGTATACTAATATACTGTATGACTATCGCCAGTTATAATAAGGCGATAGACAATTCTAGGTTTAGTTCGACTTTTGTGTTTTGTTTGTGACTGTTTTAATGTATACAACTATATACAATTGACAATATTTGTAATAAGATGTGACTAAAGATAAAATATAAATCAAGGTAATAATTTTAGGTATTACCCGCCATGACTTTACACAATTGTACACCTTTAAAGGTAGAGAATTTGATACGTATAATTGTAAATTGCATCTAAGCATATTTTAAGACAATTATCTAATTTTTTTAAATTTTATATATGTGCAAAATTATATTCTAACAACGCCAACCACGTAAAATTATGTTTTTTTTTGTGTACTTTTAACTACTAGTTCACAACGCTGAAAACAATGGGAAACTTTAAATGCACAAGCCGCAAGCCAATGCACAAATTATATACAATTTTCTATTACCTGACACACTGAAGTTTTTTACATAAAATTTTATCTATACCAACATTAATATATATAAGTTGGTGCACATCAACGTTTTAGTAAACAGAGTTTCGAGTGCGAGATTTTCCAATTGCGATTTACCTATTCGATCGAGTTAACATTAACTACGATTTGTATAGAGTGAGAGCAGTGTCATATAGATAGCGCTGCTTTATTTTGAAACGCAATTGGAAAAACTGGCACCGCAAACAGTTATATTTAAATCTCACAAAACATTCAATCAAAATTACATACCATACCATCTTACATTTTAATATTATAACTAATTGCTTGCCTATAAATAGATGTCATGATCTATATGTATTAATATAATTCATAAAATGTGTTTCTAAAAATACGGATCCCTAAAAACTTTTTTAACAGTTATGGCAAAACCATAATTTTCATTTTGTGGTTCACCAATTTATTTTATTTTTAAGGTATGCTCAGTTGACTTAGATCCGCCATCTTATTTTAATGCGCAGAAGCATTTATAGCACTTTCTATAAACGAGCATAAAACTTAATACACATGTGAAAATTGTAATAGAACAATAAGATAAGTGACGCAAAAGCCAAGAACCATTCCGGGAAGGCTGGCGTTCAGAGGAATGATTTTGTAAGCCACGAACTTCAATGGGTGAGCTTCCACGTACCGCATGAACTTCTCTATCTGCCGAGCTTCGTCTTTGTCTGAAAAAAAAAGGAAAAAATCTGTTATCATGAAAATCTGAAATAAAAATCGAATGGAATGGATGGATGACATGAAGATCGGAAAACAATGAGACGCTTGAATATGGTCCTCATGTGAACACCTGAAAGCCTGCAATACTATAAATATAATATAATAATTATATCTGAAAATATATACCTGGAAGAGATGGCTTTAGTTTTTAAGACTCTTTTTAAATTATGTAAAATTTTGTGTGAACATTAAAGAGTTAATCTATGTAATCTATCTATATAAATATATCTATAATCAAACTAATATTATTGGCTAAAGTTTGTGTGTAAGTAAGTATGTAAGTAGGTAAGAATGTAAGTAGGTAAGTATATACGTAGGTAAGTATATACGTAGGTAAGTATGTAAGTAGATAAGTATGTAAGTAAGTAAGTATGTAAGTGTGTTTGTTCCCGTTCAACTCTGTAACGGCTGAACGGATATCCTTATTCCCTGGATCAACACATAGGCTACTTTTTATCCCGAACGATTTTTACCGTTCCTGTAGAATATTAGCGGAAAGACCATCGAGGAAAAGTAATCTACATCTTGTAAGTGCCCAGAAGAACATATCAATAAATCCGTACAGTGTGGGTTTTAAGTTTCTCAAGATTTGGCTTTTTTGGTCTCATTGGCCAAAAAAGCTTGAGCCTTTTAACGTTGCGGGATTTACGGTGGTGAAATTAAGACATAAGAAATTAGGAATACTAGTGCATGCTCTATGAATATTGCAAGGGTTCAAATTAACTGCAGTGTAGGTAGGCCTCCCACTAGGTGGACTTACGACTTATTGAAAGTCGCTGGTAACTGGTGGATGCAAGTTGCAAATTGTCGTTCAGTGTGGCGGTCTAAGGTGGCCTTTGTTCAGCAGAGGACGTCAACAGGTTGTTGATGATGATAATGATGAAATCAACATATACACAAAATATATTACATAAATATATATATTACATAAAATATGTACCTTGACAGTCAAGCAGCTTATCGTGTAATATATGTATTATATCTTCAGCTTGAGACGACAAACTTCCAGCCACTATTGCAGGAGAAAACGTTGATACAGTAAAATCCAATATTAACCAAATGGCCCTTATGCATACATCCAACATCTGTAGAAAAAAAAACCGCACTCTATACAATTCAGATTATATCCACAGAGCTACGGCTCCGTACAAAACAGCCATTGAAATTTTGATTTAAATATTTTACTAGGAAAAATACATGCAAATTATTTATTTCATCAAAGTACAGATCAATAAAGTAATTTTACTATTCTCCAAACTGGGTTCAATTAAGTACGGGAAGGCCTAAGCCCCAAGATACGGGTCTCGGGGCTTAGGCCTTCCCGTCAAATTAAACTATTTGAAAGCTCATTTCATGAAATATTCGGTTATGGGACTACAAAATTATAGAATTAAATTAAACAATATTAATATTTGTATCTCAACAGGTTCCGCAAAAAGAAAGTAAGTACACAGTATTTAAAAAAAATAGAATGTTTGATAGCGTACTACATGAAATAAAAACAGTTGGATTATTCAGAGGCCATCATCATCATCGACCAGAAGACTTCTACTGCACTGAACAAAGGCCTCGAAAGACTGTTTGAATCTTACCGCAATGTCTTCGTTTTTTATTTCAGTTACTCCGTAATAAAAATACCCCATCGTACTGGCTACATTGAAAAATAGAGTGATGGTAAACTGCAACGAAAAATTGCGAATGAGAAAGATATTCAAAATGACTAAAATACTGGCGAGTAACTTTCATTCGAAAAGAATCAATCGGTCATTAAAAGTAAAAACTCACCACAACATCGTAGGCTCGCTTTAACGTGAGTGCAACATCGGATATATTTTTGTAAATTTTATGAAACAAAGTGATATTAATATTGTCAATCGCCAAAAAGCTTACAAATTTTACCAGCCGACATTTGATGATATAAAAAACAAAGACGTTTACAACTACAACTATATCTCGACTTGCCCGCAACAATAAAAATAGTATATTTATAACCATTGATTTAAGGCATTTCTGAAGGAAACCACACACGATGCATGTACATATTACTCTTATCACAATGAAAATAGCAACAACTGACAAGGTTTTTGTATTTAAATTGTAAGATTGATTCGGAATGTTTAGTTTGGAATCGATATGTTGAAGCACTACCCTAAAACCAGCCATAGAAACATCTCTATTCATAAACATGAAAACGTACATATATGATAAATGTTGTAAAACAAATAGCCCATGTCGAAAAAGCACATACCAAGCTTCATCATAATACATTTCAATCATATACACAATAGAAAAGCCGACAATTGGAAAGGCCAAAAGAAAATTTACAATACATTTCATTTTAAACGATCTAAATTTGATGAACCCGTAATCCACGCTACTCGCTATATGCATGAATTTGAAAAATATTGACATTTTATAAGATGGTTTAGCGTTTTCAAAATTAGTTTTTAACATTTTCTTATTTAAAAAATGAAACAACGACAGTGCCTGCTCTATAGACTGAAACTAGTTGTGTAATGGAATGGTGGTGCATGAATAATAGAAATAGGTAACTCAAAGGACCCAATTAATTCTTACCCTTATCATTGATGAGTGAGTTCGAACGGAATTGTTTGAAATTACAATATATATGTTGGGCTGTGCCTCCACTGCCGTAGTCGGCAACGATGAAAATTTATTAATGAAATGGTTGCCGGAGGTACGTCCAAAAATGCGTACAAAAACACAAACGTACAAAAATGTAGAATTGAACCGCTTGGTGCGTCCCCATATACGCACGTGATGCCCACGTGATAAGTCGTTGTTATTCCTAGTAACATCTAATATAAAAATTATCGAATGTGTACCAACAGATCATGACACATGTTTTTATATTAATTTAGAAATAACATACTAAAGATTTTAAGTCAAAAGCCTTAGTAATGCCACAGCTACATCACTTGCGCATTTCCAGTGTGAATTTCGCAGAAGCGTATCTCAGAGCAGTGGGATGTTTAAAGGATGATGCAGATTGAAGTAAGTGAACTTCCGAGGCATGAAGTTAAGTTTAAAAGTAATGCCATCTTATGTTGATGAGAAATTGAAATACTGCCATAGGATTGATCAATGGAACTCAATTTATATGCCTAATAAATCTAGGTACATATATACCAAGTCATAATATTGCAAGGTTTTTAACTGGCGCAAGAGAAGGTAAAAGAATTAAATATCCCAAAAATACAATTTATTCTTCAGACTGTCCTACATTCAAATTATAAATATTTTCATTTGTATAATTAATCATCGTCATCCTTATCAGCAAGAAGACGTCGATTGATGAACGAAGGCCAAACCATTAAGAGACGGGGGCGACAATTAATAAAGTTGTGTAATTATTAAGTGTATTTATTTAGTTAATTCATTGTTTAGTTTTTATATCTACACTAAGCTATGTAGTTTAGGAATCAAGTGCAGTTACAATAACATATTATTATATTATAGACGTTCCCATTTATACAATTTTATAATAAATGCTTGTTAAGGGTAAGTACTGGTTTATTTGGTACACAGATCACACTAGATACCGCATTACGAGATTCGTTGTACAAAAATTCACCAAAGTGAGCAAGGCGCGAGTCGCGAGGAGTGCGACCGAGCGTTCTCATTGGCTATTTTAAGGTTACGCCTACTTGCGCCTAACAATCAACCATACAGAGTTTTTTTAAAAAGTGTATTTAGATGCGTATACTGATGCGTGGTGCGCTTCGAGCGTCCTGAATGCAGAATCTAGGGTGTGACCTGTTATTTGGTAGTAGTAGTACAATATACATATTCTAGCGGCGTTTTTACTCCTTCAGGTTTACTAGTTATTACTAGGCTATGTGACTTTAACTACATTAAGGCGAAAGTTATGGCACTGTCACTTTCGCACTCTTTGGTTTAGCTTCGTCAGCGGTTTTCAAGGCAAAACGGTTCGCGCTCACAGTGAGACAGGCCTGCTGTGAGTGCATTATGTGCGTGAAAAATACCACAGAACTTATCATAATACTGACAATGCGCAGCCGTGGAGGAGGCTCCAGCAGCCTGGAAAGCGTGGGTGCTGACGCATCTTCATTCCTTCAAGGTCCAGTGGTTAACTACGTATCTATTTTAATACAGATGTGTAAACTGAATAGTAACTATGAGGTAGGTGACGCTAAAACTCAAGACCATTCCGAGTAGATTCGCGTCAAGCGGGATCAGTTTGTAGACCATGAACTTAAGCGGACGAGCTTCCTCGTAGCGGATGAATCTCTTTATTTCACAGCATTTTGATTCCTCTGTAAAATAATAAAATATGTCGATTGCGCATCGTAAGGTCATGGTAGGGTTTTGTAGCTATCTAAGATCACATATTGAGCTCTTAATTAGCACGTGTTACTGCAGTCCACTAGTTAAGAGACAAGCCACGAGAAGAACCTGCGCCCGACAAAGCGACAGGTAAACTAGATTTTAAATAATCTTGTCAGTTGCCAACTGCAACTCAGGGTAGGTATGTCTATTTCACTCAGTCGTTGTAATATATCTATCTATTCTATTGTAATAAGAGTGAAAGCGATAGCTTAATTAGACCAGTTAGTGAGGCCTTTGTCTTAAAGTGTGAAAGGACCGAAATATCCAGTTGAGTTAGCTGAGAGATGAGTTGAGTTAGCAATTTTCGGTGTGCTGGGTTTTTTAATTGGCTATGGACTTATTTAGCGAGAATATATATAATATATAAGGTCTCAGGATTCAAATAGAACAAATTGGCGTTTGTATGTATTCGCCAACCCGCACTGGGTCAGCGTGGTGGATATGGCTTAATCACTCTTCGAGGGTAGGCAGCAGTGGGATGTTTAGAGGCTGATGCAGATGTATGTTTGTATCTTTATGTGTATAATAACTTGTGAAGCGTTGATCAGATAATCATGAAACTTTGTAGGCAAGTAGTTCATGTCAATACAAGTTTTAAGTTCGAGTATGAGCATAAGCTAAGAAAGTGAAAATAAGCTAAGAAATACTTTGTTTTGTAAAAGTCATATTTAAAAATAATGTTTCATTTTGTTTGTGAAAATCACAGATTATTATTTATAATTTGTTTACAGATACACCGTCGAGCTTAAGTCGAGCACATCCACATTAAAATGAAATGAGCTGAAATTACACTCACCTTTTTCAAACAGCAGTTTTTCGTGTAATACCAGTTGGATGTTTTTAACTTCAGCAGCAAGTCGGCAAGCGCACAAAGCAGGTCCTACAGTTAAACCAAGTTGGACAATTGTGGTCAAATTTATTGGCGTTAATAAAAACTGCCAAAACTGGAAATAAACAGAAACGTCGCTAGATATATGTGTACGTATACCTTTTCTTTAAATATAGAATCGTAAAGTTACAAATAAAATTGTTGTCAAGAGCTTGTTGTCACACAATTAAAGGGTTCCATAGATATAAAAATATATTGAATCATAGTAGGCCACGGTCTTATTCAATTACATGCAGACATTTTCATTTCAATTAGGTACCTAAACTACGATATCGAAACTTCACAAATGTCTTATGACTGATGAAGATGATGATGACATACTCAAATTAATATTAAAATGAAAAAAAAAAAACTAAAAGCCTATTTACTTTATTTTTTAAATTCCTACTAGTCACTGTTTATTTATCTCATGAAATGTAGAAAATGTGTGATAAAGTTACTTACGGCGCATTAGTATGGTGGCTCAGAACATATTTAAAAATACCTTCGATGCCAAGATATGTTTTTTATTGTCCCCACTATTCATAACGCTTCAGACTCATGGCTTGGGTAGCCAATGTGCCAACTTTACTAGACCAAAATGTCCTAACCACTTACCATGAATTTCAGACCGATAGACGGATGGACAGACAAAAATTATAACGGTTCCTAGTTTTACTATGAAAACTGACGTGGTTTTGATACATTTTGTTTTAATAAAACGGGAATACTCACGTTAAATTGAGTCGGTTATTCCGACTATAGTTTGCAAGGTGCAAGGCAAGACGAGGTCGCGCGCGTGTCTCGCTGAGCATTCTCGCCGACTCAATGTAACGTGAGTATTCCCGTTTTATTAAAACAAAATGGTTCCTAGTTTGTTGAAAAGAAACCCAAACAAGTATTACGTATTAAGAAAAACAAAAACCCAACTGCAAAATAACACTCCGGACATAAAGAAGAATCCAACGACACCTCGTTCGTTAAAATCGGTAAAGACGTTTAGGCTACAAGAGGTGACATAGGAACACTTAAACATACATACATTTTACAAATTCCCCAATAACTTACTATAATAACTATCCTTGGCTAGTTGGATAAAAACTGATAAACGTCACGTAGCACAAATGAACACTAAGCGTACTAAGCGTTTCCAATCCACCTTCCTAGTAAGAACAGCAGAGGTGTAGAACTCATTATCTGCGTCTGTCTTTCCGAACAGATACAATCCGGGGCTGTTCAAGAAAAAAGTGAAAAGGTTTCTGGGCATGCTACACTTCGGCCAGATTATCGCCTGCACAGATCTAGATACCGTTTACAAGATTCGTTGTTCCTACAAAGAGTCACTAAAGTTTGAGGAAGGCACGGGCCGCGGGGAGTGCGACCAAGCGTTCTCATTGGCCATCTCAATCTTACGCCAACTCGCGCCTTATCAACCAATCAGAGCAATTTCTTATAAGTGTATTTAGACTGATGCGTGGTGCACTTCGAGCGTCCTGAATGCAGAATCTAACGTGTGATCTGTGGTAAGAGAAGAAGAGAGAGAAGAATAATTATTAAAATTATTTACCGGAATATCGTTGACTTGTAAATGCCAAATACCCTTATATATTGAAGCCATCATTACAGGTACATTAAATGCAATAGTTGTTAAATACTGTAAGAAAGAAAATAATTATCCAAATATAACAACCAATATTCATGTGTTGGTTCATTCATACTATATTCATATAAATATGTGTATGATCATTGTACAGTTTTATATTTATACTAAGCTGTTTTACCCACGACTTTGTTCGCGTGGACCTACAAAAGTTCCCTATGTCCGTCTCCGACCCTTGAGCTATATCTGTGCAAAAATTTAGGTCGATCCGTTAAGCCGTTTAGCCGTGATAGCGCAAGAAAAACCCAGACAGAGAGACAGATAGACAGAGTTACTTTCGCATTTATAATAATATATATATATATATATATTATTTAGGATGTTTTTCTACTTTGCGTATTCGATTTGTTACCTATTTATTATTTTATTTTAAGGATCACTGTTTATTTATGCTGGTCCTGTGCTGCATGGTTGCCTGGAAGAGATCGCTTTGAACGATAAGGTCGCTAATTAGAATCCCAGTCGATAGTACTAACTATTTTTTATTATATGTGTGGTGATTAATAAAGAGCTATTTATGATTCATCACAATAAGGGTGATTTTAAAACAATTTCCAGAAAAAAAGACGAAGTTCTCAAGTAGACTGCTTTTTTTTTTAAATTTATGTTTTTTTACATCAGAAGTCCGTCATTTATAAACCGATGTGGAAAATTATTTCTTTATTTGATAGGATTTCTTCTAGATTAGTCCGATTTTATCAAAATTCAGTTCTGATAACCTGACCCATGAGGGATTTAGGCAACTTCTCAAATTTTATAGGCATACAAACAGCTGCAGATTTGGTATTTTCATCAACAAATCAAGCATTGGCATTGAGAAAATATCATCTGGTGAAGTAGAACTGTTGAAGAAGACGTCCACCGAAACTCCGTATTTCATCGGTGGCGGTCTTCGAGAACGTCTCGAATTCAACAAAATACTCTGAAATATAATGCACTATTTTTTGTTGAATTCGGTTTTTTTGGTAAAAAAAATTATTATTTAATATATTTAAAAAAAATTAATATTATTTAATATATTAAAAAAAAAAAAAAAAAAAAAAATATTTAAAAAAAAAAAAAAAAATTAAAAAAAAAAAAATATTTAATATATTTTTTTTATAACTTTTTATATACATACCACGGAATCATAAGCGCTTTTAAATTTCTCCACGATGTCAGCAATCAACTTGTACAGTCTTTGATATGATTTCAACAGTTGATTGTTACTGGTCATCAGATTTATAGTGAAAATTCGTAGTCTGTAGTGAAACGCGTAGAATATGTAAATGCTGACAATTAATACAGTATCGCAAGCCAAAAGAACTGAAAAGTGTATGACAGCAACCCATACAGGCGCTATGCAAATATGAAAAAAGCTACAGGAAAAAATAGCCACTGATATTCTAAGCAAGTAACAAAAGGATATTAATGAAATAAATCGTTTTTCAACGTGTTTGCGTGCTTTGTATGCTCTCAGCTTAAGATCAACAAGTTGCATGTCCCGATAAAACTGAAATAAAGTAACATCTGATCGTTTAAATAAAAAAAGGAGAACATAAATTACATATTGACATAACAAAACATTGAGCCAAATAACAAAAAGCTGGTTATAATCATATCCCGAATAAAGCCACCATTGGCACGAAACCGCAATCAACAAACTTGGAAGTAAAGATAATAATTTGACGGTAAATTTTATTTTTAGCGTTTCATATTTGAAAAAACCAAAATCGTAACCGAAAAAAACGTGGATTATTTTAAAAAATGAGATCAAGTAAGAATTTGCTTGAACATCATATTTTTTGAAGTAGATATTCATTTGCATCGTGAAAAATCTTTGGTATACAATGGCGACGAAAGTGTATAGACTTTGTAATGTGTACTGATGAGTTATACTGAAAAGCCTTCTGAACTCCCGCGTCCTAGGATTCGGGCAAAGATATTGATTCGTGAATATTTTATTGAAATACTAAGTCATATTAATAATTAAAAATAATGGACGACCTTATCGTTTTATACCAATCGATTAGCTTAAGTGATTAGGTACGGTTAAATTTGTCTTGGTATAGATAAAATTAAAAGTTATACTAAAAAAAAAAAATTAAAACCGAAAGACGAAGCGTAGGCAGGCCTCCCCCTAGGTGGACCGACGACATTGTCGGAAAGTCGTGGGCAACCGGTGGATGCAAGTGGCACATTGTCGGTCGGTCTGGCGGTCTAAGGGGGAGGCCTATGTTCAGCAGTGGACGTCTGCTGGCTGATAATGTAATGTAATGAAAAAAATATGAAGCACATCAAAGTTTGTGTTTTACCATCATCAGCCTTGATAGGCGTACTTTTGAATACAGGCCTCCTTTGAGTTGGATGTCCTGCTGCGAGGTTCTACATACCTTCTTCGTCAAAATTTCCATGCAAAAAATTCGTCACTTTAGGTGCCTATAACTACGACCAGGGAGATGTTATACTAAGACGTCATGCTAAAGTCCATAGAAATATGTATAACCCGTTTGTTGTATTGATAAGGACGTAAGATGTCGCTAGTTCTATGTTCACAAATTCTGCTTGACTTGAAATAGAAACCCAAGCTAATTGAAAATGGTTGAAAATGGTATAAAAAACAAACGCTACTGGTATGAATATTTTACTAGCTGCTACCCGCGACTTCGTTCGTGTGGATCCATCAATAAAAAAGTACCCTATGTCCTTCTCTTACCCTTAAGCTATATCTATGCAAAAATTCAGGACGATCCCTTGAGCCGTTAAGCTGTGATAACGCGACATAAACCCAGACAGAGAGACAGATAGACAAACAGATATACAGAGATAAAGAGAGAGAATTACTTTCGCATTTATACATAGAGATGACGTTATTATTTTACACATTATTTTCGGAAACATATTTTTTACGTCCTATTTGCAGTCTAATTTGAACTAAGCCTTAAATTGCGGAAATATACCAATACTATGATTCTATATCACACTTCACACTAATATTATAAATGCGAAAGTTTGTGTGAGCGTAAGTATGAAAGTAGGTAAGTATATGTATGTATGTAAGTGTGTCTGTTCTCGTTCAACTCCGTAACGGCTGTAAGGATTTGAATAAAATTTGGTATGGAGGTAGCTTATTCTTTGGATTATCACCTAAGCTACCTTTAGCCCGAAAAAAAAAATTCGGTTTCTGTAGAATAGCAGGTGAAACCGCAGGGCGCAGCTAATTACCCATATCTACATCGGCTTTTATAGCGCTTTGGACATTAGCTGTCAAATACGTAAGCGCCATCTAGTTTTAAGTAGGGCTTTCAGGGGTAAGTTTTTTTTATGAGATTTGCACTCATGATTTGATAGATTTTTTTGCTACGACAAAGCTGCGATAATTTAAAAAAAAACCTATAGCCATAGTTTCTCACAGTGTAGCTAAATTCAAAAATCATCGAAATCGGATAATATTTGTATAGGGGTAGGAAACAGCTATCGCTTTTTGTATGAGCAAGACACTTGAGCTACTTGAGTATACTTGTTTAGTATGAGCATACATGCTCATACAAAACAAGTATACTTGATAATATGCTCATACAAAGCAAGTATACTCAAGTAGCTCAAGTATACTCTATTCTTAACCAAAGAGTGCCAACACAGATATATTTATTTGTAACTAGTAGCTGTAACGTTTTATTTGACTTTTTGGAAATACACACATAGTTATTGTACATCTTCAACAATGTGAAAATGCGCGAGCGAGACACGCGTGGACGTGACCAAGGGAACAAAAAAAAATACTACAAATAATTACAACTACAATTAATATTAATAAATGTAATAACACTAGTAGAATAATAGTAGATAAGTTTGGTAACTGGTAAATGATAATTTTGCCTTTAACATGACTTGCCTTATTTAACTAAAACAAAACACAAAAACTAACTAACCAATCTACTTACATAAAATGTATGAGCTTTTATTTTGGCGAAGGACACAAAAACTCGAAAAAAAAATTTTTTTCTTCTCCGTCGCCAAAATAACATGAAAATTGATATTAAAACATTGCCAATGGTTTTCTTAAGATATTCCGTGTTCATATATTTCTTCTTTGTAATTTGATATTTAAAAAAATTAGTGTGAACGAGATAGAGGTCTTTAAATTCAGATTCATCAGAACCTAGTTATAAAATAAATTTAATAATACATGTAACAAAAAAAGAAAACTTTATCAAAATTATTTATTTAAATTTGCGTCTTCATAGTCGCTTAAATAGCATGATTATTTTGGTGCCACTAATTCTAATTCTAGTTATAATAATTAGAATACCCGTGATATACGTATCATTGAGGAGCTCCGGTGGCCATCTGTAGTCTTCTCCGCTAGTTTCATTTCACAAATGATACTTTCTGAATGCACATGCTTGTCTTCAAATTTTCATGAAAATCCCAAAATCGCTATATAATGCCTATAATATTTGAGAAGTTCCCTCGATTCCTCATGGATCCTATAATCAGATCTGGATTACAATTGGCTTAAACCATAGTAAAATGAATGGAGTTAGAGCATGCAAATAAGAGAATTTGAGGACTTTGAAGTGAGCGCCGGATTAAAAAGATAGTCCTCACATCTAACAACATTTAACATCTAATATCTCAGGGTGACGAGAGCAGTTCACTGCCGCGCAGGGCTATGAACTGTTGAAGTTCAAAATTCTGGGTGGCACTGAATTGTTATGGGCAAGCGTGACAAAGATCAGGTGAGCAACTTGCCCGTCTCGTCACCGGGTACCGTAAAAAAAAAAAAGGTTTTGGCTCTGTTTCTCGTGCGTGCGATAGCTTTAGTGATTTTTTCAAACTTTTTGATGAAACTCTTAACAACATCTATCGTTATTGATGTCAATGGCTCGGATAAACTAAAAAAAAAAGTCTCTTTAAGTGCCTATAGCAACGGTTTCACGGTGTAGTATAACATATAAAAAAAAAAAAACTGATAAAGTTTAGGGGTTGGGTATCAGTGTGATCTATGGTACCAAACTACGTTTTCTTTATGGACAAGATGGCGGTATACTCTATTCTTAATACAAATGAGTAAGCTGAATAATGACAATCAAGTACGTAACACAAAAATTTAGAACTATGCCGAGTAGATCAGCATTAAGAGGGATCACTTTATATACATAAAACATCATAGGTCGAGCCTCTACGTAGTCAATGAACTTTCTAATGCTTCTTGATGTGGTATCATCTGAAAAAAACATGGTATTATAATTATGTACAAAGAAAAAACTATTTTTTGGAATTCTTAATCCGATTTCCAATTAGCAGCGTACTCAGCATGCCGGCGCCATTACTAAGCTAATGGCAAAGCTTATGCGTTGCCCAGAAAAATGCCAGCATTTTGGTCACGAGTCTTCAATCAGTTGTTCTGATAGATTTTGGAAATTGAGCTGAAGTCCTGGCCTCAACCACCCAATGTTTCTTCCCAACTTATATTTCAATGTAAAAAGGTTATTTTAATAAAAATTTAAAATGAATTTCAAATAACATTTTCTAATAGAACTTAAAATTATTTTCCAAGCCCTGTTCCTTGTTTGAATTTTATTTATTACTACCTGCACCCTGCGGTTTCACCCGAAACCGAATATATATATAGAATTACAGATCAGTTTCAATTTTACAGAAAGTGGATATTTTTCCGAGATAAAAAGTAGCCTATGTATTAAACCAGGGTCCTACTCCGCTACTTACTACTACTACTCCATACCAAATTTCATTCAAATCTGTTCAGCCGTTTCAGAGTTGAAGGGGAACAAACAAACACACAAACTTTCTTATTTATAATATTAGTGTGATTTTTGAATTACATAAGTACAAGTGCATTTTTTCAAATACTTTTCAAATAACGATCACACCATAAAAAAAAGAAAGTTTTATAAAACAAAAACAAAAAGTGACAACAAACCAAATAACTGAGAAAGTAAAGCTATTAAACTTTTTATATTATCTGCCTTTCGCACTTTGTCCTTTCACGCAGTATTCACTTAAAGTGAATGAATGAAGTTCTTTAAGTGAATACTTTAAGTGTGTTTCTAAAAGTGAATTTGTAATCTTGCTCACCTTTTTCCGATAATAGCTTGTTGTTTAATATGACCTTAATTTTATTGGCCTGTGAATTCAACATGCCGGCATATAGTGCGGGCACAACTGTCAACGAAAGAGTTCCCAATATCGATAGAGCTCCAATTATCGTGCTCAATGATCCCACCTAAAATAAAATAAAAACCTGAATAAAAAAAAAACTTTAAAATACTATCAATCCTTTTGTCGCAAATACAGATCAGACCCTTGATTCTGCATTCAGGACGCTCGAAGCTCACCGCGCATCAGTCTAAATTACTCTGATTGGTTGATTGTTAGGCGCGAGAAGGCGTAACCTTGAGACCACTTGGTCGCACTCCCCGCGACCCGCGTCTTCCTCAAACTTTGGTGACGTTTTGTAGAAACAACGAACCTCGTAATGCGGTATCTAGTGTGATCTGTGGTCGCAAACAAATATAAATTCCTTTATTTTACACAAGCTTCGCCCCGCGGTTTCACCCGCTATTCTACAGGAACGGTTAAATTTTTAAGGATAAAAAGTAGCTTATTCTAGGGAAAAGCTACCTCCTTACTTTATTTCATCCAAATTTGTTCAGCCGCTACAGAGACTGGGAACAAACACACTTACATACTTACACACTTACAAAATTTCGCATTTATAATATTGGTGTGATGAAGCCTGGTAGTGTTTTTTTATTTTTTTGAGGTCAGCTGCGATCAGTCTTCAGACTATGAGCAGTTTTGTTGTATGCTTTTGGTCATGTAGGAGAAGTGAACCAATGATCATATCTCCTTTTCTTTATGCATCATTTCCATCCAATTCTCTGATGTGTTGTCTGTAGTTACATAATTATCTATGTGGTGCGTACCGAAATTCGAAGATGCTTGAATTCATAAACGAATGAATAGATGTACGTCATGACCTCAGGAACGTTAAATAGCAAGGCCGTCAAAAACTGCAATAAAAAGAGATTGTCGACAAAATAATAAGTTCCACCCACAGGTGTAAGTGAATGGAAGGAATGGAAGTGAATGGAAGTGAATGGAAGTGAATGGAAGGGAATGGAAGTGAATGGAAGTGAATGGAAGTCAATGGAAGTGAATGGAAGTGAATGGAAGTGAATGGAAGTGAATGGAAGTGAATGGAAGTGAATGGACGTGAATCGAAGTGAATCGAAGTGAATCGAATTGAATCGAAGTGAATCGAAGTGAATCGAAGTGAATCGAAGTGAATCGAAGTGAATCGAAGTGAATCGAAGTGAATCGAAGTGAATCGAAGTGAATCGAAGTGAATCGAAGTGAATCGAAGTGAATCGAAGTGAATCGAAGTGAATCGAAGTGAATCGAAGTGAATCGAAGTGAATCGAAGTGAATCGAAGTGAATCGAAGTGAATCGAAGTGAATCGAAGTGAATCGAAGTGAATCGAAGTGAATCGAAGTGAATCGAAGTGAATCGAAGTGAATCGAAGTGAATCGAAGTGAATCGAAGTGAATCGAAGTGAATCGAAGTGAATCGAGTTTTTTTACTTCCTCGCAATTAAAATGAAAATCCGAGTGTACAACTCATGCAAAAACTCATTTGATTCTCGTCAATATCCACACTCGCCTTCGGCTCGGGTTGATAAACGTCACGGGTAAAATTGATTGTTTAATGCACTAGTTGTACAATCTACTATTTCATGCTAAGCCAAATGAAACACGATGTGTGTAATGGGCATAAAAATAAATAAAGCCATTACTCGGGATTTTTCTAAAATCATCCCCTGCAGAGGTAAAATGGGGTTGAAATTACTGTGGCCTATCCGAGCGAGGCCGTGCGGGCAAGCTAGCTAAACATAAAGACGCGACTGATGAATTTGCTTATGGTGCAACGTTTCGCTCAGCGCGACAAATTTAAATTTTCTTGCGTTTTTTGTCAATTACAGCTTAATTACTCATCGTGGATTTATTAAAAACAAATTTTGCGACAATAAATAAGTTGTCTTAAGAAATTACGGTTAAAATGATCACCTAGATAGCATTGGTTTAGCTACAAATCTCAATAAGCTGATTTTCATCTCGGTTTTTGGTTTAGTGAGAAATGTACTTATACTAGCTTTCAACTTGAATTTTTGGTTGGTGTAATTTCTTGAAACAATCTATTTATTATCGCAAAATTAATTTTCATGAACCTACGATGAGTAATTAAGCTGTAATTGATAAAAAACGCACGAAAATTTGAATTTCGCGCGGCGAGCGAAACGTTGCACCTTATGAAACTGATGAACTTACCAATGGGTCAAAAGATCTTTTTATTAGTTCCGTCGCATCAACAATCGATTTGAAAATATAATTGTATTTATTGTAAGATTTTATAAAGTTGTTTTCCTCCAATTGACAGGCAAGTGTTACTAAGTTAATATGTACTATGTAGTAAGCTAGTAAGTTGGTTAACAGTATAAAGTCATGACAAAACAAAACCAGGTAAAATATAAGCAGTGCCCAAAGAGGACTCGCACACATGAACTGTTTAGAACTTGAAACACACCAATAAACAGAAGCTGACATTCTCAAAAAAAGAATCGCAGCTGCAACTGTTATCAGAATATTTATAGAACGATACAAATTTGGTTTGTTGAATTTTGCATTTATAGTTCCCATAACGTGGATAAAATTGCAAAAATTATTCTCGACTACCAGAATTACGAGAAAGAAAGTCAAGTATTGAAAGATATAATATACTTAAAAGTTAAAGACTTCCTTAGAGGAATTTATATACACACATAACACGCTCATCGAACATACGGTCAAGGTTGTAAAAACAGTGAAACACTTGAAAAAAAAATCTGATGTTCTTTATTTTGTATTCGAAAAAACCGAAGTCGAAACCAAATATAACATGAATAATTTTGTAAAGTAGCTTTAAAGTAAGAGGTACATATTTCTTACGTTCCTTTGTGTTTAAAAAAAAAATTGTGTTGGTTGGCTGAACAACGCTCATGTCGAGTTTAAATGTTTGTCTTGCGGCAGCTAAAATAAAAATAGTTGTACTTGTACTACAGACGTCTTGTCCAACACGAGGCTAGTTCAAATGTGGCTGAAAATGTGTGAAGAGATATGCTTAATTAATTAAACAAGGATAAAGTGTTTACCAAAATTAATTTTTGAAACTATCTTTTACTCGCGGCTGCACTCTTAGGAAAAGTAAAATAGGTAAATATAAGTAAAAATTCGGTAAATAAATGTTCGTCAACAGAGTATCAAAACTAAGAAACACTGTTGGTTAATGAATAGATAGAATAAGAGTCTACAGCTCATTACAAGATATGCAAAATAAATACTTCATGAGGCAATAAAAGTTTGTTTATGGAGATTAAACTAATTCTGTTTTCAAGCTAATTGAATAATGCAACTGTAAATACCCGGAATCAAAATTCCATAGAGCAACTTGGCTTGAAACTCGATCTTGTGGGCCGCTTTAGCGGCGCGCACCAAATAACAGTACCATAATATCACAGGAAAAGCGCTCTTTAAAAAAAAAACAGGATAATAAATGTTGTTTGTTTTAATAAAAACATTATACTATCTTTAAACCAATAAGCCTATGACAAGCGAAGTGTGAAGACACATCGATAGACACTTATCTTGTCAAAATCTGATAAGCAGTATATGGGATTAGAGGGAAGATATAAACATACTTATATACACATATAGACTGCCAAACTCGTGATCCTCCTTTTTAGTATTCGGGTAAAATCATGCATGTCTGTTACATAAACTGTTGCAATTTTTCTAGACCACCGTAACTGACAATTTTCCCGGGATAAAAATAGCCTGTGTCACTCCCCGACCCACCAACTATTTCCATGCAAAAAATCAGGTCAATCCGAATCTCTGTTGCTGCCTGAAAGTATTACTAAGAAACCAACAAACATACTTTCGCATACATAATATTAGTATAGATTATCGATTATTATTAATTTTGTAGAAAGGTCATAGTTGTATTATGTTGCCTCGGCAATCCAGCAAGTTTTGTTACCATAAGGGCAGCCTCCAAATTTCTTTTCTTGTCGATGAAGGCAGCAAACAAACCAAATAATGCGATTTCAGTTGCGATTATGATTGCTACAAATAATTCAAAATTAAGTTTAAAATAATATTATAACATTCTAATCTACAAGCAACACAAATCAAAAGCAGCAGCGCAGCTTAAACTTGGCCCAGGCATTTTGTAATACATGAAACTATAATAAACTTCCTCTGCTGCAGACACCGCGTTGCAGGCGAGGACGAAACTGACACATGTTTGGTCTAAAAAAGCCTTAAATCTACGTTTATAGCTTTGGTAGCAATAATATAGCAAGAAAACTAGCTAAACTAGGTAACGACAATCTATTCATAAATATTATTACTTTTAAAATAACATTATAATGACAAATGAGAGTTTCATGACAGTTTTCAATGACATATGAGTTGAATTTAAAATTAAATTTAATACAAATGGGCCAGCTGTATAATTACAATAAAGTAAGTTATGCATATGTTAAGAACGATTGCGGGTAGGCTGGAATTGAGAGGTATGACGTGGTAAACACAAAACTTGCAAGGGCGAGCTTCTATGTAGGCGATGAAATTTTTGATGGCTTTCGATCGAGTTTTATCTGAAACAAGAAATACTACGGGTCCATCTTAGATCGCATTATATTTTAATAAACATGTCTTACACATAATTACGCATATTCTTACATATCATTGCAATCTATTGATTTATGTTTAAAACTTGGAAAAGAAGCTTGATTAATAATTATGCTTGTGGGCTTTACTCGGAAGTGAAAGTGATATAGAATTTTATGGTTGCCAAATTTTGACCGATAAACATGAAACAAGAATTAATATTTTGACCATTAAACCCGTTTGCTCAAAATCAATATTATGCTAATTTGTAATACTTTATATTTATAACTGCAATTTTTATTACATGTTTGCAGATATTTTAGTATGTAAAGTAGGTACATCAATTTATTCTAGTATCATGGCTATGGCTAATTATTACTATGCCAATTAAAATAACAACCCCAAAAATTTTACGAGTCAATGAATACCTAAAGACAATTATAAAATTAAAACGATTATAAAAGTATTACAAGTATCGACAAATATTGTGATCAGCCATTTGAAGAAAAAAAAATTGTACAGAATTTGTTAAATAGTCATTACTTTATTAATTAGCGTTGTTTATTTGGACCACACGGGCGTAATTGTTTTTTGATTTTGTCGTAGTACGACTTAAGTCCAAAAATAACTCAGAAACGAAGGCAAACTAATTTCTGTAGATGTAGACCTACCTTTTTCCACTAAAAGTCGATTAAATAGCCCTATCTTTAGTTTTTCCGCTTGTGTTGTTACCATTGCAGCATAAAGCGCGGGCGACAACGTCAATATTAATGCTTGCAGAGAATCTAAATACTCCATCGACAGAGTTATCGAAGAAATCTGAAATTTTATTTTTCTATTATGGCTAATGTACTTAGTTGTTTATTATGGCTAGTAAAATTATATCTGTAGAGGTTTTTTTTGGCTTTTACAAAAGTATATATATATACATCAAATCCATATATATATACTCGTCTAAAAAACTCTATAAAAAGTAAATCCATATATATATATGGATTTGATGACAAAAATAGGTAACAAAGAAAAATGCATTCGTTGTGCTACTTGTTTTACTTTTTTTTTATGGTACACAGTGACGAGACGAGCAAGTCGCTCACTTGATGTTAAGCGTCACGTTTGCTCATAACAGTTCAGTGCCACCCAGAATTTGAACTCAACAGTTCATAACCATGCGCGGCAACGCACTGCGCTCGTCACCCTGAGATATTAGATGTTAAATCTCTGTATGCCCAGTAATTACGCTGGAAACATTGCCTTTCAATCCGGAACACAGTAATGTTTGCACACTACTGCTTGGCGGTTGAATAACTGGCAAAGGTGTGGTACTTTCCTAGGCGGACTCTGCAGAAGAGCCCTACCATACCTACTTTTATAGAGGCCTAACTAATGGCAGTTTGATGTTCATTTAGAAACGAATATAAACCATTCATGATGACGTATCTAATACTGTATGAAAATACAAGGAATTTGCCTCTTTAATGAGTTCTACTTTGTTAACTACTAAATCTACCCCGTTGACAGTGGCACCGGGGTGGATGGGAGCAAGCCCCAAAAAAAACAGGCGTATCACTTCGGATCCTTCAAAAAGTGGCTCGCTTCAACATTTTTACATATTCACTTGAAACAGGACCAGATATCAATACACTTCAGTCAGATATTATTATAGGTTTAATCTTACCGAATTAACTTTCTCTTTAATCATATACACTGAGTATATAAGAGAAATGGTAATTTTTGGTATGCTGAACAATAGATTTACGACAAACTGAAAAATAAATACATAGAGCTGATTACAAACAAGGCTTCTACGTGACGTAGTTGAATAAAAAAAAAACAATTCACCAATGGGTCAAAAGTTCTTTTCGCCTTTTCAATCAAATCTACCAGTCTTTTGTACATATGATGGTATATGATGACATCTGAATTTAGGTTGCTTACAATATTTTTTAACATCTTTAATCGTCGATAACTCAAATAAAATACGAATGAATTTAAAATAACAACAGAATTGAGGCCAAAAAATATGAAATAGTTTAAAATTGCTATGAGTATCGGATTAACACATAAATAATCATATTTGAGGCATAGAAAGAATCCCAAACTATAAATATATAGAATTGGTAATGACATCGCAATTAGAATTCTTGATTCGGACTTGAAAGATGCTGTGTTTATATTTGATTTAAAATCCATAGCTTCTAATTCATCCAGAAAACATTTAAAGGACATATTCCTTGGAACAAATATAAAAATGAGATTGTTCACGGCATGTTGAATTAAAACTATTAAATACCAAATAAAATGGGCATCAGTTTTTAGCTTCATTATCGAGGCCCCGCACAAAACACAACACAAAATACACTGAATAAAACTCAGAGATTTAAAAAATATCTTTAGTTTTAGAGTTTTGTAATTGAACAGTCCTAAATCTATGCCTAATATTATATGCATTACTTTAAAAATATAATTTATAAGATTTTTCTGAAGTACATTTTGGGTTGTGGATTTTAAAAAAGGATTTATTTGTGGAGCCACTTCTCTTTTATTTAACATTTTAGCCGTGTGTGAAGCTTGAACTTTGTCTGCTGGCTGAATGTGAATATTTTGTGGAATACATGGTTTTTTAGACTCCAATTTGCATAATTTTAGTTCAATATAATTTGATTAATGGAAAACCATAATATCCATTAGTTATGATACCATGTTTTTGTTCCATCTTGTTGGTATTGCTTTATGTTATATATCTTGTTTGTTATTTTTATACTTTTTACGTATATTTCGTAGTAAATTGATCTAGTTTAATCTGTATAAAACTGTTTTTTGTTAGCCAAGATTGGGAACAGTTACTATATTACGTAATAAAACCACTCCATAGCATGATACGTTATATTAAGTACGTAATTTATAATTATTACATATTAATTGTTTTGAGACCAAAACTAAGAGTTTTAGATTCAAAGAACTAACGTTAAAAACAATTTGAAAATAACCACTAATAGATTTAACATAGAAAACAAAAAACAAATAGTATTGCATAATAAAATGCTATAGCTTTTTATATAAGTATTATTTGTATAAACACAATGTATAATTGTATATGTCAACATTAATTCATGTGAGTGAATATAATTTAATTTCCGATAATACCTATTTCAATATAGCCAATGCCTATAATAGGTAAAATGGGAAAAGCAATCAAATTATTTCCTAAATAATTAGTTTTGAAATTACTGGTACACAATGGTGTCTAAATGAAAGCCTAATAAATTAATATTTTTATTATTATTGACGTGAATTCGTTGCACGGTTAATCGGTCTGGCAAGGGGTCTCATGACAGAAATGAAATTAAGACAAAATTGATGTACTTTGGAAATAGTACACATAGGACGGAGGATATGTGAGTTACGAAAATAGTGCTTATAACGTCGTATTGGGCATCTCGATAAGCATCGCGCCAGCATAAATATAATAGGTCGATGACCATGACAAGTGGTGGGATGGTGGGGGAGTGGCGCGCACAACATGGTACTAATCTTCTCTGTCCGTGATTAGATGTTGGAGTTTTTTTTCGTAATAGAATTCATGTAGATACCCGACTTCTACCCACCCCATTATTTTTTCAGTTGTCTGTGATGCGAGTGATTGGGCCATTTATTTATCAGTTTTTACAAGGGATTAACAATAATTAATCTTAAACGAAGTGTACAATGACAATAAAGTGTGTGACGCAGAATTTAGCGACCATCTTGAGCAGGTTTGCGGCGAGCGGGATCACTTTGTAGACTTGAGCGGATGAGCTTCCACGTAGCGAATGAGCCTCCGTATTTCTTGACACTTTATTAGACCTGTAATATTTTTTTAAATTGGATAAAATATACACTTAGTGAACTTAATGATATCAGTTTTACTTAACTAAAGAGTTGTGCTTATAGGTGAGTTACTCGTGAGTCAAATGTTACAATATTCGTAAGTTCTCTTTGGTCAGGACAAAGCACTGTGTTTTTCTCCTGGTGCGGGGGACCTGACCAAATTAACCCAGGACTGTCATTCGTTCGTACGAATTATCCACTGCCATTAATTTGATAAAATATATACGATGATACAATACGATGCATGATACGATATGCGTTTTGCGAAAGCGAGTATAATGACCGTTCGCAACGGGCAAAAGTTCTTCCATTGCAGATACGACATGTAGCAGTGTGAGTGCTGTATATCGATCGGCATAAAGTCCCCTATAAAATTATAAGATTGATAGATAGATATCTCTTTATTGTTCACACCAGATATAACATACAAAAGACCAAGAAACAACTTAAATTTAGTGTAATATCATGTAGTCTGCACCTATAATTGTGGTGACGTTTAGCCTGTTTCCATTGCTTGCCTCCTTCTTTGTTACAATGATGTACATCATGTTGGTGTCTATTAAATAAATAAAATAAAATAAAAAGTAACAACTGGCGGCCTTATCGCTTAAAGCGATCTCTTCCAGGCATATTAAAACAATTAAACAAACACGATGACACTTGTAACTTCATCATGATGTTATATATTATTACTTGAGTAAATTCTAATCTAAAGAATATTGATTCTTGACCAAACCAATTTGTTAATGGTACCTCCCAGTGACAATGATATTTGTCAGTTATTTTGACTTCGGACATTGTTTTCTCTCACAATAGACGTAGACATCTTATCATATTTTCAAAAATGACTCCTATGTTTAAAAATATTTTCCAACCGTTAAAACTGACCGTAATACTTTTGAAATTGCTACAAATACTCCTAGGATATGATTTTGGTTATTTTAAATATAACTCGATAAAAACGAAATTTGTGGTCAGGCTTTTGGGTATACTTCAAAGTGTATTTATATCTTCTTTATTAGTCTTGGCAATAATTCATAAAATAAGTGCTTATGGCGCCATTTGGTATTGTGTTTTCCTTGTCCAGTATGTAATTTATATTTTAATATTTTCTTTTGTTCCATCTGATACTAATTTAAATAGATTTCAATTTGAGGTAAACGATATTGATTTAGCTTTAAAATGTTGTACATCACAGTTTAGTGTACAAATAAGAAAAACTATTCTGTTTATAACATTTATGTCATTCAAATTAGGTATTTTCATACATTATTTTTGCTCTTATGGTATTTTCAAAATACTCCCGTGGCCTGCTATTGTCTATTATTTGTATATAATATTATCCCTAGAATATGTAACAGTCTCCAATATTTTTATTTTCTATTCTGTTTACTATCGTCTTTTAATTTTTGTCTCAATTTTGAAAACTGCTCATAACGACGTGGACTATTTCCGACACCTATACAAGTTGATCGCAGAAGTTACAGAAAAATATAAGAAACTTTTCGATCCTATAGTAAGTATTTCAGGTTTTCGTAGTAAAAACCATTTATTTCAACAACAAACAAAAAAACGAAACGGTTGAGTAGCGATACCACCCTATTTATTTAACTTAACATTATAAAATAACGTTATTAAATTAACATCTTTTATGCATGTGTTGTATAATATTTCCCATGTTGTATGCAAATAAATAATCTTATCTTATCTTATCTTACCCACAATTTTTTTTTTTTGTTTTTTTTTTTTGTTATGTAAGTTCTGTTTTCTTTAGTATTCACCTAGTTTTACTTATTTCAGTCCACTTTAAAAGAAAAAGGGATCTCTCTTAGCCAGTTGTTATATACTAAGTTATTAAATATATTAAACTAGCTGCGCCCCGCGATTTCACCCGCTATTTTATAGAAACTGAAAAAAAATCCGGGATAAAAAGTAGCCTATGTGTTAATCCAGCATATAAGCTACCTCCATACGAAATATCATTGAAATCCGTTCAGCAGTTACAGAGTTGAACGGGAATAAACACACTAACACACTTACCTACTTGCATACTTACACACAAACTTTCGCATTTATAATATTAGAGTGAAAATATTGGTTGACGGTTTTTTTACACACAGCGCCATCTAGCCAATTATTCAACGCGTATTTAATTTTATTGCAGTATAGTGTGTACCTCTTCTTTAATATTCCTGGATTAATGGTAACAATTTATTATGCTATATGGGATATTACACAATATGACTATATTACGGTGAGTTATTTATGTGTGTAAAACGCCTACCGCATTTTTTTTCTTCTTATGTTTTGGTTGCACACGTTGTGTATTTAGCCAGTGTCAAGTATTGTAATATTTCAAGTGATGTCAAATATTTCACAATTAAAATAAGTCTCAGAGTAAATCAATTAAATTAAGTCACGGTCAAGTCCACGTCATGCCCCAGTAAAGTGGTGGAGACTTTACTAGAGGTTTATAGGGAGTTTTTGAAACAGCACGAAGAGTAACGTTTCAAACATTATACTATTCACCAATACTCGTGCACGTTCACGAACACTTAATGGATAAAAATCCACTATTTTTATACATTAAGACTCGTTAAAACACAAAATAAGATAATACAAAAAAAATACAAAATAAGATAATGACAAAGTACAAAATAAGATAATGAGCAATAATACTAGGGCGTCCCCCTCAAGCGACGGTCGAGGCAACACAAATACTAGGGCGTACCCCTTAAGCGACGGTCGAAGCAACACGAGCACATCATTGCGGTTCGCAACCTGGAACGTAGGTACCATGACGGGCAGAAGTGCCGAATTAAGCGACGTCCTTAGGAGAAGGCGACTAGATGCATGCTGTGTGCAAGAGACCAGGTGGAAAGGGGCGAAATCAAAACTTATAGGAAATGGGTACAAGCTTATCTATAACGGAACTACTACCGGTAAGAATGGCGTCGGAATAATACTATCTGAAAATTTATCTCTAAGACTAATAAAGACTGAAAGGGTAAGTGACAGGCTAATTGCTGTGAAGCTGGCTCTTGAGAGACAACCCTGTTTTAACATCATATCTGCATATGCACCACAATCAGGCACTGCTGACAGTGAGAAGGATGCTTTCTGGGATGATCTTAGTAACCTTCTTCACAGTATTCCGCAAGACGAAACAGTACATCTGGGCGGAGACCTAAACGGCCATGTTGGTAGCAGCAACACTAACGAGGAAAGATGCCATGGAGGCCTTGGCTATGGAACCCGCAACAGAGACGGAGATACTATTGTACAATTCGCATACAGCTGCGATTTGGCCATCATCAACACTTTTTTCAAAAAGAAAGATTCTCACCAAATCACGTACAAGAGTGGAGGGCATGCCACTCAGATTGATTACTTCCTAGCACGGCGTAAACATCTGGGTAACTACAGAGATTGCAAGGTTATACCGGGAGAACCGCTCACAACTCAGCATAGATTAATGGTCACCGTGTATAAGCTGCCAAAGCCCATCAAAATCAATCGAAAATTAACACCAAAAATCAAATGGAAATCTTTAAAAGAACAAGTCGGAAAACTTTTTACTGCGGAACTTTCTGGATACTTAAGCTCCATGGATACCACAAATATGACACCAAATGAAATGTGGGATAACTTTGAAAGAGTCTGTATTGGCAAAGCAGAAGAACACCTAGGCCGAACAAGAAACAAAAAGGGACCCAACAAAGAAACCAAATGGTGGAACACAGAAGTAAAAGAAGCGGTGACAGCCAAAAAAGATGCTTTCAAGTTGTGGCAGTCGACCAAAGATGGCACTGACTTTGAAAACTATAAAGAAATGAAGAAACAAACAAAAAGAAAAGTTGCAATATCAATAGCAGAAACAAACTCAAATTTTTATACCCAACTAGAATCAGCCAAGTCAGAATTAGATATACATAAAATTGCTAAAACACGGCACAATAACACAAAAGACATAATGAATGTTAAATATATTAATGATAATAATAGTAAACTACTAACAGAAGACAAAGATATTACAAACAGATGGACAGAGTACTATAAACACTTACTGAACGTGTCCCATCCTAGAAGTAGTGATTACTGCAGGCCGGCAAAGGTACTGGGGCCACCCATGGATATAGTACCGAGAGAGGTAAAAAGTGCCATACAGCAAATGAAAAATAATAAAGCACCAGGACCGGATGAAATACCAGTGGAGGTCTGGAAGCACCTGGGAGACGAAGGAGTAATTTGGCTGCACACACTCTTTAACAAGCTGGTTCAAGGAGACCCCATGCCTGATTCATGGCGCAATAGTTTCCTAATACCATTCTACAAGGGAAAAGGAGACGTTAGAGAATGCAGTAACTATAGGGCCATTAAACTGATGTCGCACACACTAAAAATTTGGGAGCGAGTATTTAATAATAGATTGAAACACATTATAAATTTAACACCAAATCAATGTGGGTTTGTGGCTGGGGGGAGCTCCTCGGATGCTATTCAAACGGTTCGGATACTGCTAGAGAAGGCTAAGACCAACAAGACCAACCTTCATATGGTTTTAATAGATTTGGAAAAGGCATTCGACCATGTCCCGCGTGACCTTATCTGGGAAGCACTTAGACAACAATCGGTACCGGAATACTACATTAACCTCATCCAAGACATGTACACAGCCGTCACTACCCAGGTGTTGGTCCCGGCTGGCAAAGGCGAAACGTTTGAGATTGAAGTTGGGGTGCACCAGGGCTCCACACTTAGTCCATTGCTTTTTAACACTATTATGAATTATCTCACAAAACACTGTCAAAAAGCACTGCCTTGGAATATTCTTTATGCTGACGATGTTGTGCTGATCTCGGAAAATGTGGAAGAGCTTCAGCAGGTTTTCAACTCTTGGATAGAGGCACTCGAGACAAATGGCCTTAAAATTAGTAGAAGCAAGACAGAACACATGTCATGCGTTTTCGATGAGGTCACTAACTCAAATAATATAGAGATTTCAATAGGAAGCACACCGCTGCCAGCCGTGACTCAATTTAAATATCTGGGCTCAATACTTAGCAACAATGGCAAAATTGATAATGATGTTACTCACAGAACCACAGCTGGATGGATGAAGTGGAGACAACTCACAGGCGTCATGTGTGACAGAAAAATGCCTCTTAAGGTGAAAGGGCAGATGTACAAGACAGCCATTAGGCCCGCTGTTCTGTATGGGTCAGAGTGTTGGGCGACTAACAAGCACCATCTCAACAAACTGCACACGACAGAAATGCGCATGCTACGCTGGTCAGCGGGTGTCACACTACTGGACAAAATCCGAAATGAGTATATAAGAGGGAGTTTCAAAGTTGCCCCGATAGTCGACAAGGTTAAAGAGAAACGTTTGCGGTGGTTCGGCCACACCCAAAGGCGCCCAAATGATCACATGGTGAAGCTTGCCCTAGAGATGCCAATTACGAAACGTACGCGTGGAAGACCACCCGCCACCTGGTTAACGACGGTTCAAAAAGACCTAAAATATGCTCAACTAACACCGGACATGGCACAAGACCGTGCTAAATGGAAAATATGGACAAGGAAGGCCGACCCCAAGTAAATGGGACCAGGTCTAGGAGGAAGAAGAAGAAGAGACTCGTTAAAACACAAGTTTTGGAAAATAATAGATTGACGCGACATGACTTCTTCACGTTCCCGCCAAAACTCTCGTCTACCGCATTGCGTGCTATCGCTCCATAGTTTGCCCAATCTGATATTTGAACGATATTTTGTTGAGTGTGATAAAGACATTGCAAATTTTTTGTTACGGTAACATTTTAAATGAAATTTCATTGCAATTTTTACGTAATTATTGTACGTTTGAAATCAGTGATAGCAAAAACAAAGTTATTTATTGCGAGCACGAAAACAACGTAATAAATAATCAGAATAAGAATGTCGATGTTCAGTTTTTTTTCTTTTCAATGCTGGCTTCACACTTTGTGTATTTAGCCAGTGTCAAGTAATGAAATATTTCAGGTGAAGTTAAATATTTTTACAATTGAAACAAGTTTCAGTCAAACATAGTAAGTCAAAGTCCTAGACATGCCCCAGTAAAGTGGTGGAGACTTTAATGGGTTTTCTATGGAGTTTTGTCACGAACAATAAATGAATACAAATCCACCGCTTTTTCACATTAAAACTCGAAAGCGACATGACTTCTTCACGTTCTTGCTAAAACTTTACGCTGTTCAGTTGTGAACACTAGCTTTTAACGCGTGCGCAATTGCTTTAAAAACTCGCATAGCTGGCTATCGCCATCCTTGTCTGACGAGCGATGTTGCGCGCAAGCACTCTTTCATTCTAATCTGTCTTTATCTGTCTTTTAGTCTGTCTAGTCTGTCTGGCAAACCCTATTTACGGCCACTTTTACATAAGCAGAGGTATTCCATCATTAATTACCAAACATCATTAAATACCAACCGGCATTAATTTGATATATATATATATATATATATCAAATTGATGCCGGTTTTTTTCTGTGTATAGCCAGTGTGTTGTGTGTATACTGGCTATAAGTATGTATATATGGCTATTCAGTACTTACTTTATATTTAAAAACAAGTGAATGTTTTTTTTTCTGAAAAATCAATTAATTAATGACTTAATTTTTAATTTTTCGCATTTGCAAGATTTATATTGTGAAAATATGTAATAAAGACAACGTGGACGTGGATCGCTTTGCCTGTAATAAGACAATTAAAAATCCTTCTTCTTGCAGAAACCCAAGTTTGAATTCAAAATAGAGCGGTGTTCGCCACCATTATCACTTCTAATTTTACTGTTGCCTGCTTTATGCGCTGAAAAACTTTCATCAGAAGTTGAAAATCTAAAAATCGTTTTAAACGATAAACTTCTTCTTGAAAAAGGTGAGGATGTTCCGAGTCTGTGTTTTTTTTGTTATCTGTATTTTAAAAAATCTACAATAACTGGTATTCAAACGCTCACTGACTCGCATCTGTAGTACAGATTCAAATGCATGATTTAACAATATTAAGCTATGCCAAAAGTGGGAAAGAGCGATATGTTTAAAATTCTGGATAAGTCTGAACTGATTATGAGCATTGTGGGAAGCAGGTGAGCGACTTGATCGTGTCGTCACTTAGTATTTTAAAAAAGCAATTTTAAAGCATTTGTAGTGGTAGGACACTTACAAAATCCTATCACTCATAAACTGTAGTGTCCGCATAGCTGTGGTGTGCAAACATTACTGTGGACTGGATTGAAGGGCCATTTTTCCAGCGTAATTACTGGGCATACAGAGATCTAATATGACGAGGTGACGAGCGCAGAGCATTGCCTCACATTGATTTAAAACTGGAGCAATTTTATTTTGACGTTTGTAAATTAGTTTATGTAATGTACATTTTTATTGTGACAAAGATGAAGCGGTTTTCTTCTACCCTTGTTTATTAGAATTCCAGGCTAGGTGTGCTTACCATTCTCGACCACACTGTCACTTAACATCAGAGTATCACTTAACATCAGAGTATCACTTAACAGAGGATCACTTAACATTGAGTTTGTGATCAAATGCCTAGCTTATCAAACATAAACAAGAAGCATGTCTTTGAGGGTTTGGGCCATGCTTTATTGAATAATTTTGTACCTGTTTACTGTCTTTTCAGATGAATTACGGTGCCACAAGATAGAAAGATTCATCCGCTATATAGACACCCGTCCGCTCAAGTTCACTATATACAGAGTGATCCCACTCAATGCGGACCTGCTTGGGATAGTCTTGAACTTTTGTGCAACTTACCTTATCGTTCTCATACAACTGTCACATTTAATTTAATTCATTCAAGTGCTTTTCGTAACACACTTATGGATTGCGTAGATAAGTTGGAAATAAATAAACGTTATTATTATGAAAAGTCAAGGCAAGACAGCACATTATTCATTGGCACCAATTCCACTTGAACTCTCTAAACGAAACAGTTCTTTGCGTCTTACCTCGGGATTCTGAAAAGTTTGTTAACTTTGACAACAGATTAATTCTAATGCTGCCTTTGTCTGTCACTAAGCAAATGACAAATACAGGAATTGACTTAATCTGTTGTCAAAGTTAAGAAACGTTTCAGAATCCCGCGGTTAAATCAGTAAACTTGTTTGACAGCACTGAAATGCATGGTGTCTATTTCTTGTGTTTATATTACTAAAAGATAGCAACAAAACTAAGTATGGCTTAGCGAATTTACGTGGATCGACGCCACTTCAAATTTATATTAGTTCAAGCAATAATAAAATAGAATAGTTATTTATTGTTTTCAATTAGTTTTGGTAGTAGACCTTAATTAAGATTGTTTTTTTACCCATTCGCATGACGCGTTACTACCGAATATGTGTATTGAAATTTTATTTTATTTATTTGTTTTTAGTATAAAGTTATTTCTGTTTTTATAACTTCTTACAGTTAGTTAACTTCTTACTAAAACAACTTTCGCATTTACAATTCCGAGTGCTGTTTCCAATTCGACGCGTTGTATTGAATTTTGGAATTATGTTCACAATTACTTCCTATTTTGGAGTCGGTTAAAACAGGCATGGTTGTATATACTACTGGTACGTGTATAATTATAATGTGTGATCATAGAATTAAAACAAACATTGTTGTCTTCGTCATGATCATATTATTTATTTCTTGAGTTTTTTTTTTATTATGGGTTATTTTTTGGGAGTTTTGTAGTAACTACATGGCAGACATGTTATATATACTAAAACTGTGTATATATAGGAAAAAAAAATATACACATTAAATATACATCTGTGGTCACTCAAGGTGCAACGTTTCCCTTAGCGCGCGAAATTCAAAATGTCTTCCGTTTTTTGTCAATTACAGCTTAAAATACTTATCGTAGGTTCATGAAAACTAATAATGCGATAATAAATAGATTGTTTCAAGAAATTACACCAACCAAAAATTAAAGTTAAGAGCTAGTATAAGTACAGCTCTCACTAAACCAATAACCAAGATGAAAATCTGCTTATTGAGATTTGTAGCTAAACCAATGTTATTTAGGTGTGTTTTAACCATTTTACCCGTAATTTCTTAAATCAACTTATTTATTGCAAAATTGGTTTCAATAAATCCACGATGAGTAATTAAGCTATAATTGACAAAAAACGAAAGTAAATTTGAATTTCGCTCGCTGAGCGAAACGTTGCGTCATTAAAGTGACTTCACATAGTTGAACAGATCTCTGTCTGCCTCAGAGTTTACTTTAGTAAGGTGTCAAGAATGCTGCTTCTTGATCAAACAATTTGTTAATGGTAGGCAGCATTAACGATTGATTAATGGTTGCTACCATTAACAAATTAGTAATAATTATATCAGTCCTCTTGACTTCGAACAATCGAACAATATTCTGTCGTAGTGTAGACGAAGACATCGCACGATATTTTCAGATATGACTCCTATGTTTCAAAATGCTTACCAACCTTTAAAACTAACTGCAACGCTTTTTAAGTTGCTGCAAATACTTCTAGGATACGATTTTGGGTATTTTAAATATAACTCGGTCATAACGAAACTTGTGGTTAGGCTTTTCGGTATACTTCAAAGTGTATTTATATCTTCTTTGTTAATTTATGCTATATTTCATAGAATATGTGCTTATGGATTTTTTTGGTATAGTATTTATCTTGTCCAGTATGTAATTTATATTTTAATATTTTCTTTTGTTCAATCTGATACTAATTTAAATAGATTTCAATTTGAGGTAAACGATATTGATTTAGCTTTAAAATGTTATACATCACAGTATAGTGTACAAATAAGGAAAACTGTTTTGTTGATGACATTCCTATTAATTAGATTAGGTATTTTCGCACGTTTCTATTACTTTTACGATATTTTCAACATACTCCCGTGGCCAGCAATTATCTTTAATGCTTGTATATTACTATCTCTTGAATATGTAACTGTCTCGAATATTTTTATTTTTTATTCTATTTACTATCGCCTCGTTATTTTTGTAACAATTTTGAAAGCTGCTCACAATGATGTTGACTATTTGCGGCATCTGTACAAGTTGATCGCAGACGTTACTGAAAAATATAAGAAGCTTTTCGATCCAATAGTAAGTATTAGTATTTACTTGTAGTAAAAAGTAAAATTAAACAATCCTTTATTTCAACCGCAAATTTATTAATTACATTTTAAATCAGTTTTTGTTTAGGTATGTAATGTATGGATGTATTTATTATTTTGATGTCAAATTTCCTATTACTTATGTCAAATAATATTATCATCGAGTCAAGTTTCTCGAGTTATTTTCTGTATTCATCATTATCATTATCATCAACTAAACAACAAATATTATGTCTATTTTCCAATAAGTTTGGCGTTTTTATAGTTTAAATCCTGTTTATATATTATGTTGCCTCATTGGCTTAGTTTTCTCCCAGTTCTGACCGTAGTTTTCAGACAGTCTGTTGCTATTCTCATCAAATCGTTACCATGCTGTTGAGTCCTAATGTCTGTTTGGCTTTCCTCTGTTTCTTTTTTCTTCTCTCTGTAACTATTCTATGATATTTACTCCATCTATTGTTTTTCATTCTGCAATTCAATGGTCTAGTACTTTGTTATGCATCCCATTTAAGTATAATATATTAAATATAGAAGTAAAAGCGGTGGTAGCTCAGTGGGAGCACACTTGCTTCACATTCGTGGGGTGGTTTCGACGGTTCGAACCCAGGCGGGCCGGTACCAATGAGTTCTTTGGAACTTACGTACGGATATAATACCACTGACTTTTCAATTTTAGTACGTTTTTCCTTGTAGTACGTTTTTTCATTTAGCCTTTTTCTTTCATTTGTCGTTTTTAGGAAGAGTTCTGTAGTTTTGCTTACTCCACTTCTATTTAAAAGAGATCGCTCTTAGTGAAACGGCCACCAATTGTAATACTAGTTATTCTACTTATGCAGTTCTATCTTTATCTAATTTTGTTGCAGTATTGTGTGTATCTCCTCTTTAATGTTCCGGGATTAATGATATCAATTTATTATGCTATATGGGATATTACACAATATGACTATATTACGGTGAGTTATTAATATATTAAGAATTTATCAAGCACTTTATCAGTTACATATTTACTAAACATTTTTATGGATTGCAATTATCCAGGGTGGTCAAATATTTAAAAAAGTACCTCGTTCGTCATTGTTACTACGATATTTATCATCATCATCAATCATCATTAGCCCGAAAATGTCCATTGCTGGAGAAAGGACAACCCTTAGATGAGCGTCACACTGAACGGAAACTTGCCATTTGCATCTAACGGTTGCCACCGATTTTCACCGCTTCTATTAATTATATTGGTTTAAAGATAATCTAAATCCTTTATTAACACTAAGGCTACTTACTCACTTTTTATCCAACAGTCGTACCTACTACAGCTATGTCACTTGTACATTTGCAAGTTCGTGTTAATGTGATTTCCTTCTTCAAATTGAAATTTAAAACTTATCGTTAATTAAAACCAAACTTTAAATTAATTATTATTAATTAAAAGAAGTAGTCATTTTGAAAATTGCATAAATTACTTTTGAGCCGCCCAAATAACCATGTAGGATGCCATGTATGCTTTATAGGCATACTACTCTGTAGGCAATTTGCATAGCCGACATTCAACTACTTAGGCAAAGAGAAAGAAAAAAGAAACAGATAAGCTAAGAAGCTAAGAAAACTAGTTTTTTTTTTACTGGCATATTATTACTTAGGCATCTTGCTTCTTAGGCATCTGTTTTTTAGGCAACCCGATCAAAATCTAGAGTAATTTATTACCTTAAAGATTCATTAAATATCATAATAAGACAACTTAATATCTTATTTTTTTGCAGAAACACAACTTTGAATTCAGATTAGAACAGGTATCACCAACATTAACACTTATATTTGTATTGTTGCCTGCTGTATATGCTGAGAAACTTTCAGCAGTAGTCGAAAATCTGGAAGTTGTTTTGAATGATAAGCTTCTGCTTGAAAAAGGTGAGGACACCCCAATTCTGTTATTACATGTATTTTTTTCTATAATATGATCACTGAAATTCAAACCCACATATACTCGCACATATACACATATATTGCTTAACAATATTAAGTTATGCCAAGAGTGTGAGAAGCACTTTTAAAACTTTTAATATAATAATAATTATACATAAGTTTTGGCCATACCATATCCAGTCTCAATCCATTTCCGTTGCGGCACATGTCTGAATGTCTGAGTCAGACATTTTGTGTGTGATTAATCAGACGGATTACTACGTCTGATTAAAATTAAATTAAATTAATAATATAAAAAAATACCAAAATTTAATTTAAAGAAAAAGTATTAAAATAAAGAAATTACAAAATGCTTATTTTTATTTATAAAATGTAATGCATAACGCATTACAATACCCGACTCGAATATCCGATTCTACTCGACTGGAGATCGACAATCATTTGAATTATGGTATTCAATGCTATAATTTTACAAAATCTCGACCGATTTTACCCATAATTTAACAAATAAAGTATATTGAAATGAACTACTTGAGTTCAAAATTTGGATCAATGGCTTGCAAGTTATCGTTCGATTAATATACATATACACAAATAAGTATATGCAAATAACGTTTTTTTAATTAATTTATTTGAAGGGCTTTGTCGCCCAGCGACCAAATCGCCATGTGATTCACACGGTACACAAAAAATATAAATAGACTAAATAAATATAAAAACACAAAGTTATCTTTTTAGGCCTAATTCCACAAACTTATACAAAAATTTTGATTGATCGGACTCGGGGCTGGCCAGGATACAATTGCAAAATCCGACATCAGTGATTTCGCTCCGATTAAACCAAAATCGCCTAAAGGCTTCGTTCTTGTTCTTGTATATTGAGCCTTTCACTTCGTTTGGTCAATAAATAGTCAAGGTTATAATGACATTCGTCAGGAGCAAGTCTATTAGGGTTTTAGCCATGGCCCCTGAAATGATCTTGTAACTATTTGCTATATCTTTTCAGATGAATCAGAGTGCCTCAAGATAGAAAGATTCATCCGCTATATAGACACCCGTCCGCTCAAGTTCACTATATACAGAGTGATCCCACTCAATGCGGACCTGCTTGGGATAGTTTTAAACTTTTGTGCAACTTACCTTATCGTTCTCATACAGCTATCACATTTAATTTAAGGATAAATCGCCAAGCACGTGTCGTGACATGCTTATGGTAGTGTTACACCATCAGTCACAATAATATTATAAATGCGAAAGTTTTATGTAAGTATGTAAGCGTGTTTGTTCCCGTTCAACTCTGAATCCGTCAAAGATATAACAAAATTTATTCTGAGTGCAAGTGTGATAATCACCTTATAGAAGGTGCTACTGGAAGGTGCAACTATATTGAAAGATATGTAGCATCATTATGAACAACTTTTACTATGGGACCAACCCCGAAATCGCGAAAAAATATCAGCTGTATACCTGCATACCTTTCAATGTCGTTGCACCTTTCAGTAACACCCTATTTATTGTTAAAATAAAAATATTATGCAATATATTATTAAATGTATCTTATTGTCACTTAAGAATATTAATAAACACTTTTTTGCGCGTGAAAAAAAACCGAATTATAATAATAATTATTAAAATAGGTATTTTTTTTGTGCAAAAATATATCATTTTGTACACTTAGATTATAATAAAAACTATGCAAGTCTGACAAACATACATTGTCAGACTTTATTAAAATTATAAATGGCACATTTAAATAAAAAACATTTAAATGAATGCCAGTTATTCAACCACCAAGCAGATTGTGCAAACATTACTGCGTCCCGGATTGAAGGGCAATGTTACCTGCGTAATTACCGGGCATTCAAAGATTTATCTAATATCTCAGAGTGACGAGCAGTTACGCCCGGGCTTCTAAGGCCTTGGTGCGGACCCAGCACTCCTGAATTAGCATTATACATCAAAGTCTGAAGGGGTATTTTAAGGCAGTCAGTCTGTTCTGAGATTTCATTGAGTGTGGTTGCCTAAGGCTAGTCTTTAGCCATGCCTTTAATTCATTTTAAAAAGGGAGTAAAACCCTTCGGTTTGATTTAGTTTTTTTAAAACTCCATTTTTGCCTGGAAGGGATCGCTCTAAGCGATAAGGCCGCCAATTGTTACACTAGTTTTAAGTAGATTTTTGTATTATGCATGTAATTTCTGGTGTGAACAATAAAGAGTTATCTATCTATCTCAACCCGTCGTGTAACAGCAGTGCAGTGCATTACCACCCATGGTTATGAACTGTTGAAGTTTAAAATTGTGTGTGGCACTGAATCGCTATAAGCAAGCGTGATGTGAGCATGATGTCTTGTGCGTGATGTCATGTGAGCGACTTGCTCGTCTCGTCACCGAGTACCATAAAAAAAAAAGTTCCTCACATATTTCCTTTCCAAAGGCTCTTACTTAGAATCCTAAAGATAAAACCCAGCTGAAAACACAAATGAAATTTAGAAAACGTCCCCTGGAAGGGTTTAAAATTAACAATAATAAAAAATACAAACGGAGATCGGAGATAATCCCTCCTGCCAGTTCCTTAAGGTTTTATACTCTCTTTATGTCTCAGTAGCCCTTAAAATGGTTCAAATTTAATATCGTACATAAAAATTGGATTATATTCATAACAGATAAAATATTTAATGGCGTCTACGAGTTTTATTTGTTTACGTAATCCGAATTATTGTTCTTGGACAATTTTACTATTTATTATAAGGGGGTTGGAAGAAGATTGCGTCCGTTTCAAGGTACCAAAATTTAACAATTTTTGTGACATGATATTAGAGCGGTCTGGTTGCGCCGACCGTCTCATATCAAACGGGAGAGAAAGAGAGGGAAATATATTTTCTTTCTTTTTTCTCTGGGTGTTGTTTCTAAAACTCCATAGAAGCTACCGGTAAAGCTTTAATAGTAAAGAAGTAGTAGTTTAGTACGTTTTTAATTTGTGATTGTAGCAATACTTTTTTTTAAACAAATTCTATTTTTTGTAAAATTAGCTTACCTATTTATCGATGCCACGAAAATAATTTTACAATTAAACTTAAAACGTAGTTTTAAACTAAAAACTATACCTACAACTATAACCTAAAATTAGAGATCGTATAAACTATTAAAAGCCCTGTGCCCGTCTGCACTAAAGTCAACAAAGATAAAACTTAGCTAAGCATCACCTAAACTAAGTCAGACTTGTAAGTTAGACTTGCCAATTGTCAAGGAAAGTATATGTCTTACGAATTTTGGCAACGCCCTAAGTTTGGTGCAACTAATTTTTATTGTCAGGTACGGCCTAGAGAGTTAAGTACTTGTGAGCTTTCAAAGTTTAGTGCAGTCGGGCATTAGTATACTGCCTTAGCCTCTATAGGTATATATATATATTTTGTTTTAATAAAACGGGAATACTCACGTTAAATTGAGTCGGTTATTCCGTTATTCAAGGAATGCTCAGCGAGACACGCGCGCAACCTCGTCTTGCCTTGCACTGCGGGCTGCGGCGCGTCGCGCGCGTGACGTTAACGGCTGCACTGCAGGTGCGGGGTCGGGGGCGGGTAGAGTATTGTGCTGCGTCGGCGCACAAAAACAAAACGCAAAACTATAGTCGGAATAACCGACTCAATTTAACGTGAGTATTCCCGTTTTATTAAAACACCACGTCAGTTTTCATGGTATATATATAGTTTAAACTGTCTCTAATTTCAGGCATCGTGCCCAAAATACAGGCCAAGACAATAATATAGCAATACTTGGATTAACTTGGATACTTGGAAAAAAAAACATGTAAACAAGTCTGTCATGGTCTACTTCAACAATTTCAGCCACGATCCAGGCTGAAATTGTTGAAGTAGACCATGACAGACTTGTTTACATGTTTTTTTTTTAAATCTTTGTTTTTAAAAGAGAGTTTGGTCAGACATGACCAAACCCTCATAGGTCATTCTTTAGTAACTATCTTCTTTTTAGACATAAATTAACTATTTTTAGCATATTTTTGGCTTCCTCCGATAAGGGATCAGCCAGAACACTGCTGTACCATCCAACTTGTCAAATATTACTTAACTTGAAATCTATATTATGTGGAGCCAAAAGAAACAAGTAAAAAAAAACTCGGGGATGCGTCTTTGTCATAATCATTTATTTGTAGTTCAAACTGAAATTATTATTTGGACAACATTTATAAATATTTAAAAATATACAAAAACAAGGATGGAAGCTTCGACCAAAGTAAAATTTAACTTTGGTCGAAGGATGGAAGGACAATACAGGTTTCAAGGAAAGATGTGGATTACAAAAGTGCAGGACCAGAAAGGACCGTGATTGAAAGGAGAGGTCATGTTCAGTGGATCGATAAGGATAGTAATGGTGATGATGATAAGGATTGAAATGGTGATGATGAAGATACTAATAAACCTTAACTCACATCAAAAAACTTTAGTTCAATACAAACAAGCACTCTATGGCTTTAATACAAGTGTGTAAATTGTATTATGACTATAAGATAAGTAACACAGAAGTTGAAGATCATTCCGAGTAGATCTGCGTTTAGAGGAATAATTTTGTAGACGTAAAATCGCATGGGTCGTGCATCTACATACTGAATGAACTTTATTATTTCCTTTGCTTCAAGGGCATCTGAAAACAAAAAAAAAATATTTATAAGCTATTCTTATTCTAGATAACGTTTTTTTTTAAAAATTCAAATCTGTGTCCGTTCGTCTGTTTCATTAACCCAATGACCGCCACAGTAGTTTACTTGACAAGCGATAGCGGATCCTGTACGCCAACGACGACAAGAACAAGAATATGTACTTGACAAGAATATGGCTCGAAACAAAAATATTAAATAGCTCTAATGTAAATTATTTTGAAATAATAAACACACTTAACACTTACACCTTCCGGCACAATCAATTCAATTCGGGTACTTCACACAATCAATTTTGAGAGGCGAGTTTGTTTTAGTTACTTATGTATATAATATATAGTTATTAGAGATAATTATATTCAATTCAATTTAAACTATTAAATATCTAAAATAAATTAAATATTTTAAACTAAATCATTCAAATAATCCGCCGGAATATAGTTTGCTTTATATTTTCATATTATATTATTATTAGGTATATAATAACTAGTTGATGCCTGCGACTTCGTACGCGATGCAATCCTCGCTAAATACTTCGTACAAACCTTGTGAATTTTTTTGATCTTTTAATAGTCACTCTGTCTCTAACAAATCAAAGATCATTAACATCAGGCCAGCCGTTCTCGAGTTATAAATGGTGTAGATAACTAACCCAACTTTATTTTCTATATACAGGTTGTACCTTAAAGGGGTGGCAATATTTAAAGGTGTGTATGTACTTATGATTCTGAACAACCTTTACTATGGGACAAACATTGAAAACGCGAAAAAAATCATCTGTTCCATACATTTTTCTATGGATTTCTTTGGCGATTTCATGCTTGGTCACATAATGAATGTTGTTCATAATGTACATACCTACATACATAAATACCTTTCAATATTACCCCACTTTTCAGTATGATGTTTTTTTTTGAGTAGATAACATATTTTACAGAGTAAAATAAATAATTCAGAACCTTCATTTGTCATCAACTTGTTATGAAGAATGATTTTTAATGTTTCTGTTTGTGTAGAAAGCATGCCCGCAAACAATGCAGGCAGAGTAGTCTCAACCAGAGTAATAATAATCGTAATAGTTGATGTTATAAAGACCGTGGAACCAACCTGAAAATAAAATACATTTGTTAATGCTTAACTGTGACTATTTGCTAATAGGTATCTCCGTAATCATTGTTTACATTCATTTGAACGTCACGCGTCAGTACAGGATGGTACAAGTGGTGAAGGTAATCCGAAAAATTACCTCACACAAGGGGCTTCACAAAAATACCCCATTTATGTCATACGTTCGTGCATTGTTCAAAAAATTCACCCATAAAATGTTAGAGTTTATTGAAACCGCTCGTATGGAAAATTCTATAGAAAATAAAATACCTACGAAAAATCGTAGAAGGTACACGGGGTATTTTCGTGAAGCCCTTGGTATGAGGAACCTACATTTTTCGGATTGACGTCACCGTTTGGACTATTCTGTATACACATATTTTTATGAGTTTTTATGTTAGTAAGTACTTAATGTTTTTTAAAAAGTTTTGACTATACCATTATGTAATAATATATGCAACTTTCAATGACCGCAACTATTGCCACCTTTGGGCACGCTACGGCTTATTTAGCTCAGCAGCTCAGAGGGAATGATGTTGTCTTTACATAGCGAAGTGAGCGGAATTGCAAAGTGGTGTTTTTATGTCTTACAGGCTAGACATTTGACCACAAACTCACCTGGGCCGTTATTTTGTATCTTCGTTCAAATTCGTAACGCAGCCGCGTTAAGTCCGTGAAATTAGCACGAGATGGTATTCTTTATGGCCATTTCAATACAATTCGACGCCAATTCCATGGAGTTAACATAACATGGCTGCGTTAACAGCTTACGAGTTTGAAAGAAGATACAGAATAACTGCTCTGTTGTCAACTGAAGGTGTGGTTGTAGATTGGTACCTATTTTTACTAAAAAGGAGTTTTGGCCAATTTTTAAACCGAGTTCAATCGAAATATATATCCCAAAATAAGATTGTTAATCTAAATAACTAATGAGGGGCACTAAATAGAAACATTAGATTTTTATCATAGCATAATGCACTTACCGGAATCATTTCCAGTCTTAAATAGGCCACGAGAGAGTAGATATACAGCATAGTTTGCGGAATATTAAATGAAAGTGTCGTTAAAAACTAAAAAGAAACAATGATTAAATTTAATTAAAATTTAAGAATTTAAGATTGTAGAATTATAGAAGTACGTACGATTGAATCGAAAGAATTTTTGATTGATTCAGCAGCGTCGACAATAGATTTGAAAACATTATTAAATGAGACAAATCCTGTACTTGCTGCCTCTAGTTGATATAAAAATGACTTTAGACGACAATATATAGAAAAGAAAACTAATGAATTTGTAACTGACACAAAACCGTGACATATCCACATTAAGTAATACACAACCAATGTCCACTTAGGGCCCATATTCTCATTGTTAGCAAAACTCCAAGCTGTACCCATACCAAGTTTTATAATGGTTACCAAAAGTGCTAGAGTTAAAAATTGATTTTCTATATGTGTCTCGCTTGCTTTTAGATTTAATTGCGCATCAATTTTTGCTATTGCACGGTAATAATCACCCAAAGTGTATTTTGTTGCTATTAGAATAACAACAAAAAAGAAATGCTGCGTAGAATAATATATATTGAAGCAAGTGACTTCCTTGGTAGCGAAATAATATACACTCAACAAGTGTAAAATAGTTACTGCTGTACTAAATAACAGTGTAAAATACTTGATAATTGTTTTTTTGTTTGACGAGTTGAAAAATCCGAAGTCTAAGCCAAAAAACGCATGTAAAAATTTATAACATAGTACAAAGTTTGTGGCTTTTTGGTTGATATCGACATCTTTTGATTTTTTCAAAAACGTGTTTATTTTAGGAGGACGATCCATAGTAGTTTTAGTTATAATGGTTTAGTAAACTAATTTTCAATAAAAAAAAAATTATTCTGTACAAAACCGATCGAAACAACAGTCTAGCAGAAACTTCGAGAATTGAATGAATTGTTTGAATATTTCTAGTATCCATGGTAACTACGTTATCATTTTATTAAATGAAGTGTACTATACACAATTACTTATAAAGGCAAGTAATAAACATTATTTTGTCTTACTAATACAATCTATATAATTATACCTGTAATAGAACAAGCCATAAGACTGCTTATATGAAAAAGACGAGAAATTTGGACGTAACATTCATTAAATGGTTTAGATAAAGAGCAAACCCGGAATTTGCGAAATTCTACATTTAAGAGTCGGCTCCCCTGATTCAGCTATCTCTTCGAAAACTGACTGTTTGTAATATTTAAATTACAGATAGTCAGTTTTCTATTTAAATGTTTCATCTTGCTTAGATAATAATAAAGGTTGTTTTTCATTCCAAAGAGTATTACAATGTTAGCCACATACTCAGCAGTATGATAGAAGAAAAACCAAAACACTTGAGATGGGGTATTAAAGTAAGCCCATATAATGTTGCAAAGACACATTGTTAAACTAAACACAAGCATGGAATACCTGACAATAAAATAGATGCGTTTCGTCTGGAAGTTAAAGAATCCAAAATCAGGACCCAAAAAGATGTACAAGCTTTTATAGAATAACACAACCATTCGGGATTGTTCATTGTATTTTGATTCCATAAGAAATGAATTAATTTTGGGTTTATTCATAATAGTTTTCTGTTGTTTAATAAATAAATTGTTCTGAGAACATCCAACACTGAAGGGATCAAAGTGAGTGCTTATAGTAAGCTTGGAACTATCCCTTACTATAATGAGGTACAATTGGTCAGTAATTTATGTGAAGAAATAAACTTAATTGAAGAACTTAATTTCATTGAATCAATAAATGACTAGAACAAAGTAACATCAACGCTTACCTTGTTGTCAGTTCTGTCCGGAAATATTCTGAAATGTCAGAAATGTCTATTGTTGAATGTATTAGAACTGTGTACCGTTCAATAGAGCTTTTAACTTTATCAAAGAAACATGACTATACTTTTGACTGTATTTTGACAGACAGTGAAAATAAAATATGAAAATTTGGTTAGATTAGGTTAATATATAACATAGGTATATGTCCGCAATTTAAGGTTTAATTCAAATTAGATTGTAATATACGACGTAAAAATATATTTTCAAAAATAATGTTTTCAACGCCATCTCTTGAGAGTCTCTGTGTTTTGCAAATAAAATATAAAAATAATGATTTTACTGATATTACCAATGCAAAAATATTCATTTCTTCGTTTTTTCTCCGTATACTATTAAGATTTGGGTTTCTATTTCAAGTCAAGCAGCAATTTTGACAATCATGGGCACTGATCACTAGCGACATCTTGCGTTCTTATCATCTACTAAAAAGGGCTATTTCAAACTTTTTAAGAAAGAGCCTGGAGCCCACGACTCAGGTCACCCTAGTGTGGGCTCCAGTACACACCGATTAGAAATCTTATTTATGTTTATATTACCTATCTCATTTGAAACATCGGTGTTGGTATCTTGTATCTAGTTTCTAAGGTTTTCCTAGACTACAGTCGGGTTACGCATCTTTCTATGGCCATTGACATTCTTCTTTATATAGTTTCTCTGTGTTAGGTATGTAAAAGAATGTGTACAATAACGTCCTATTTGTGTCGGGACGACGACGAAGCAAATCAATTTATTAATTACGCAATTACTTTGCTACGCCATCGATCAAGAAGTTGACGTTACGGAATTCCTAACGAAGAACTTACTTTGGTCTGGCTACTGTCGGCGGCACCAACCGCCAGCACCAAAATATCAAATAATTAAGTTATATTAACTTCCCCGCAGTAAACATGATATCAAATTTTAAAGAAACAAGCATGCTCTCAAAAGTCATGAACATATGCTACAAGTCACAAGTGTTATGTGGTATTGATTTCGGTTATTTTAATTTTGAATCGTTTAAAATCAGATGTCTTATAAAATGCTTTTGTTTATGTTTTAGTATAATTATGTTCTCAATTTTGTTTTATTTTATCGAAAAAATTGAATCGGAATTCTCGTTTTGGTACGAATTGTACCTAATTCAATATTTCATTATAATTTTTATTTTCGCGTTTCGAAAATCCGATGAAACGGTTTTTAAGTTGAAATGCGTATTGAAAAGTATTGACATGAAACTAAAATCTGAGCGTGCAAGTAATTTTGTAGAACAAAGAGAACTGCTGTGTTTTATTATAAGTTATATATACAGATTGATTTGGAGTTTATATTACTGTACTTTCTACGACTCCTGTTTGAAACCTATTTGGCTAACCATTACTTTATCTATGATGCTGACGTCTGTAGATTTAGTTTTGATAAGTTATACATTTCTATTCTACTCGATGAACCATCGCCTTGAGATATTGGTATTTAATTTGAAAGCTACCAATGATTTTGCCAGTTACCAAGCTTTATATAAACTGATCGTGGAAATAACTGAGAAATTTAAGAAAACCTATGATCTTGTGGTGAGTATTAAGTATACAAATAATATGTTATTATTTTATTCTTTTACGGCAAACAGAAGGTGTAAAAGATAAATGAAGACAAAAAAATGTAGCTTTAATTTTTCTTTTCTCTTCTGTGGCTACAATAGCCGGTAGCTATATATTTTGGTAACATGGAAGCACAATGCAACATGCAGCAACATGGAAGCAACAGTCTATTTTTAGGAGTCCTCGGCGCGAAGGATGCGCGGGGATATTTTGTTGTACATGTACACGCGCCAGCACCACCACCCTAACTACGCTGCTTTTTTCTAATGATTTTTGCCAGCCATTATGGTTGAAAATTCAGATGTGAAAATTCTCGCTGCAGTTTTAAAACTCATTTAATACTAGTAGTTCACGCCTAACTGAGACCTCGCGACCCCTTCACAACCCATGAACCGATTCAGCTCATATTCGAACCTAAGCCGAAAACTGTATTGAAATGAACTTCTTGCATACAAAATTTCAAGAATATCGGATCAATGGTTCTTAAGTTACCGTCGGACAAATACATACAACTGCTGATTTGCTCCCGTAGACTCTGAGACCTTCGCTGCGACCAATCAAAAATATTTTTTAACAACTGTTTCAAAAATAACCAATCTGTAGTGTCTTTCCGCTGCAACGTCGCGTCCTTGTACAACAGGAATAAGGATCAATTGTTTGCTTTCACCCTTGTATTTATTTAAATTAATATTTTGGATAGAAAAGTATTATCAACAATTTTTTTTTAACTTATAACCTGAATATTTAGATAAGAAAATTATTACAATTTTGAAATGATTATTTAGACATTATTATTTTCATGATTATTTATTTACGATGGTTATTTTAGACACAGTTTTAAAATGAACTTCCGCCAAGTTACGCCTGCAATATTTTATTTTTATTTTTTAAATCTTAAATTTTGGCTCCACAAGTTGTGTATTTAGCCAGTGTCAACTATTGTAATATTTCAAATGAAGTCAAGTACATAGTTACATTATTTGAAATTGTCTAAATACACATGTTAAGCCGATTAAAAATACGAGAAAAAAAAAGGAACACGTACATTTTTTTGTCTGTCATGTTTTGACAGTGACAGAAAAAGTTCAAGTTACCAATACAGTTTAGGGTATAGCATAGTGCCTGTTACATTAGTTGTTTTATATCATAACTAATATTATAATTCAGAGGAATATAAGAGCATTCGTATCACGACCAACAAAGCTTCAAAGGTATGAAAATGAATACGTTCATTTCGAGGAAAACACTACTTTGGTTGCGCGATTCAAAACTCCCTAAATTACAACTGTCAGTCCATACAAAACGTCAAAAAATGCACAAAAATGGATCAACGCCATCTAGCGAACTATATGACGTAACTTTGTCTCTTTGTCTATAGATGTTTGTCACTTATCACGGCTAAACAGCTGAAAGCACCTTGATGAAATTTGATAAAGAGTTACTGTATATCACAAAGACAGACATACGATACTTTTTTTATATCCACGTGAACGAAGCGAAGGGTTTTAACTAGTTATATTATATTGTACGTATTATTTCTACAGTGCAATGTGTGTCATCAACGATTGTTTACGAAATAAGACTGAACCGCGGTAGGCTGTTCCACCAGTATTTTTTTGTTAATTAATGATCCCACTGGATATAAAAATGTTAAATTGTAAAAAAGGTTTTCTGGAACAATCGAACCCAAGCTATCATGTATCATGCTGCTATCATTTTCAACCGCACTGTAAGGACGGCGACGATAATGTATTATGGCTCATGCATAAATGCTTTTTCTATATTCCTTAAATCCAGAATGTTTTATTTAATGTAATATTGATTCTTCGTCAAATTATACCAAACACACTTTCATATTTTATGAATTTTATTATGTCTGGGTCCCTTAACTTGACTGGGCTATGGTCGTGCTTACGATCGTCATCTGAAATAGAGTCTGACGTAGCGCAAATAGATATTATTGCAAAATGTATAATTTGAGTCTGTTCTGATGTTTATTTATTGTATTTTAACATGGGAGGTTGGTTCTACAATAATGTAAGGAAAGATCCTGTTATTAGTTACTTCCGGGTCAAACTCTAAATTGACTGGGTTATAATATCGATCCATCATCATCAGCTAGAAGACGTCCACTGCTGAACATAGGCCCCCTTAGACCGCCACACCTCCGACCGATAACGTGCCACTTGCATCCTCCGGTTTCCCGCGACTTTCATAATGTCTAATGTTTTAGAAATGTGTATACCTATGAAATATATACATTTATATCTTTATTTCATTTTTACAGTTCTTGGTTTCACTGCTATTAAATGTACCAGAAATGATGTTTTCACTATATTACATCATTTGTGATATTAAACAAAATAACGGCTCGGTAAGTATGTTTTAATAACTAATGAGTACTCATGTCCCTTACCCCCGAATACTGAAACGTTCGTTAACTTTGACAACAGATTAATTCTAATACTGCCTTTGTCTGGCACTAAGCAAATGACAAAGGCAGCAATAGACTTAATCTGTCGTCAAAGTTAACAAGCGTTTCAGTATTCGGGGGTTAATCTATTAACATTCCGACAATTCAGTCAATGTCGCCCTAACCCTAGAAAACAAACAAGGACCTACAAACTAGTCATTTAATCGCTTGCATCAGTGTGTCAATAATTCACAGTTAAAACAAGTCTCAGTCGTAGTCACAATCAAGTTCAAGTCATGGAGTTCTGGAAACAACACGGAAAGTCATGTTTCACGACATTATACTTTTCACCAACACTCGTTCACGTCCAAGAACACTTAATGGATAAAAAAACATCGTTTTTACCACATCAACACTCGATATTACACAAGTTTTCGAAAATAAAACAATGACATGTTATGACATCTTCACTTTCCCGCCAAAACTTCTTTTTTTTTTTCTCGTTTTTTTTTTTAATTTATTTAATGCCAAAATTTTACAATATTAGGTACATTACAAGTTGTCTAAAAACCTAATTAAGGTTTGTCTAGACAACTAGTTCACGCCATTTACAATTTTTTAAATATGTAGTCTAAATAAACAATAAACAATACTATTACAAAAAAATAAAAACAATATACATATTAATGTAGCTGAGCGTTGCGCGCAAACACACAAAACAGCTGGGGTAGGCGTTTACCAAGTACTTCTCGCAGCAATAGTAAAACCGGTTCCACTGAGCACCTACTCGCCCGGCCGTCGCAGTGATCGCGCGCAGCACTGTCATAATACAGGGTGTAATACGATTAATTTTCTATAGATTTAGGTAGTAGTTTTTTAAAATACATTTAATGTTTAATTGGGTTAATTTATTTTTTAGTTCTAATGGTAATTTATTAACTAGGTAAGGGATAACAAATTTGGACGTTTTTTTACCATACGCATTTTTAAATCTGGGTATTGACAGCATTTTGTTCGAAACACTTCTGGTGACTACAAGTAAGTTGCTGCTTTTAGGGGTTTGAATTTCTGTCCTAAAAAACTGTTCAGCTAGTAAATTTAACTCAACTTTTTTATGAATTGGAATTATGCCACAAAACTTAAAAAGACCTGCAGGATCGTCTGTATATTTATGTTTGATTTTCTGTATATTGATTTTCCTCCTAAGAGGATTATGGCGTCGCACGTCTTATGCATTTGCCAGTGTCAAGTATACATATATATTCTCAAGTTTTGCTAGATATTATCAAACAATTCATAGTCACGGTCAAAGGTGAGCAAAGCAAGTCACGGTCAAGTCCAAGTCATGCCCTAGTAAAGTGGTGAAAACTTTTCTAGAGCCTTCTATGGAGGTTTGGAAACAACACGAAAATTCACATTTCACGACATTATACCATTTACCAACACTCGTGCATGTTCACGAACACTTAACGGGTAAAAATTCACCGTTTTTACACATTAACACTCGAAATAACACAAGTTTTGGAAAATAATAAAATGACGCTACATGAATTCTTCACGTTCCCGCCAAAACCCAAAACTCCTTTTACATTGTTTGCAGATTTGGATGTTGCCATTTAGAGTTGAGAACATTGCTGAAATAATTCAACTTTCAATAACTGTTGCGCCAGCTGTATTTGCAGGCATGCTCTGCACACACGCTGAGAATATAAAAGTTGTGCTTCATGACAAACGATTGTGTAAAATTGGTGGACCACAAACACAACAAGGTACCTATAGATAAAATATGTACAGAAGTCATTAGTTATATTAGCTATAGTAACAAACAATTGTATTAGTTGTCAAATGGCATGGATTCCGGAGTCGGTGGAGATGCATTACAAATAATAATTTAAAAAAACCTTTTTGTTTTAATAAAATGGGAATACTCACGTTAAATTGATTCTAAAATTCCATTTTTTTTTGTCGACGGCGGTTTTTGATTGGGGTAGGATATTTACCCCAAAAAGGGAGGACATTTATAAGGTTATATATGTAATAAGTATTTTTTCCGTTTTTTTTACAGATGCCATGAAATGTTATGAAGTTGAGAGGTTCATCCGCTACGTGGAAGCTCGTCCGCTCAAGTTCACGGTCTACAAAGTGATTCCGCTCGACGCGAACCTGCTCGGGATGGTGTTTAACTTCTCCGTCACCTATCTCATTGTTATGATTCAGTTTACACGTCTGTATTAAACGATTAGTATAACGGGTAACTATATTTTAAAGAAAAAATAAATAAATATATATATTAGGTAAATTTGGATTGTAACAGGCACATAAAATGGATTTTTATTAGTAGCTCAATTAAATTATTTTATATTTTAGTGCGCGTTTACTCTGGAGGACGTTAGGTCGTACCATTATGATTTAATTTAATGTTTAAGTTATTGTGTGGCTCATATTAAATACAAATTTACAAATACAATTTTAACACTATACAGATCTGCGACTAAGCATCATGATTCCTTTTCTTGAAATTGATAATGTTTATTCTAATATTATAAACGTGATTTTAAATTTATTTTTATTTGCCGGTTTTGATTTTGGAGTTTTAAAACATAAATCTATTTCAATGAAATAGGTACGCTATATTATTTTACTATGAAAACTGACATGGTTTTAACACATTTTATTTTATAAAACGGGAATACTCAATTTAAATTGAGTCGGTTATTCCGACTATAGTTTCGAATACATTCGGTGACCTTTATCAAGGAATGCTAAGCGTGACACGCGCGCGACTTTGTCTTGCCTTGCACCCAAGAAGTGTAAGACAAGACGAGGTTGCGCGATTCCTTGATAAAGGTCACCGAATGTGATCGAAACTATAGTCGGAATAACCGACTCAATTTAACTTAAGTATTCCCGTTTTATAAAACAAACAAAACGCTGTATTATTAATTGTTTCGCATAATTCAATGTGTAAATGTAAATGTAGGTTTTATAACTTTTGCTTCACTGTCGTTCGAATTGGTTCCTTAAATTTTTGTTGGTGAATATTTATTATATATTTATTATTATTTGCAGCAAAAAATATTAATTCCACTGAAACTACTGTAGGTTGTTTGAGAAAATACTTACATCGGATTGATTTTGAATTGAAATTAAAGTTAAAACAATGTGTGACCTTTAGTGTGTGATAGATATTATAATTATAATTATATTACTGTTAAAACAGTCATAGTGTATTTAACCAGTGTCAAGAGTTTTGTGATACTTATTTCAAGTGAAATATAATATTTCACAGTAAAACCATTGGGCTTATCCCGTAACTCTGAAAGTGATAGCGAGAGTTGCACGAGCGGGACCACGCATAGTGCGACTAAGTTGGTGCGAGCGAGATGGCATGCTCTCGCAATCAGAATCACGAACGTTTCAAAGTTAGAGGATAAGCCCGCATGTCTCAGTCATGTTCAATTCAACTTACTTTAATGGGAGCTTCTACGGAGTTTTAGCCACAACACGAAAACATGCGGCTCACTAAACTTATACGATTTCCCCACACTCATACACGTTACGGAACACTTAATGGATAATAATCCGCCATCTTATTACATTAACAGTCGCAGACCAATCAAAAGTGGAGATAATAATAATAATAAATAATAAATATCTGGGACATTATTGCACACACGGTCATTTGACCCCAAACTAAGCAAAGCTTGTAATATGGCTGCCAGAGACTGATATACGTACATAGATATTTTTAAAATACATATTTATATAGATATTAACACCCAGACATAGAACAAACACAAATATTCATCACATAAACGTTTGTCCTAGATGGGAATCGAACCCACGCCCCCAAACACAGAAGGTAGGTTCACTACCAACTGAGCCACCGGGGCAGGCACTTTAATGGGAGCTTCTACGGAGTTTTAGCCACAACACGAAAACATACGGCTCACTAAACTTATACGATTTCCCCACACTCATACACGTTACAGAACACTCAATGGATAATAATCCGCCATCTTATTACATTAACAGTCGCAGACCAATCGAAAGTGGAGATGGCATGATTCCATTTTGAGTCGCCCAATAGTAAGGGTAACTGATTACTAAGTCCGGCGCCCATCGTGTTGAATTATTATTTAAAAAAAGTAACACCTTGCCACACCTTTGCCTATTATTCAACCGCCAAGCAGTTGTACGCATTGCTGTATTCCAGATTGAAGGGCAATGCTTCCAGCTTAATTACTTACAAAGAGTTTTAACATCTAATACCTCATGTTGACAAGCTTAGTACATTGCCGCACATGGTTTTGAACTATTGAAGTTCAAAATTCTGAATGGCGCTGAACTGCAATGAGCAGGCGTGAAGCTTAACATCAGGTGAGCGACTTGTTCGTCTCCTCACCAAGTTTCATTAAAAAAAACTGCACGCGTGAACAATTAGTTTCATTATATTTGGCTAAAGGCCTTTAATAGTTTTGCCAAAGTACTGAGAAAGTTAACATTTTCATATAACGCCACATTCACAAATGATAAGGATCAGGTAATAAATATACTAAGTACTAAAATTTAAAAAAATACAAGTATTATCCCTAGTGAGTTTATAGATAAAGAGAGACAGATGTAGCTCAAACTCATCTCCATTGTTAAGGATAGTGATGTTATTTTCTCGGCATCGCATCAGAATAATCAGCCCTCTGGGTTATGGCACAGAGTATGTAACAGACCAGAATGCTCAGGGCGAGTTTTTGTAATTGCGTTTACCTATTCGATCGCGTTTACGTTAACTATGATTTGTATGAAGTAAGAGCAGCGCCATCTAGATGACGCTAGATGGCGCTGCTCTTTTTTCGTATTCGCCACAATTTGTCAAATGCAACAATAAAAGTATTTAATTATAAAATAATATGTTATAAACGATTGAAGTTATTAAATTTATATCTTCAGGAAACCGGAGTCTTATTACACAATTGTTTATGAGTATGTGGCAATTTTCAAACAAAATAAAAACACATTTTTCGTTCATTTTCCTTCGCCAAAATAGACAATATCAATAAAAAAATCTTTAGAACATATTTCCCGATGTTATTATTAAAAGTACTGTCGATTCCTTTTTCTTTAATTCCTAATCGGTGACCTTTTGTCTCTAAATATGTTGAAGATACATGAAAAGAATATAAGATACTAGTAGTTCGCGCCGAACTGAGACCTCGCGATCCCTATATCTTCACAACCCCTGGACCGATTCAGCTCATATTCGAACTTAAAAATTGTATTGAAATGAACTACTTGCCTACACAATTTCATGAAGATGGGATCAACAGTTCGCAAGTTACAAATATACACACAAACATACAAAAATACATACAAATGCCGATTTGTCCCAGTAAACTCTGAGACCTTCGCTTCGCTCGGTCAATTAGATAGGAGCCTATAAGAAAGAAAAACTATTAATGATTGGAAGAGTGTTCTCTGATCTATTCATATTCTGTAGTAAGTCCACCAGGATAATGAGCGCACGTTGCACAGAAATGTCAACGTGGATGTCGGATTTGCATTCTGCATACTAATTTTCATAGGTTCAAGTTTTAATTCTAGTAAAATAAAATAATAATAAAACTAGTAGTTCGCGGCGACTTGAGACCTCGCGATCCCTATATCTTCACCACACCTGAGCCGATTCAGCTCATATTCAAACTTAAAAATTGTATTGAAATTAACTACTTGCCTACAAAAATTCATGAAGATCGGATCAACGGTTCGCAAGTTATCATCGGACAAATATACACAAAAACATACAAACATTCATACAAAAGCCGATTTGTTCCAGTAAACTCTGAGACCTTCGCTTCGCTCCGTCAATTAAGGAGTTAAGAACATTTTACGAATCGATGAAACTAAAAAAAAAAGACAAACAACATCGATTACAAATAAATCACTTATGAATATATCTCCTCAGTAGGTTTACCTGTATTAAGAATACAAAAGGAAAATATACACAGATAAAAAAAAGCCGCACCAAGAACATATTTTTAAGTACCTAATCAAAATACCTTCCCGGAAATCGAACTCATTTTGGAACAATAAACGAACCTTTAAAAACCCGTCACTGCATCTGACGATTCGAAGCACTTTTGAAAAAATCTTTATTAAACTCAATGACAAACATCAAACGCTAATAACTGTGATATCTCAAAGTCTCCTTTTGAAAAAGAAACAATAACTTTGAAGGAATTTACGAGTGCATGAAATGGCCAGGGGGTATTTTTACCCCGTTGAGAAGCATGAAAGGGTTAAAGTATTAACCCCTTTGGCGTCGACGTTAATTAATGGCAAGCTTCAGAGATTTCTTTTTGGAAAATGTGATTCTTTTGATGTTTTATTGAAATGACGGAAATTATTTAGAAAATGAAAAAAAAAGTTGTGAGGTTTAAGGCATCGATTTTTATCGGCACGAGAATGCACGAGACTACTCGCGGACTCTGTCCTCGTTTTTGTAGTTTAGTGTGAATTCCCAAAAACTGTACGTTGTAGGTATGGTCCATCACAGCAGCGGAAATATTTGAACCAATTTTAATCCCGCTCCGGCTCGTACCTGGTGCAATTTTTATAGCTATTCAACGCGGCAATGCGGCCAGCATAATGGGTACGTTTGCGCAGGGACCCTATTCCTGTGCGCTCGAGATTATCTCGGTCTCTGTCTCTCTAATTTAGAATTTAATGGGAGTGAGAGCGACCGAGATAAAATGTCATTTCTCCGAATAGGGGCCCAGGGTACTGATACTGACAGATTAAGTCTATTGCTGCCTTTGTCATTTGCTTACTGCCAGACAAAGGCAGTATTAGAATTAATCTGTTGTCAAAGTTAACAAACGTTTCAATATTCGGGGGTTAGACTCCTAACTGTACCCAGCGCAAACTTTGTAATTTAATTGACTATGTTTTTTATGGAAAGCTATTCGTTGTTATTGAACGAGTTTAATCGTAAACCGATATTTTTTTTGTCCTTTAATTTGCCGGAAAAGGTCGAAAAAATACCTTATTTTTCAATTACATCAAATATCGAAAATTTTGTAATCTTATCTTCAACAGATTGAGTCTGTACAGTGCAGTTTAATTTTTTTGGAAATCGACACTCACTGAATTAATATCTTCAATATAAGCCATTCAATATTCATTTATTAATAATTATTTTTTTATGAATTAAATTGAATTATCAATATTATTATTTTTATACACTATTTTTTATATTTGACCTGTACCTGTTTATATTTATCAATAAATGACTTTGACTTTGGCTTTGACTATATAATGAAATCAAAATGCGCGAGCGAGATAACTGTGGACGCAACTAAGGGCTTTAACGATTTGCTGATTTGTTAGTCATCGGTCTGGTTTATTGCCGCCACTGCAATGTATCAACGAACGATTGTTATTTATGGCTTTATTGCCGTATGTGTTTTAATTTCGTGTGGATTAGGAACCGGAATCCGATTACGGATGTTATGGGGTTTTAGGTAGCGGTCGTTAAAATATGAAAAGTAACTTTTTAAAATTATTTTTGAAATATTCTATAAACTAACCCTATGTTAAATGACGTTGTGGTCAAGCAGGGGTTCTTTATTGAGGTTGCTGAACACACTGTTAGGTACTTGGAGAAAAAGATTAGAAAACATCAAAATCCAGAATACCTACTCATAAATTTGGGGTTATTTTACATTACATCATCAGCCAGAAGACGTCCACTGCTGAACATAGGCCTCCCCCTTAGACTGCCACACCGACCGACATGTGCATCCACCGTTTGTCCGCGACTTTCACAATGTCGGGGTTATTTTAACGAACCTAAAATCTGTTGCAGACTAACCTTACACACTAAGCAACTTTTACTCCAGGACTAGGTACGTCACTAGCTAACAAAAAAAAGTAAGTTGGGGAATAAGAATAAGCCTATTATACAGGGTTATAAAGAAAGGGTATGCTAAGCCGAAAAGGGCGCGCAGTACTCATCATTATGAACAACTTTTACTATAGGACTAACCCTGAAATTAAGAAAAATATATCAGTTGTTCCATAGAAAAAAGTCTATGAAACTCGACAAAATGTATGTTTTTTTTGTCTTAATTTCATGGTTGGTCCCATAGTAAAAGTTGTTCACAATCATGAGTACTATGAGCGCCTTTCGGCTTAGCATATACCCTTTCCTTATAACCCTGTTTCAATTTCGTTTCTTTTTACTTACAAAATTCATTCCTTAACCCTTCGACTGCAGTGACACACCTTGTTTATGATGATCTTCCCCAAAAACGCATTTTTATGGAAAGGCAAAGCTAATGTAGCTTAAACAACGATTTATTGATACCATTTCACAATAAATAATATACAGAGGAAGGGGTCAAAACGTTTCTATTTCCATAATAAGAATCAGATATTATTCGATGGAAAAAAGGGTCAGGGAGAAAAGGTTGAGATTACAGAGAAGCAAACTGCATCATTTTTAGAGTTTCGTACTCAAAGGGTATCACTGGGAACAGTCCTTACTATAAAGGATCATTTAACCGTAACAGGTAACTTGTTAAAATTTTCACAGGATATATTATTGTAATGGCGAATTAGGATTAACTAACAATTAATTATAAAAAATAAAGGGCGTACGTTTCGCTCATTTTGAGAGTTCGGAATGTTATAGTGTGTATATAGTATGTGCAATTTAATCTATCCTACTACCTACTTAGCAGCATCCCTCAAAGAGTGGTAGTTAAGGGGGCGTATACCCTGGTTCTCGTTCGCACTATATTAACATTTTTTAATATAAATATAACAGAATAAATTTAAAAAATGTCCTGTCATTGAATTTACAAACCAACCATTTAAATAATAAATAATAATATTTAAATACTATTGCCAATGTTTTATAACAATTTTCATGCTATTACCTTTTTTTTGGCGAAAGAGAAGGAAAAAACATTTGTTTTATTTATTTGCCTTTTCAATAGCCATTAAAAAAAAAAAAACATGAAAATTGTTACAAACGATTGGCAATGGTATTCTAAAGTCATTGATAAGACAGTTTTTTAATTTATTCTCTGTTTTATTTATCTTGGAAAATGTTGATAAAGTGCGAACAAGAAAGCGAGAACCAGGTTATACGCCCCCTTAAATACTCCGCTTTAACCCTCTGAGGGGTAAACTACTTAATTCAGCAGGAACTGGTCATTCGTCGCTTCTGCGGTGGATGTCTCGATATTTTTAACGCCTTTGTGTTTCCCTCGCAGTGATTTCCTTACGAATGGCTGGGCGGGTCGGAGTGGTGCAAGTAAAAAGAATTTAAATATTTTTATGAGCCTCTTCATCTTTTTAAAATATTTTATTAATTTAAAAAAAAACAACTTACAATACAATACAATATAACTTTATTAAACACCGAAAATACAATTAAACAATAATTAAATATCCAGCAGTGTAATGGGCGGCCTTATCGCCTAAAGCCATTTCTTCCAGGCAACCTTTGCAGACAAACGTTGCAGTGAATCTAACTATAATCGTCAAGGAAAGCGGACTCTACGCTCAGAGTACTGGTTGACAGCTCGTACCTTATCTCCCACATTTGAACTTTATCGCCACAGGTTGTAACTTATTTTTTTTTGTTCCACCTGTACTGTACTTCCAACAAAAGTCGGGGACTTTGTCAAGCTGAACAATTGAACAAGTTGCTTATGCAGTTTTCTGTTTTGTAAAAATCAATTCGGCCAGATTAGATCGCCGTTTGGAAATCAAAAGGTAATATGTATTTCTAAATAATAATATTATAGTGTTATAATATGTTAATAGCGGGCAGTTTATTTATTTTTAATATATGTCTTTTATGTACAGGTCAACAGCTTGTAACTTGACACTTCATTTCCATATTCTATATAATTTTTTTTTATTTTAACCGTTTTCTGTGCAATAAAATCCCGGGAAGCCGTCACGCGTTGAGTTAGGTTTTATCCAAATAAAAAAATGAATATTGACTAGTTGCTTGCTCCGAACTGTCCTCGCAACCCCTACAAATGTTCACAGCCTTGCCACAATTTTCCAATTTCCAATATTTTTGAATAATAAACTTTTTATTTTATTTCTTTTAATTCGAATAGAAGGACTGAATTTAAAAAATACAATATTTTATCTGTTCCGTCAAATTTCAACATATCATAACGGGAACATTATTACAATCATTCTGAAATATCTGAACATGACAATACAGTGTTATGCTAGTTCGGGAATCAGAGGCTTCGAAACTTTTTATGTACCGCTCTTATGCCTTAATTAATGTCAACTTTCCTGCTTCTATTTCACTATCCGAAAAATGACTGACACATATTTGCGCAATACTTATCTCATCTAAGATATCTATTTTGTTCTGAACAAAAGTTAAGAACTCGTCAATGATAATTGCCGGCGAATCAGCCATAGTTATTATAGTTATTTACGACATAACCATTAGACACTGATAGCTAACAGCTGACATGCGCATGTGCGGCCACAGCGAATGCACGCGCGAGACTCTTATTTGTCAAATAAAAAACTTTAATTTGAAACTTTGATTACATGATAGATTGATAAAGCATACAATTTTTGTAAATTATCACTCTATCTACAAAATCTTACATATATATATTGCAGGTGAAATAACTGTAGCACGACTATAAAAAAATATAGTCGTGCCTGTTAAATGTTTAAGAAACTGATGCAAGCATTGTTCAAAATTATTTCAGTTTTTTTATTTTTTTATTTTTTTATTATACGAGCATAATCATGTAAATGAGTTTATTACGCTTAAACCCTTAAATAAAATATCTGAAAATTTAATCCGTACGTTCAGTATTTGTCCAGTTAACTCAATTACGTTGATGTCCAATTACTAAGCTAACACCCTATTAAATTATTCATTCCATTTGTCACCCGTCAGCTTTTAGAGGTGGTCAACAATAGCCCCTTTTACCCCACTGTCCGGTAACAAAAACATAGTTAAGTTAGAATTAAGTATGCAGATTGGATTCTGTTGTAAGTTAAGTTAGATTTAAGTTAATAGTAACATTGCATGGGTTAATTGATTAAAACTGGGCATTGAAGTGACCCAAAATAAGAGTCAATTTAGTCTTTTGCATGTCTATGGATGAAGGGAATAACTATTAACTTTATCGTAACTAGTAGTTCGCGCCAAACTGAGACCTCGCGACCCCTATATCTTCACAACCCCTGGACCAATTCAGCTCATATGCGAACTAAAACATTGTATTGAAGTGAACTACTTGTAATATGGGCGTAATATCGACGCTTATGAATCACAAGCCGAACCAAGCAAAAAAATAAAGCTAACAATATTTATCCATTATATGAATTGCATTCTCTATCCATAAATCAGTGTGAGTAGTGACATCCGAGTTTTTGACAAATGATCCGGAGCTCTGACGGGCACAACAAATGGTGTGGAACTGAGCTCACCTTACGTGGTGAGAATTGGGATTACTATGACTGCTCTTAACAAGATATACAAGATAACTGTGTATGCTATGTGCTATCTGTAATTGTATAATGGTCGCCTGCAAGAGATCGCTTTTAGCGTTAAGGCCGCCACTTTTGGCACTAGCTTATAAGATAGTTCTGTACGTGTGTTTTTATTATTTTGGTATACACAATAAAGAGTTTCTATCTATCTACCTATGTGGAATGGGTATGCTAAGCCGAAAAGGGCTCTAAGTACTCATAATTACGAACAACTTTTAGTATGGGACCAACCCTGAAATCAAGAATAAAATACTATTGTTCCATACATTATGTCGAGTGCCGTTGAAATTTTTCTATGCAACAGCTTTTTTCTTCTTCGCGATTTCATGATTGGTCCCATAGTAAAAGATGTTCATAATGATGAGGACAATATGCCCTTTCGGCTTAGCTTACCCTTTCCTTATAACCCTGTATAATATTGAACCTGACGTGTAATTACTTTATATTTACAATTATTAATAAAAATATCAAATATCAAAATGTGTGCACCACAGAATTCTCCTTATAAATAAGGTCCAGAAGGATAGTCTCCATACAAACACGATTTTGAAATGGCTTATAATTTTTGACAGTCTTTTTTGTCATGACATTTGAGGCTTTCCATTAAAAAGTGATTACCCTATTTGGTCGGGTAAATAAATTTTGATTGGAGTGATTTAGGTTGTATCACAGTGGTTCTTAAATAGGCTCTTATACTTTTTTTTTTATCATCCACATTATTGTTAAGTTAAAAAATGTTAAGTTTTTATTTTCAATTTATTACGATGGAAATGGAATCCTCTAAATTTGCAAATAAACGCATACGCAACTTTCGCTTATTAGCGGATTTATCTTTTTTTAAACTGCCCGTCTATTCTGCAACCTCAAGTAACACACATGTGAAGGTGAAAACCTAAGATAATGTGCATTTTTCTTGCAGGCCCAAAAACCCACAACCACTCTAAACAAATTTACATTCTTACATTCTTAGGAAGGTACAACATTTTATTTCTAAAAAAAATGCAATACAATTGTGTCATATCGTGACACGCTCATTGTAGGCTTGTTGTTGATAATTATGCGCCGACACATATTTTAGGCAAAATTATGAAAATTATGTATTATAGGTAAATTTATATTGTTGGAAGCCTTAATAGGTTTCCGCCATTATTCATCCCTACTTTGCCGAACTATTTTTATCAAAAGATCAGCTACATTTAATATATCTGAGTCTCTAGGAAACCTAAACAAAGTTGGGAAATTACAAAAAATATTTGGCAACACTATTATACATAACGTTGTCATAGTAACTATTCTGTTTACATTATTCAATAATTTTATTATTTTGATTTTTTATCCTAAAAGTATATTTTAGGACTTGTAGATGGATGTGGCAGTGGTGTTCTTTGATTCCTTGTAATTCCGGCAAGATTTTATTGCACATTATACCATCTTTTGTCTGATTATTCGGAGATTTTATCAGTATGAGATGAGAATGACAACTGTATGGAGCTCTTAATTTGATTTGACAGGTACGTCAAATACTGGTGTGCTTTCTTTCAGTATAGTTTCATTTGCTGATTAGGTGTCTACCCCTTTATGTCTTTGGTGTGCACTATATCTCGGGATAGTTGCTGCATCGCCATGCTCACTCTATGATTGGTATTATGTTTGTGTATGTATGTATATTATTATTATTTAGGTATGTATACATTGTTGTAGTATTAGTAAGTGTATATTTTTATTATTCAACTATGTTTAAGTGGTATGTAGTATTATTATTTCTATGAAGACCGAGAATTCAACGCCGTCAAGGTCGTTCGGAAAGAGCAAGTCTCTTGCAACACGATATTATGTCTCCTCCACTAATTGGGAGTAAAATTGCTCGTCGCTTTAATCCAGCTTTATCAGTATCGCTAATTATGTAGTTTGCAGTGCAAACTGGACAAATCTACTGATAAAAAAATTCCACTCTTGACTTCGGTGGTCCAACTTGAGGTTGCCCCCCGAATACTCACTCGTCATCACTGTATACTCGTTTGTCGTAAGTCAGCCTTACGACAAACGAGTATACAGTGACAGCTATCCATCCACACAGGGGAGTAAACTGCCTGCCGAAAGGTCGGCAGCAGCCACTCAATACATTTAGCCTATTTATCCCATGGCACTTAAGCTTAATATTATGTATATAAATTGTTTATACTGAATAAAGATTACTAAAGATTGAAGAGTGGAAGCAGCGCGGCGTGTGCCGATAAATATTCTTACCATTGATTTGTATGGCACTAAACGCACTTCTGCGGTAGGTATCGGAGCGGACCGGCACAAAACTCCTCAGAATATTAAAAGGCATTTTTCTTAAAATTGTAAAAAAATGTTTCTTATATGTATACTTTGGCGTGATAAACAAATTTTCATCATCATCAACCAGAAGATGTTCACTGCTGCACCAAGGCCTTCTTTCCCTTTGCTATTTGCATCCAACGGCTTCCCGCGACTTTTTAACCGTCCAATGTCCAAAGTCCAACGTCTTACGACCAACATCCAACGTCCAACGACCAACGGCCAACGTACAACGTCTACATTTTTAAAACGACTCTTTGACTGTCATACAATTTTCTCTAAATTAAAGACTTTTTTTTTTAAATTTTCTTCGTTTTTTAGTAAGGGTTTTGTAAATCTTACGTCTTGTAAATCAATCATACGACGACGTGCATTAATGTAAAGGAGGGTAATTAATATGTTCGCGTCTGACGATCACTTTGCTCATTTTGCTCGCTACGCTCACTTCACCGCTCATTAAGATGCCGTTAGCTTGAAAACATGCCATTTTACGGGAAGGGGTCTTTTGTTTCGATTAAATTTATCTTAGGTCATTTATCTTATCTGAGAATTATAATAGGTCACACTAACCTGTGTATATTCCTAAATAATATTATAAATGCGAAAGTAACTGTCTCTCTGTCTATCTGTCTATCTATCTATCTGCCTCTCTGTCTTTCTGTCTGGGTATTTGTCGCGTTAATTTTAGCATAGATATAGCAAAGGTTGGAGACAACTTTTAGGAGGCAACTTTTTTTTATTCTTAATTATTTTTGGTCCACGCGAACGAAGTCGCGGGTAACAGCTATTATATAAGATACGAATAAGCTTCATATGTGATTTACAGTGGTATATCTGATAAATTACCAATGAAATTAAATCATTTTGGCCGTGAATTACATGAGATTACAGCCTGAGGACGAAATCATGAGATAACATTGTTTTTTTTTCGATCTACATAAAGTAAAGCCATGAATAGCAATAAAACTGCTGCTCTTGTAATTTGGTGTAAAAAGATCAAGAAGGCTGCCCAAGAAGGAAGGTAACGTTATCGAGGTGTATGTTTGTAAGTATATTTAGTATTTAAGTCACAACAGAGTAAGTTATGAGTCAGTTATTCCTACTGTCCATAATACAGACAGCTCATACCTCTTTGCCCGAAAAAAGAGAGAGAGAAGTAAACAGAGAAGCTTAAATAAGCTCATTTCATGGTACCTTTTAACGACCCTGTGACATAACCCAAATGACGCTACTAAAGGCAAATAGAATCAAGATAAAATACTACATGCTTAGATAGCTACAGAGACAATAAACCCGTACATAACTTCTAATCACGCACTCGGGCGAAATTTGCACAACAATAGCTTATGAATCGTTTCACACAGAATCCCTGATCGTAACGAGACCGAACCTGTGTAAAATGACAGTGTAAACAGTATCTCAACTAACATTTACAGTCACTTAGTTATTGGTAAAATATTGAGCTGTTATGTACTTGAAGTGATAGAGCTTTATATTCATTATCATCATCAGCCAGAAGGCGTCCACTGCTGATCATAGGAGGGCCATACCAACAGACAACGTGCCACTTGCATCCACCAGTTGCCCGCGACTTTTATAATGTCGTCGGTCCACCTAGTGCCTACGCTGCATCTTCCGGTGCGTGGTCGCCACCCAAGAACCTTTCTTACCCATCTGTTATCGGTTCCTCGAGTGATGTGGCCTGCCCATTGCCGCTTCAGCTTGCAAACTCTGTAAGGTATATCGGTGACTTTAGTTCTTCGACGAATATCCTCGTTTCGGATTTTATCACGCAAAGAAACTCCGCAATAGCGATGTCCCATTTAAATATAGTCAAATCAAAATTATTTTATTGAATAAAAAGTAGGTACAAATCATTTTAGGTTGTATCGCTATTTTCCGAAAGAATTGTTCAAATTAATTCAATTATTTGTCCTTCTAATAAAAATCGATTGACATATTTATTGAATAGTAAATTCAATAACCCCGTATCCCCCCCCCCCCCCGTAGCCCCGTATTTTGGGGGCAAGGCGTTCCAGTTATAAATTTACTGTTTCTAAGTACTTAATTATATAGGATCAGAACTAAATTTTGATAAAATATTTAACAGAAAAAAAACAAGTCACTATTGCACTCTGTCACTCGCCAGAGCTCGATTTGTAATTACGCGATGAATATGCCGTGATGTGTTATTTGAAATTCCAAATTCGTGATAGAATTGAACTGCTATGGGGTTGCGTGACACTTACCATCAGGCGAGCATATGCGTCTCGTCACACAGTTGCATTAAAAAAATTCGGCGATTCATTAAAAATTTCAAAATAATGGATAATAATGAAAAGAAAAGAAAATAAAAAGGAATCCAACGACACCTCACTCGTCAAAATCGGTCAAGCCGTTTAGGTTACAGGATACATACTTACATACTTATTATTACTCTCTTTCTTGGTAGTCGGGTAAAATGCAGACTGATTCAAGTAATAAAAGTACTTCACGACTAACTATTTTGTTTGTTAACCCGTTACTGTTTATACTTTAGAACTGGTCCCATTTGCAAATTTCACTAAACCCTTAACCTGGTTTGCATTTTACGAGACCTACGGTAATATCTGTCAATGTCCGCATCAATAAATTGTGAACGTTTAAGGGCGAACGACGTCATTTTGACGATTCGAGACGAGCGCGTAATCCGCGGTCTCGGGGACCCCATCTGCGCGGTAAGGGTTAAGTCGCGACAAATAGACCATTTGCAAATAATAAGACGCAATGAAAGAATAAATTAAGGTCTTGGGGTCGGAGGGTTGGATCGGATTGGAAGTGCTAAAATGCAGTGCTTTTGAGGTAAAGTTAGGGACGGAATTTAAGGCTGCGTTTACGTAATACATGCTCTCTCGCTCGCACAATCAATTTTTTTAAATATAAAACTACCGTTTTTTTTAAAGCATTTTCTTTATTAATTTAAAGCTTCTTATACTGATTCATCTTATAATAAGGAGATGACTCGACGAAGTCAAAAAAACGGCCGGGACCCTTGTGGACAAGAATCGTCCAAGATAGAACGAAATAAAAAAAACTGGAGGAGGTCTACAGACGTACTGGAAATTGGTGCGCATGTTAAATGAAATGTTTATTTTAACGAAGATTAAGATTTCCAGTTAATAAAGGCTTAATAATAATGAATACTCATTATCATTATGACTAATGCAAATTTTCATTTATTTAAGCGAACGACTAGATTTTTATCTATTACTCAGCTATTAAACTAAAAATCGTATTAATAACTAAACTAAAAATTGTTAACTGTTGCAATAAAAAAAATATTACAAAAACATTTTTGAATGTTTCACTCAGAAATCTTAATATATAAAACAAAGTCGGCCTTATTCGAACAGTTATAACTCGAGAACGGCTGGACCGTTTTCATGGGTTTGTTGTATTTGTCTCCGTCCCGAATAGCAGAATAACTTTACTATAGTTGAGCGAGGCCGACGGCCGAGCTTGCACGTACGAATACGCGGGCATCAGCTAGTTTTATATAAATAAAAAAATAAATGAACCTAAATAAATAAATAAAAAAGGTTATTACGTAAATGCATCCTTAATACACTAAAGATAGATTTCATAGATTTTATGCAGCTACGTGCTGTTGGTGAGTTTTTAAACAAGCGCTTAGAATTACCAAAAAAAAAAAAGTTAAAAAAAAATGTATCGTAAGAAATTTTTTGTTCAACTAAACATAGATTTTCGTTATCGCATATTAGCACTTTTGAAAACGAGAGTCTGCTTCATGCACCTACAGATCTATTATAAGCTTAAAAAAATTACGAAAATAAAGTAAATTATAAAATGGTATGTAAATTTAAAATCTACCAGTGTAAAAATAATAACATAACCAATAAATTCTTGTTCTAAATCCTATTCCGAACCATTAAGCTAAATCCAAATAAACCAAATCGCAAGCAAAATTCATTAAAATCTAAATCATTTTGTCTCGGGCGCCCCGTGGGGACGTCTTAAGACGCTTCCTCAGGAATGGCAATTAATAATTATTTCGCCTGTTTCCGGTCGCGGCCCTAGGGTCGACTTCCGGCGAGAGGCGCCGGGCTATACAATAGTATGTTAATAAATATTGTTAACTGTTGACGGAGACGATATTGTTATGGGAAGTTGTTATTTTTTATTTCAACTTGTTAAGTTATATGTATGATTGTCCAAGATGGTTGTGTTCTTGTGTTTTTCTTTTATAACTAGGGGTAATCTTCACAAGATACCCGAATGCCCTGGGGTGCTGCTGGGCTATGTGAGATTATACCCTCTAAACCCTGGGTGTCCTGCCTTGGTGCTTGACCGAGGGCTCCCTGATCTCCAAGGGAACGCACCGGTAAAAATAACCAGTGTAAAAATCTTATTTCCCTGCCTACATCTTTATCCTACATTTTTATCTGCCTACATGTCAGGTGGGCATGGATTATAGCATATTTTAGGGCTTATGATTGGCTAGCTCTTCCAGCCGACCAATCCGATATAGACGATTCAATTGAATAGTTTATGGTATTTCGAATAGCTTGATGATAATGATATGTAACAAATTGTCGAACAGACTAAAAGATATAAAAAAGATGTTTTTTTTTATTAAAAATGTAAAGTACTTATATATTTCTCAATTTAGTGACTGACGAGACGAGCAATTCGCTCACTTGATGTTACGCTTGCCCATAACAGTTCAGTGCTACCCAAAATTTTGAACTTCAACAGATTGATGTCGAAAACAAAAGATTTTCTTAAGATTTAGCGGGTGATAAAAGACTACCAGAACTTCTCTGGGTGTTTATATGTATTCTATGTATATATTTACAACAAAAAAAGTATGTATGTATACTAACAGTTATCTGGTCCCCATAGTACAAGCTTGCTTAGTTTGGGGCTAGATGGCGCTGTGTGAAAAACGTCCACCAATATTTATTTATGAACAGCTTGTATACTGGATGAGTCAAGCTCTAGAGGGTGATCAAAGCATCGGCCCTCATATCATTTACACGCGCATCCGAGTGCTATAAACGTTTGGTTTATAGCACCGAGCGTTTCCCAGTTATAGTGCAATGAATGGGATGGCTTTTGCGCTATCTCAGTAATTAAAAGTAGGTTATTGCAGACACTATAATACCTGTTTGGAGGGATGTTGTAAAGCACCAGAATAAAGACAAAGCATAGATCAACCGACTGACAACCTATAATTACGCCCCTTCACGAAAATATTATGTGCAAATACTCACTACTTATGAGATCATTTTTGCGACATTACAGGTTTTACTATGAAAACTGACGTGGTTTTGTCATATTTACCACACCTTTGCCAGTTATTCTACCATCAAGTAGTAGTGTGCAAGCATTACTGTGTTCCGGATTGATGGGCAATGTTTCCAGCGAAATACTGGGCCCATGTAGAGATTTAACGTCTAATATCTCAGGGAGACGAGCGCATTGCCGCGCAGGGTTTTCCCACTAGGCCTCGCACTAGGCGGACTAACCATTGTGAAGGTCGCGGTAACCGGTGGTTGCAAATGATGAAATTTTTTGTAATTTTTGTTGAAATTTGGAGATTGTTATTTTATGAATGTTGACATATTTTGAAAGTGAGTGTATAAATTTGTAAATATTCAAAAATGATTGTAAGTAATGGGACATTTTAAGTTGTACCCTATTATCTGCATTCTGGCAAATAAAAACTCATTTCAACCATAGATGATCTTCTAAAATTAGAAGACATTTATCTAATTGATATCTCTATAGACAATTTATGATTAAGAAAAATAAAATTATCTTCCTGTAAACCATTTTAACCTAAAGCAAGTACCAAACACCACAATAGTGTGGAGTAGTTGACAAATACTAGTACATTTCACAGTCTGGTGATTGCCGCGATAAAAGCATACACAATGGAACCTAGTGTTGAAACGCGGACTAATGTATGGTATTTGTTTTGTGACATGATGATACTCTGTAACTGTATGGCTATACTTTATTAGCAGGGTTCCAACTTATTTTTATTACCCGACTGTCCAAAACTGACGGTAATGTTTTGGGGTTTATGTAGTTAGTACTACATTGCCCGCACCGCTTCGCGCGCATATACTACAATAACTTCTCTTCCTATGTCACCTTTTTAGGGACTGAATACCGAAAAATCCAGAGGAATGTGTTTTTTTTATTTCTTTTACTCAGTATACAAACCAAGTTTCAGGAAAAAGTTTTTTTTTCAATACAAACTTTGAGGGTCCTGTTCACCCCCTTTGAGGCGGAATTTCGAAAAACAGTTGTTCAGTAAGGTGGTCAGCTGGAAGACGTCCACTGCTGGACAAAGACCTCCCTCTAAAAGCACCACACCGACCGATAACTTGCCACTTGAATTCATCGGTTGCCCGCACGACTTTCACAATGTCGTCGGTCCATCTTGGCCTGCCTGCGCTGCGTCTTCCAGTTAGTGGTCGTCGCTCAAGAACCTTTCTTCCCCATCAGTTATCGGTTCTTCGAGCGATGTGGCCTGCCCATTGCCACTTCTGCTTGAAAACTCTGAGAGCTATGTCGGTGACTTTGGTTCTTCGGCGAATATCATCGTTCCGTATTTTATCGCGCAAAGAAACTCCGAGCATAGTTCTCTCCATTTCCCGCTGTGTGTCTCTGAGTTTCTCCAAAAGACCAGCTGTTGAGGACCACGTTTCAGTTCCAGTTCAGTAGGCTCTTAATATAGGCAGAAGATACTGATGCCGTACCGCAATAGAGCCCCGACACCAGGGCGAATCATCAATGTTACCTACATAACGCGAAATCCCTTAAATTTTTGTTCTTATTCTCAGTGTCAATAAGATCCACTTATCCATTACAAGTCTTACGTGATCATAATACACTACAATAAAACCAGGGCAGTAAAATCTAAGGCGTGAAGCAATAAGAAAGACAATATTAATTACTTACGAAACTAACCTACCCAAAATATCTTGAAGACTCTATTTATTAAAAGATAAAGTTGATTTTTGGTAACTTTAGTCTTGTGTAAGTTGGCAAATGAAGTGATGTGACCCATAAGGGAAGGGACGGAAGAATTTCTAATATATGGTGTTTTAGGTAATTAAATGTCACATAGATCAGAGATTAATGATGTGTTACGTCGTGTGGAGCGAATTGATGTGTGTGCGTTTCCTGTTGCAAAATGTTTGCCAAAGACATTTCTAAGAATTCGTATTGTACGAATAAAGTACCTATTATAATTGCAACAAAATATTCCGACAGTGGCATTCTGTTAACAGACATTAACCTCATATCCTATAGAATTACACTAATGTTACAAATACAAAAAAAAATTGCGTAACTGTGTAAGTGACACGTGACAAAAGAGTGTAACCTGTAACTGATCATATTCGAAAATTCGAAAAAATTTCGAATATGATCAAAATTGGACAAGAGGTTGTCAAGATATAAGATGTAAGCTAGTGAGGCCTTAGTTTGGGACATCGAAGTGAGATCTCTCGTCATCATCATTTCTTATTTTATATATCATCCACATAAATAAAACTAGTAGTTCTCGCCAAACTGAGACTTCGCGACCCCTATATCTTTACAGTCCCTGGACAGATTCAGCTCATATACGAACTTGAATATTGTATTGAAATGAACTACTTGCTTACAAAATTTCATGAAGATCGGATGAATATTTCGCAAGTTGTCGTCAGACAAATATACACACAATCATACAAACATACATACAAATGCCGATTTGTCCCAGTAAACTCTGAGACCTTTGCTTCGCTCGGTCAATAAGACATTTTAACATTTTTAGCCATTTTAGTTGAGTTTGTTGGGTTTATTTCTTCACTAAATATTTCAACAGAGGTTCTTTATTTTCCATCGACTTGAATTACCTGGCGCCGACAAAACTAGAACCTCCTAAATATTCGATTTTCCTACAAAAACCGGTACAAAACAACCCTTTTCACTACAATTCCGGCACCAATCGTAAATATATCTCCGAAGCTATTAGTTCGATAAAATTCAACTAAAACGATAAATAAAACGGACTTTGACGGATTGCCGGTTTCCCTTGCAAAGAATACACGTATCACCACACATAAACTTCCTTACCTCTTCGCAACTCAAATTTAAACCTTTTCACGTATAAATAAGAGTTGTAAGTTACAAATTCAGACGCATAAACGTTTGTCGAACAGTTGTATCTATGTCACATGGGAGCGTTTTGTCCGAAACTTATTTACTAGACTGAATAAAACATAAGAACGCCGATCGAATGAAGATTAACGTGATTAATTTTTGTTTGTGCAAAACGGAACGACATTGATACGGAAAGATGAGGATGTTTTTATCTAAATATAGCAATATTTAAGTTATAAGGCTTAACTCAGCGCCCAATTTTCACACAGCATTGACCCGCTTGACTTGAAAAGTATGTATAATTAACTATACACCATCCGTTTATTTTGTATAAATTATGTTTTATCACACTAATATTATAAATGCGAAAGTTTGTGTCTAAGTGTCTAAGTATGTAAGTATGTAAGTGTGTTTGTTCCCGTTCAACTCTGTAACGAGTGAACGGATTTGGATTAAATTTGGTGTGGATGTAGGTTATTCCCTGGAATAAGACATAGGACTTTTTTATCCTGAAAAAGTGAAACGTTTCTAAACCGGGGCGCAGCTAGTTATTGTATAAAGTTATATTGTAATATAAATAACTGAATGAAAAGTTGCGAAAATATAAATTTGTTTGGTTGACGGCATGAATAAAATTTGAGATGTAAATTTTGGCTTGGCTTTGAAATATTATCGAATTATCGACTAAAAGGCGTTGAAGTCCTTAATTGGCAAGCCACACGCCACAGGTCTTGGTTTAATCGCACCTTAATTCCTTTCATCTAACAATCCACCGATGTCAATCTACATCTACTGGGTACATTATTGTGATTCATTCTAAATGTTACTTTAAAGTTATCTCTTAAGAAGAGTTTTTGATGGATCCATTTTGTAGGTTAATTTTACTATAAACATTTATACTTAACTTAAACAATGTTTTTTTTCTCGGTATTGTGGCCGAAGAAGACACACTTCAAAGCCGAAGTGTGTCTTCGGCTTTGCATATACAAAGTTTCAACTCAATTGGATAAAATATCCATTGAAAACGAACAACTAGACAAACAATTTTAAATACTAGATTATCATGAAGAAGAAATAAGCATTAGATAAAAAGTTATCTTGATTTAGATGGAACTCGCAATAAGTGTCAAGTGTTTGAGTCTGTTACCGGAGAAAAGAAAGCGCCAACTCAAAAATTTAAAAATTTCTTCCATTACCATAACGTATCCAACTTTATTAGAGACGTGCATTACGAATAAGATATTCCTTTATGCACTTCGAAGTTCTGTATAAACACGGGTGTAAAGCAAAGGTGTCGTAAACTATATTAAATTCTGGAAGTTTTCCCAGTTCCAGTGGATGTCTAGGTATATTAGAATAAGTTCGTTTCGATGTGAGAAAACTAACTCATGAGTCTGCATTTCTCTATGAGCTGTGGAAATAAAATTGGAATAGTGTTTTTGGATGTGGTTTGCATTTTTTTTTTTAATTATTGTTAGCTCAGCTGATGTTAAGCATCACGCTTGCACATAACAGTTCAGTGCCACCTTCCATATCTGACCATGATAAATATATTTATTCAATTATGGCGAGAAATTTCGTTATTTTATTATAGTCTAGTTACGTCTTTTTTGTTATAGTCGTGTTTATTTTCTATCAAGGGTTTTGATATGCTCAAGAATAATAATATAACATAAAATATATACAGCGTTTTTTACAAAATTATATACATAAAGAAACATTCAAAAATACTTTTAAAATACAGTGACATTCATTTTAGTACATTTTATTTACAAAATTAAATACATCGTATCTATCTACTTACTACTACTTAAATGTGGTAGAAGTAAACATGTCGTACCAAACCATTACTATAATACCAACTGCAATAAAACGAGAATTTAAAATAACCTCTGCAGCAATAAAATTATTGACATAGCGTGTCCATATTTTTAACACTTCATGAATATCCAAGGTAGTTTCGAACATGTCTAAAATCGAAGGAACCGATGAACTCCCGAGTATATTTCCGTATGCAAAATATGATTTATGTGTCTTACTACTCAGTACGCTCCGGCAGTTGACACGTTGGGTGTCACATTTGCATATTTTATTTCTTTTGAAATTGTGTGAATATTTTGCAGGTAAGTTTTTCAATTATTTATTAATTTTATCCACGACTAGCAGCGCCCCGCGGTTTCACCCGCTGTTCTACAGAAACCGAAAAATTACACGAGACAAAAAGTAGTCTACCTGATTATCCAGAGTATAATGTACCAAATTTTATTATCAAACAAATCAATATACAAATATAACCCAGACCCAGAGCAGGCATTTAATAACATCATTCTAATATTTTCCCGGCTGGGTATCAAACCCTGGACCTCTTGCTCATAAGGCAGACGCGCTTACAACTAAGCGAAGCAAACAGTATGATCATCATTTAAACTGTTTTAACTAAAAAATGTATTTGTATTTACAAACAAACTTAATTAAACGACTTAAAATACTTAGCCTACTAAAAAAACTAACAGATTTATTTTCTAGAGACCATTGTAGATTTAAAGATAATTCAAATGACATTCTGGATAATAAAAGACGAATTTGAAGACTTTTCAATCCAGAATCAGTCAAGCTGTTTAGGCGGTAGAAAAATCACATCTTCATCTTCCAGAACGTCCACTGCTGAACAAAGGCCTCCCCGCTAAGGGACTGGAAGTTTTCATAATCCCCACGCTTGGCAGGTGGCTTGGGGCTTGCAGAACTCTCATCGTTAAAAGGACGCTGCTACCCGTCTTCCGGTGGATCTGGTCGTAGTTTTAGGACGCATCCGGGTCCACACATAGAAACAGATAAACACACATACTCACATCATACACCCGAAGAACATTCCCTCCTTCTATCGAGTCGTATATTTAAAAGGAAAAATCTATTCAAATGTGGGAAAAAACTCTAGGCAGCTTGTTCATCATCTGTTCAATAAAATCACGCAAACTTTAACGGCACAAGATAGGATTAAACTTATTCACGTGCACAAAACTACGCATAAAGCGAATTTAACGTGTTAAACAGTTATAGCGCATAAAACAGTTATCCGGTACCGCGGTGGCCGTTAAACGTTTACTGTTAGAGTTGACGGTGACACGCGAATGTTTTTTAAATTTTTCAACCTAGGGCGTTCTTCCGGCTGGTAGTCGAATTCCCACATTCATGAATGTCGGAGGTTCTTTTCGGCGTAGGTGTACAGGTGTTAATTTAGGGGCCTATAGTATACCTATCTCACTCACTCATTTGCAAGTTTTTGTAGATTTAATGAGAAAGTCCCAATACTCTATTATAATAACAAAAAAAAAAAAAAAAAACGTTTTGATATCCTTTAAGTTCTTTATCTTATCGTTATCCTTTAAGTTCTCCTTCATTTGACGGGAGAGATTGAAAAATATTTTGTTTGATTTTTTTCGATGTATTTTATATAAACGTTTGTTGTTATTGTATTTTTTTGTGTTCTCTATAATAAACGTACATTCTTCCAATTTAGACAATTTCATTTTGATTTCGAATTTAATTTATAATTATTTTACTTTATGCTAATTAATTAAACTTAAACATAACCATAGATACAACCAAACCGGCAACCGCAGCGACCAGTGGATGCAAGTGGCACGTGGTCGGTCAGTGTAGCACTCTAAGGGGGAGGCCTATGTTCAGCAGTGGCCGTCTTATGGCTGATGATGTTAACCATAGATAAGTTTTTTTAAAGATACTAGTGACGAGACAAGCTAATCGCTCACCTGAGGTTAAGCGCCACGCTTGTTCATGACAGTTCAGTGCCGCCCAGAATGTTGAACGTTAACAGTTCAAAACTAAGTGCAGCAATGCACTGCGCTCGTCACCCTGAGATATTAGATGTTAAATCTCTTTGTTGCTAGTTTCATGAAAACAATGCTCTTCAAACCGGAACATAACAATGCTTGCACACTACTACTTGGCGGTTGAATAACTGGGGACATACCACACGTATGTCCCCAGGCGGTAACTAACAACTAATGCGGTGCATGAAATAGAAAAACCACAAATTTTGCAAAGTGAAGATACTTTGCTATGAACAGAGAACCCAAATTAACTTTAAATTAACTCCCATTCGAGATCCAACGGTCGGTTAGCTCCCAATGTTTACTAAATCATATATCAGTCCTATAATCTCTTTACCTAAGGTTTATTTGTGTTACATTTCCTATTCATATTTGAAATACATTTGCTCACATGTTTGACGATGAATTAGCAATAGAACTGTGACCAGTACTGGTGATCTCTCAGTGATTGAAAATAAAGCTTATTGTGTTAGCGAAAAAGGTGAAATTAGAGCTCTGATATAGCTGGTGTTTTCTGGCTTTTCTCCAGCGTTTCTCTTTGACGTTTGTTAATGTTTGATGGGCCTTTTGAATGAAGATCTGACATGATTCGGAGTAATTCAAATGGTCATTGCCAGTTAACATACGAGTACAATCAATAATATGTGACAATTTGAAAAGGTTTTTTTTTAATTACTATATATTTTTATAAAATCCAATATTTAGTTGACAAAGGGCACAGACCCCGGAGTCGATGAAAATGCACTACAAATATTAACAAAACAAAATTTTAGCAAAACTTAAATAATATCAACGTTTACATAGGGATACCTACAACAGAATCGAAACCATAATCTGCTAGAAAATCAATATTAGTGGTGGTAACATTGTCACAATAATAATCCCAGTTATTATAAAGACGGTGTCTATCAATAATTTTGACTTTGATCGATTACAAGTAATGGTATGAAAGAAGTTAAGCCTTTACGAGCCATTTAATAGTACATAGTACAAGCTTGCTTAGTTTGGGGCTAGATGGCGTTGTGTGAAAAACGTCCACCTATATTTATTATTACCATTCAAAACAGCATCAGCTATCAGCATCAGTTATCAGCAACAGAGTGCGTCGCAACAACTTTCTTCGCAACTACATAAGAGTCCCGTTTCTCTCATCTACGTAAGAGTCCCGTTTCTCTCATCTACGTCAGAGTCCCGTTTCTCTCATCTACGTAAGAGTCCCGTTTCTCCCTCATGAGAGACGGGACTCGAAATGGAACTTAAGTAGTTGAAAGTAATCATTTACTAAATTATCTTTGACATAACTCTAGACTTATCTTTGACGTAAGTTTCAACCCGACAACATCCATGTCCGGCGCCTCAAAGGCAATAACCGAAGGCACACAACGTGTTGTTAATTTAGCACAAGACACGGTGTCTCACTTAGCAGATTACGCCCGGAGGCGGCAGACTGTTTGGGAAGCTTGATCATGGCGCTGTTTAGATAGGTAATATTGCTAGACTACAATAATTTATGAGCTAATGTCCGCGACCTCCTAAGCGTTAGCCATTGGCCTTAAGATTATTAGCATACGAGACTGAGACTTGGCGTTCGGTTTCGCAAATAAAAAGTAAAAACGACAAACAAAACTTACATACAACATTTTCAACCCCTATTTGTAAATACAATTGATAGCTTTTTTTTTTATGTTTACGATTTTCAGTTGTAATAACCAACTTTGATTTACATTTTTCTCTCAATAAAAATTGTTAATGAATTATTTAGATGTATGGTACAATGTGTGAGTGTATGAATGTATATATGTAGGTAGTAGATCTTTTTTGAGTTTTAATAGTACTGCTTTAGAAAATTAAATTAATTTATTTACTTTACTGTCTTTACCCGTCTGCGGATAGTAGCCTGAGCTCTATTTTTATCTGTAAATAATTTATAATACTAATGTACCTTATTAAATTTTATATGTAACACCATAAACTAATACCTACTATTTAAATAAATAACAAAAATGCAAAAAAAATAACATAAAAAAAAAGTTAGAGAATCCTCATTAAAAGGCAATTTTATTTTATTTATTTACTTTATTATTCGAACACCTTAGCAGAAGTTTTTATTTTATTTTTTATCACAAATAATCTTATTTAAATCCTTTCTTAGATGTAGCCTACGAATGGGACCATAGATATTTTCATGCCTTATTCTTAATGGATTTCACTAGTTTAGGGTTTGCGTTATCTAAAATTAATCTACGTTTTATAAATGTGCAAAACTAACAAATCTGCAAAATTTCATGATTCGAGAGACCTAAGAACGACCTTCGTTCTTTTTGTAGTGGTAGTGCTCTCTTGCAGAGTCCGCCTGGGGCAGTACCACACCTTAGCCAGTTATTCAACCGCCAAGCATTACTATGTTCCGGATTAAAGGGCAATGTTTACAGCGTAATTACTGGGCATACAGAGATTAAACATCTAACATCTCTGGGTGACGAGCGCAGTGCATTGCCGCGCATAGTTTTGAAGTTCAAAATTCTGGGTGGCACTGATCTGTTAAGGGCAAGCGTGACGCTTAACATCAGGTGAGCGACTTGTTGGTCTCATCACCGTGTAACATTAAAAAAAAAGAAACCTAGCAACTTAAGGAGGAGGTCACTGGTCAGAAGTAGACGTCTTCTGGTTGATGATGATGATGGTCTAAGTACGGACGTAAGTCATCGTACTATGACATTAAGTAGCCTAATCCTGATCATGATTGCAAACACACAGATGACTCATAAAATCTACAATAACTCATTTTACTACCTCAGTTATGATTCCAACAAATGAGATATTATGTTTTACTGGCATGTCTTGGGCTTACTAGTTAATACCTATTAAGTTATGGTTAGTGGGACATTTTATGGGACAAGTTTATTTGGGGTTTAATTGTGTTTAGTAATGACAGTTTCATTAATAATATTCGAAGAAAGTATTTTACTGTGAAAATTGTCAATAGGTTTTAAGATTCTTTTCACTAAAAGTCGTCTCTACGCTGTTCTGGTGGTTTCTTTTTTCTTTTTTAGTTTGTAACTTGTATGCATTTTTTTTGGGTGAAGGAGTACAAACAGTATTTTTATATAATACATACTTTATATAAAATAAAACAAAAAGCTTTTTCTACTTCATATACCTGTTAAATTAAAAATCCTATTAAAAAAAGACTCGTTCGTGTATCTTTTAAAATAAATACATTCACAATTTGTTCTAAAATATTTGCCTAAAGCGAACATTTCATTCGTGACCCTTGTTATTTCACACCCATAAGGCTTTTTTTCTAAAAATAGCTTGGTTTTTAATTTCCACGCCAACATTTTTAGGAGAGACGCCATTCTTAACCCTAAACAGGCACTTGGTAAACGCCCCCTGGGGGTCTAAATTTCTTTTAAACACTTCTCATTATTTGCTATGGCCTCGTAACAGTTTAACCCTTCGGTGCAGATGGGGTCTGGTGGCCCCAATATTAGGGTTGACGTCCAGCGAAAGTACAAGCAGACAAAAATCTTAAGCGGTAAATTTTTATTTTTGAACTTAAGGAAGATTAAAAGAAGGAGTACAAAAAACATTTATTACAAGAAATAAATAGGCAACAATACAAGTAATTTACGTCTTACTTACGAACTAGAGCCCAGTTACCGCCCTCAACCACATTCATTAAGGCCAGATGTGGAGCATAACTACAATTATAGAAAACTCAAACAAAATACTAGTGCTAAAAACAAGTAGTAGTTACTTGGGTCACAAATAAAAAATATTATATTACATTATATTAGCCCCAAATAAGCTTTTACTATGGCAACCAGATAGCTGATAAAATACATAAATCCTTTTTTTGGAAATACATACATAGAATACATAGACACACCCAGACAAAGAAGAAACATCGATGTTAATCACACAAATGTTTGTCCTGGTGGGAATCGAACCCACAACCTACAGCTCAGATAGAGCCACGAGGCTAGTCAAGGCTCGAAGGGTTGAAGGCTAGGCTTTCTGGGAAAACATATTTTTGGAAAAGCGTGTTTTTGTCTTATTACTAAAAACATCTTGAAAACTATTTTGAATATCAACATGAACCTAACTTTATTACATAGTTTTTTTTAGTAGATCTAGTTTCTTTTACCTCATAATTTATCAGTACCTCATTCATTAATAGCATAATTGGGTAATATAAACGGTTCTCTTGGAGTCGCATGTATTTCGTCACCGCCATATTTTTCCTCTGCTAAATGCGACCCTAAACAATACAGAATAAGTCTAATGATCGACTGCAACATAAAACTGAGTTTAATAGTGATGCGCTTAGCTTATTTTGCGTATAGCTTAGATTTCATACACCACAAACTTATTCTCACCGAATCGTCAACATCGCCGCATTTCAAGTCGCATTTTATAGTATTAGGTTTTGACAGATATTACTAAACGTCACATAAAACGCAGGCGAAGCTGCGGGTAACAATGAGATTATAGGATTAGAGTGTTGATTCAATCTGTAATACTGGGTTATGTTATTTAAAGGTTTTTGAGATATTGGGTGGCGAGGAAAGTGGGGTCACCCCATCCTTTCCCCACTGACGGATCATGGATTATTTTCCGCCGTAAAAAGGAAAAATAACGTAAGTCCATTTCAATATTTTTTTGTACTACGTTCTATATAATATTTGTTTTTACTAATACATAGTAAAACCTCTAGCAGGCAGCTTCGTTGCACCACCTTAGTTCCATGATTTTTACTAGTTCGTATTTTTTTTAAACAAGATATTTAAATTAAGACTGCAAATGACAGTAACATCACAAATTTTCTAATGGCAAGGATCCGGGTGAAGCATTTGCACAAAAAAACACAATTTTCTCTTTTAAAGTTATTAAACTTTTTTGTTTTGAGAAAGTCATAGAAACAAACGTTTTTAAATGTCATAGAGAAAAACTGCTTGCGACAGATTTTGGTTACTAAGTAATAACTCTAATTTCTGTAGGATTTTCAGTAAGCTAAATTCTTTATAAACTGTATGTTATTCAGTAAGCCTGAAATCTCAGTAAATTTCAAACAATAGTACATCAATTTCATCGGATATTACCCTTTCGATTTTGATGAAACAGTACTTTTTTTTAAACGATAAAAGTATATATAAAAAGTTAAAAACACAAATTGGCAATTTACGTCAATTTGAAAATATTCACCAAGTTTCAACAAAATCTTGAGTGCTTCAGTTTTGCCGTAAACAAGACGACAATTAAATTGCAATAATAATAAAAACTGAAGATAACAAAAGCGACGACCAAAGTTAAAAGAAAAGTCTACCTCATTTTCCACTTTTCAAGTAAAAACAGCATTAACTTATTTTAGAAAAACCTTAGGTTAATTTCGTCGATGCGACTCCGTCCATTTTCCATTGAACCCATTGTGTTGAGTAGCAAAAACTACGGGTGGTCTTCTAATTCGATTGTGAACCCTTAATAAAACCATATAAACTAATCTATACTTTACATTTCCAAAAACAGAGTTTATTTTTCCTTAACAAATTTCAGAAAAATCTTCCGATGTTTCAATAAAATAGGAATTTGCAATTTTATACCTTTTGTCGTTAGAATAAGGTTGAGTTCTGTTTGCATTGCAGTATTCTCAAATGCAAGGAATGTAGAAGTAATCAAAAGACACGTGTCGACACCCACTGTTGGGGTTTCGGTCAAAGTCATGGTACATTTTATTTGGCATTTGTTCACATTAAATAATGATCAAAGATTCAAAACAAAGAGATACACACATACAAAGACAAAACATAAAACAATGCAAATGAAAACTATAAAGAAAAATAATTGAAATATGTATTCAGACGGACTGTCTTTATAATAAGAGACTGCAAATTGTAGCCTGAAGATTATCTATCGAAACCTCGCAACCCAAAATCTGTCAAACCGTTTAGGTGGTAGGAGATTATATAGACTGATACTCTCGAAAAACCTTTCCCCTCTTTCTGGGCAACCGTCAATTATTAACTCATATAACTATATATTATCTCACTTTTGAATTATTATACATAGTGATTTTCGTTTATATTTCGTGACCTTACTGTGACTGGAAGCTGCACAAGACTGAAGCATATGGCAATTATTTTTATTTATCGTTTCACAATAGGATGCATGTGTTATCTTAATAGGTATAGGCTTAGCAAGTATTAATTTGCTATTATTACATGTACAAAAGGTATTTTTTAATGCTGTATTTCAGCTTCATTCACCAAGTAAACTAAAAATTAAGATCACGTTCTTAATTTACCTAGTCATCAAAAAATTGTCTAAAATTCTTAACCGGTAACCACCCATCACGTTCAAAACGACCCATCTCTACAAAACAAATGTTGCCAAGTCAACAACACACTCCCCTCCCAAATTGCGATTCATTTCCGTAAAATAAACATGTGAACACACAGAATTGCAAATCGACCTGTTAATCTAATAAGAGAAGCCGAAGTCGACACGGTTCATTTGCGAAAAAAATGTCCCAAATTCTCTTTTTGTACGCTTTATTCGGAGGGACATGACGTTGACAAATATTAACGCATTTCCCGTTGACGTCCCGTATATATTTTGCGATGATATTTTTATTTGAACAGATAATGTGGATTGGACGTTTGAAATATTCAAAGTGGGCTTGAGGGTTTGGTGTTTGTCAAATTATAAATTCTTTTTGGGATGGAAATGTTGGACATATTTTAAACGAAATATGGATACAATTAAATACGGATTAAGATATTATTATTGGTCAATAAAATTAAAATGAGTCAATCAAACGAATTTTAAATTAAATAAATACGAATTGATCACCCACATTAAAATTTTGTTTCTAACAAAAACCTTACCAATGTAAAAGATGAACAGTTACTTTCAATATACTTAACAACGAATACTTATAATTGTAATGAAATATTAATAAAACTATTTGAATTTATTGCTTATTACAATTCGTAATACAGCAGCAGGATAAAACCGCTTATTTTTTTAATCCAATTACTTTGGTAATTAAGATCCCCTTTTAATCCCGTCGACTATTAACGGGTTAAACGACTTGTCATTCAAATAAATTCTGCTACGATTCACTTCGGCTATCGTTTAATCCAATTATGAGTAATATTGTTACCTACACGTCTTGGGTAGAGAAAATTGGAAATATTTATAATGACAGTGACAAAACTTATCTATTCAAGAAAACCTTGGCAAAACAGGAGATCAATGACGAAATGGAAAGATAATGTTGGAAAACCAATACCCACAAATAAAAACGATAAAACAAATAGATCCAGCGTGCCGGAAAATTATCTTAAAAAATACAACGCAGGTCGCGGAATGAAATTATTAATTGCCCTTACAATTGGGTGGCTCAAAATTAATGCACCTATGCTTGACTGACATGATTTTTAAGGTTTAAATAAGCACGTCACTATCATACTTTGATGAATTTTAACTTGATCCACACGCCTTATCTCATCAAGACAGGTAAAAAAAATAAAAAATGTTTTATTGTGTGAACTTTTTATGCTAAGTTAAACTTTATAAAGTTTCATATCATAAAAGTCAATTAAAACTTAACAACTTTTTAGTTGATTGAATTTGGGGCTAGTTTGCAGAAGTTAATCTTCAGAACTTTATTTAAAACAAGTCTCTAGTTTTTTTCTCATCTAGTGTAAAAGGTTTTTTCTTCGTTATATAAACAATTAATCTCGTATTTCTATTTTATTAGACGCGATATTGCAATGGAATAGGAATAGATACACACATGGCTACATATCGATCTCTCGAAATTTCGAAGATCCGAATATTACTTCCAACTTTACTTTGTAGCAAATAATGGTGTTGTTACAAATACAGTTTTAAAAACGTAACGAGCTTATTCACTGAATCTGCCTTACACATTGACTCTATCATGCGGCCAGATGAGTTAACCCTTTAGCGCAGATGGTGCCTATTCGACATTGATTTAATTAGTGGACAGTTTAGGCGAGACGTCGGTTTGTTACTGCGTCCTGTTAAAAGTAATGTTCCGAAGAGCGTATTATAGCGAAATACGTTTAAAAAAAATTTATTTGTTCATAGGTAATACTTAATTTTGTAATAAGATGTATAATGATTGTAATTGAAATATTGTGAGTAATTGCAATGTTTGTAATTAGTGTAATGATTGTAATTAAAATTGTAATTGTAATGTTTGTAATTGAATAGTCAGGTTAAGTTATACTACGCAAGCATAGTGTGCTCTTACTATACTTACCTACTCATTCACTGAAAAAGTTACCCGAGTGAAGTCGGGTGCTCCTCTAGTCCGTTTATAATCCATATATAATTTTATATATATTTGTCGCCGTGCGTTAGTCTTGAAAAAATCGAAAATGGCTCCAACGATTTGAATACTTTTTTTGGTTTTTTGCCTCTGTACGGTATCGGTACGTCTGTACGGGTTGTGTAGGAAAAGATAAACCACCCGGGTGAAACCGTGAGGCGCAGCTATTATTTAATAATAACAACAAATGGAACACACACAAAGACACGTACGACTAATACTCAGAACCAGAGCAGATGATTTAAATTCATCTTACAAAAATCTGTTCGGCCGGGAATCGAACCCGGGATTTTCTGCTCATAAGGTAGGTGATCCCGCTAACAACTAATCCATCATCATAAGCTGGTCAAATTTGAAACAGAAGTAGCCTCGCCAATTACTGTTATGCGTAACTTATGCTTAGCGTAACTATGTTGACTGTAACCCTACAATACATAAGCTGGTCTTAGCTACCCCTCGATCTCGCAAGTCCAATCTCGATTAAATCGCAAGTGTGAAGTTACGGTATTGTTGACAGTGTAGACTAATCCGACCGCTCATTAACGGTGAGTCTGTACGCGACAGCGCAATGCCATGTGTTTTGAAGAAATTGACACTACGCACTTACTGCAAAATGATATATTTTTAAAGTATATATAGGTTTTATATTATTATAAAAAATATAAATGAGTAGGTCTCATAAAAAATAGTAATCCAAAAATAAATAAATAAAAATACCATTTCATCATCAGCCAGAAGACGTCCACTCCTGAACATAGGCCTCCCTCTTAGATCGCCACACCGAACGACAACGTGCCACGTGCATACAGCGGTTGCCCACGACTTTCAAAATGTCTTCAGACCACCTAGTGGGAAGCCTGCCTACGCTGCGTCTTCCGGATCGCGGTCACTTCGCCATTAAATAACCTTTCCTCCCCAACAGTTATCGGTTCTTTGACTTATGAAAACACCATTTAAATTATAATAAATAAATAAACAATTAAATTAGGTTTGTTGTCATATCAAATTAAAAGATATGAAAACGTAAATTTGTTTAGAATACATTTTTTTTGTGTTAGATTAGATGCATACAAAATACAGATGATGGAAATTCTGACTGTATGTACAAAAACTTGTAAATAAGAGTGATTTAGCTATGACACGACACCCCTTAACGGTTGCTGTAATAACACAATTTTACATACACGGTTGAATTTTTGACAACTTCGCGAGCTATGTCGCAAGTGTGCTCAGAATCTTATTCTTACAAAGTTGCGTATAAGACATCGGTCTTACTGCAGTTAATATTAAATTAAACTTAGACCAAGTCATTAAGGCCCGTCGGATGCAATGCAGGGTTAACTCCGCCAATTTGGCTGCGGTCATTGTATGAAATTGTTTCATTATTGCCGTGAATTATTGAAGGGTTATGCTTGTTGTTACTTCTGTACTTGCTGGTTTGGCAAGTCGTTTAGTTAAATACGTACCGAAGGAGTACTTAGGAAAATGGATGAGCTTCTGGAAACCATTTCAAAAGATTATACAATAATTAGCTGGAGACGCTGAAACGAGCAAAATTGTGTATCGTCATCAGCCAGAAGACGTCTAATGCTGAACCAAGGTCTCCCCGCTAGTTGGCAGTAGGATAATCCCCACGATTGGCAGGCGTGACTGACAGACTGGCTTCCTTGGGATCGTAGAATGCTCACGCTGACGCGGGCGGTTCTGGTTACAGGCAAAAATGTATGGAGCTTTTTTGTTCAATATTTTTTTGGCTTGCGAGGTGTCGTTTGTTTCGTCTTGGATCTGGACGCCCCTTGCCGTTCGAAAATTTGTTGCTAAGGCAGGATTAAAGTGTCCTTCTTAGCTGGCACCGACTTCAAAAGATTATAAATCGTAAATAGGTATATAAGTATCAATATGTTCCTTTAATGCTCATTGATTTGAAGTAGTTAAAATATTACATTCTACCTTTTAGTTTAAGTTTGAAAACAGACTTTGTTTTTATTTTCTAAAAAATATTTTTATTAAATGTTAACTTCATGTTGTAGCAATTTACAACCATTTACAAATGACTGATGGTCACAAAAAAACTTTAACCAAATCCCTAATAAAAAGTCGAAACGGCACTTATTTCCTAACTAATACGACTATAATGGTGTTTCCAGCCATCTGTTCCACCATGGTGTGTAATTTGAACATCGATGTGTACGAACAACTCAATTGCAGACTATGAAGAAGCAGAGACTTTTAACTTGACTTGTCTTTTTTTTTTATGTTACTCGGTGACGAGACGAGCAAGTCGCTCACCTGGTTTTAAGCGTTACGCTTGCCCATAACAGTTCAGTGCCATTCAGAATTTTGAACTTCAACAGTTCAAAACTATGCGCGAGCGCAGTGATAAAGGAAAATATTTGTTTGGGGTTTGATTTTACTCTAGAACTTATAATAACTAGAGCATCTATGTTAAACAGGTTAATAAAATATACATACTTGCTCAGATAACAGTTTATAGTGATATACCTACGTATACACGCCTATACGATTACAGCTAAACACAGATACGTGCAAAAAATGTTACTATTTAAATAGGTATCAGTTAAGTAATTCCATAATTCTAACTTCCTAACTAATATTATAAATGCGAAAGTAACTCTGTCTCTCTGTCTAAGTGTCTCTCTGTCTAACTGTCTCTCTATCTGTCTGGATTTCTGTCGCGTTATCACGGCTAAGCGGCTGAACGGATCGACCTGAATTTTTGCATAGACATAGCTTAAGGGTACGAACGAAGTCACGGGTAACAGCTTGTTAATTATATATGTTATACTGGCATTTACAGAAACGTACTATATACCTGCTTCTACTTAATGATAGCAAATAACCCAGGCACACACAAACAAGGAATACATTTACATACAAAATTATTGCTTGAACGGTGAAGTGAAAGAAAGCGTTTAATTGCAAATCGGAAATATTTCCCGCGCATGGTAAGGCCTTGGGAAAAAAAAAACTACCTAACCTAACCTACATAATTTAATGGAGATTCAACTCGTCTAGTAGTTATACACCATTTTAGTATCAAAAATGATTGTTATACAATATTATTAAACTGTAGCAGAACTACGAGGTTTGAAGTTAAAAGTGCGATGCAAGTAGGTAGCAGGGTCATGTTCACTGTAGAACCAAACGCCTCCATCTGAACAGGATGTGTTCTCACGAAGAGAAGCAAGGCCCTCGTCGACTTGAATTGTGGCTCACCTAAAACAAATATAACAATAAGACTTACCAACAGCAAGCAAAATAAATACATGGTACTGAAATGAATACTACGCTTAATGGGGAATCAATACCGTCAATTCAAAATGGTTGTGCCATTTTTATACACAGCTCAAAGCTTGCGTTGTTTGAAGTTGGTATACCTGTATCATCATCAGCCGGAAGACGTCAACTGTTAAACACTTCAACCCCATTAGACCGCCACACAAACCGACAACTTGTCAATTGCAACCACCAGTTGCCCGCGACTTTTACAATATCATCGGTCCACTTTGTGGGAGGAACCTACCTATACCAACATACCAACATTAGAACAACGAGCGCTTCTAACTCTGGTCGTCTTCAGTCTAACGTCTTTCCTCTTAGGTCCAACTGCTGGTCTGCTGGTCTGCTGGGCTGCTGGGCTATTGTTAGTCTCCCCCAATGGGAGTGAAACAATTAGTTTCATAAAAAAAAACATGTCTTATCTACAATACAATACACAATACAATATAATTTATTATACACCAAAAATAATTAAACTTGAATATGTCTTCCGCCAAGGACGAGACCATACAAAGACGAGACCTACAAGTTAACGTGTCATAAGCTCAGGGCTCCGTCCGTATCCGTATCGTCCGTTGCTTAAGATTTGTAAGCACCTTCTTTTTTTAAGTCGAGCTATGCTATGAGCACTACACAGTTAGCTTAGTAGGTAAGTTGTTGTTCTAAATACTCACAATCCGAAAATTCTACAAGAAGCCTGTTAAGCAGTTGTATCAGTTTATTTCTGTTGTTGAGAACTTGCTGTGCACCATAGCAACATATACAGAGTGCGAACAGTAACTCAAATAGAACAACCTTACATATTACATTTTGCAATGTTATACATGATCCCTGTAACAAAGAAAATTTAGTTCTGGCAACAACCTAAAAAAAATATGTTGCCGATATGTATTCTTTTTCAAAATTTGTATTTTCATCTTTAGTTTTTTCCGAGCAAGTATATTGTGTAATAGTAGTGGAATATTATTAATTAAGTGTTAGCTGATGAGCACGAGTGAGAGAAAAACGTAAAATAAAGTGATAAAACGTGTCTTTTCGTGTTGTTTCCAAACCTTCTAGAAAGCTCTAGTAGAGGGCTGTAAAGAAAATTGTTGACTTCGACTAAGACCGAGAGTGGTTTTTACCGTTCATTAGAAATGTTTCGTTGGAACGTGACTTGGACTGGAATGTAAATAAAATTGTTGACTTAGAGTCTTTGTCGGGAACATCAACATCTCATGTCGTGTCACTGTATTTATTTCCAAAACATGTCATAAATAAGAGTGAATGTATAAAAATTGTGGATTTTTATCGATTAAGTGCTTGGAAACCAGCACGAGTGTTTAAATAATCTAAGCTTTAAAACTTTTTTTTGCGAATACATAAAACATATGATTACACATTATATGACAGACAGATGATTATATGAATAATATTATATTATAGTAGTTTGGTTGAGCCTGTTATTCTATTTCTAAAGTAAATAAATATTATACATTTAAATTTATTCAGTCCCCGGAAAGTCACCTTTTCCCCCATGTTGATGTGTGAAGTTTATGTACAAAATACAAAAGTGTTTGTTAACTGAAACTGAACTGAAACTGAAATGTTTTTTTGTTTCTATTTAATGCATAAATTGCACACTATTTAATAAATCTTTATTTGACTATCCCAATTATATTATATAAAGTTAATTAATATTAAATAGAAGATTAAAATTAACAATTAATAATAGAAAAATAATTCGTCAAACTTTATTTGTATTCAAATCTCAAATAATTTTACTTCGTAATATGGGTTTTTTTCTTATCCAACTTTTCTCAAAACATAAGTTTTATTAAGTCATTCCTACGAATTACAATGATGTAAAAAAACAATCAAGGACAAGCAATTGACTGTCGTTATTAATAAATGTTTGGCTACTTACCGTGACATAATCTACTATATCCATGTATATGACGATAATGTGACCGCAGACTATGGCAGTAATCATGAAAGTGGTCTGTCGAAAAATTACATGTCATCATTTTAGATAAAGTACTCAAAGCAACATTTTTAATAGCCCGAAAACGATCTAAGGAGAGTTGTCAATCAATCCCATAATTCTGTAGTAGCAATGGACTATCGCTTAAATCGGATTAGAAAACTATTAATGAGCTACGGCATGTATTTTTATATATAATATATATGACGGAGGACCAGCACCCTAATTATTTTTAAAAAGCGTGACGTCAGCATTGCTGACGACATCATCATCAGGGTGGTCGCTCATGTTGAAGAAGTAGAAACACAAAGTTCTTTTTATTTCACAACGAACGCTCCGACGGATCGAACTCGAAAGAATATTGCGCTTTTTTTTTTTTGAAATGGCTACGTTGTTGGCCAGTTTTGGCCACTACATCCTTAAGAACTTTGGGGAATCCGTCGGACGACCGTATCTATACTAAAACCAAGGCCCGCACAAGGTAATGTTTTAAAAATCATTAAAAAGTAGGTGTGCGTACCTTAGCTTCAGAATTATAATTAATTCATTTAATTAAAAAAAAAAAAAAACATAATCTTATGGTATATATGTTAACTTAACAGTTAAATAATTAAAGTATTCGTTCACGCGCCGATATATATAAAATATTTTAATATTTAGTATTTAATATTGCAAATGGTCATTGATCGTCTCTGGTCCCTTTGGAAATACGTAAAGCACTTACCTGCCAATAGAATATATCGTTACACAGACTTCCAGCTTTTTCAATAGCTTCATACGCAGCTCTCAATTTGTCAAGTTTTTGTATATATCTATACAATGAAATGTATTTGGACGGCTTGATTTTTTCGACAACTTCTTCATTTACAACTTGAATAATACTGTCAAGTTGATTGGCTATCGACACATATATGCTCCATACTACTCCGAATTCTAGATGAAATCTCAACTCGCTGGCATAGAATATTAATCGAAGAAGAATATAATAAGCATTTAAAGGCACGCCTGTTTTTTGATATTGGATAACATTTTCGGCATAAAAACTGTAAATACACGCAGCAAAATTTAAGACAACATACAAAAACAGCAAACAAATAGGTCTTGAACGAAGTTTTGACCATTTTATATTACTATCCGACGTGCTCGGGAAATATTCGCTGCTTGATTTTAAATACTTCATCATTTGTTTGAACTTTTTAGATTTATACAATACAAGTAACATTATGAAAGTAGAGTAACTATTTACACTGATGACATTGATAATTCTATCGTAGCCAACGCCACACAAATATATACTGCTCATTATTATCAATGCGATATCGGAAATTATCCGGAAACAAACAAGTAATTTTATTATTCTGTGGCAATACATATAATTGCGGTATACGCCCATAATACTTTCAAGAGTTACGAAAAATTTTACTAAGTAATTCATTATGATCGTTCAATTTTTATTCGGTATTTTGTTCAACGCTCAGGTGCACTATTTGAAGTGCTTCACTATTCAATTATTGTTTTATACTGATCAATTATTCAGAATATTCAAATTATTAGAAAAGTTAATTAATTATTTCATCCATTTGAGTAGTTACAAATTAATATTCACAAATAAAATTAAACAACACTAAAGGTAATGAAGAGGTTTTATATATTTTTAGATTATTTCCGGACAATTTGATCATGATAAAATTAATGTGTTTTTGATGAACAATTCAATATCATCATCATCATCAGCCATAAGACGTCCACTGCTGAACATAGGCCTCCCCCTTAGAGCGCCACACCGACCGACAACGGGCCACTTGCATCCACCGATTGCCCGCGACTTTCACAATGTCGTCGGTCCACCTAGTGGGAGGCCTACCTACGCTGCGTCTTCCGGTTCGTGGTCGCCACTCAAGAACCTTTCTTCCCCACCGGTTATCGGTTCCTCGAGTGATATGGCCTGCCCATTGCCACTTCAGCTTGCAAACTCTGAAAGCTATGTCGGCAACTTTGGTTCAATTCAATATACATATTAATAAGTAAGTGAATATAGATAACATTACTGATAAATCGAGATAATTAAATTTTTAACAGAAAGAAAAATAATAAAGGTTTTCATTGTGCCAAATCATCCAAAACTAAGCTGATATAAATAACACACTATTTTAGAGTCAAAAATGTTTTTTCTATATAATATTGTTAAACTGTAGCAGAACTACGAGGTGTGACGTTACGAGCGCAATGGAAATAGGTAACAGCGTCATGTTTACTGCAGAACCGAATGCTTTCATTTGCAAAGGATGTTTACTCACGAAGCAAAGCAAGGCCCTAGTCGACTTGAATTGTTGCTCACCTGAAATAAGACGAAAACAATATTTTGACTCGCCAACAATGTTTTGTACTACACTTGTCTCGATTCACCGTGACACTTGAAATTGACTTTCTTAGTTTTGTCACGTTCACATTCAATTTAGAAGTATACATTTTAAAAATTCACCGTCTAATCAAGCCCACAGTGAAAAAAAAATAGTTTTGATAAATTGATTCCAGGCCAAGTTTTTTTTTATGATACTATGTGGCTAGGCGAGCAAGTCGTTCTGCTGATGTGAAGCGTAACGCTTACCTATAACAGTTCAGGTCCACAACCAATCGTGGCCATGCACTGCGCTTGCCACTCTGAGATATTAGATGTTAAATTTCTTCAAATCAAATCAAATTAATCTTTGTGCCGTAATTACAAAAAGATTCAAGCAATAAAATTTAAATTAGCAAATTCTACGGAATAGCTTTTGACTCTTAAAGTTGACTTCAACTGTTTTTGCTTCTGCTTCGTTGCTTCTGCGGTGTTGCCGTAATTAAGGCAATATCTTGTGCAGGTTTAAGGTTTCAAGTTGTTATGGATTGGCCGTTGAAAATGAAAGTACTACGCAGATCTTGTGCAGATGATCGGTAACTTAATGTTACTAAAGTGGACACCTTGAAATTGGTTTCGAATGTTAGACCAAGCTAAATGACGTAGACTCTGCTGTACCACTCGTTAAATTAACCCATTCTGAGAGAACTAAAATTATATATCACTTTTTATTTTACTGTGGAAAAACTGGAACAATGTATGTACAGAATCGATATTTATATTGTTTGAATAACATCTTATCCTACAAGGGTGTAAAACGTAGTTTTGTAGTAGTAGGACTCTCGCAGAGTCCACCTGGGGAAAATTTTGCCAGTTATTCAAACGCCAAGCAAATGTTTGTTATGCAAACATTTCTGCGTTCTATATTGAAGGGCAATGTTTCCAGTAAAATTTCTAAGCATTAAGAGATTTAACATTTAATAGCTCAGGGTGATGAGCGCATTGCATCGCCGCGCATGTTTTTAAACTGTTGAAGTTCAAACCTCTGTATTGCATTGAACTATGATGGTGAAGTGTGACACCTAAAATCAGGCGATTGAACTATTGCTTATCTGGTCTCTAAAAATCTAAAAAAATAAAAAAATACTCACAATAGCACGAAATAACAAGAAGCCTGGAAAGCAGCTGTCTCAACTTATTTCCATTGTTTTGAACTTGCTGCGCAGCCTTGCAGCACATGTAGAGGGCAAACATAAACTCTATTTGGATAAACTTGAATAGTACATCTGAAAATATTATAGATGAGCCCTGCAATATGGAACATTATTAATAAGATAATTCGTTGTCTGAATGATGATAATTAAAGTTAATCAATTAATTATTAAAGTTTAATTATAATATGTATATATATTATTATAATTAAACTACATATTATACATTATATATATTATTATTATATTATAATATATATTATAATTATAACCAACGACAATATTATATGATATATCATCGAATTTGTGGTTACGTGTATGATCAGTTACGTGTAGTCATGACCACTGACTAATTAATTATGGGGTATACTTATTGCAAAAATCTCCGCGCTATGTTTGGGCTAGGTAAAGCAGGTTTGTCAAATGTTAGAGGAGCTTTGTCATATACAAAACCAATACTTTTTAGAAATTTAGACTTAGTGACTCTAAGTCTTACAAATCATGAAAATGCGCAAGAGAGACTGCTTTTGACTTGTCTGAGGGCCTTAACAATTTAACCCTAGCGGCAACTTCTACTGAGCTGTTCTACTGGGTTATACTCTACTAAAAGTGATGTAAATTTAAACCCGAAACTCGGACCGAACCGAAGTTTCGGGCTTTCATTTTTCGTTAAGTACATACCGCGATATTACGTGCTATGTCCACATACGCGACGATTATGTAACCGCAGACTATGGCAGTAATCATAACAGTAGTCTGTCGAAAAACAACATGTCAGAATTTACGAAAAGCATTCGAAGCAACAATTTGAAGGAACCGGAGACGGTTAAAGGTAAGCTGGGTTTCCGTCAATCCCAGTCAATACCGTAGTAGCGATCGACAATCGCAGATGCATCACAGGTTGGCCTCCCACTAGATGGACCGACGACATTGTGAAAGTCGCGAGTAACCGGTGGATGCAAATGGCACGTTGTCGGTCGGTGTGGCGCTCTAAGGGGGAGGTCTATGTTCAACAGTGGACGTCTTCTGGCTGATGATGATGATGAAAGGACAATGGCCTAAATTGGATCAGAAAACGCTCAACGGAATACTTCAACGACCATCAATCACGTAAATATTAACAATGGTCATTGATCGTCTCCGGTCCCCTTTATAATCATTGGAAACGTAAAGAACTTACCTGCCAATAAAATATATCATTGCACAGACTTCCAGATTTTTTAGCAACAGCATACGCAGCTCTCCATTTATCAACATTTTTTATATATCCATACAAAGATATGTAATTAGATGTTTTGTTTGTATTTTGTATTCTTTTCTTAACAATTTCGTCATTTACGACTTGAATAATGCTGCTTAATTGATCGGCTATCGAAATATAAAAGCACCACACTACTCCAAACTCTAGATGAAATACTAAATCACTCGTGGTTTTTGTTAATTGAAAGATAACAAAAAGAATATAAGATATATGGCTTAGAAAGTTAGGGTTTTTTAAGAATAAGTCGACGAATAACAGGTAAATATGTCCACTTGAATGTAGAACAGCCAGACAAATAATTAAACAAATTGAGATTCTTGTACGTAATTTCGCCTTTCTCACGACAGAAATGTTCGGGAAGTGTTCACTGCTTGTTTTTAAATGGGACATCAATGATTTGATTTTGTCTGACTTGTACAGTACAAGCAACTTAATGAAAACAGCGTAACTATTCATCGCGACGAAATGTATAATTTCACGCGGGTTATCAAGAAAAAATAAGCCGATGGTTAAGATTGTGATGTAGGAAACGAGCCGGATGCATACAAAAAATTTTGCTATTCTGTGGAATAACATGTAATTACGGTATACGCCCAGAAAATTTTCAGCTGTTAGAAAGATCTTGAGTAACTTATTCATTTTATTTTATTTATTTTCAAAATTTTGTACACTTTATTTCTAATTAATATTACAAGTGCTTCCATCAACTTCTCTCGACTGAGTGCTTTAGAATTAGTCAGACATTAATAATAGTAATGCACATAAATAATCAATAATGGTAATTATTTAATTCTTGTGTACGATGTAAGCTGAATAGGGTAGCCATGTTTTATTCAAGGTCTTCGTTTGTTACAAAAATAATTTGATGTATTTTTTTTTCTTTTTGATTTAAATTAGTACTCAGAAGTGCGTGTGACAGGGAGACATTATTTCTCCGGAACTGTTCACGAACGCATTGGGCGATGTTTTCAAGCTCTTGGACTGGAACGGTTTCGGCATCAATATTAATGGCGATATCAATATAACTCACCTCCATTTTGCCTTTGCCGATGATATAGTTATCCTAGCAGAGTCGCCGGAGGACCTCAATAACATGCTCAAAGACCTCAAGGGCGTTTATCAACAGGTGGGTCTTAAAAGAACACGGACAAGACGAAAACCATGTTAACTGCCCATGTTGTACCCGTACCGGTAGTCGATGCGAACGATACGCTAAAAGTTGTTGACCACTATATCTAACTTGGACAGACTGTCCACTTAGGTAAGTTTTACTTAGACAAGGCGGTCGCACGAAAAATTCAACTCAGATTGGCAGTGTTCGGGAAAATGCGTGACATTTTGTAGTCCAAAATCCCGCAGTGCTTCAATACAAGGGTATTTAACCAATGTGTGTTGCCAGTGATGACATATGGAACTAAAACATGGTCCTTGACCACTGGCCTTTTGGAGAAACTCAGAGTCGCACAGCGGGCAATGGAAAGAGGTATGCTCGGAGTTTCTTTGCGCTATAAAATCCGGAACGGGAATATTCGTCGAAGAACCAAAGTCACCGATAAAGCTATCAGAGTTTGTAAGCTGAAATGGAAATGGAATGTGGAAAACGCCACATCACTCGAAGAACCCTACAACCGATGGGGAAGAAAGGGTCTTGAGTGGCGACCACGAACTGGAAGACGCAGCATGACGTCAATAAGTCACGTGACCGGCGTTTTGCGTTATGGCGCCATATTTTTTTAATTTTCTCGTAAGTATGACTGACCTCCAAAAAATAACCTTGTAGCTTGCGTTCAATTATATCAGACAATAATTTCCGAACAGTAGTCAAATACCCTATTTTAACATTACTTTTTGCAAACAAAATTACACTTTCCTTTCAAATATAATTCAGTACATTATCCTAATACTCTACCGTGTGGAAGTGTGAATAAAAACAGATGGTGCAGGTTATATTAGCATTTCCTAGGAAACCTTTCAGTGAGCACCTGGTGCAGCTAAGTTAATTTAAAAATTTATAAAAGAGCCAGTAGATAAGATCGGTCTTCAGACCGAACTAAACTCCAGATTAAATTTCTGTGATTACATTATCAGCCAGAAGTCGTCCACTGCTGAACATAGGCCCCCCTTAAGACCGCCATACCGACCGACGACGTGCCACTTGCATCCACCGGTTGCTCACGACTTTCACAATGTCGTCGGTCGGCCTGCCTACGCTTCGTCTCTCGGTTCGCGGTCGCCACTCAAGAACCTTTCTTCCTCATCGTCCCATCATCCTTTCTTTGATTAATATTACTTAAGGCGAGGACTGATCGTGATTTGAAATGAGTACTGTCCCGTTCAAAGTTCTAAGGTTTAAAGTTGAAAATCGCATATCATATTTGATCAGAAAACGGTAAATTGTAGTTTTTCATTGCTTTTTTGTCGATTATCGGAAATATACAAATCAAATAAAAAAACTACATGGTTCGGCGTATAAACCACTAGCCTGGATATTTAATTTCTAAAAGAAAATTTGTAGTTTCATTTGAAAATTCAGAGCATTTGATTTCAGAAGGGTTTTTCTGGGGGTCATTTTGCGATTTTTTATTTTGTAACTAAGACAGATTTTCGAAATTTTATTCGGTTTGACGTAATTTCAGTTTTATTTACTATCTGCAGTATTTTTTGCACCTGATTAAGTAATCTTATCTCTTCGAACAAAGCGCTGAAAAATGCTACTTTTTGTTGTTTTGGGATTGGACCTCGCCTTAATTTCACAAAACTTCGACCACACCAATCACACCAACCACACTCCTAACAATATCAATGCTAGCACAACCTTCATACGCGAGTTTACGCGTAATGAACGCGTAACGCGTCTCATAAGTATGTTAATGGGTTCTCGTTGGTTATCTCAATGTCACGTCTACTCATGCCTAGCAATAAACCAATGAGTTTATAGGCCTATAATGTGGAGAAAGAAGGTAAGGTAATTACTAGCTTACCCGTGCGAGTAAGCTAGTAATTATGTAAGTCTTGTAACTTCGCTCGCATGTATAGTCTACATTAAATTAAACAACACATTTCATCTCTTTTTTTTATTATTTGATTTTTAAACTTTGGGGGGTTCATTTTACCCCTTTAGAGGTGGGATTTCACAAGATCCGTTCTTATTTCAGTTGACTGCCCCGGTGGCTCAGTTGGTAGTGAACTTACCTTCTGTGTTTGGGAGCGTGGGTTCGATTCCCATCTAGGACAAACATTTATGTGATGAATATTTGTGTTTGTTCTATGTCTGGGTGTTAATATCTATATAAGTATATATTTAAAAAAAAATATCTATGTACGTATATCAGTCTCTGGCAGCCATATTACAAGCTTTGCTTAGTTTGGGGTCAGATGACCGTGTGTGCAAAAATGTCCCAGAAAATGTCCCAGATATTGTTCATCTAGATCATTTGAGGAATATTGGGTTCAAATTTCACGTCTCTATCAAAAGCAGCTTGATCTGTTGTTCTTTTATGTATATAGATTTCCAGACATTTATTTTACGTTTCTCAAAACAATAAACGGTTGAAATCGCCGTATTGATGGCACAATCGGTTCGACAGGTTTTATTGACCATAGGATTTTAGTTTCATATGTGACTAGCTTTTGCCGACGGCATTACCCGCGCTGTAAACAAAATAAACCTTTAGGCGTCTATGGTCTGGGATAGTTTAACTTTCTACTTTTGAAATAATTTTCAGAATAGGATCAGTATTTCTAAAGATTACCTCTTTGAAACCAACAAACAAAATAATAAGGCTTAAGGTTAATTTGAGACCCCTTTAATTTTACAAACCGCGGAGCGACTATAACCATATTCAATAAAAAAAATATCGAAATACACAATATAAATAAAAGAATTTTCAAGGTTTTTTGCAATAAACCAGCCCCAACTCAGCAGGACGCTGGTTGTACCCAAAAGAACCAAATGAACTACTCGCGTGCAAAATTTCATGTTGATCGGGTCAACGGTTCGCAAACTATCATCTGATAAATATACACACAATCCTAAAATTGCACAAACAAATACTTCGCTTCGCTCGGTCAATTACAATAGATAATTACGACTAGCTTTGTTTCGACGTTTTTCCCGCCGAAGCTTTGGATAGCTTAAAACACTCAAATAATTACAACCGGCCATATACTTAGCATTAATTCAACAGGTTGTATGAGTTTTTGCAGTAAGTAAAAAAAAAACATATATATTTTTTTATTTTAATTTTTCATGTAATCACGAAATCGACATAACAATCAGACGGGCAGCAGAATCCTCCTAGTAAGCGGTGAGCGTTCTGCGATCCTCAACCTGCCTGCCAAGCGTAGAACTATGGCAACCCCCTCTCCGCTTGCGAGGGAGAGAGGCCATTGTTCAGCTGTGGACGTCTTCTGGCTGTTTAGTATAGTAGTTAGCAGTTGGAGAACTGAGGCAAAAGCCTACAATTCGCAAAATAAGGCCTCTGATGATGACTTTATAAATGGGCTATGTCATCAGGACCAGAAATGAATAAAGCAAAATATTTTTGGTAACTTTGATACGGACTCCATGCTCAGGTTCGACTCACACTTGCTCGGTTTTTTCGTTTGACATCTAGGAACTACATACAGATGACAGTTTTCAATTTAGCTTTTATATTTATAAAATTTCCGGAAGTGCATTGCCGTGTCCTTCGAATGGTCTCGGAATAGTAAAACACCTATACAAGTTTTATGGTTTTCGTTATCTTAAAAAGCTGAAGCTGTGAAGTTTGCATGGATATAAAATCAGACGCTGCCGAACAGTTAGCATAAATGGAAAATGAAGACTTAGTTTCCTTTTATTCCTCCTGGGCCTGGTCTAACTTACTTCGTGTCAGTCTTACTTGTCTGTCCACTTAGCTTGATTTTGTGCCTTGGAAACTGTTATTTTCGTTTTTTTTTCCATGTTATACTCAAAGATATATCATCACTATATTGTGGTGTATTGGCCAGTTACCACTAAAGAGTTTAGTTTTGTTTTAAAGAAAACTGTTTTGAATTATTGTTTTGATGTCATTTTCAGTTTATGGTGAGCGATTAATAAAATAGCATTTTATATATTTTAAAACTTGGACGAAAATGATGCTAAGTCCATGTTTTAAAATGTGTATTACTGGACCAAAAACTCATTAATTGGTGATGCGATAGAGTCGAACCATCGCTAAAGCAAAGTAATAGCCGCCATTTTTTTTCGTACACGTTTCATACGTTCGTTTCAATTATTTTTTTTACTAGGCAGTTGCGTCAGACTGGTTGTGCTCTCTTTAGATTGTTTTCATCGCGTACTTTTAGTTATTATTAACAAAAAAAAAATTGTATTGGTTATCAACCCTATGATTTTATAGGAGGATCTAATGTATCAAATATGAATCGACCTCCAATAGATCCGAGACGCAGTGTATATTTTTAATTTTGTTATTTTTTATGTGTATTGTGTAAAAATTGCGAATGAAATAATATCGAAAACTCCACGTGTATCTTCGAGTTCGATAAAATTGAGGGAAGGAGCCTAGCTGCTGCTAAGGTATTGTTTACAGAAATACCATGAATACTACGAGATAGATAAGGACAAAGAAAGTACAGATTAATATAAACAAGCAATTACCAAAAATCTCCAACGGCGCCACGCAGATAAATGAATTGGCCTACAATTAATGATGTACAGCATTAATAACAAGGGCGTTCGAGATCAAGAAGCGAATTATAAGTGAATCCGAGGGAGAAATGAAAACGTCACGATGTAATCGGATGGCTGAGACGAGACATTGATAAATAGTCGTCAGTGCTGCCTGATAGATACGACTTGGGCTAAAACATAAGCGAACGCGGTTGGAAAAATAATTCACGGGCAATATCGGTTCAGCTTTTTCAACCGCCAAGCTTTAGCGCGCAAACATTACTGCGTTTTAGATTAAGGGTATAAATAATATCATATAATCATTTATTTCTCAAGTCACATAGACTCGTACAAATTCACGAAATAATAATAGTAGCTAGTCACAATTATCATACATTACATTAATAATTATTACCAATTGAAATTAAGATAATCAACTAAAGTGTCAACATTATACAATAAATTAATCATGTCAAAATAAGCATGCATAACAACACCTAGTTTAAATTAATTAATTCGGTCTTACTGTGTGCAGTGTGCAATGTGTAGGCTGAAACAATGATATTCAGGTCACGGTCAGGTAACTGACGACTGACGTACTGGCGTACTTTAACGTCAGCTATGAAACATGAAGTGTTGAAAATAAGAATTAAAGACGAAACACGAAGATTGGATTTATAATGGGATTTTACGGAATAAAGGAAGAAACTCTCCAGAGTTAGAGAACAGCATGGTTTTCGAGGCCTAGGAACAAAGCATTCCCATTGGCTACATAAATATCACCTAGACGCGTCTAGCAATCTCTACTAATATTATAAATCGAAAGTGTGTTTGTTTGTTCCTCTTTCATACAGCAAAAGAGTATCGGATCGACGTGATTTTATAGTTCAAAGGGTGGAGAATGTTATAGGCTTCCTGGGTTTTATACTAGAAAAAAACGTACGGTTCAACGTCGATGAAACCGACACTTGATGCGCTTTAGTGATCCTGAGTGTGGAATCTAATGGCGTAATCTGTAAGCGAAACAGAATAATTTAGTACGCGTACAAATTAGCTGGTAGACGCTAATTGAGTGTACATTTGAAATATTATTAAATACAGTTTGCTGATCGAGTTTTAAAGAAGAAAACCAAATAAAATTATCCATGTATGAATGCACGAATTACAAATCTCCCGTAACTTAGACCGCCGAATTAAGAAGACAAAAGATGTCTCTATCGCTAATAGGCTTAACAATAAAACCAGCGCACTCTGGTTAATTGCCAGCGATGTTACACGGAGAGATTACGTTTCACTGGATGAATTCAGAAAATAGGTACTTATCAAAAAACACCTATTGTAAATAGTATAAGTACGATAGAATGAAACGAGAGCACTATGTTCGGAGTTTCTTTGCGCGTTAAAGGTAAAATCATCGACGGAGCTTTCAGGGTTTGCAAACTAAAGTGGCAATGGGAACGCCACATCGCTCGAAGAGCCAATAACCGATGGGAAAGGAAGTTTTTTGAACAAGAAGAAGCAGCGTTACTATGAAGAGATACTATGATGTGTAAAAGAGATGTATAGCGCGAGGAGAGGCGCGAAAAGAGCAGTGTGTGGCAACACACTGCTCTTTTCACACTTTTCGCGCCTCTCCTCAACTCTCCTCTTTTTCAACAAATTTCGGCAACACAGGGATCAGTGCGAGGTGCATCATTTGCTGTAGGGTATGAAAACTAACGTGGTTTTGACAAATTTGTTTAGTCAGTAGTAAGGATGTGTCGCCAATAGAACGAAATCATCAAAGACGTACCCAAATTCAAACGAGATGTAAAAGAAAGATACATTCACAGCGCACTGTAAATGTAGCTGAGTAACTAAATTTAGAATGATACTTATTGACCAATTATAATATTTGTAAAATTTACATACTGCTGTAACACTAACCGTAATGAGTACACACGTTTTCGAATATGGTGTGTGTGCTTCACGCTTATAACACTCCTTGAAAAAGATCACTGGGTGTTTTTGAAACTTTAGTCAATGCAACCGTCTCAATTGAACGTGAGTATTTACGTTATTATTCCCGTAGTTCTATTTATCTGTGAGCCAAGCCAACCCAGCTCCTTGAAAAACCGGAGCGACGCTCTGGCCCATTGACATAGCTGCTCCTGTGGTGTATATGGTGTTGTCGACGACGATGAGACCAAGTCAAGCTGTCGAGGTAACATGGATGATGTTGAAGCTGCCTCAAGCAACCTAGTGGCGATTCTAGCTTCTTCTTTGGCTGTATAGTGCCACAGCACAGCCTCCACTGTCTCGTTCCGTGTAATAAAACCGTGTAATTTATAATTTGTTTTGGTAATTAGCAAAACAGAAATTTGTAAAATATTTAGCTAAAAATATTATGCCATATTCAATTCATAATACGTTTAAAAATATTAAAATTCCGAGTTTTTCCTCAATTCCTCAAAGCGGTATGTATATTGTATAATCGGGCCTCCGGGCGGTTTTTATGCAAAACTGAGAACAAACGAAAAACAAAAATGGCATAAATGAGACAATATTTATGTCTCATACGTACCATTAAACAGCTAAAACGAAGCCTCAAAAGTATGCAAATGCAGTCCGTTTGAAGTAAAAAATAAATTGTCAAGTGCATGTTGAGTGACGTGGAGGGTTCCATACTAGCTGCTATCATTATTAGACAGATTCGGTAAAATTAATTCTAATCACAGGTTGAAACAGTTGTGTATAACGCCACGCCTTAAGCTTTTTTTTTTAGTTAATGTATGTTATCTAGGTGATGGTTTCAGCCGTAATTTCTTGGTTTCAATAAATCTTCGATGAGTTATAAAGTTGTAATTGGCACAAAATGCAAGAAAATTTGAAATTCACCATCCAAACATCTGCTCGACCGTTAATCTAAACCAACTGAGGTTATTAAAATTAAAAAAAAACGACTGCAAAATGCTACTCCAGGGACTCGATTTTTGAATCGCTCGTATGATATTTTGAGAATATCATGCGAAATGATTGGCTTTCAAAAGAAATCGCAAAAAACATTTTTGGAATAATCATATCATCGCGATATCACGTCAATGGTCAAGTGGTTTCAATAAATTATAAAAAATCTTTCATTTCGCATGATGTGTTGGTGCAAAATCATACCAGCGATTCAAAAACAGAGTCCCGGGGATAAAGAGAAATCCCCCACTCGTCAAAATCGATCAAGCCGTTTAGGCTACAGGTGGTAATATAGGAACACACAAACATACATACTTACATACAAACATATACCCCAAAAAAATGATTTACCCTCCTTTTTGGGTAGTCGGGTAATAACACGAAGATACTCACGTTAAATTGAGTCTGTTGTTCCGGCTTTAGTTTCGATCACATTCGGTAATCTTTGTCAAGGAAAGCGTGATGCGATGTCAAATCATGATCAAATGTGTCAAATCCCGTTTCAGTTTTCATACTAAACTAGTAACTATTGTCTTCAAACGCACGTCAGCGTTTGAGGACAAAAAAACAAATTATTTTAGAACCTTCCGTTTTGATTTTTCAACAACCACAGAACCCAAAAGGAATTTGCATAAACGCTCAGTATTAGATAGCAGGCGAATATTAAAAACGATTATAACCCCTCAAAAATGACACCGTTCAAAATGACCAGTCGTTTCTATCGCTGTTAATGCAATGACCAGCGATTATTTATAATGTCCGACGATTTTTAAAAGTGTAATTAAGTTCATTTTTGTTTCGGAATGAATTAATTATGCAGGAGCTTATCCCTAACACTTGCATGTAAAGTACAGTATGCATGCATGTTAGGGGTGACACTTCGACCCAAATATACTCTGCATGCGTCGACGTTATTTTAAGTTAAGAAAAAATCTTGTGCAGGCAGCGTCCCTACAATATACTCAAGCAAGGATTTGCTATTTGCTGGTCTTCATTTGCAATTCAAGAAGACCGCGGGCAGGTTGGTTAGATTATAAAACTAATTTCGCATAACGCACGCTTCGAGCTCTGCATGAGAATGGCGTGACTTTGAATCGGCAATGTAGGATTCTCAACACCTGAACAACTTTCGTTCCAGGATTTTGCACAAAAATTTAATAGGTAGGTAAATTACACGAAAAAAATATGAGTTTTTATCTTTTGTTTTTTTAGCGCTATTTTTCTAAGCTTCTCCTGGTCTCATTTGAAACCAAGTTGTTTTTTGTCATTTATAAATTAAATAATTTTGTTTTTTTTTTGAGAGATAATTGAAAGACGCTGAATTCGAGAAGTTTTTAGTGAATTAAAATTAACCTAGTGAGATAAACATTTTTTTAAATTACTGAAACAATTTTTAATAAATAAAGTATATTACTCCATAGATGAGTATCTAACAGATAAAAACATATAGCACTGTTACATAACTAAAGTTATGGTTACTGCTGTCCCTCTCTCTACTCTTCTACTTCTGTAGCTGGTACCCGACGGGTCCACAATTGTGACCAAAATGTAAAACTACTAAGTACCAACATACATTGTGGAATGCTGAAATAAATATGAATATGAACCTTTTAAAGTTCCAAAGACGAGATTCCTTCTTGCTTTTCGCCGATTCAAAGACTTCGGCACGACTTGTTGTTCTACCTTTTTTTTTTGTTTGTGTTATTCACTGATACAACTTATTTATTAACGCAAAATTATTTGACAAAAGACGCAAGGAAATTTGAATTTGATGTGCGGAATGAAAAGTTGGACCTTAATTATTATTCTCAAAGAACTTGTACCAAACCTTTCCACTTTTGAATAACCAGGCGTTACATATTTAACACTGCCACAGCACTTCAGACTCCCACAACCTTACATTGCACTGATGACCTATATAATATAGTATGTTTCTGTCTTTGAAAACAGTACCTAAACTTTGATTTTCTCGCTATAAAAAGTAAGCAAACTATCTACTAAAATAATTCTACTATATCTACTATTGACCCCAATGTAAATTGTACCTAAAATCACATAATAATTATTACTAATCACAGAAGGATCACTGTTAGAGTCTGTGCAAAAAGAGAACAGTCATGACATAAAAGTGAACTAACGTTTTTACATTTTTATTTTTATATATGTATATGATTACCTACCTAACTAGTAGCACCCGAGTACTACTGAAAACTGAGTAGGTACCTACCAAGTATCAAACATATCTAGTCGCGCTGCCAATGACAGAGCAGTGTTGCCAACGCAACAATAGGACACGCGAGCCCTCAATTCTACGACGCTTCTCTTTTTGTACAGACTCCTGGATGTGGATTAAATAAATAGCCTCTAGTAAAGTCTCGAACACTTTACTGAGGCATGACTTGGACCGTGACTTACTTTGCTTGACTTAGACTATGTCTGAGATTTTTTATTTTTTTATTTAATCCTTTTATCCGGGGTCCGTGCCTTTTATCGAATTGTACAATTATTTTTTACAACTAAAACTGAATATAAAAACTAAAGTCTTCACAAAAGGATATAGAGCTAAGTGTTACTATAGATTTGCGTATATACTCCGAGCAGTCCAGCTCCCGCAAGCAGCACCCGTTCACGAGTTGACGCATGTGCCAGCCATATTTGAGGTAAGAGGGCGACCCGCCACACGACGCCGCCGCAAGAAGAAGCTTTTTGGTGAACGTGACTGCTCTGGGGTATACACGCAAAACTTACAACAAATAAATATTGAATATTTGAAATATTTGACTTCACTTGAAATATCACACTAGTTGACACTGGCTAAATACACAACGCGTGGAGCTAAAACGTAAGAGAAAAAATTAAATAAATGACACTCGTTTGTTTTAGCACACACAGCGAAGAGTCACATTTGTGATAAAGTCCTATACTTAGGATCGCAAAGTGAGGCATGGCGAGAGTTATCGCTCTTTCTATTTTGAACTTGGTAGAAAAGAAGATGTAAAGTAGATGTCAAAGCGGCCCACTCAGGTGGGCTCATCTAAAACGCTGCGCATTCGCAGTGAGTCTATCAATTTTCAATAAAGTTATATAAATTAAACTTAAAATGTCACAACCTGGCAAAAATAAAGTACGCTTAATCAACTAATTAAATAACATATATAGAAAATAAAAGAAACTTAATTGAAATAAAATAAACTAATCTAAAAGACCGCTACCAGTGGGAATTCTCCCCAAAATGCTGGCCCCATTACCAAGTTGTATTGCGATGCTCAACCTTTGGGCGAAATAGAGGCCAGCATTATGGTCACGTGTTGCGTCGACCAGACGAGAAGGAAGATCTTTAAATATTTTCTTGGCGCCCTGTCCTCACGGCCCTAAGGTTTTGACCCCAAAAGGCTCAAACATAATATATCCACTGTCCAAAGTACTATATTTACGCCTTTTGAGATCTTCTTAATTTTCAATAAATATATATAATATATGTCGAAATTACAGGTGACCAAAGAGCTGGCGCTTACTTCGGTCAAAGGGTGAGCTTGGCAATTCAACGGGGTAATGTCGCCAGCTTTTTGGGCACCTTACCCACAGACAGCGACCTAAATGCGGTTTTTTATTTGTAGATATTTTTGATTTAATTTATTTAAGTACTTATTTTAATTTTGTTTATAGTTTTAGTTTGTACATTTAAGTTTAGATTGTAATAAACTTAGTACTTTTTGATATATTATTTGTATATTATGGTGGTATATTATTACCTAATTGATTCGTGTTATAATTTAAAAACGGAATGTTTTGGTAGTTAAGTGCTAAATCATCAACTTTATGTACTTTTTTACATTGCACGGAAAGGGTACAACCCTAACCTCTTGCCAGTTCTTTCAATTATTCAAAGTGTGCTTGAAGTTTGCTTGAAAGGACCTCGGTGGAAAGGCAAAATACATAGTTGGCAGAAAATGTAGAATATAGTAAACTAGCTAGTGCACGCGGCTTTGTTCGCGTGGATGTTACTTTACGAAATAACCTTACTGGAACATAGAATATGATCCGGTGAGGTCAACCGATCAACTGGCTTTAACCGGTCTACAAAACATATAAATGCATTCTTATTTTTTTCTAGAGCTATCACAATCATCCTATGACCCTCGGCTTTGTGTGGATTATGGGTCAGGATGATGGGATATGATGCGGTGAGGTCAAACGGTTAACCGGCTGTGACCGGTCTACAAAACATATAAATACATTCTTATTTTGTTTTAGAGCTTTCACAATCATCCTATGACCCTCGGCTTTGTGTGGATTATGGGTCAAGTTGATGGGATATGATATCCGGTGAGGTTAACCAGTCAACTGGCTGTGACCTCAGTACACAAACCGAGTTTCATTGGCGTAGCTAGTTTTCTTAGATATTTTTACATACAAGTTCTGGAGCCCATTCCGCCCCTATAAGGTGGGATTTTGCAAAAATTTATTGCTTTATAAATTCATAAGCGGTTTGGTCCGTGCGTTGGTTTTTATAAAAAGCTTGATAAAGCACCATTCATCTCAATACCTCCATTATAAATGCCGCATTCATTTTAATATACATTACCTTGCATTATATACCAGTTATAAAACTTTGAACAAAGTTAAATAGAAAAGCTTACACGTGGCCGCGTGGGTGCATCTGTTACTGCTGACCTTGGACACCGGCAAGGAGAATGTGGGTTATTCTCAATTTTAGTAGTATTGCAATAATGTTTTGGTTTCGTAATGAAGTTGCTTTTGCTGTTTCACTATCCAATGTGTTATACGCATAGTGCGATCTAATTCAGCCAAGCTGACACCGTCACCGGACACATTGCACTAAAGAGAAGACAGCCCTATGTCACTAAAACAGCGTTCGCTTAATGTCTTCCAAACTTCAAATTCCCTTTCATCCTAATCCTAACTAATATTATAGACCGAGCGCAGCGAAGGTCTCAGAGTTTCTGGGACAAATCGGCATTTGTATGTGTGTTTGTATGTTTGTGTGTATATTTGTCCGATGATAACTTGCGAACCGTTGGTCCGCTCTTCATGAAATTTTGTAGACAAGTTGTTCATTTCAATACAATTTTTAAGTTCGAATAGAGCTGAATCTGTCCAGGGATTAGGGTTGGGAGATATAGGGGTCGCGAGGTCTCAGTTCGGCGCGATCTACTAGTAATCGAGAGGAATATAGCCGCAGTCGTATCAGGACCAATAAAGTTTCGAGGTAAAAAATAAATACGTTCATCTCGAGGAAAAACCTTCGCTTGCGCGTTTCAGAACTCCCTACATTACAACTGTCAGTCCATACAAAACGTTAACAAATGCACAAACATGGATCAGCGCCATCTAGCGATCTAAAAGATGTAAATTTAGATTGCACAAAAAAGTTTGTGCTCGTGAAGTCTACTGTTTGCAGAACAACTACTTTATTATTATGCAGGTTTCAATTTTGCATTGTGCTACCGAAAACTTGAAGGTATTGAAAAGTCAAGCTTCAGTTGCGTCTCGCTCGCGCATTTACTCGTTATTATATAATTATATTGATCTACTAGCTGCGCCCTGCGGATTCACCGGCTTTTCTACAGAAACCGAATATTTTTTGGGATAAGTCTACGTGCTAATCCGGGGTGTAAGCTAGTTCTACACCAAATTTCATTCAGATCCGTTCAGCCGTTACTGAGTTGAACGGGGACAAACATACTTACCTACTTACACACCTACACACAAACTTTCGCATTCATAATATTATTATGATATCTAATATATTAATACTAACTAATATATTAATTAATCTAATGAAACTAATCTAATTAATCTCCATGAAACTATGGGATCAGCCTCCTTATTATGGATATTTCTGATTGTGATAGTGATCGTGCGCAAGCAGGAGCGCGCATAGTGCTAGTAAGGTGGCACGAGTAATGGCATTCTATGACGATAAGAATCACGAACGTACAGAACCGCACGTGCAGTTAAGAATGACCCATTCAGTCCAAGTCAAGGGCAATGCCAAGGCGATCCTTAGATATTCATACGATCTAAAGATCCAGCTAGTTCAAGGTTAATCGCTACACGGGTATAAAATGATAAGTAAATCTCTGAGAAATGGAAAGAAAATAACTAAACAAGACGCAGAAATGCTATTATAGAATAATGTTACGAGAGACGTGGGCTCTGCAGTTTATTTATTAATTACCTACTAATATTATAAATGCTCAGTGGGAGAACGCTCGCCTCACATTCTTGAGGTAGCGGGTTCGAACCCGGGCGGGCCCGTACCAATGGGTTCTTTGGAACTTACGTACGGGTATACCACTGGCTTTACGGTGAAGGAAAACATCGTGAGGAAACCTGCATATTTCCGGAGAAGGAATTCGATGGCGTATGTGAATCCGCCAACCCGCATTGGGCCAGCGTGGTGGATATGGCCTAATCACCCTTCGAGGGTAGGCTGATATCCCAGCAGTGGGACGTTTAAAAGCTGATATAGTAGTAGTATTATAAATGCGAAAGTGTTTGTTGGTCAGTTCATTGTTCACTCAGCAACAGAGAAAAGGAACGACATTAATTTTAGCATGGATATAGTCGGAGAGTGTCATATAGATACTTTTTATTTCGGGAAAATCTACGGCTCCTAAGCGAGTGAAAACGTAGAGCGCAGCTAGTAGGGTTTTAATTGTTTTTGCTATAATATAATCCATTTCTTCATTCTAGTTATAGTATGTACAAATCTATACTTCACACTAATATTATAAATACGAATGTGTAAGTGTGTGTGTGAGTGTTTGTTCCCGTTCAA